>CM032447.1:24584128-25034128 GCA_019049505.1 Pachyrhynchus sulphureomaculatus
CTGTTGATGAATCTTTATTACTTTCTTATCTGAGAGCTGCGTTATTAAAGCGATTAAACGAAGTTGTAATATCATTTGGCAATATCCAATACTTTTTTGAACAATGATCAGTACATCCGTTTCTAATGAGACAGCATGTCCACCATATATTGGTAAAGGTCTAAATACTAGTGAATTGATGACAGATAGTTTGTGAGAAGGATGATGGTGTGACTTAGCGTGCAGATTGTACTTGATCTAGAAAAGGAAAACGCACCGTTTGTTTCAATTTCCATAGTAAATTTTATGTTTGAATGTTGTTAACTGAGCTAATTCAAAAAGATACTCAGGTTTTCTTCACCATGTGAACATGCAAATTGTTAGACTGGCCAAATCCACAAAAACTATTGAGCACTTATCTGGTAGCAAAAGATTAGCTATCCACATTTGCTTGCATGAGCGGCTCAAGAAATTAAACATAATAACAAGTCTTGCTATGAATATCAGCAACGAACTATTAAGACCGATAATGCGAAAATGAATTGGCAAAAAGCAATTCTAAGCGAAGTAACCATCACTCACAATAGGTCCGACATTACTTGAAATCTGTAAGCAGAAAAAGATCACATTCCTTATGGATGTGTCAATTTCAAACATCAACAGTTTTATAGAAAATACAATGAACATCCAACAAGGTATATAGAGCTACAACGATACTTTGATTAGTTATGATATAGGCACCATTAAACAAGATTAGAATACCAGAAAGTCCTCACCAGCTAGTGCGCGAATCAGCAATTCCTGATGCTGTAAATTTCGTCAGGTTGTTTCTGAGATCGGAATGATGTGAGTCCATAAAAATAGGAGTGGATTTGATTGCATATACCAATTGTTGTAGCTTATCAGTCCTGCTACATTATACTTTCCAGAGTTGGAAAGGTCTAGAGTCTAGACATAACGGGTATACAGTCTTCTCGCGTTCAAAGTCGTTAAATTAGACGCACAAGGACTATCATTTTAATTCATTTTACGAGGGCCTCCTTTTAAGTTTTTACAAACGACCGCTAGATGATGCTATTGAGATGTGACATTACCACTGTTGTAAAATTTGACATTTGTTGAAACAGTAGCAGCTCAGAAATCGGCCGAGTAGTTTGTTTACAGTGAGCGTATGTTGGAAATGTGGAATCTTTGGCATAATGACACTACTCAGTATATCTCACCACTACACAAAACACTTTATTTTTGCACTCGATGCGCGTTTCGCTAACCACGTTAACTTCATAATATAAAGTGTTTGGTGTAGTGGTGATATATACTGAGTAGTGAGCGTTTAAAAAAAAATAGTTTTGTGAACAAATGGAAATTTCAAGTGAAGGATTTTAGTAAAGGCCTAACTCGCCAACAACGCCTCGAATCCTTTCGTTCAACTTTTGGTAATGAATCACCATGAGAAAAGACTGGTTATTACTGTAGATTTTCGTCACAGTCGTGTTTCCGTTAGCGATGAATTTCGTGAAGGTCGAACAAAATCGGTTGTTGTTCCAATACACATCGATGCTGGGCGCAACATGATTGAAGAGGATCGGCATGTGGCATCCTTCGGCCTATCGAGGACTGGCTCGTGTCAATTGGTGTAAGGAAATGCTTAAAACATTCGACCGAAAGCATGCAAAATCCGTATACAACATGGTAACAGGAGACGAAACTTGGATATATTCGTACGAGCCGAACACTAAGCATCAATCAAGTGTTTGGGTGTTGCAAGGTGAACCGAATCCAACAAAAGTGGTTCTTTCGTGAAGCACTTGTTTCTTTGGTTATACTGGACATGTTGCAACCATTATTTTAAAGGATCGAAGAACAGTTAATGCTGAATGGTATACAACAATTTGTTTGCCAGAAGTCATCGATGAAATCAGGAAAAACAACCGATAACGTTGCATCATTCTTAATCATGACAATACCAGCTCCTATACAGCACGTCAAACAATTGATTATTTGACGGAGAAAAACATCGACTTCTTTTGTTTCCAAATGTCAAAAAAATGCGTGGGCAGCGAATTTCATTACCTCAAGAAACTGTCCAAAACCATGTTTTTGAAGTACCAAGTTCAGAGTGGTAAAAATGTTTCGAGACTTTGTACGAACGCATGCGAAAGTGTATAATTCTTAAAGAGGAATATTTTGAAAAACAATAAAACGGTTTGTACCAATTTTTTGTTTCTTTCATTGTATTTGTAAAAACTTAAAAAGTAGCCCACGTATTAATTTTTTTATGGTCTATTTTTGCATGCTAAAATATTCCTCAAAATTATATTTTCAGAAAGTGCAAAAACGTATTTTTCGAATAAAATTTTGTTCAGAAATTCCTCAGACAAATGTTAAAAAATTATATTAATTTCCATATTGCACATTATAAACATTGTAACCTTACACGAGAACTATGTAAATACAGATAATTTTTAAAGACTTTTGCATCGGGTAATAATTAATTTGGCATTGAGCGAATATTTTTTTCTTTCAGTCAAATGCAACAGAATACATCATGTATCAATTAAAGAATAATTAATAATAATTATTAAATATTATTAACTTTTTATAGTTCAATGAAACACAAGATGTTATACCTCAAAACCTTCTTTTAGATATTAATTTGGTTAAATAGGTTACGTTTTTTTTATTATTATTCATAGTTACTAATTAAAATTTGTTTTTTTATTCTTTTTTGCTAAGTGTTATTGTCGACTTCCACTGCCATGCAGCAGAAATCTGAAAACTTTCAAAGCTGTATATAAGTATGTTCTTGGTAGATGGCTGCTCGGACTAGAAAATAGTGACGATGAAGGTTGTATCCTTTCCGCTCTACTCTGGTGTGGGACGTGTATCTAAAGTCGAATTTGGATAAATTGAAATCCGACTCCGACGGATACTGCTGTTAGCTGGTCGGTCTGACATTTTCTTTTTAGGTTTCTTGTTTTTATCAATCCAACTTTCAGCTTACTTGTAACCATTATGACGACAGTATCTATCTGAATATTACGAAAAAGGTAGACGAAAACTTTCTGTAAGCACGGGGAATTTGAGAAACAGGAAAAGTGGAAACATATATTTGAATGCAACTAGTATTTAGAAATAATGTAAAGGGTGGGCCATCTGTTGGTTTCTTTTTAAAATTCCTATATCAAAAAATTTTAATATTTTTTTAAAGTTTTTTTCTTTATTGAAACTTTCCGATTAATGATGAAATATAATTTCATTCAAATGGCTACCACAGCTAGCTTGGCAGTCCAATTTCCATCCTGTCAACCCAGTTTTTCAGCACATTATCTTTGGCGAATAGTTCAATGGATATTTTCCTTAAGTGCGTGGATTGTTAGAGTAGTAACGATCCTTAACAGTTCCCCATAAAAAAAGTCGAAGTGGTCATGGCACATCTCCAGAACAGCTGATTACAGGATTACCGAAACTAGTGCGCAAAAAATCAATTGTTTCACGCCAAGAGTGGCATGTTGAGCCATCCTGCTGGAACCAAAGCCCCTCCAAATCGTCCAATTACGTCGTTTCAATTCTTGAGCGAGTTGGACCTTGTAAAAAGATTTCGAAATCTTTATGCAAAATTCTCATCAGAGAAGTACGACACTGATGTTCAGTTGTTAAGATCTGTGACAAGTTGAGGTTTTTGGGTTTTCTCGCACGCAGGTTTTGGCAACAGTAGAAATATTTTTGTCTGTGTGCACTGGACGAGTACAAAATTGTCAATAAGCATGCCAGTTTCTAGAATTTTCTAACAATAGCGGCTGAAGAAGTTTAATTCGACTAAAATTTCTTTAAAAAAAAAAAAAAAAAAATTCTGCAACACAGCACTAACTTTGGAAATATTTTTCTAATATTCTCTAGCGTTGTTGAAGCGTAAATCGATTCTTTTGGTACATATTATTTTCGAAACCTTTGAACTAGAAGATAATCTTCCAAAACAGCTTAAATCATCAATATCATCTAAAATTGAATTTCAAGGTCATTGACGTCAAGTTTTTTTTTTTTAGGCAAAAGCTCTTTATGTCTGATGTTTCAGCCGTTACAGATAAAGCCTATAAAGGTAAATTTAAAAAAAGAAGACTCAATTGTTAAATTTTTTAAGGTTAGGGTTTTCTTTCATATAAAAAATTTAAAACTGTTTTACAATTTAGGCTAAATTTTTACGGAAAAAAAAACTATAAAATGGTATTTTATTTCGAAAGCAACACTGTCTCACCCCCAGCACTATTATTCATGGGCATTGATAAATATGAAAGTAAGTAAAACTATCAGACGTATTGTAAGGTAGCCTAAGAAATGTATTATTGTTGTTTCAGACGAAGATTTAATCAAATGGGGCTGGCCTGAGGATGTATGGTTTCATGTTGATCAAGTCTCGTCAGCTCATGTATACTTAAGATTAAGACCAGTAAGAATACAACTTGTTTCGTAAAAGTTATCTTCGTGTTTAAAATACTGAACAGTCATATTTGGATTATTCTAAAAGTGGAAATAGTACCAACACTTCTTCACTGCTTTGTGTATAATAATAACACAATATTTTGAATTGTTGTAGCTTCTACTTGATGGAAATTCATTATAAATATATAATAAAAGACTGTTTTTTAGTCAATTTCCACTGGTTTATTTAAATTGCGACGACGCGTTTCGCTGTCGATGCAGCTTCTTCAGATCTACATTTTAGACCAGTGTAACGAAAACGCAATTTAAATAAACCAGTGGAAATTGACTAAAAACAGTCTTTTATTATATATTAATAACACAATACACATCTATAATTCTATTTTACAATTTTCAATTCGGATTTCTGTAAATTGTCAAAGGGCCATTCCCTCGAGTTATGTCTCACTTATTTATTGATATTTTTTAGGGCCAAACACTTGATGATGTACCTTCTTCTGTAATAGAAGATGCTGCACAACTTGTAAAAGCAAATAGTATTACAGGAAATAAAATGAATGATATAAGCGTTGTATATACAATGTGGGCAAATCTTAAAAAAACACCAAGTATGGATGTTGGGCAAGTTGGATTTCACAAGGAAAGTGAAGTTCGGAAAATTAAAGTAACTAAGAGATTAAATGATATTGTAAATAGGCTAAATAAAACTAAAAAAGAAGAACATCCAGGTAATATTTGATCGATACCATATAAACCGTTGAAAATTTGATAAAAAAAGAAGTGTTATGGGTTTATATTATTTTTAGTATTTTAGAATAGGATCTTTTTCTAAATTTTAAAGTTCCACTTCATTAATATACATGCTGCGATCCAGAAGTAGTTACTTTTTGGCTATGTGACTCCCATCACTTAATGTTTTTTCTGCATATGTTTTGGTAACACTCTTCCTGAGTTTAACATAAAATTTCAAACACGCGCGATGCTTTTACGCAAACGTGCGTACACAATAAACTTAATGAGCTAGCAAATTGTCACTTGTCACATAGCTTTGTTGGGGATGTACCTATCATCACCTATCAGCCCAGGTCGAAACTATTTTGCGTTCTTGCTATACAGCAATGGTCTGGAGAAATTTTGGATTGTACCACGAATGACAAAGTGTTAAAATTAATGGAAACTAAAATAATGCATCTTTTAATGATAAGTTAAAAATACTTTAGCCCACGACTGAATTTTAAAACCTGTGACAAAAGTTAAAATCTTCGGATATGCTAAATTTAGATACTGAAACAAAAAGAGTATATTCCATTCTGATTACAGGTTAATTATTAAGACTTGCTCGACTATAGCTATCAATCCTACAATCTCCAATTAAAAGTAAGACTTTTACTTCAAATCAAACAAAATACAATTTTTTAGATTTCCGAGCTGAAAGAGAGAAAAGAGATAGACTAGAAAGAGAAGACAAAAAGAAATTGTTAAGGGAACAAAAGAAGAGAGAAGAAGAGGAAGAAAAAAGAAGAAATGATGAAGCTGAACTCAGAAGCTACAATTCTTTAATGAGTTCAGAAAACATGGGTAAATATGATGATGGCAATGATTCTGATGATTTTATGTAATTAAGGTTATTCATTTTTTAAAATTAAGTTAATATTCTGCTTTCTTCAATTGTTGATTTGTTAAATAAAAACTGTATTTTAAATGGAAGAAAACATGTACTTTTAATACATAATTTACAAAACAATTTCTAAGTAATATTATTTTATATTTTCAATAAAAACAGTAAATCATTTTTATAGTAATTTATTATTTAAAATATTTCCCGGTAAAAACTGATAATAGTAAAAAAAAAAAACAAACAATCTAAGTACTAGAATCAAGTACAAAAACTAATTAACACTGTGTATACAACAAAGAATAAAAAATTAAGTTTATGTTTTAAAACCACTACTGACTAGTGTCCTGCCCTGCAAAAGATAACTATATAATAAAATGTACAATCATGTGCAAACTAAGACTTGAAGTAAAAAATAATAATAAAAAACTAATACAGGGTGTCTAGCCAAATTTAGATTTCCTCATCTTTTCCAGCGTCAATAACTCATTTTTCTTTAGTCTTTGTATGATGGTTTTGATGTAACTTGCAATAATGTCGAGAGTTCCATGAAAATTTTGGTGAATGCAATATAAAGGGTCTTCCATTAAGGACTTGACAACTTTGAAATTTCACTGTGAACGCACCCTTAAGCCAATCACCGAACTGTCAACGTCAAAACATTCAGTAAAGTCAACATTTTCATCATGGTGAAGTACACGAACAAATAACGTTTACAAATAATTAAAATTTACTACCAAAATTTAGAGTCGGTGACTGACCAATTTTTGGTCGTAATTCTGGTCCCAGTAGACAAGCAATTCATAGTCTAGTGAAAAAATTTGAGTTATCATATTCGCTGCTGGATGTTCCCGTGCCAGTGAGACAACGGGTTGGTCGAAGTGGCCAGAATATTGCTGCCGTTCAAGCGCCCATCTCAAACGAACCAAAACAGTCGATTTCACGGCGTTCTCAAGAATTGGGCATCGCTCAGACCACACTATGGCGAATTTTGCGAAAGGATCTTGGCCTGAACCCTTATAAGTTAAAGTTAACTCAAGAACTAAAGCCACTCGATCATATGATGCGACATACGTTCTCGAATTGGGCTCTAGAAATGTTGGAAGAAGATGACCAATTTCATCGCAAAATCATCTTTAGTGATGAAGCGCATTTTTGTATAAACGGCTTCGTCAACAAACAGAATATGCGTTATTGGTCAGGTGAAAACCCTCATGTGCTTGAAAAAACATCACTTCATCCACAAAAAATTACTGTTTGGTGCGGTTTTCATGTCGGTGGTCTCATTGGGCCGTTCTTTTTCGTTGATGAAAATAACCGTCACGTTACAGTCAATGGAGATCGCTACAGAGGCATGTTGCAACGTTATTTCTTTGATCAATTGCATGGGCTAGAGATTAATGATATGTGGTTTCAACAAGACGGCGCCACAAGCCACACAGCGGGTGTAACAATCGCCTTACTGCAATCTAAATTCGGTGAACGTGTTATATCGAGAAATGGTCCCGTCGAATGGCCGCCTAGATCGTGTGATTTAATACCTCTAGACTTCTTTTTATGGGGGTACGTTAAATCATTGGTCTATGCTAACAAGCCTGCGTCGTTAGAGGAGCTCAGAGCCAATATTGAAAGAGAGATAGCGGCCGTTTCCGTCGAAATGTGTGGCCGAGCCATCGAAAATTGGGTTCAACGAATCGACCGCTGCAAACGTGCCCGTGGTGCACATGAATGAAGTCGAATTCCATACATAAATGTTTTGATTGCACTTCAAGCCGATAGTAAAATTTTGTCGAAATGTCTCAAATGGGTTGCGGTTTATTTCAAAAAAAAGTTGTCAAGTCCTTAATGGAAGACCCGATATATGAAGCTTCCCTGCAGAAAGTATATGCCCAAGTTTTCACTAAATTTAATTTCCTCATAGGGTCTGTCAAAATTCTAAAATAAAGGGTTGATTTTGTCTATTTAGACAGTCAAAAAGAACAAAAAAGAATCTGCTTCAAAACAAAACATAGCTTTAATACAATATATTCTACAAAAACTGTAAAATATGAAAAAACTTTCTTTTAGGAAGAAATACTAAACACAAAAGAGGTAAACTTAGAACTTTATCCCTTCTTAATTTCCTTTCCAAGGGAGCTTCCAACTTCGATTAAGATACTTCTGAGGCAGCTGGTGCCATCAGTTTAAGTTTCTTAGAAAACTTCCTCAACTTAACGACTAACTCGCGGTCTCGGTTCTCATCCTGCTTCTCCCTCTGCCTTTCTCCTCTTAACTGCTTCTTGACAAAACACTATCTGTACTGAACATAATCCTGGCGAATCGATAATGTATCTTTGTCAAATATCTTGGTTTTGCTACCTTTAATGGCTTTCGAGGTGGTTTAATCCACAGTATTATCCTCGGCTCCCTCTGAGTTTAATTATTTATATAAGTACATGTTTGAGATGGAATATGTTTGAACTGCTTCTTCCCTAGCAAACATTTCTATGGTGGATTGACCATTCAATGGAGAAAGGTATCGAAAACTCCATGATCAGCATAAAGCCTGCATGTACTAAAGTTTCTCTCTTCCTGCATCTTGGTAATCAGGTCAGCAATAAGATTATTGGTGACATTTGGGCAATCTATTGACATAGATTACTTTTTTCATTTAATAAAACCATCTAAACCATTTTAATAAGCAAAAAAAAGTTTTTTTACATGTGTTTTTCCTCAGAAAACAGACATCAGATATCTTTAGGTAGCTTAATCCTTTATGGAGTCTCAAAAACGTTGAAAGAGGTCCGTCAGCTGATTTTCGTTCGGAGTGTGAAGGATAGCAATTATGGAATTCTTCGCCAAAAACTGTTGTACACAAAATGAACTGTAGGCTGGAGCATGGTCACGATTTTGACATGTCCCATAATCAGTGAAAAGTTCACTGAAGATCCTCAGATGTAGTTGCTGACTTCAAGCACATGGGGCTTCATCCCTAAATGCATTCTAATTCATTTTATATGTTTTGGTAACACCTTTCCCGAGTTTAAATTAAAATTTCAAACACGCGCTATGCTTTTACGCAAACGTGCATACGCAACACATTTAACGAGCTAGCAGGTTGACACTTGTCACGTAGCTTTATTGGGGATGTATCTATCACCATCTATCGGCGCGAGTCGACATTATTTCGCGTTCTTGCTATACAGCGTTAGTCTGGACAACTTTTGGATTCCTCCAGAAAGAAGAAGAAAACAGAAGTCAGATATCTTTCGGTAGCTTAATCTTATATGGAGTCCCAAAAACGCAGAAAGAGGTCAGTCAGCTGATTTTCGGCTAACTTAATTAAGGCGTTCGTTGAATCCTATAGAGTACATGTGAAAGAGTATATCGGAAGCGGCTGCAGAAATAACGCAGAGCTGGAATAAAGTTCTTTCTAAATAAAACACGATCAGCCGTAGCTACGCTTGCGCAGCTCTAAATACCCAACTTTCAATTTTTCCAGGTCAATTTCCTTGATTTTTGAAACAAAAGATGGTTGCTGGACACCCTGTAATAACAAAAACATACACTCTATATAAACAAAATATTTTTTTAAAAATACCTCTGAGGTCACTTATTATGTCTTATATTAAAACAAATTGTTTTTGGTGAGGAATACTGTAAGTTAGGTACAAAATTATTTGTCACTAATTAGAACCAAATAATAAGGACTGTTTATAGTAGGGAAATATTAACTGCAGCTAAAGAATCACTAATCCAAGTTGGATAATTTTTGTCTGGATGGAGATTTAACATAAAATTTTGTACAAATTGTACAAAAGTTCCCTTTAAAATGTTTTCTCTTATTGATTTCATTAATCTGAAAAAAGAAGATAAAAATAACAATAAGATTAATAACAAAGCCAATAGCATGTTGCACTCATCAATAAAGCAATGATAAATACTTTCTGTAGTGTAACTCTATATGAGGTACCAGATTGCAGAACTGCCTCTACGCTTAACCCCTGTTTCCCTAGTAGGCAGGAGAGAGGATAACGTTGTGAACGCGTCGATCACCGAACAAAATCAATTTACAATGCAATAACCAACTCATCGTTTTTTCTGTTAATAATTAACGAATCAAGTTGATTTTTGCGTAGATACTCTTTTAGACTTGTGCGCTTCTATGGATATAGTCGTTTGATAAAATTGTTTGTTTAATTTGTTATTAACAATGAAAATACTTTACGCGGAAAAATTTTAATATTAATTAAATAATCGGCCAAAATGACCAATGTCTGCTTATTTTTTTATACATTTGCGAATATCATATCAAAAATTTAGGTCAGTGTGTTAATTTTTGCAGCAATGATTTGGATAAATAAACAAGCGCGCACGGCTCTTAACGCACGCGCGCATTTTCATACAGCTAATCGCAGGGAAATTTTGTTTTTTAAATGCTTTCATCTGCCAAAAAAAAATATTATTTTCTTATTTGGTTATTCTATCAAAAACATCTTTATTGTTAGTGTTTTTCGTAAGGAAAAACACTCGAGTGTACGAAAATACGCTCAATTAGTTAAGTGTTTTTTGGAGTGTTTTTTATGTAAGGGTATGTATGTAGATATAAAATTTGTCAAGTAAAAATATAATATAATCATATAAAAATATGTATGCACGCCTTAAAATCGTTGTAACAACTTTTCGCCCTAAAATACAAAAACCATTTGGATTTACAATTTGGTTTTTAGAAGAGGTTAAAGGAACATGTATTGATAAATTATTATTATATGTTTAAAAAAAACCAATCTCTACACAAAAATTTAGATTGTATTTTTTAATATATTTTTTTCATGACTTCTTTCTCATTACAGATCATTATTAATTTTAAAACATACATTTGCACAGCTGTTCTAAAAAAAAAAAACCGGTCAAGTGCAAGTTGAACTTGCACAATTAGTGTTCCGTACGTTGATTGTTTTTAAAATAAAAATTTTTGTTAGGGTGGTATAAAATGATCAGTGACTTCACAAAACACACCCCAAATGAGTTTTCAACAAAGTTTGTTTCCAATCTTTACTGAAAACTGGTGACCTTGAAATTTTGTTTTTTTTTTTATATACCAAATAAATTATTAAAGGTAATGCACTCGTGATAATTTTCGTTCAATCTATACCCCGTGGAGAATATTCCAGACTTTTTTCAAAATTTTTTTGATCAGTACTTTTCGAGATAAGGTGGGGGACAGCGATTTTTTAAAAGTAATACGAAGAAAAGTGTGCGCAAGTATTACATTATATATATATATATATATATATATATATATATATATATATATATATATGTATATATATATATATATATATGTATATATATATATATATATATATATATATATATATATATATATATATATATCATATATATATATATATATATATATATACATATATATATATATATATATATATATATATTATATATATATATATATATATATATATATATATATGTATATATATATATATATATATATATATATAATATATATATATATATATATATATATGTATATGTATATATATATATATATATATATATATATATATATATATGTATATATATATATATATATATATATATATATATATATATATATATATATAATATATATATATATATATATATATATATATATATATATATATATATATATATATATATATATATATATATATATTTTACTCGTGTTTTTTACAAGCTTTCATTTGACACCACACTCGATGACCTAGTAAAAAAATTTTTTTTCACTTCCGATTTCACCCCTCAAAACGAACCCCTTAAGTCAAAACTTATGTTACGGTGGTATAAAATGATCAGTGACTTCACAAAACACACCCCAAATGAGTTTTCAACAAAGTTTGTTTCCAATCTTTACTGAAATCTGATGACCTTGAAATTTTTGTTTTTTTTATATACCATATAAACTATTAAAGGTAATGCACTCGTGATAATTTTCGTTCAATCTACACCCCGTGGAGAATATTCCAGAATTTTTTTCGAAATTTTTTGATAAGTACTTTTCGAGATAAGGCCCGGGACAGCGATTTTTTCGCGAATTTTTAAAAATAATACAAAGAAAAGTGCGCGCAAGTATAATATTATATATATATTTTTTACTCGTGTTTTCACAAGCTTTCATTTGACACCACACTCGATGACCTAGTTAAAAAAATTTTTTTTCACTTCCGACTTCATCCCCCAAAACTAACCCCTTAAGTCAAAATTTAATTCTCAAAACTACATGGCTCTGATGAGGCCATCAATTCCTATATTACTACCAAATTTCACCTTTCTATGTCAAATAGTTTCGGAGAAAAATCGGGTGTGACTGACAGACAGACAGACAGACAGACACCGAAGTGATCTTATAAGTGTTCCGTACGGAACACTAAAAAGAAAAAAGTTTTGAGTCAAAACTCTTTTTTACGTTAAAATAGTCTTCTTCGAGTCCAAACTTTTTGCTCTATACAGAAAAAGTTTTCGTTCTAAACTTTTTTTTCCACTGGGTGCAGATGAAATCGAATATAGAAAAAAATTGATACTTTCAAAAATGGTAACCATTGTTGTAAACCTTGTGAAAACTCATTGAATTAGCGCATATTGACTATTTGGTTTTCCAATTTCGTTTAAAGCCAAATTGTAAAACCAAATGATTTTTGAATTTTGGCGTTAAAAATTGCAAAAAAAAGACGATTTTAAAGCGTGCATACATCTTTTTATAATTTTTACTTTGAAAATTTATATCTACACAGGTACACCATTTAGTTTTCTTATTTGATTTTGCTACGATAAATTAACAAATTAACATTAATATTTGGTTATTTCATTTTTAAATGAAATAACCAAATAAGAAAACGAAATTTTTTGGCAGCTGAAAGCATTCAAAAAAAGAAATTTTCACTACAGTTAGCTGCATGAAAACGCGCGTGTGCGCTAAGAGTTCGTGCGCGTTTGTATATTTATCTACATCATTGATGCAAAAATTAACATACTGACCTAAATTTATATGTTAAATAAGCCGACATTGTTCATTTTGGCCAACTTTTTTAGTTAGTATTGAAATTTTTCAGCGTAAAGTTTATTCATTGTTAATAACAAATTAAACGAACAATTTTATCAAACGACTATATCCATAAGATGCGCACAAACCTAAAGAGTGTTTCTACGCAAAAACCAACTTGATTCGTTAATTATTAAGGGAAAAATGACGAGTTGATTATTGCGGTGTAAACTGATTTTGTCTGTCGATCGACGCGTTCACAGCGTTATCTGCTCTCCTGCCTCCTAAGGAAACAGGAGACATGCGTAGGGGCGGCTCTGCAATCCGGTGCTTCATACCATATATGTGGTGCGATCCAAAAATTTCGATAATAAAGCTACATAATAAGATCGCAAAATATTATCGACTCGCGCCAATAGCCGACTCTAGATACATTTCTAACAAAGCTGTGCAACAAGCTTCAACGTGTGACCTCATTCAGTTTCTTCTACATGCACATTTACGTACAAGTCTGCGATTTTTGCAACAGGTACGAAAAAAAAGCAGTGCGTTTTTTTATGGGCTACGGAGCGACGCGCGTGTGGAAAAAGCGATTCACGATGGTCTTGAATCGCTGTAAATTGTACGCGGTGGGAAGCACAGTCCTGAGCAAATCATTCCCAAGAGATGAGGTTCTCCACATAAAAGACTGCTTGAAAAGGGTTGTACAAGAAATGACAAGCTGATCTTTATAGAGATCTAAAGTATTATCGCGACGTGTCCCTAGCATGCACCGCTCTGGGAAGAATTAAGCGGGCTACATTGATCGAACACTTACCATGCAAATATTTATAAAATAGACTCAAGTCGCCAACCTTTCTTCGATATTCCAAGGAATCAAGGTTACTGATCAGTTCAGGCGAATAGCATCCAACAAATGCAGAGGGGGGGGGGGGGGGGGGGGGGGGGGGGGGGGGGGGGGGGGGGGGGGGGTGTATGTGAAATTTTGTTTTAAACTTGGGAAAAGTGCTATTGAAGCATATAAAATGATTCAAAACGTATACAGGCACGAAGCCCTGAGCCGTACACAAATTTTCGAGTAGTTTCCGCGATTTAAAATGGACCGAACTTCGGTGGGCCTTCGATTGCAATTACGCCTGAAATCGTCGTCATAGTTCAACAAATCATTCGTGACACCGTCGTCGAACAGTTCTGAACATCTCTGATGAACTTTCTATTAGTTAGGAAACGGCCAGAACTTTAAAAACGAGAACAACTTCCTTCTGCATCAAGACAATACACGATTGGGTCTGTATGTAATAGTTTTTGCCTAAATTGGCTTCCTCTGACCTCAGGCTGTTGCTCGATATAAATATGAGGTTAACGAGTCGCCGCTTCGAGATGGTACAGGAAATACAATATGAATTACAGACAGCCTTGGAGGCGAAGACAGCATGTTCGGCCAATGGAAAAACCAATGCAACCGGTGCACTGCTTCCAGGGAGACTACTCTGAAGATAAAAATAATAGTCATAAAGCTTAAAATTAACTATTTTAGATTTAACAGCGTCAGTCCGGGAACTTTTGCATCCCATCGCGTATATCGAGTATATATAAAGATAATTTAATCTATGTAAATAAACTATTACAAATTCATACCTTAACTGGAATGCCAAGTTATGTTCTGTAAGCAAATGACAAGCAACAGGCAATTCACTAACAATTCCATGTAGATAAGCTCTCGTATAGTTTTTTACACGTGTTACAACTACAGTCTGTATCAATAGGACTAAGATCAGTTGCGTATTTGTTCTTTTTTAAGTTTATTTGACCTGTCATAACTAGCGCACAGCCAAACCTCTAAAAAATTAAAAATAAACAAATTATATAAGAAATATTAAGTCCCGGCAAGCAGAGAAACATAAAAGTGACAGTACAGTACCACAGTATAACATAATACTCATTCTAATGTAATGAAAGGCTGATATGTCAAATTTCCACTTTATTTAGTTTCACTGAAACTGTATGACGCGTTTCGCTATACTATAGCTTCTTCTGATACAAAATGATATTTGAATATTAATGTTGTTACATTTACACAAATACCCTAAGGTAGATAGGTAATAAAATTAATACTATATGCTAATGAATATTGCTGGGAAATCCATTCTGAATATTAATTGAATAAATTGAGTAAGGGGGAGTTACCATGGGCCAAACAGGTATCTTTTTGTTCGTTTAAGATGAATTTTTTAATCTATTTATTTCTAAATTTTCTAATAGGTTTAATTTTACGCCTTTGTTTTGTATGTGTAAAATTTTAAATTTATCGTCAAAAAGATGATTTGATTCTGTTAAATGATTACTGTACGATGAGTCAGTTTTTTTTTTTAAATAGCTTCTTTTATGTTCTAAAATCCGAGTTTCGAATGAGCGACCTGTCTGACCTATGTAACTTTTATGACAAGAACCACAATTCAACTGATACACTCCAGATTTTTTTTTGATATCTATAATGTTTATGTTAAGGTAATCCATTCTGAATTAACGTTTCAATTACATTCATTAGAATTTTTTGATCTAGATCGAAAAATGAGGGATAAAATCAGAACTATAATAAATAAAAAATACATTAATCAAAAAAGAAAACTTGATTCTCTTACAAGGGAAAAAAAACAAACATCAACCACAGCCTACCACAAAAAAGTGTTTTCAGATCATAAATTCTTTGACAGATTTATAAATTTATCAGCAACAAATTTTTCCAATCAAGAAACAGCCCTCTTAAACAAAGGTTTTAAACATAATATAAATAATAAATTTGATTTAAAAGAATCTGAAATCCATTCAACACGCCAAAAAAAATACATTTGCGCTGATATTATAAAAAAGGAATTTCTTAGCAACAAACCAAATTTAGATAATGAAATAAATGTAGCTAGATCAATACAAAACAAGACTAAAAATAATAATATTATTTTCACAAAAGCAGATAAGGGTAACACAATAGTCGCTATAGATCAACAACAATATATAGACAAAACATTAGAATTTATTAAGAAAGGAAATTTCAAAATATTACTAAAAGATCCGACAGAAAAATTCAAGAAAGATATTAGAACAGCGTTAGGTAAAGCTTCTAGCATCATATCAGACAACTAAATCTCAAAATTAACAGTCATGAATCATCAGCCCCCTCTACTTTATTCATTAGTCAAATTACATAAAGAAAATCATCCTATTATACCTGTAGCCTCCTACATATCGGCCCCAGCTTACAAACTCTCAAAATTTCTCATAGATATCATTAAAACGAACATTAACTTCACCCCAACTTACACAATAAAAAATTAGTTAGAATTAACGGAAAAAATTTCCAACGTCTTTCTACCAGATAATTCAAAACTAGTATCATTTGACGTCCAAAACCTTTTCCCTAGCATACCCCCGGATGAAACAGTTAACATCATAAAAACATTCCTAATCAAAAATAAAGTTAATATCGTTATACAAGACGAGCCTCAATCAAAATTATTTTTACTTTAATAATACATTTTATAATAGTTCTGAGGGTCTCATAATGGGTAGTCCACTTAGCCCGCTTTTAGCAGAAATATTCATGGATAACCTAGAAAAACAAATACATCGACAAGAATTTAGCAAATCATTTTTGTATTCGTACCGATATGTAGACGACATCTTTGCTTGTTTTAATGGTACAGAACGTCAACTTGACAATGTTTTTAACTATATAAACTCAATACATAAAAAATATCAAATTCACTATGGAACTAGAAGTCGACAATAAAATTAATTTTCTTGACTTAAGGATAACCAGACATTACAACAAACACAAATTCTCTATTTTTCACAAACCCTCACATACAGATACTATAATAAACATAAAATCAGCTCACCCCCTACAACACAAATTGGCAGCTTACCACAGTATGTTACATAGACTTGTAAGTGTCCCCTTATCTGTAGATGATTTTAATAAAGAATTAAATCTAATAAAACAAATTGCTGTTAACAACGGATATTCTCCTGACACCATAGACTCAATTCTAAACAAAAAATTAAAAAATAAAGCTATTTCTTTAGTATACCCCAAGAAAGAAAACACAGGGAAAAAATATAATGTTCTAACCTATTTTGGTAACACATCAGAGAAAATTAAAAACCACTTAAACGAATATAATATCAACATAGCTTTTAGAACAAACAACTCGTTAGGAAAATTCATTAAAAACGCAAAGGGGAAAGAGAATAGATCAAAAAAATCTGGAGTGTATCAGTTGAATTGTGGTTCTTGTCATAAAAGCTATGTAGGTCAGACAGGTCGCTCATTCGAAACTCGGATTTTAGAACATAAAAGAAGCTATTTAAAAACAAAACTGACTCGGCGTACAGTAATCATTTAACAGAATCAAATCATCTTTTTGACGATAAATTTAAAATTCTACACATACAAAACAAAGGCGTAAAATTAAACCTATTAGAAAATTTAGAAATAAATGGAATTGAAAATTCAGGCATCATCTTAAACGAACAAAAAGATACCTGTCTGGCCCATGGTAACTCCCCCTTACTCAATTTATACAATTAATATTCAGAATGGATTTCCCAGCAATATTCATTAGCATATAGTATTAATTTTATTACCTATCTACCTTAGGGTATTTGTATAAATGTAACAACACTAATATTCAAATATCATTTTGTATCAGAAGAAGCTATAGTATAGCGAAACGCGTCATACAGTTTCAGTGAAACTAAATAAAGTGGAAATTTGACAATATCAGTCTTTCATTACGTTCGTTATGAATTTCCATCAAGTAATAGCCACAACAATTCAAAGTTTACTCATTCTAAGTTAGGTGACATTTAAAAAAAAAAATCACTTAAATATTAAAATATCTTACCGCCGTCCTAGTCGGAAAGACACAATCGTACATGTCAACTCCTAAAGCAGAACACACGACTAAATCTGCTGCAAAACCGACTCCCATTAAATATATTGGTTTGTTTTTCGGTAATAAGTCTGTGCACAAATGAACTATCTTCCAAAAATCATCTTTGCTTTCACCACCACTTAAATAGACAGAAAAGAAAATAACATAAATTTCCTTCTTCCAAAAATATTAGCAAGGGTTGTCGAACCGATCAGAATTAATACGATTGGTGAAAAGTCAACCATGAAAACAGGTTATTTGCAATTTAAGTGGCTCTGATTGATTTGAAACTACGTGGGTAAATCAAATATAAACCGAGATTCTTCTCTCAACTCTCGTGAGGTAATCCGATCGCCTCGCCCTCCTATTACTCGTTGAGAAGGGGTCTCAGGATTCTGAGAGACCCCTTGATCGACGTTTTCGATTGAGTTTGTCGTCAGTAGCGCCCTGTCGGAGCAGGAAGTACGTGTTGATTGAGGAACGCATTATATCATTTTTAACGCTAGAAAACGTAAAACCTTTTGAAATTTTGTAAAGACTTACGAAACAGTTCGGTAAAATGACAAGATATACAAGAAATTTTCCTATGATCGTGGAAAACGGTGGAAAATATGAGTCATTCTCACCGACCTCGGACCAGCATCACGGATTCGAACATTAAGGCGATTCACGAGTTTATTGATGGTGACACGAATGACTTAGGTTTCGCTTACTGACAAACGCACTCGTTTCGAAACTTATTAAAGGCTTTTGACACGATATCAGGCAGACGGAGAATTTTTGACGCCTCTTGTTATTTGTGACGAGACATGGGTCATCATCCTCTCCTGAATTGAAGAGGGCAAGCATTGAGTGGAAAAAACCTGGAGAAAGAGCACCTGCGAAGGCGAAAACTAGACTGCTGGGAAACTTCTCATGGCCCACTTTTGGGATTGATTTTCCACCATTAACGCTTCCTACTACGACCAACTCCTTAATCAAGTTAGACTCGTTTATCCACAAAAAAGGCGACATACCCATTTAGAGTGTGGAATTATTTCACCACAACACTCGGCCCCATACAGTTGCATTGACAACAAAAACTGGAACAAATGCACTTGAAACCCTTGGAACACCCGCTCTACAGTTCGGATTTGTCACCTTGCGACTCTTATTTTTTGAAAGAAGCGTTCGTCATTTCGAAAATGACGAAAGCGTAGAAACGTTCGTGCGCAATTGGCTCCTAACGCGACCTGCTTCATTTTACGATGTTGGTATGAAAAAATTTTCTTTTCGGTGGTGTTTTGGACAGGGCAGACTATGTAGAAAAATAAGTTTTTTTGTTAATTTGTTCATAATTGTAAAAATAAATATTTTTAAAAAGAATCCGGGTTTATATTTGATTTACCCTCGTAGCTGCTCGAATAGGCTTGCAAGTTCTAAATATTTTGTAAAATTA
Source organism: Pachyrhynchus sulphureomaculatus (assembly GCA_019049505.1). NCBI lineage: Eukaryota > Metazoa > Arthropoda > Insecta > Coleoptera > Curculionidae > Pachyrhynchus > Pachyrhynchus sulphureomaculatus. Next base: position 24,603,556 of record CM032447.1, read on the forward strand.
TCGACAATTTTATATGTGATGTGATCTAAAACTTTAAACTTTTTAATCAAAAATGTTTAGAATTATCTGCGATAGTATTTACAAATGATTTATTGAATATTAGCGATGATTTCATGCGTGGTTGGACTGGAAGGTCTTACGGAACGCTCGTTGTTCTCCATCGTAGTTCGGCCGTCCTTAAATCGCGAAAACCATGCGATAATTTGTATACGGCTCGGGGCTTCATCTCCAAATACTCTCCGAATCATTTTATACGTTTCAATCACACTTTCCTAACGTTACAAGCATGATGCCGCCATTATTTTATTTAAAGAAAAAAATCGTCCAAGTGGAAGTAGGACTTGCGCAATTAGAGTTCTATATTATGATTGCCTTTACATTGAAACTTTTGTTAGAGGTATAAAATGATCAGCGACTTTACAAAACACTCCAAAATGGGTTTTCAAAAATCATTATCTAGGATTCGGACACAAACTTCTTTCTAAAAAAACTTTCTACAATGTGAACTTCTACATCATTAGGAAAAATACAAAACATATTGCCCATCAAGGTTCTCTCTTTAGTAGAACTAGTATCTTTTTTCATTTGTATAAACCCAATGCTATTCAAATAGGTGGATGAACTATTACACAGGCCAGTATTTTTCAAACCCTGAGACCAAAATGTACTCTTCTGAAGGTTTTTGATGCAGTGAATCCAAATCCGACCTCACAATTGTTCCATCACATTAGATTTTAAAGATATCTTAACCTAAAAATGCAAAAAACACGGTTTTTTTGTTATATTCGGGATTATATTATACCGTGAATTAATTTTTCTCTCCACAAAACTCACTGCAGTATCTTCTCGGAGAAATCGTCCGTTGAAATTAATTAGTTTGGCGTTTTCATTACAACCATACCACAAAAAGTTGATCTGGCAAGCGACAGTAGTGTAATTATATGATTTTTGGGACGTTGAATCCGAATTCGTTGTCGGTTTAACCCCATCGAGTCATGGTCACCTTAAGAAATTCGATATGGCGAATCCGATATGACGGGTCGGAAAAAAAGTTTCTTAAAAAAGTGCTTTTCTGCTGTATTAAATTTTGATTCGTTTAGTTATGTTTGGTTAAGAGTTTGGAATGTTTGCCATTATGTTGGGTCAAATATTAATTCATTTGGAGTCGCTCATTTAAGAGCTTGAGATGTGTACATTTCTGCTGTTATTAATTTTGATTCGTTTAAAGTCATTTGGTTAAGAGTTTGTTACATTTGCCTTTCTTCTTCTTCAAAGGTTTCCCAGAAACAATTGCGATGATGAAGACCAGCTCTCATACCATCTTATTGGTGGTCTTCCAAGCGGTCGAAGTGTGTTTGGTCGCTTCTCTTTTGCAACCTTAGCCAACCGGTCATTTGGCATTCTGTCCACATGGTCTCTCCATTCTCTTCTCCTATTCCTTGCCCATCTCACCACATCCTGTATTTCACACATTTCCCTTATTTCTTCACATCTCTTCCGGTCAAATAAGATATCTCCTGTTATCGATCTAAGTGTTCCCATTTCTGTTGTTCTTAGGAGTCGTTTTGTTATTGTGTTCTCCGCTCTGGTTTCTATCGCGTACGTCATGATCGGTCTTACGCATGTTTTGTATATTCTTACTTTGCTCCTGGTGATCATATATTTGTTTCTCCAAATTATATCTCTTAAGTATCCTGATATTAATGATGCCTTTGTTGTTTGAGTTTTTACTTCCTCCTTAAGGTTCCTAGTATTTGTTATGTTTGCCCCTAAATATCTGAAGGACATCACTTGTTCTACACTCTGATCATAAATCGCGAGTTTGCATCTTTTCGGTTCTTTAGATATTGTAAGAGATTTTCTTTTTTTTACAGATATTTGCATATTAAACACTTTTGCTGTTTGTTGGAACTTATGTAGGAGTCTCTGTAAGTTATCTTCGTCTTCTGATATGATTACTGCATCATCGGCGTAGGATATTATTTTTATTTCTTTGTCTCCCAATCGATATCCTCTCCCAGTTTTCTTTACTTCATTTATTATTTCATCCATTATGATGTTAAATAAGATTGGGCTTAGGCTATCTCCTTGTCTGATTCCGGTTGTCATAGATATTTTATTGCTTAATTTATTTGCCACTCTTACATATATGTGGTTGTTGATGTTCAACTCTTCGATAGTTTTTATTATATTCGGGTGAATTCCCCTTTTTTGTAGTAGGGTTATGACATCAGTTAACCGTACCCTATCGAATGCCTGGATAAGATCAATGAAACACATAAAGGCTATCTTATTAAACTCTATGGCTTTTTCGGTAATTTGGCGGATTATAAATATGGTAGACTTGTTCTTTCTGAACCCTTGCTGTTCTTCACAGATTCCGGTTAACATTATTTCTTCTGCTAAAATTTTAGTGAACAATTTTAGTACCGCACTCATTAAGCTGATACCTCGATAGTTTTTGGATCTGTCCTTTCTCCTTTTTTGAAAATTGGTATCAAGATGCTTTCTTTCCATTCGGATGGTATAATCTTGGCTGTGAGTATTTTGTTAAAGAAAATCTGTAATTCTTGTAGTAATTTATCACCTCCATATTTGATCATTTCGTTCTTAATTTCGTCCATGCCCGGCGCTTTTGTGTTTTTTAGTTTCGCTGCCATGTGCTGTATTTGATTCAAGAAAACGGTCCTATTTGGTTGGGCAACATTTTCATCTTCATGCTGTATTTCCTGTGTTAATGAATTGGTTTCTGTTGGACTATAGAGTTTTTCGAAATATCTTTCTCATTCTTCCACCGTAATTTTTGTATTTTGTATATACTCATTTATTGTTTTTTTTCTATTTCTCAGTAGATTCCATATTTTTTGTTTTGTCCTCCGTACAGATCATGTTCCATATCGTTCGAAAACTTCTCCCAATGCTCTCTTTTGATTCTCTGGATATTCTCGTTGACCCTGTTTCTTACATTTTTATAATCATTGTATGTTATAGCACTGGATCTGTGTTGTAGGTACGATTTTCTTTTTTCTTCAGCTAATGTCTTAACTTCTTGTTTGAACCAAGGCTTTGCGTTTGGTTTTCTCCCTTTCTTTATAGTCCTTCTTCCAAATGCTTCTTCTGCTGCTTCTAGCATATTAGTTTTTAGTTTTGTCCATGCCGTTTTTACGTCACCGGACTCTCGAATATCATTTGCGGCTATTTTTTCTGTTAACCTTTGTTGATATAGATATTTGGTTGAGTCGTCGGATAGAGATTCTATATTGATTTTGCTTATTTGTTCGACGGGTTCGCTACGAAGTCGTTGCATGGTTGTTCGTATTGTTGCTATTACAAGATGGTGATTCGTTCCAGCATTGGCGGATGCTAAAGTTCTCACGTCCTGTATTCTTGTTGGATGAATATCTCTATTTGTGATTATGTAATCAATTGTTGATCTTTGTCCACGTGTATTTTCGAAGGTGTATTTGTGTTGTGGTTTATGTGTTGTTAATTCTAAGTTCATTTTGTATGCATACTTGTATCATTTGTTCACCACTATTGTTTATAGTTTCTTCGTTGAATCGATTTTTGATGCCAGGTATAACTTCATCACCAATTCTTGCATTAAAATCCCCTAGAACTATTACTTCATCATCACTAGGTATGTCGTCTAAAACTGTTTGTAGGTTCTGGTAAAATAGGTCTATCCTTTCTGTTGTGTTAAATATTGATTCTTTTTGAGATTTGAGAATGTAATATCTTTTATCAATTTTCACTCGACGCCTGAGGTTAGGTTATGTGCCTTTATGCTTGTTTGTGGATTAAGAGTGTAATGAAGAATAGAGTATTATCGAGAAAAATTTTTCAAACAAAAGTTGCGTACTTTTGCTAAAGAAATATGATACCGGAATAAAAAATATGGGTTCCCGTTTAGAAAATCAAAGTTGACCTTAAAATGACCTTAAAAATGATCTTCCAAGATTATCACAATTATATCATTTTAATGCCCCTTTAAAAACCCTTCAACTTTTGTCGAAACTTTTTTTAATAAAAATTGATATAAGAAATTTAAGAAACCTTGATCACCTTGGATAATTTTTTTTTTCACGTCCGATTTCACCCCCGCAAAACTAACCCGTTAATTTAACTTTCAAAACCACACGGCTCTGATTGGGCCATCAATGTCGATATTTCTGACAAATTTCAATTTTCTATGTTAAATAGTTTCGGAGAAAATCGGCTGTAACAAACAGAAACCAAAGGGATTTCATAAGTATTACGTTTTTTAATATTGGTACGGAACCTTAAGAAATGATTTTATCAGATTCCCAATTTGTTAACATAACTCTATATGTAGTTTTTACCTCAATCCCCCTACTGCAAAACCATTAACATCTCTTTTTACGTGGTCAGCTACACTTATTCTTCTTAAATCTTCATACAAAGTTCCTTGTACAATCGGAAAAATATTCTGTGTTTTTGGATTCTGATGGGCCTTCAGACATCTATCTAACCATCTTGTGGTCCTAAAATAATTAAATTGAAACAATTTATTAAAAGGATTGGAATTTACCAAAACAAACAGTGCCATGTAACAGTGAATTGAACTAGATCATTTGTTTCTGAAAGCCAATGGCTTACCTGCGTTATTCTTTTACATATTTAGTTTACTTTGAAAGCTTGTAGGGTACACAAGGTTAATAACACAGGTATACAAAAAAAATTCTCTGTCTTTTAAGTGAGACACGTGTTTTATTAAGTATTTTTGTTTCATGTTGAATCCAAATAAAACCGTATAATCATTAAAATTATGAAATAAAACTATTATTTCGGACATCTTTAAACGTTCTGAATCTACATTTATTATAAAAACTTAAAAATATTAGGTTTTAGTGTTCGCGTTTAACAAAAAAACATGCATACACCTTTAACTAAGCTACATAGCAAAATGCTGTTTAAAATAAATTTGTGCAACCGCTAAGTTAAAAAAAAAGTTTTTAATTTTTATTAGTATTGAACAAAACACTTGCTCGCTCACTACCTCCCTCACCCACTCACATTCCCCCATATTCACTCAATCAATCTATACACAAAATTGACTTCTAAAACTGTCAGGGGATATATCAACTAAGATGGGAATGTGGAATCTTTGGCACAATGACACTACTTAGTATATATCACCACTACACCAAACACTTCATTTTTGCGCTCGACGCGCGTTTCGTTAACCATGTTAGCTTCATCAGGAGCGATGATTGACTAGTCAGTGCAAAAATAAAGTCTTTGGTGTGGTGGTGATATATACTAAGTAGTAAGGGATATATGTTAGACTGCATTTTGCACTCCTTTATTCCTAAATAGTAAATGGAAATTTTTTTCAATTTCTATTTCTGATGTTTTGATATCAAATTCGAATTTTAATCTTAAAAAACTAGTAGAAATGAGAGTTTTTGATTAAAAAAAAAAATTCTTGTTTAACTGTTGCATTTATTTACTTAAAAAAGCATTTTACCAACCATATAGCAGCCTTGTAAGTGTTAAAAGTGAGTTTTTTGTTGAAACTGAACATAAAACTTTATTTTTTGATGTCAAGTCAGGGTTAAGAACTTCAAAAACACTGGAAATAATAGTTTTGTTCAATATTAATAAAAATTAAAAACAATTTTTTTTAATTAGCGGTTGCACATATTTATTTTAAACAGCATTTTGCTAGATACCTTAGTTAAAGGTGGTGTATGTGTGTTTTTTGTTAAACATGAACACTAAAACCTAATATTTTTAAGTTTTTATGTTAAATGTAGATTCAGAACATTTAAAGATGTGCGAAATAATAGTTTTTATTCCATAATTTGAATGATTATACAGTTTTACATTATTTATTAGAATGTATTTTTTTCAATTTAATAGTTTTCTGGCAACTTTAAGTGTATTTTCTCACTACTTAAAAAAACACGTGTCTCACTTAAAAGACAGAGAATTTTGTTATTTGGATACCTGTGTAATCTATTAATTTTTTGGTTTCCTCTAAAGATTAAGTGTATCTTTAAATAAAAATGCCAAAAAAGTGTGAACTGAATTTAGAAAAATGTAGGAAAACATAGTTTCTTTTTGACAATCAAACATTGCAAAACAAGTGAAATGTATAATATGGTGATATATAAATCGTTTTAAAAAGGCAAAAACACAGTAAAACTTAAACAAGAGTGGTCGAAAAGGCACTACAAATCTGAGAGAAGACTGGCAGTTGTTATATGCTTCTTTGAAAAATCACAAAAAGACCTCTTCTAAGCTATGTGCCGATTTTTTTTACGACAGTGGAAAGAAAATTTGATCAGCAAGAAGGTTTCAAAATGCTTGGCTTATATGTTGTAAAGCTAAAAGCCCCGACTATCAGAGAAGTATAAAAAGATATGCTTGGCATGGGCCCCGAAATATAAATCTTTCAACATAGAGGATTGGTCTAATATCACTTGGTCAAATGACTCGTAACTTCAAGGTATGTATTGTTTATTAAGTATAAATATGGAAACAAGTGTATTTCTTTATTTTTCTCTTTTTTGGTACTTTGGGTGCTACCTATATAAGAAGAGCAGTGTTATTCTGATTGTGTGGTGCTCACTGTAAAATACAGGTGCTGCAGCAGTAATAAAAATCAAATGAGATTGTACCAAACATTGGTTTTTATAATAAATATATCAATTTAATTTAATGTATGTCTTTCATTTTGTTCTATACCAACAGGGTTTTCAGATTTTTAAGTTTTTGTTAGCTAGCAAATGGCAAAGGCTGTATACATGTATATAGCATACAGCAGAAGTGATTAACATAACTGCTAGAAATAAATACTCATAACTTTGGTTACAATGGCATTTTTGATTTTCACACTAATTAACCATGGTTTTTACCTATGAACTGATTCTTCTATTCTCTTTTTATCTGGTACTGTAGTTTTTACAACATCATCTAATTGCATAATTATATCTGCCCCTATAGCATTTTGAATTTCAATGGAATGTTCCGGAGTTAACATTACTTCATCTTTTTGTTTGTTTAAAGATTGAAACCTAACTCCCTCTTCTGTAATTTCAGCTAGTTTTAATAAAGATACCATTTGAAAGCCTCCTGAATCCGTTAATAAGTTTCGATCCCAATTCATAAATTTGTGAAGGCCCCCAGCTTTCCGTAAAATGTCTGGTCCCTGGAATTAGTCAAGATAAATTTAACACATTACACTAAATGGAATATGCTAGTATTTTTAATTTCTTGCAAACAATAAATAAATAGAAATAAACATGTACAAATTTCCCAATGTGCTTACTGGTCTTGTTCCTAAATGATATGTATTTGCAAGCATGATTTGTAATCCCATAGGTTTTAATTGCTCAGGTAACATTCCTTTTAATGTACCCTAAAAAGAAATATCCGTTAATTCTCTTAAAAAGTGTTTTCATGCAACATTTCGCCATCTAAAACTACTTACTTGTGTTCCAACAGGCATAAAAACGGGGGTATCAACAGGACCGTGCGGTAAAATCATTTTCCCCACTCGAGCTTTTGTTGTTTTACATTCTCCCAAAATTTCAAATATCAACGGGGTCTTCATGCCGCTCATTTTCAAAATTGTGGTATTTCACGATTCAAAATAAATATTTTAGGTTAGATATAACTTCACAACAGAGAATGAGGAGTATCCTAATTTTGAAGGATGCCATAGTGTGTCGGAAATGACGGCCATTTTCAACGATATCGTAAGTTCCAAACCTCAGATCAATATACTGAATGACTAATTTGATCTAGTCTCATCTTGTTAGAAAATTTTGTATACTCTTTAATGCGGATTTGTACTATAAAATGAATATTAGTCCCATTAAGCATGTTTTGTAGGTATATTAAAAGCGATGGGAATTCTTTGAAAAAATTATATGTTATTCTGATAAGTCTCCCGAATCTCCTCAAAAAACTGAAAAATTTTTTACAAGCCCGTTCAAAAGTTATTGCATTTTTTAGTTGTAACAAATTTACACGTAGTTAAATGGAAAACATGCTATCGAGCCGAATTCAAATAAAAAAAATATACAAAATACGATTCGAAAAATTCATAAAATTGTAAACTAGTAGATTAAATATCTGAGAAGCACATAAGCAATTAATATTTAGTGGTTTCAATATTATTTTTAGAGAAAAACAATAAAAATGAGTGATATTTACGGTATAATTGAATGCTGAGTGTAATTCACATCGAAAACGTGGCAACCTCGCAAACAGTTACGGGAAATAAAATTAAAAATTTGCTATATGCTATGTTACCGCGTAAATTTAAATGTTAAGAAAATGCGTTTAAAGGTAGGAACGATCAAAATTAAATAGTGACATATAATTTATTAATAACAATGTTATAAATTATTGATATAAAAGTATAAAAAAATTTATTTTCATACTAATTAACAATTACTAAAATGTACTTAAAATAATGCACATTACGGTAACAGTAAGCAATAATAAAATCATCATCTTTTTACTTAATAATTATTTTAAATATACTTTAAATGTACTATTAAATAAGAAGGTTCATTCATTTTTTTAATAGTTGCTTTTTGCAATGATTGCAATTCTTTGGCATTAATTTTTTCAATAAGAAATTTCTCAAGGCTTTTGCCATTCGAAGGATCATGTTTCCTTTCCAAAATTTCCATTGTAATTCCAGCTCTTCCTAATTTTTGCCGGATTGACAAACTTACTGCATTTTCCGGTTTGCGACATTGTGGTAAATTATAAATAAACACGTTTTCAGTTGTACATACAACACTAACCTCGAACGGGATCCATATAAATGTAAGCAGTCATGTTAGTGCGCAACCTGCACATACATGCTTTCGTTCTGGATTTAAATAAAATCACAACTACCAACTATTAGAATGTTACGCTGTTGTCACGTTTCACTAGTAAAAACTAGACTTATTTTATTTAATTTATTTAAATAAAATCAAATTTATAATTTTCTGAGGTATTTGTCTGTCTTCTAATTTTTTTTAAGTATATTTAGAAAATTTGTAGAAGTGATTTCTGATGTAAAAATTTTACGTAGGGTTTAGGTAGAGCCCAACCAAAATTTTTTTTATTATTGTTAAAAATATTGAAAATTTCATTGAAAAATTAATTAAAGTCGAACGAATTTCGATTTTAATAAAAAGTTGATACGAAAAACAAGCTTGTGAAAAAAAGACGTTTTGTTATAATGCCGTATTTTAAGAGATATTGAGAGATATTGGTTTGGTCAGAATTTCATGTACTTTTGTATCCGATTGTACCTACAAATCATCCTTAAACTCTTGCACTACTTTGACGATAACATCTACGCTTTAACACACAGTAAACATACTACAGTAGCGAAACTGAGCTCCAATTTAGTGATCAGATTATGACGGCGCGTGCGTCGACGGGTCCTTTTTCAAAATGGCCGCTCAGTGTTTACAACCGATCTCGGAATGTGTCTTTGGAAATGTGTTGTCCATCGTTTTTCTTGATGTGACTGCAGTTTATATGAATATAAAGACAGAAGGAAAAGAGAGTTTGTAGAAAAGGAGAATTAAAAACGTTTGTAAGTGAAGAGAATCGAAAAGGTTGAGAAACAATTTATATAATCATGGGGAAAGGAGGTTATTGTTGTGCCGTTGAGAACTGCAATATTCCATATAATTATTTTCGCAAATTATTTGCTCGAGTCACACTTTTTTATGCTCTAAAATTTGCAAAAAAGAAATTTCTAACTCAATCAGGGAGCGCTAAGACTATTATTCTAAATCATAACTAAATTTAATTATGCCTTATTTACATCACATGTAATCATCAACAGTATTATCTGTCAAAGTTTAAGTTGCTGCATTAATGATGTTTTTTGCAGTTGCTCTGTTTTTAGTTGAAACAATGATTTCATAGAAATTATGGTATGCGATTAAAGGTGTTGGGAGTTGTTGATTATTTTAATAAATCTCTATTGCTTGCTTTAACAAGACAACTTTTCACTATCTTAAATGCATTTTTGAAAAAATACAATATGCATGAAACAATATTATCATTACTAATGTACATTTTGTTTAGGCGTATTTGCTCAAAAGACGGCCTTCCAGGGAACCTTGATTGATTTAATAAAACGTTCGTATTGGTAGAGTGATTTGGTCATTAAAGCTTGAAATTTATTTCTAAACTTAGTTCGGCTGGTTATTTAAAAATCCTGACGTGATTGCTCAATTCTGACCTCGAATTCGGTTTCAGCGCCTAAAAATACATAAAGGTATAGCGATCTGTTTGGTAGGGAAAAACTTTTCTTGTGTGCCTGTGTAATTTTTCTATGATTAATAAATAATCCTCCAAATTCTGGTTTTTAGAAAGATTTATTTTTCTGTAAACTAGTATTCATTTATTTAAAACTATTTATATTTGATAAATTATATATAAAACATATTATTTTTTTTCTAAAAGGTGTATTCTCAAGAGGCTTCTAGTTTTCAATAACTTCATCTGAATTAATTGTTTGACACACCTTTTCTAATAATTAACCTGATAAATTCAACACTGTTTAATTGCAAGTACAATTAATACTCTGAAAGTGACTTTTTTTTCTATTTTTCTCTATAAATTACATTGCTCCTTTTTCATGCCAATCTTTCAAAAGTTTCTGTGAATATATTGTAAGGAATACAGAACCTATAACAACATATTTATTATTTTCAAATTTTAGACAGTATATTTTATTTTCTTGTAAGCTGGGTTTGAAAGTTTAAATATTAAGTGTCGTGTTGAGATCACAAAACCACTGGGGAATGGGATTATTGAAATAACTGATATAAATGGATTATTGAATCAAATATGCTATTAAAATAAGAAAAATTTTAATGTGATTCCAAAGAAATTTTTGTAATATGATTTTGTCAGACGATGTGTGCCAGAGGATAAAATATTCTGAAAATGAGTTCGTTAAATGGACAGTACACCTAATCGAAGTCCATTTCGATGGTAATTATGGTTACTATTAAAATTTTGAAGATTTAGTTACCTGTTAATAATATTCCTCCTATAAAGAACTTATTTCTATTGTTGTATACCTATATTATAAATTAAATATAGTTATTTTCCTTTTAAACTGTAATTGATAATACTCAGTACATATGAGTCGATCATTTCTCCTAATGAAGCTAATACGGTTAGCGAAACGCGCGTCCAGTGCAAAAATAAAGTGTTTGATGTAGTGGTGATATATACTGAGTAGTGTCATTGTGCCAAAGATTCCACATTCCTAATATAGTTGTAATTGACAAGTCAGCTTGGTCATTACTAAGTATTGTATGTAACTATAATTACGAAATTACTGTATTGACTCTTTGATCTAAATCATTGTAAATAAAAGTAAGCGTTAATTATATTATCAAAAAGCAATACAGATAACAGAACTCAAAATGGTATAGAACCTCTAAGAATCATTCACATAGAAAATAGAGGTCTATACATATACATTCATAATTCATTAATAATATTATATTAACCTTTCTCGAAGTTACACAATATAGTTTTGTAGTTTAAGAAAAAATAAGTACCAAAAAAGTAGATACAGTGTTTTTTAATTAACGAGAGATCTATCACACCAAACCACACAACACTGCTTAGAAAAAAATGCTCTTATTTTAGAAGATGTTGACATCTTAGTAATGACAATTAAAATTAAATTAATTTAGTCCTTAAAAAACATCTTTAATCACAAATTTACTTGAAAAATGATGTAAATAAAACTTTAACCTCAAACAGTGACGTTTAACTTTGATAGACTTTTGAATTTTTGGATAAGGTTATTAAAAACTGAAGTTGAATATGAAGAATTACATCAAATACCTTCCTAAGTTTTTCACCTGTATTCACTTATTTTCTAACAAAGTGCTCCATTCTTTTTGTTTTTTTTTTTATATTACTCATGCTGCATTAACTTTTATACTACTCATGCTGTATTAAATAACAAATCAAAAATTTTCAAACATTTCTATATCTATGATTTTGAATGATAAAACTTTGCACAACTTTATTTGTATTTCAAATCTCGCGCTGGTCCACTTTTAACATGGCGGATTGCCACGTGACTTTCTGAAAACGAACCTGATTTTCCTATGCGATTATCTTTGAGTTTCGCTACTGTATAGTGTGTTTACTGTGTTATAACTCACACGAATCTAAAATTTGGTTTTTAACGAGGATAATAAAGTGTTGAAGAAATTCCTAATAAACTTTAAGGTTGTGACTATGAACGCATTTAATAAACTTATAATAGAAATTGAGAATACATTACAGTTTTTTTTATAGCATTCATGGCCAATAATTGCCAAAAAAGAAATTAAAAATTTTGGAATATGGTTACTAAAAAACCCTGTACTAACCAGAATTTAGTCTAAATACCAACTGAATTTAAAGTTTTAGATTTTGTTTTATGACATGTTTGGGTTAACGCCCAGAAACAAAAAAGAATAGACAGAATATTTCATTCATAGCATAGCATTCCCGCTGAACAAACATTCATTAGAAACTGCAATGAGTGTCTTAAGGACAAATAGAAGACACTGGACAATATTTCAACGGTTTCAAAAAAAATCGATTACTCGTGATCTAGTAAAACTTCTTGGGAATGCGTACCGGTGTTGTCATATATTTGTTAATTCTAATAGACGCTTATATGTGGTTATACATAACTTATTCAAGTATAAATTTAGAAAATATTCAGCCTTTTCTTATAAATATTATATTATTTACTTTCTTCTCTATTAGCTAAAACCATAATACCATAATTTTCCGTCATTAGATTAGACTTTTAATAATATAGCGAGAGCTGGTGAACTATTGAAATTTTAGAAATCTGGCAACACTTACATTCAACGAAATCCTAACTTAGCCCCTGACAGCCATGCTGAATTCAACTTTTATAAACTCTAGGGCCGGAATTCGTAGTCAATTTGAAGAAAAAAGTTGGAGAGGGCAAGGTTGTAGTGAAGTTGGCAGTAGATTCCTACGCAATTTGAGTACAACTTGACTATAAAAAACTGTACAAGTTATTGGAGTGAACTTGTACAATAGTTGGAGTACATATTGTAGTACAAGTTTGCCTACAACTTGTATTCAATTACCGGCCGTAGATTTCGTTCAACTTGTATCCAAATGTTGCTCACCAAAAACTTACCGTAAAGTTGGCGTCAAATTGACTCCAAACTACAGATGACCAATTTTTTGTAGTGCAACACTGGCTATCAGGGACGTTTCCAGTCACCCTGTTAATTTTGGATCGCATTTAGGCGGAAACAGGCGGAGCCTTAAGGTAACATCACCTCAAGGAAGTGGCGAGGTTGGATGATCTTTCAATGTGCTAGACTGAAAGGGGCGGCATATTAGGTGGAATGATTGATTTTTTAGGCGACTTTTATCTGTGAATTGCTAAGTGTTACAGTAAATAGAGAGGCAAAATGACTGTTAATAGTTCCCATAACAGGTAACTCTCCATGAAAAAGCGACACTTTAAGCAATTGGGGAATCCAGATATATTTAAATCTATACTTTAATTGCAGTGCGTTCAAAATTATTTGTCTTTTTTACATCATCTAGTATCTTTGGAATAAATAAACCTCAAACAATATTCTAAAATTTTATTTTTACTACTATTAAAAATAACGATTTCATTATTCTATTTCACTAAAATTTTGGACGAACTGCATTATCACCAACTCGTAAGTTACAACTGCATTGGCGACCTAAAAAAACAGATTCTTTAGATCAGCAGCATCCTAAACACCTTTTTCGTTTTACTTACATTTAGTAATAGACTTTTTGTAATTTGAAAAAAATTTCTTCCAGTGAATATCATTTCCTGCGATGCAACGTGATATAAAAATCTAGTAATCTAGAAATAAAAATACAGCCATTAATTAAACAAGTAAGACGAAGGTGTTCCTTTAAGTTATTTGTCTCTTCATGAAAATGACGTCATAAACAAATTGTTTGGTGGCCAAATTACTGTTACTGTTATAAGGGGTAATGCCACTCTAGAGCTAAGAGAAAAAGGCTGATTTTGGCAATTTATTTTTTGAAATATGGTAAACGTAATCCAAAATTTACTCAAATGCTTTTATTATACATACTTTGAAGTGCATTTACAAATTGTTAAACATTATACGAGTATTTTTTTTAAATGGCAGCGCCAGTACTCAGTAAAGGAAGATACATTTTATAAAAAGTACTTTGCGGCCGGAAAGATTTCTCCTCCAATTTTTTACCAGAAACAAAGTGCAAAGTTTTTTTGAGTTGTACATAAGATTTTCTCGGGAAATAACACGTAGGCTACTTAAAACACATTTTTTTTGCAAAATTCGACTTCGTTCATCAACATAGTCTCCTTCAAGAGCGAGACAATCAGTCCTGCCTTCAAAATAGACCTCAGTTACGGCGATAACTTCTTCATTGGAGCCAAATCTCTTTCCCGCGAGCATCTTTTGAGGTCTGCGAATAGATAATAGTCGCTGGGGGCCAAATCTGGAGAATACGGTGGAATTCGAACTTCAGTTCAAGCAATTTTACCATCGTAATCATTGACTTGTGACACGGTCTTGATGAAAGAGCACCTTTTCTTGTTCATTTGAAGTCGTTTTTTTGCGATTTCTGCCTTTAAACGCACCAATAACTTTATATATTATTCGCTACTGATAATTTTTTTCCCTTCTTAGCATAGTCGATCAAAATTATTCCATGTCCCAATCGACTGTTGTGTCTTTGGTCACTTCGGGCGGTTTTCACCGGCTGCTATCCACTCAGCTGACTGCCGATTTGATTCCGATGTGTAGTAGTGGATCCATGTTTTATCCACTGTCACACATCGCATGAAAAAATTCTTTTAATTGCGCTTAAACAGGTCCAAACAGCGCTCAGAATCATCAACACGTATGTTGTGTTGATGTACTGTGAGCAAACGCGGTATCCATTTTGAACAGAGCTTTCTCATGCTCAAATGTTCATGCAAAATATAACCAACACGTTCTATTGATATCTTTAGGGTGTCAGCGAACTCACTTAATTTCACTTTACGGTCATCCAAAACAATTTTGTGGATTTTTTTATGTTTTCCGGTATAACTACCTTATTTGGGCGTCCAGAGCGTTCAGCATCATTTGTGTCCGTACGACCGCGTTTAAATTCAGCATACCAGTAAATGGTGAATGATTTTTTAGGGGGCAGAGTCCCCGTAACACTTATCAGGCCATTGCTTTGCTTGAACGGTATTTTTTCCCATCAAAAAACAGTGTTTTGTCAACACACGAAATTCAATTTTTTCCACTGTTTTGAAAATATCAAAAATTAGCCACTGTAACTTGTAAATTAATCATTGAAATGTCATGAAAATTTGACACGTATCGTTTAAAGGTTGGTACTTCCTAAAAATCATATGGATTTTTTAAAAAGGACGACAACTGTGTATCAAACCAAAAACTTTTCAGCCTACGTGTTACATAGAAAAATTAAAAAATATTGATTTGTTTTATGAATGGTACATGTTTAAGAAAGTTTTCGGTAAAAAATCTCACGTAAAAAAATCGTTTATAAAAAAAGTTCAAAACAAATTGTAAAATCCAGACGTACTTTGCTTGCAGAAGTTATATTTCCGGCAAGTTTGAAAAATATAGTTTTGAGAAAAACGTGTTTTAAAGTTAAATAAATTTTCTAGATATCCCTAAACTGCGATGCCTACGCCATATAATTTTCCTTCTATATTTATGTTTTGTTGATAGATTCTAGATGAACTTAAATTCTGTAGATAAATAGATTTCTTCAATATTCAGAGAGCAGCGCAACTCTTGGAGAGTTTGGAGAGCGCTGCGAGACAATTACGCTCACTTGATAAAATATACACTTACAACCTTCTTACCCTTATAAAATCCTTTGTACCTTATTTTTAAGCTCCTAAAGCATCATTTAAGCCAAAAAAATGTTGATTTTTTTTTCAAATTTCTAAAGCAGCATTACTCCTTAAGTACTTTGACGAAATTTTATACGAGTTTGTTGAGTTTTGTAGTTTTTACGGTATTTTTTTCTTGCTATAAATGAGTTAATGTAATTTGAAGCATCACACAGTGATAAAGTTTTCCACAAAAGGAGGAAATGGACCAAAAGTCATTCGTGGAAGAACATCCCAGATGTTTCATTGGGACCGAAACTCGATTCAGGTTGACCGAAGATCCGGAAAATCTGTTGAGGCAAGAAATAAGAAAACTAGTAGTTTTGTTGCTGTGAGATCAATGAAACTTTCAATACCAAAGAATCTGTAGTATTTGAAACTACAATTTTCAAGGTTGTACGTGAAGATTTAGGTATAAACAAAATTTTGTACCCCTTACAGCAGAGCAGAGACTCGCAAGGAACATTGCTTTAGAGAACGATGAGAGTTATTTCTCGCAAAGTGTCATAAGTGACGACACCAGAGCGTTCCATTGGGATCCACCCATGAAGCAGGAGCCTATGCAATGGGTTCATAAGGGCTCTTCTTCAAAGGAATCTTCTAGACAGTTGATGGCGGCCGCTTTTTTGGACCTGCGAAGGAATTTTGTTTACTGAATATATTTAAAAAGGGTCGACAATTAATGGAGCAGTTTACGAAAGGACAATCTGAAGCGTTAGATGTCTGAATTCATAGAGTACCAAAAGTTTTGCATGACAACAAAGGATCTATAGGGATCGAAATTTGCATCCTCCGATACGGTGACGATGTACTTTTTAAGGTACCCTCATAAGCGAAATATCATTTCGTAAAGGTCTCCGTCGTATACGTCGTAACTGTAAGCTTTGATATTTGTGCGTTTAATCAATCTTTCTTCATTAAATAAATTTATTTGGCCCTCCAACAACAAAATTCTTTAAAAAAAGCTCACAGCTCGAAATTGGCGCAGTCGTTCGGATGCATATCAATACCAACTCTATTAAGAATTAGCTCAGAAGACGAAATAAAAGTGAAAAAGTTGTTCTCGAAACAATACTAAAAATATGAGAAATTATTATAATATAGTTTAATATTATACAAACCAAATAGTACCTCCAAATTATAGATATTAGATGGTACAGACAACAAAAGATCAACAATCTTATCATTTTCACTGTGAAGAGATCCTCCAAAATAACATACTAAAAATATTCTTATGGAGGAGGTAACCATACGAAATAATTGTATAATCCTTATAAAGTAATAATTTCTACTACCTCTTGTTATGACTTGAAATCCATTGATCAAAAGATACAGGATATTGCATGTGAAAGAAATTATAATCAACCACGACAACTTGTCATTTACAATTTTGCATATTTTGACAAGTTTTGCATAATCTTCTCTTGTTGTACGCCATAGTTCTATGTTATCTACCTTAAATAGAACAAAGAGGTTTGCTAATAAATAACCAAGAAACAACGCATCAATCTATTACGAAGGTGTTTTTTTTTTTAAATTTATCTTCCTGGCTAGGATTTACCCAGTATTCTCTTTGTAAACACGTAGTTTTAAAATGAGCACCGAATCTGACTTTCTTAAGGTAAATGGTAACTGGATCCAAGCATCACCAATTGTATATACAGTGAAGTTCGTTACAAACAGTAAACAAAATCTAATATCACTTGTCACTACTTTTTTATTTAGATTAGGGGCTAATGCTTAGAAAAATGAATACAAATAATTATTAAACTAAAAGAAAACGTTCAAAGGAAAATAAAACAAGGTTACAAAAACTACTACATATAGGTTCAGGAACTTCACGAGATTCCAAAAAATTGCGAGTTTCAGTCATTTTCTCAGTCATTTCTGAAATGGATGGAACATAAATATTATCTCCATATTCAAGCTCGTCTTTATCGCTTAAAATCTTTCCAGAAGTCACTGATGTCACAATTTGATCATAAGTTAATATTTCTCTCGTCATTAAATCATTATCAGCACATACATATTCTTCAAAATTAAAGTGATTAAACATTTTTTTAATCACGATTTCTACTGTACTTTGTTGAATATCAGCATCGTATACAAATTCTAGACGATCAATAGGATCTTCTCGATGTTTTTCAATCCACTGAGTCAACGGTAGCTCATCATCTGAGTCATATCTACATTCCTTCCTTAAAGATCCACCATGCTTAAAACAGTTTGCAATGGTTGCCCTACTGACTCTTTGCCAAAAAAATCTTTCTATAATGACATTTTAAAGAATGTATCACACCTTGATCAATACGCTGGAGCTTGCACTTGTGTTTGAAGGCATAAAAACCAATTTTATTTGCTGTAGATCAACTTCAGGGCGCGCTGGAGAGTTGTCAATCAAAAGTAACATTTTTTCTGTTTGTGAATTTTAATTCTTTGTCCCATTCGATCAGTTCGTTTTTAAAAATTTCTGATCTCATCCAGGCTTTACTGTTTGATTTGTACTTTACTGGTAAATGTTTGTTTTTAAAACACCTGGGATTGGCGGACTTTCCTATCAACAACAATTTTCTTTTCTCTGTTCCAGACATATTTGCAGTTACCAACACAGTAATCCTTACTTTTGATAATTTTCCACCAGCACAATTCTCTCCGATAAACTTTAATGTCTTATTAGGCGCCATCTTGTAAAACAACCCCGTTTCATCCGCTTTTAAAATATCCACATATTCAATCAACTTTCTCTAATTTCCAGCCATATATTTGCCAACCACTGATCAACAACAGTCTATCCACTCCTGCAGTTTCTCCTGCTATCTTACCCCCCCCTAATATTATGTCGCTTTTTAAATTGTTCAAACCAACTTCTAGAATAGTTAAACTCGGTGTTCTCTATTTCCCTTCCCAATTCACCAGCTTTCTCTTGTAAAGTATAGCCGCTAATAGGAACATGTTCATTTCGTTTTTGACTATACCATTTAAGGAGTCCTTTATCGACTTGGTCATGTGTAGATTTTCTTACTTTTTTACAACTAAAGTTTCTTTTATCATAGATTGATAAGATTTCTTGCTTCTTTTTCCTTATGGTAGAAACCGTAGATTCAGTTAAATTCAACTATTTTCCTTATAATATCGTGTTTGTCTTTTAAAGTAAACGCTTTACGTTTTTATGTACTCATTTTAAAATAAAAAAATTAAACATTCGCTGCACAGGGAGTGGCAAGTTCGTTATAAACGGACACAAAATATCCATATTTGGTTCGCTTTATCCGGAAGTTCGTTATAACCGAAAATTCGCTATAAACGAGTTCGTTATAAGCAGACTTCACTGTATATATATATATATATATATATATATATATATATATATATATATATATATATATATATATATATATATATATGAAAGCGGTAAAGCCTTAACAGAATTTTACTTGTTTTGTATCGTCCTCATTTTTTCTCATAATTTATTTATATCCTCAGGTATATCTCATGAAATAAAAGTTTGTATGTTCACAGTTAAAAATTTAAGATATTTTGTTGCCCATGAAAATTAAAAATTAAATTGGGGCAATTTAGATTACCATGTCATCGCAAGCTATATATAAGCTCCTGGGCAAAATTAACGCAACAATCTGAAAATTAATTTATCTTTTTCTTATGTCAGTTTTAATGTTTATCGAGTATTTGAATAGTAGGCTATGCATATTTTGTTTCGTTGTTCATGACAGAAATCAAAACAATTCGTTTAGATTTACAGTTTTAAAGAATTTTTTAGAAGATAAACAATTTTCTGTAATAATGCGATAGATTTTCTTTAAAAGTAAGCTTATAAATTGTTCTCTTTTTCAAATTAATACGTTTTTGTGGTAGACTGTTTAATTTTTAACCCCGAAGAATTATATAAATGAATTGAACAAGGAATTTAACTGAACACGAGGGAGAGCGAGCCTCAGTTTTATTGGACGAGGGATATTGTCAGAGTTATATTGCCAATTTGTTAGGCAAACATCGTTCCACAATAAGTCGTATGGTAAGACGCTTGAATGAAGTAGGAACTTATTCTAGAAGGCTAGGGCAAGGGCGAAAACGATGCACCAGCGACCTAGATGAACGTTTTTTAAGACAATATGCTTTAAGAAACAGGACTGTCACTAATTCTATAATAAGAAACGAACTCGAAGCTGTTCACAATGTCACAATTTCTTCTAAAACAGTTAGAAGACGGTTAAATGAAGCTGGATTAAACAGTAGGAGACCAGCCACTGCGCCCTTGCTTACTAGAGAGAACAGAGTTGCCAGGTTACGTTTTGCTCGAAATCACGAAAACTGGTCTGTGGATGATTGGAAACAAGTTTTCTTCACAGATAAAACTAGGGTTAGTCTAAAACATCCAGATGGTCGTGAGCGAGTATGGCGAAGACCAAGAGAGAGGTTTGCTCCTTGCAATATCTCTGCAAGGATTCCATTTGACGGTGGCTCCTTTATGTTCTGGGTGGCATCTACTTTGATGCTCGCACAGAGTTAGTTCCTGTCCGTACAAGATCCATGAATGCTGACTACTATTTTGAGAATATTGTAATAGAACATGTGATGCCTTTCGGTCATTTTGTGGGGCCCAATTTCCTGTTTATGCAAGACAACGCTCGACCTCACGTGGCTAGGGAGGTACTCGATTATCTTAATCAAGTTGATATACCGATTATGCAATGGCCACCAAAAAGCCCGGATCTGAATCCGATAGAACATGTATGGGATCACCTTAAGAAAAATGTGAAACGTCATATACCTGCACCTAGAAACCTGAGGGAACTTGAAAATGCAGTTATCACAGAATGGGAGCAAATTCCTCAAGATTTTATCCAAAATTTAATCAGAAGCATGCTTAGGCGCATAAACGCTGTCATCCGAAGTAGAGGAGGCAACACACGCTACTAGTGTCCCAGTTACACCATTATTTTGCTACTAGTGTCCCAGTTTATTTTTTTCATTATTACATAATTTCAACGATTTTGTTATTAGGTCTTAAGAATAATTTTAATTCGAATCTTATAGAGAAATTTGGTAGCTAATTCACTTTTAAACTATCCGAATAAGTTTTTTCTAACTTTTACTGTAACCAATGTTCATAAAAAATTATTAAAATTAATTCATTATAGAGATTTGTATGATTTAATATATTGTTGCGTTAATTTTGTCCAGGAGTGTATATATATATATATATATATATATATATATATATATATATATATATATATATATATATATATATATATATACATATATACCTACGGTTGTACGGACCTAATCCATATTGGTCCACGATTCATGTTTATCCCGTTACGCCATTTATAGCAAAATTATTGATATTGTGTTTAGTAATGAAATAATTTTTTGGGCATGTCTTCTTTTCTCTTGGTTTGTATCCGTTCCGGATGTTAGCAACCATATTAGCTATCATCACCTTGTTGACTGCGGCCTTAAACAGCTGCGTGGTGGTCATTGAAAACCAAGTGCGAAGATTTTTGAGCCGTTAAATTCTTCTTCTCCATGAAATTCTTCTTCTCCCCACACTTCTCCTTCCCCACACTTTAGCTAGCAGTATATTTTGCAACAGATGGAATCTACTCTCATTCCTCGTAATGTGGCTCAGGTATTTCAGTTTACGTTGCTTGACAGTAACTAAAATCTCTTTTTCTTTATTCATTCTTTGAAGAATTCTTTCATGCATGTCTCGGTCCACCCATGACACTCTTAGCATCTCACGATATAGCCACATTTCAAAGGCTTCCTATCTTTTACTTGTTGCCTCTGTCAGGGTTCATGTCTCCACTCCATAAAACAAAATGTAGTAACGCAGAAATCTCACTTTTGTGTCCAGTGTAAAGTTACGGTTTTTGAATATAGAGCTAATTTTGGTGGCTCTAGCATTTTCAATGCGGTTCTTTAGTTCTTGTGTGTAATCCCATTGCTGATTGATGTTAGCGCCCAAGTATGTGTGCTTATTTACTCGTTCAATATTTTTCTGGTCGATTTTTAACAGTTCGGCAACTTGTTCTTACTAATAACCATTAATTTTGTTTTATTTATGTTAATATCAAGATCATATCTCTGGCTGCAGCTCGTCACTATATCCGTTAGTAATTGCAGGTCCTGCAGACTCTCAGCGAATATAACTCTGTCATCAGCATAGCGAATATTATTCATTCTCTCTCAATTCAGTAGAATCCCGACATCGAGATCTGCCAGAGCCTCTTCGAATATTTGTTGGGAGTAAATATTAAATAATAGTGGAGATAATATGCATCCTTGTCTAACACCTCGCAGGATTTTTACATATCCGTAAATTCTCCTCTTAATCTCACAGACGCAGACTGATTCCAATAAAGGTTCTTAATAACTCTCAGATCTTTGTCATCCAGTCCTATATTCTTTAGAATATCTATCATCTTCTGGTGTTATGCTCTGTCAAATGCTTTTTGATAGTCACAAAGCATGCATAGATGTCAACGTTCATGTCTCTACAAGGCTGAAAAAATACTTGGATACTAAATAAGGCTTCACGTGTACCAGTAGCGTTTCTAAAATCGAACTGGGCTGGAGATATCGGTTCTTCACAGAATTTCTATATTCTTGTATGGATTATTTTAAGAAATATTTTCAAGAGGTGCCTTATCAAACTGATTGTTCTATACTCTCCTCATGATTTAGCTCGAGTTTTTTTGGGTAGAGTTATGAATTCAGCCTTGAGCCATCGAAAGGAAATGATTCCAAAATTGTCAGCTATTTTATGTTTTCTTCATTTAGAAGCTTTAGAAATTCTGTTTCTGTATTATCTGGGCCTGATGCTTAACCTTCTTTCATTGTTCTTATTGCACTTCTGACCTCCTGTTCATTGATGACCAGTCCCTTATTCCCATTTTTGGTTTTTATCTAATATAACTGATCCTTCATCGTCTATTAATTTATTTGTTTTGTTATTTGTTTTATATTGTCTAGTCCCTTCCTTCACTTTACGATAAACATTCAGACTATCATGCTTTCTTTGCAGGTCATCAATTTGTCACATTGTTCTTTTAATTCGTTTTCCTTTCCTTTTCTTATCATCTTTTGAATTTCTCTGT
The DNA here is from genome assembly GCA_019049505.1 of Pachyrhynchus sulphureomaculatus. Taxonomy (NCBI): domain Eukaryota; kingdom Metazoa; phylum Arthropoda; class Insecta; order Coleoptera; family Curculionidae; genus Pachyrhynchus; species Pachyrhynchus sulphureomaculatus. Next base: position 24,626,632 of record CM032447.1, read on the forward strand.
TTATCTTATATTCGCTTGGAATATTTTTATAAAGCCGTGTCCTTTCCATTAACTGGAGAATCGCATGCATCATCCACGAGTTATTCTCGACTGCGTCAGGTCTCAATAGATCATTTTTAATATTTTGGACTGTCATGTTTATTTAATTTTTCAATCTGCTCCTCCACTATGGAGGGCCCAGATATCATCTTTAACTCTAACTAAATTATTGAGTCTCTGTTCTACCTGTCCTTCCGTTATTGATTCTTTTAACTTCTTTATATCATATCGCATTTTTGTTTGCTTTTTGGTTCTTGTTAAGTTTACTCTGAATGAACCCACGAAAGGAACATAATCCGGCTACCTGTCAGCTCCGGGATATGTTTTTATTGCCGTGCAACTATTTCTGTATCTCTTATTTATGAGGATGCAGTCAGCACAGCCTACGTGGAGGAAGGGTGAAGAATGTATTCAGAACTACCAATCCTAGCTCGCTTGCAAATGTGCTCAGTTGTTCGCCTCTTTCGGTTCATTCCCCCAATCCACAAGGACCGCCAAAATCACATTGGCGTCCTTTTCCAATTTCTGAGTTGAAATCTGCTACTAATATTGTTAAGTTCTTTTCTGGTAGCTTTTTCCTTGTTTCGTTTATCTGGGAGTAGAATTCTTTGACTATGTTGTCTTCATAACCCGTTGTTGGGGTATATACTTGTATAATATTTAATCCAGCAGGACTAGCATTAATTTGAAGAAGTAAAATTCTCTCTGAAACTGATATGAAGTTTATAACCGATTTCTCCACTGATCTACACAATATAACCCCCACGCCGTTGGCGTGTAGAATAGTAACTTAAGTGAGACATTTAAAAAAAGTTCCTGTACAAGCACATAAAATAGTGCTAGAAAATGAATCCCTGAATTTGAAAAAGGTAAATAAACATTAAAAAAAATTAAATTTATTCCCCATAACAAGCTTTATAACTAACATAGTTTAATAAGTGGGATCCTAACGTAAAAGTCAAATTTTAGGTACACGGCGAAGCAGTGTTACAGGCTACCGCCCCAAAAATATAAGTTAAAAAACTATTATATTTTAAATAAAATTATGTCTACTTACTTGTGTCCTTATAAGAAATGAAATCCTCCTTTGAATTTGCTTTAGCCTTGAGATGAAGCAGATACTTATTATTACAATAAGTACATCTTTAAATAAGGTCATGAATGTCAACTGCAGCAATATCAACTAAAATTTCTTTAGTTATTAACTATCTCTAGGAAATATAAGTTCATATGGTTCATTTATATAACACCAAAAAAAATTATAGTTAAAATTTTTATTTTTTTTCTCTAAATTACCGGTAATCACACCCATTTTTTCCTATTCCTTGCAAACAATGAGAATGATTTTTTGATTCCAACACCTTGAGAAGGACACATAACATATACGTATGTATGTATGTATGTATGTATGTATGTATGTATATGTATGTATGTATACATATATATATATATATATATATATATATATATATATATATATATATATATATATATATATATATATATATATATATATATATATATATATATATACGAGGCTGGTTTGAAAAGTCCGTGCAAAGCCCGAGAGATGGCACCACCGGCGCGTATCGAGGTCATGTTTAGTTAGTAGCATCTCTTGAATGAACGCACACCAAGTTTCAGCCATATTGGTCTATTTCTTTGTGTTTGGCATTCGTGTGAATCAAGGAAGTCGAGTGACGGCCTGTGGGGGTTACGACTCCAGAAATCATTGATCAAATCCATGATATGGTGATGGATGACAGAAGAGTTAAGGTGCGTGAGATTGCTAGTGCTGTGGGCATCTCGACTGAACGGGTACATAATATTTTGCATAAACATTTGGATATGAGAAAGCTATCCGCAAGATGGGTGCCGCGATTGCTCACACTTGACCAAAAACGGAATCGTGTGAAGTGTTGCAAGGATGGTGTGCAGCTGTTCTAGAAGAATCCGGAGGACTTTAAGCGTCGTTTCGTCACTGTGGATGAAACATGGATACATTACTATACTCCTGAGACCAAACAACAATCTAAACAATGGGTTACCAAGGGGGAGTCTGCACCAAAAAAGGCGAAGACTGTTCCTTCGGCCGGAAAGGTTATGGCGACTGTCTTTTGGGATTCGCAAGGGATAATCCTCATCGACTATCTGGAAAAGGGTAAAACTATTACAGGTGAATATTATTCATCGTTATTGGACCGTTTGAAAACCGAGCTGCAAGAAAAACGCCCGCGATTGGCCCACAAGAAAGTCCTTTTCCATGACGACAACGCACCAGCACACACCTCAGCCGTTGTGGTCGCAAAATTAATGGAAATAGGATTCCAACTCGTTTCACATCCCCCCTATTCTCCAGACTTGGCTCCCTCGGACTACTATTTGTTCCCCAATTTGAAGAAATGGCTGGCGGACAAAGATTTTATTCAAACGAGGAGGTGATTGCAGACACTAATGGATATTTTGCAGACTTGGACAAATCCTATTAATCGGAAGGGATCAACAAACTAGAACATCGTTGGACGAAGTGCATAAGCCTAAAAGGAGACTATATATACGAAAAATAAAAATGGTTTACCCCAAACACATAAGTAGTTTTTATTTTTGCACGGACTTTTCAAACCAGCCTCGTAAACTGATCTTTGGCCAAAATTAAATGTGAATTGGCCAGACATCCCAAAAATTATCTAAAAGAATCGCTTTACATAAAAGCAGATTCTACCACTATCAGTCAACATGTGAATAGATGCGATCATAAAGTCCACTATAACGAAACCTTCATTTTGGACACTGAAAGTAACATGTTCAGACGAAATTTTCTGGAAATGTATATATAAAGAACTGCCAGAATAGTCTTAACCACCGAAAAGACGTCGAAGATTTAAATTTCATTTACACATATCTATTGTCCCAAGAACACACTAAAAAAATAATAACCAATGATGCTTACCCCAGAATTACTTTAAATTTTGTTACTGCATAAATTTTCCACTTGCTTATTTTATTTTATTTTTCATCCGTTTGAACGATTTTAATTTGACCTTTTACTGATAATTTTTCTTAATACGCAGGTTCAGTTTTCGACAGTATTGACGTTGTATAAATTAAAAGTACTAGATTTACTTCAAAATGGCCTAAACACTTGTTCGTTTAAAAGAATTTATGTTGTAACTTTCAGATTTTAATAATTTTAATAATTTCCAAGTATGATTATCTTTTATTTCAACAATTAAATGAACAAACCTGTGTTTTATTGTGCAAATTTACATCTATAAGAATAAGTTCGTCATTAATTATTGTTTCAAACCATGTGTCAACACTTTCTTTCTCTCAGTTGATATACATAGATGGAATTCTCTTTCGACAGCGGGCTAACTGTAAATATTCAGTAAGTATTCTTTTATTCTTCTTTAAGAAAATTAAAAATTATGATAAGGTCTCCTACTTTTCTTCTTTTTAAAATACGACATAAATTACAGTTACTAAGAAATTTAAGACGTCTTTGTTCACTCTGTAATCCGGACGGATATCCCTAAGTTAAACCCCCCCCTCTTGGTTATATATACATATATACATATACATATATATATATATATATATATATATATATATATATATATATATATATATATATATATATACACATACATATATATATATATATATATATATATATATATATATATATATATATATATATATATATATAATTAATTTTGATAGGAAATGCTTTTTCCTGTGTCGATTGAAAAAGCGATGCTCACGTTTCGCCGATCATCCTACCGGCTTCTTCAGAGCTTGGCCGAAGAACTGAGTTCTTCGAAATCTAGCACAAAATTGCCAGTTCGTGTTTAGTCACGAATACGATATTTCGTCGTAGAGAAGGTAGTAAAAATGATAATGATCTAATTTTAAATATATAAACAACTCACTTGTACCCGCAATTTATCAAATAAATTAATCAAAGTTAGTTTTTTCCAACCATCCAGGAATACTTTTTTGTTAAGAGGTACTGTCACTATTGGATATTCCAAAACTAAAATATAAAAAAGTTAATTCTCTTTTTAAAATAGTAATAATAATGATAAATGGCCTAAGCCTTTTCTTGAGCTAGTACTAATGCCTTGACGGCCCACCTATAAGATGGACTATTTCATAAGATATATTTTCAAGAAAAACCATATTGCATTAATGGAATATAATAGAGTGAAAAGACTTAAATCACTAACAGAATATGCCTCCCTTGCCAACTCTCAGCTTTGCCACTTATCAAGCTCTTGAGCTTAATGTATTTATCTGAGAAGATACGTAATAGCTGCTCCTAATTTATAAAGTTATTTTGAACACGTAGGCTGAATAGTTTTTGGTCTGACACATAGATGTCGCCCTTTTCAAAAATATATATGATTTTTAGGATGTGCCAACCTTCAACCGATACGTGTCAAAAATGACATGAACATTTGAGAGATAATTTAAGAAAAAGTGTGAAAATATTAGCACTTAAAAAAAGATACATTTTAGAACAGGAAAATGATCCGAAACATACCGCAAACTTGATGCGAGAATGAACGATCCATGATGTGCGACAACAGCTTTATACACCTCCGCAATCACCCGATGTTAACCTTATCGAGCATTTATGGGAGGAACTTAAACGGCGCGATCGCAAACATAACGTTTCAAATAGAGAAGAATTAAAAAACAGAATATTGAATGTTTATCAAGGCCAACGACGATCCAACTAAATATTACTTTAAACAAACACATGACATTTCGACGATTACTTTAGTTACATTGGTTTTAGTGACTCTACTTTTGATATTTTCAAAACAATGGAAAAAATCGAATTTCGTGAGTTGATTAAACACTATTTTTTATGGAAAAAAATACCGTTTAAGCAAAACAATGGCTTGAGAAGTGTTACGGGGACTTTGCCTCTGGAAAATCACTCATCACTTACTGGTATGCTGAATTTAAACGCGGTCGTACAGGCACAAATGATGCTGAACACTCTGAACGCCCAAATGAGGTGGTTACACCGGAAAACATCAAGAAAACCCACAAAATTGTTTTGGATGACCGTAAAGTGAAATTGTGTGAGATCCTAAAGATATCAATAGAACGTGTTGGTCATATTTTGCATGAACATTTGGGCATGAGAAAGCTCTGTTCGAAATGGGTACCGTGTTTGGTCACAGTGGACCAAAAACAACAACGAGTTGATGATTCTGAACGCTGTTTGGACCTGTTTAAGCGCAATAAAAAGGATTTTTTCATGCGATATGTGTGGATGAAACGTGGATCCACTACTACACTGGAATAAAATCGGCAGTCAGTTGAGTGGACAGCAGCCTGTGAAAGCCTCTCGAAGCGACCAAAGACACAGCGGTCGGCTTGGAAGGTTTTGGCCAGTGTTTTTTGGGATGCGCATGGAATAATTTTCATCGACTATGATGAGAAGGGAAAAACCATCAACAGCGAATATTATAAAGTTATTGGTGTGTTTGAAGGCAGAAATCGCAAAGAAACGGCTCCAAATGAACAAGAAAAAAGTGTTCTTTCATCAAGACAATGCACCGTGTCACAAGTCAATGGTTACGATGGCAATATTGGATGAATTGAGGGTCGAATTGCTTCCTCATCCATCGTATTCTCCAGATTTGGCCCCCAGCGACTATTATGTATTTGCAGACCTCAAAAAATGCTCGCGGGAGAGAGATTTGGGCTCCAATGAAGAAGTTATCGCCAAATCTGACGCCTATTTTGAAGGCAAAGACAAATCCTTCTATAAAAAAGGTATGGAAATGTAAGAAAAAGCGTGGGACTGATTGTATCGCTCTTGGAGGAGATTATGTTGATAAATAAAGTCGAATTTTGCAAAAAAAAAAATGTGTGTGTTGTAGCTAGACCAAGAACATTTCAGCCTACGTGTTAGTGTTCCGTACGGAATACTTATAGGCTTAAGCCACACTACGGCTAAACCGCCGTGGTTTTTTAACCGCGTGATTTTGTGATTCAAGAAAACTAATACAAGCGGCCGCACTTGCGGTTTTTTTTTTTTTTTCTCCCGCGACTGATTTTAAAACCGTGAAATGTTACAAAATAGCTCGCGGGTAAAAACCGCGCTACAATTTGTAGCCCATAAAACTTAGTTGACGCGCACGCACTACGGGTTAACCGCTGGCGGTTCTTCGGGCCAGTATTCGGCGTCGCGCCATTTCAACTATGTCGTCGACCGTCAAACGAACCAGAGTATGAAAGTTTATCCTAAAGAATCATAGTCGAAGTGCAGAAAAGACCAGCCTTATACGACACTACTTTGCGTCAGTATAGTGACAGAAATGCGAAAAATAAACTTTGGGAGGAAGTTTATCAACACGTAGTAAACAATTGGATGACACTGTCGGAGACTCAGAAAAAAAATAAAGGTAAGTTTATGTTATGGAAAGTTTTTATTCATTACAAAACAAAACTCAAACATTTTAAGTCGCACCCTTACAACGAAAGTGACCTAATACGAAATTGGGATGTTTTGAGTTAATCGTGAAAATCTTGTTTTTGGCATTAAGTAGACTTTCGTTTTGAGGGTGCGATATTTTTTTAAAATACTTTCATATTGCCAACTTAATGCACCAGCAGGAGATGTAAAATAATCAGCAAATAAATTTCTTATATCCATAACGTTACTACTAGAACGGGCACGGATTGAAGGAATGCGCTGCAGCACTGAAACTTGAGATGAATCATTAAGCTGTTTGCCATCATGTTGTCTTACAAAGTTGTGCAATATACAACAAACTTTAATAATGTGGTCGCAAAAATCTAATTTCACGTCTAATGGTCTATGCAAAATACGTCATTTATTTGCCGTGATTCCAAATGCACATTCAACAGTCTTTCTGGCATAGGATAATCTATAGTTATAAACTCTTTCTTTTATGGATAAAATTCTATTTGGATATGGCCTGATTAAGTGTTCCGTAAGGGGGAAAGCTTCATCGCCTACGAAAACAAATGCCAGTGGGCCGACTTCCTCATAATCGAGTAATGTTGCAGGTTCTGGTAAATGCAGTTGGTTGTTCAAAAATCTTTTGCCAAAATTCGAGTTTTTGAATACGCTAGAGTCACCATTCGATCCATATGCTCCAACATCTATAGCAGTAAAGCAATAGACTGCATCAGCAATAGCTAATAATGTTAAAGAATAAAACTTTTTGTAACTGAAGGCTTCTGAACCAGTATTTTCTGGCCTTTCTATTCTTATGTGTTTTCCATCTATGGAACCAACGCAATTACGCAAAATATGTTCTTTCAAAATAAGAATTTGCTATATTTATCTAATCTTCTTCTGTTTTTTCAGGCATATATGTAGGCTGCAAATATATCCACAAATACTTGCATGTGTGTTCAATTATTTCACTTAGAGTTGTTGTGCCAATCAAATATTCAAAATACAGAGATTTCATACTATTTCCACTCGCAAGATACCTGAAAAAAACATACGTCTATTAATATATTATTATTTTTGTTACAGGCAGTACAATACAAAAGAAATGGAAGAATATGCGCGACAGTTTTGCTAAAGAATTAGCTATGCAACGTGGTAAATCTGGTCAAGGTGCTATAAAAAAGAAAAAGTATATTCATTTTGATTCTCTCTTGTTTTTAGTACCATCTTTACAAAAAAGGGAGACCAACAGCAATATAACATCTCCTTTACAAGATTATCCTGATATTGACATAACTGAAAACCTTCCACCAGCGGATAATAATCGAACCCCATCCCGTAAGAAGGCTTCCAAAAACCAAAGTAACAATGATGATTATGAACAAATATTGTTAGATTTTTTGAATACAAAGCAAAATACATGTGAATATGACGAAGACATAAACTTTTCACAAATGATTGTACCAATGTTACGCAAACTTAATGATGATCAGAAATATTTTGCTAAGATAGAGATTATGAATATTTTGCAAAAAGCCAAATCTTTCTATCCGTTCACACCACCAATTTATGGTGAAGGATCAAGATCACATGTGTCATTTACGCAAATGCCGTCTCCGCAATGATATGATACATATTCCCCTTCTCCATCTCCCACCATGCCAATACAGTCACCAGTTTCACCACCAGTGCCTACTACACCTTCAGTAACTAAGAACCTACAGATCATCCGTCAAGATATAATATCGACTGGGCAACAAACAGGTGCACTGTTTGTTAAAGGACCTGCATAACAAACCATATATTTGCCGCTTAATAGTTCTGCTCCATCAACATCACAAGCACTCATGAATCCTCTTCAAGAACTCGATCAGCCACAACTACTACAATATGTACAAATTAATGAACAAGAACCTACAGCTCCCAACTGTCTATCGCAATTTCAAGAACAATAATGTTATTATATTTTTTGAACAATAAAAATACCTATAAAGTACAATATATCTATTTTTCTTACTTACCTCAAAGTAACAGACAGGCGCTCCTCTGATGAAATACATTTGCGAAATTTTGTATCCATGAAGGTGATGTATGGACGCACAATTTGCAAAATTTTATCGAAGCTGGCTACTGACATCCGATAGTAATTGAAAAATTTCTCAGGATGTTTTCTTAAATCTTGATATTTTTTATGAAAGAAACCCTTCTTAAATCTACGGCTAGTCAGTGGATGGACCCAATATTTGCGAAATTTGTGTTGACGTCTTCTTTTTCTATTTCTTAATATTAGAGCAACAACACATACTGCTCTCTTGAAATCCATCTTCAAACTGTGAAAATCGCGGCCAGTTTCGCGGTTTTTAACCGTAATGTGTGCGTCTCGAGCGGTTTCGCGGAAAAAACCGTAGTGCGGCCTAAGCCATAAGATCACTTCGGTGTCCCTCCGTCCGTCCGTCCGTCCGTCCGTCTGTCACATTTTCTCCGAAACCATTTGACATAGAAAGTTGAAATTTGGTATTAATATAGGAATTGATGCCCTCATCAGAACCATGTAGTTTTAAAAGTTAAGCTCTGACTTAAGGGGTTAGTTTTGGGAGGTGAAATCGGAAGTGAAAAAAAAATTTTTTACTAGGTCTTCGAGTGGGGTGTCAAATGAAAGCTTGTAAAAACACGAGTTCAAAAATATATATAATGTAATACTTGTGCACACTTTTCATTGTGTTATTTTTCAAAAATCGCGAAAAATCGTTGTCCCCACCCTTATCTCGAAAAGTACTCATCAAAAAATTTTGAAAAAATTCTGAAATATTCTCCACAGGGTGTAGATTGAACGAAAATTATCTGGATCTTTAATAATTTATTTGATATATAAAAAAAACAACAAAAATTTCAAGGCGGATACCGGGCGCCCTCCGGGAGTAAGTAGCCTTGCTGTGGCATCCAGGCTCTGCCGCAGTCGACCATTCTTTCCTAGGATACTCGTGGGAACACTATGTCACAAAATGATAATTATACTAGTGATAATGGCAGGGTGCTGAGGAGGCGGACCCCTGTCGTACAAACAGCTACAGCACCACCACAACAACAACAACGACAAACGATCCAACCAACCGCCTCAGCTGAAACTACTCCCGATAGTTTTACCAGATCCGACATTGTAGGTGATGGAAATTGCCTTTTCCGTGCAGTTAGCTTACACTTATATGGCCACCAAAACCATCATGAAAGACTCCGAGAGGCTGCTCTAAGATATATACAACAAAACTGGTCGGAACTTAACACATTTTCATTAATTGGGGACGACGATATGAAAGACTTCAATAACTACTATAACTATATGAGGAAAAATGGCACCTATGGAACGAGCCTAGAGATACTTGCCCTCTCGGAAACCCAGAATAGCAACTTTCATATCTTCTCAAAACAACGAAGAACAAGAGATACAAAAATAACTTTTAGGGACAAGCCAACAATAATAAGCACAAGAAAACACACCAAAACTATTTACCTTCTACTAACAGGCAACCCAATGTCGGGACACTTTGAGCTTCTGACACCACAAAACACTAAAAACATCCCAAACAACAGTAGACCAATAAAAGAAGCATCGGGCGAGCGACGGAACGGTCGAGGACGTCGCGGGAAATGGCAGCTCGACCAAAACGATGAAGACCGGGCAACTGACAATGGACCTGCCAAAAGTGTTGTGCCGGCGAGTAAGCCGACACCCATCAAGGCGGGAAAATCAAGGCAACGCATGAGTTATACTACAGGAACAAACGAACACACCATGCGTTGCTTTGATAAAAGCACAAGTCCTGACAAAGAAACCACTAAGAAGGGAATCACTCGCCGCCTAGACCCACCACCATCAATCCCAAACGCAACCGTCGAAGTATTTAACCAAAAACTCCCCCAACGACAAAGAAATCCCGACAGCACAAAACCAAAATTCAAACGGCAAATAAGAATAGAAAACCAAATCAACAACATCAGGAGATATCTAGGACACCTTACCCAGTTTATCAACGGGAACGTGTCCAAACGAGTCACGCAGAGTATAAACAAGATCAAGTCCGGGTCTCCCAACAGAACACTGCCAGAAATCCTGGATACTCTGAAACAAAAATTATCCGTATATGCCGCAAGACTTCGTAGATACAAAGAACCAAACGAGAGGAAAGATACCAACAACCTCTTCCGAAGAAGCCAAACACAGTTCTACCGAAAACTATGCACAGCAAACAGACAGCAGTGACCGAACCACCAAACAAACAAGAACTCACAGATCATTGGAAAAGTATCTGGTCAGAACCCAAACTACCCAATAATAACACCCCCTGGATCAAAGCCAAAGAAGGCAAAGATAAACATGTGACAGAACAGGAAAATTCCACATTAACTACTGTGGGACCAAAGAGCATGATGAGGTGCCTGGATGCAAGAAGTTCCGGAGGTAGAATGGCCCCCCGTTCGGATCTCTGGGTAGGGGCTGGTTCGGAGGCGTCGACTTGCAGACATCATAATTTTAAGATAGATTTTTGCAACATACGAGGTATAAACTCGAACATAAATTCAGTGCACCAACACCTGCAATCAGATAAACCTCATGTACTCGCTCTATGTGAAACCAAGGTCAGTCCATCGACCAGCACGGTCAACTATCTTTATCCTGGGTACGACTTCTATTCCCGATTTAGGCGTAACTTTGGAATCTGTCTTTTTGTCAGAAGCGACCTCTCTTGTCAACGAGAAGAAGCTCTGGAGCCCCCAAACTTTGATGTTATGTGGTTATAAATAACGACTCAACAAACCACAAGGTTCATCTGTATCCTGTATCGACCACCAAGTGATACCAATTTTCGAACACTTTTCGCTTCTCTTGCAGACACCATCGATCATTTACAAAGTAACTATCCAACTGCCGAAATTGCGATCCTGGGCGACTTTAATGTCCACAATATCAACTGGCTCAAATATTCAAATACTACCGACGAACAAGGTCGTGAAGCTGAATCATTCTCAATCAGTCATGGCTTAACTCAGCTTATTGACGAACCAACACGGATCCCTGATCGAGACGGGGAGTTCGCCAGTCTTCTTGATCTGTTTTTAACCACCAATCCGGAGATTTACACGGTCACCGTAAATCCGCCGTTAGGTTCTTCCGACCATAAACTGCTTTCGACATCGAGTATCCTGCCAATCAGTGACAGAGAGGCGCCTAGGCCGCGCAAGATTTGGCACTACAAATCTGCTAAATGGGAAGATCTCATGGAATACTTTCGAACTTTCCCTTGGATGGACGTTTGTTTTCGATCCGATAACTCATCTGACTGCGCCAGGGAGGTCTCCGATGTTATTTTGGCTGGTATGGAAGCTTACATCCCTTTTTCGAAGAAATGCTCCTCCAACGGCAAGCCTTGGTTCGACTGAAAATGCAAAGAAGCTGTTGCTTCTAAACATATTGCCTACCGACAATGGCGTGAAAATCCTAACACCTTAAACAGAAACATCTTTGTTCATGCCCGGAACAGATGCAAGGGAATTATCGACGAAACCAAGGAGGCACACAATCAACGAATTAGAAACAAACTTCTCGCTTGTCCCAACAATTCCAAGTCCTTTTGGGCAGTCGCTAAGGCAGTTAGTCAAAATTTTACCAAATCCACCATACCACCACTCACACGGCCAGATAATTCCATTGCAACCACACCTGTTGAGAGAGCGAACTTGTTGGCTGAACTCTTTGCTTCACATTCTACTGTCGATTTCCAAGGAAAAACACCACCTACTATTCCCATATTGCAGTCAAGGATGCCCGATGTTGTCTTCAGACAGCGCATCATAAAGCGTATTTTAATGAAGCTAGACACCAAGAAGGCTTCTGGCGCTGACGGAATACCTGCCATAGTTCTCAAAAACTGTGCAAGGGAACTAACACCAGTTTTCTGTAGACTTTTTAACCTATCCTACAGAAAGGGAATATTTCCGTCCTGCTGGAAATGTGCTACGGTTCAGCCGATACCTAAAAAAGGTAAGAAGACCTTGCCAAATAACTACCGACCAGTTGCACTGCTTTCAATAATATCGAAAGTCATGGAAAAGGTTATCAATGAGCATCTTCTAAAAATATCTTGAACGATTCAATATTATTAGCGATCACCAATATGGTTTTCGTAAACATAGATCAACAGGAGATCTTCTGACTTATGTAACACATGTTTGGAACAACGCAATTGAACACTTTGGAGAATCTCGAGCGGTTGCTCTTGACATATCCAAGGCATTCGACCGTGTTTGGCACGATGGACTGTTGGCTAAGTTGCGCTCTTATGGTATGTCTGAAAGGTTCTGTTTGTGGCTCTCATGTTTCCTCAGAAAGCGTTCTTTACGAGTGGCGGTCGACGGATTTCTTTCTAACACCCTCACTATCAACGCCGGTGTGCCCCAGGGCTCCATACTGTCTCCTACTCTCTTTCTCATTTACATTAACGATCTGCTGGAAAAGACCGGGAATCCAATTTATAGCTTTGCAGATGACAGTACGCTTGTCTCTTCATTCACTTTGAACACTCGGACATCGGCTACTCAGGCGAATATCCGCAGACAGCAGGAGGTCATTCAACTTAACAAAGACCTGGAAGAAATTCTATCTTGGGGTGACAGTAACCAAGTGGAATTTAACGCTACAAAAACCCAAGCGGCAGTTTTTTCTAAAAAAGTTAACGTTGCTGAATCCGACATAGTTATGTCGGGGCACTCCATTCCCCTAGCATCGTCGCTTAATTTGTTGGGCGTTAGTTTGGGAGCAAATATGTCTTGGCATGAACATGTTGCAGGCATAGCAAGGAGAGCTTCTCAAAAGTTAGGAATATTATTTAGAACCAGAAAGCTTTACACCCCACAGCAACTGTTAATTCTTTACAAAGCCCAAATTCGACTAACTATGGAATACTGCTCCCACGTTTGGGGCTCCGCTCCCAAACATACACTGCATTTGTTGGATTCTGTTCAGAGAAGAGCGGTCCGTCTGATTGGGGCCCCGGAATTGACCGGCGGCCTTGATTCGCTGGAACATCGAAGAACGGTTGGCGACTTGAGTCTGTTCTACAAGTATTTTCATGGAAAGTGTTCGAAGGATGTAGCCCGCTTAATTCCTCCCAAAGCGGTGCATGTTAGAAATACACGTCGCGCTGGTGCTTCGCATCCGTATGAGGTTCAGCTTGTTACTCCGCGTACGACGCTTTTCAAGCAATCTTTTATATGGAGAACGTCATCCCTTTGGAACAATTTGCCCAGCGCTGTGTTTCCCACCGAGTACAATTTACAGCGATTCAAGAACAACGTGAATCGCTTTTTTTTTTCCGCACTCGTGCCGCTCCAGGAGCGCTTTAGGGACTTCCCTGCAGCACGTGTGCTAGACCAATAAAAAAAAAAAAAAAAGAAAAAAGGTCATCAGTTTTCAGTAAAGATCAGGAACAAACTTTGTAGAAAACTCATTTGGGGTGTGTTTTGAAAAATCACTGATCATTTTACACCTCCGTAGCAAAAATTTTTATTTTAAAAGTAATCAATGTACCAAACACTAATTGCGCAAGTTCAACTTGCACTTGCCCGGTTATTATCTCATAGATATCAGAAATTCACCTTGTTTTACGAAGAGCAGAGGAGAAGAACTGTATGAACTCTGTGAGCTGTAGGATGTATCCGCGTATAATAAGTGGAAACGACTTAGTCAAATAGGGTTGTGAGTGCATATTCCCTTCCCTTTTTTCCCCCTTATTGCTATGCGATTGAATATCCTCTTAATTTGGTGATACAACTAGCTCTAAATATAAAAGATTAGTCTCTTTAGACGTCGAGTTTTGACTAATTTGTTTGTTGTATTATCAAAAATCCTGCATTTAGAAAAGTGTAGCGGTTGTTTGACGAATAAATAAATGATGCCATCAAATTGAAATTAATTAAATTTTCAGTGGAAATTGACCGTTTGAGATGGCCTTAAAACACATTAATACTTACAAACTAGAAAAATAATAAGAATCATCATAATAACATATATCTTTTTTTTCAAATTCATATTTGGTCCCTCGTAGTGTCGCATTCTACCTTCTATACATTCCCATTCTTTAACAATATTTGGCCAAGAATATGTAAGATACAAAAAATATAATATCTGAACGCATGCCTCTAGTTCGATTATTAATACGCCTAAAAATATATATTATTAGGGGAGCAAGAAGTAACTACAAAAAAAAAATGGGTATAATAAGAAACACTCCGTCATATCCATAACACTGTGCAACATTTTCGAAGTCATCGAATGTAAACTAAATTCTGACTTCAGTTTCTGGAACTGCCCACCCAAACTAGCAAACCCTATTTGGGTTTTGATAGTTTAGTTCGAATTTTTTTTTGCCATCATCAATTTTTTTGCTCGAGCTTTGGTTTTGCACGGCTATATCTCGTAAATTATTGGGAATTTCTCATTGCAATCTTCAGACGAAATGTTCTTCACACTAAAATACACATTTTTTGTGAACATATCGAGGCCAGATTTTCACTCTTTCGGGGTGTTTTTAGTGCAGAAAGCCCGAAAAAATGCCATTTTTTCACATTTTCGACCATAACTCACAAACCGTGCATATTTTACTTAACTATCTTCGACAAAAATGTTCTCTGCATAAACACGAGTAACTTTGCTGAACATTGCAATAACCTACGATCGATCCTTGGCCGTTGTAAAGAATTTCACACCAAAATTTCAGCTTTTTTCAGGTTTTACGGTTTACGTCAGCTGAAATTTTGGTGTGAAATGTACTATTTGGTGGCGAAATTCTCTACAACGGCCAAAAGAACCATAAAGATCGATTGTAGATTATTGCAATGTTCAGCAAAGTTACTCGTGTTGATGCAGAGAACATTTTCGTCGAAGACAGTTATGCTAAAATATGCACGGTTTGTGAGTTATGGTCGAAAATGTGAAAAAATGGTATTTTTTTGGGCTTTCTGCACTAAAAACACCCCGAAAGAGTGAAAATCTGGCCTCGACATGTTCACAAAAATTGTGTATTTTGGTGTGAAGAATATTTCGTCTGAAGATTGCATTGAGAAATTCCCAATAATTTACGAGATATACCCGTGCTAGTTTGGACGGGCACTTCCAGAAACTGAAGTCAGAATTTAGTTTACATTTTATGTGTTGCACTGTGTAATCTAAGTTACAGTATATGTTTTAGTTCAGTCTACTATAACTGGATAGCGATAGTTGTTAGCATTGCTTTGTAACTATGTTTCGCGAATAGTGCTTTCGATACAGTTCTGTTCATATAAAAGCGCACAGACCTACGAAGGAATATCGAGAAGTTTCTAGCCTAGGATAAAAAGAACAAGCAAATCTCAGAAACAAGAATTGTTTATTTAATATAATTTTTCTTCCAAAATTCACTGTAAATAGCACAAAAAAATCTGGACCACCAAACTTCATGCACGTATTTATTAAATCTCAAACTACTATAGATAGCAACCGCATTGAGGAAGTGGTCTACTACATAGCGTGAAAAGTCCTGAGATTTTTGAAGATAAAAACAACCTTTTTGCGAAAAATCAACTTTAATTCTTCAACACAGTTTCCTTCAAGAGCGATATACCTATTCCAGCGATCTTCCAGCATTTGGATACCTTTCATATAGTCCAATTTGTCGAGCTCTCTAAAATAAGCCCCAGTTTCCCGTTCGACTTCTTCATTTAGGCTAATAATCGCTGGGGGCCACATCTGATGAATACGGCGGACGAAGAAGGAATTCAAATTGGTCTCATTTCACCATCGATTTTATGGAATTGTGGCCTGGTGCATTATTTTGATGAATCAACACTTTTTCTTTGCTAAATGCAACCTTTTTTCTTGATTTCGCCCTCCATAAACCGACTTAATACCACGTAGGCTGAAAAGTTTTTGGTCTAGCTACTTAAAACACATTCTTTTGCAAAATTCGACTTTATTCATCAATATAGTCTCCTTCAAGGGTGGTACAATACGCTTTTCTATACCTTTCTCGTAGAAGGATTTCTCTTTGCCTTCAATATAGGCCTCAGTTTCGGCGATAACTTCTTCACTGGAGTCAAATCTCTTTCCCGCGAGCATTTTTTTGAGGTCTGCGAATAGATAATAGTCGCTGGGGGCCAAATCTGGAGAATACGGTGGATGAGGTGGCAATTCGAACTTCAATTCTTGCAATTTTGCCATCGTAACCGTTGACTTGTGACACGGTGCATTGTCTTGATGAAAGAGCACTTTTTCTTGTTCATTTGAAGTCGTTTCTTTGAGATTTCTGCCTTCAAACGCACCAATAACTTTATATAATATTCGCTGTTGATGGTTTTCCCTTCTCAGCATAGTCGATGAAAATTATTCCATGCGCACCCCAAAATACGGAGGCCAAAATCTCCCCAGCCGACTGTTGTGTCTTTGGTCGCTTCGGACGGCATTTAGCGGCTGCTGTCCACTCAGCTGACTGCCGATTTGATTCCGGTGTGTAGTGGTGGATCCATGTTTTATCCATTGTCACATATCGCATGAAAAAATCTTTTTTATTGCTCCTAAACAGGTCCAAGCAGCGCTCAGAATCATCAACACGTTGTTGTTTTTGGTCCACTGTGAGCAAACGCGGTACTCATTTCGAATAGAGCTTTCTCATGCCCAAATGTTCATACAAAATATGACCAACACGTTCTCTTGATATCTTTCGGGTGTCAGCTATCTCACGCAATTTCACTTTACGGCCATCCAAACCAATTTTGTCAATTTTTTTTTATGTTTTCCGGTGGAACCACCTCATTTGGGCGTTCAGCATCATTTGTATCTGTACGACCGCGTTTAAATTCAGCATACCAGTAAATGATGAGTGATTGGTTTACTTGAAAGATATTTTTCTCATCAAAAAACAGTGTTTAGTCAACACGCGAAATTTAATTTTTTCCATTGTTTTGAAAATATCAAAAGTAGCGTCACTAAAACCACTGTAACTTGTAAACTAGTCGTCGAAATGTCATGAAATTTTGACACGTATCGTTTGAAGATTCCTAAAAATCATATAGATTTTTTTGAAAAGGGCGACATCTGTGTGTCAGACCAAAAATTTTTCAGCCTACGTCAGTCTTCGGTGATTGTTCGCCCCCTTTTAAAGATAGTCGATCAGTATTATTCCATTCACATCCCAAAAAATACTTGCTAAAACCTTTCCAGCTGATGTTTGTATTTTTGGACGCTTCGGTCGGCTTTCATGCGATTCCAGCCACTGTGCAGATTACCTGTTGCACTCAGGCGTGTAGAGGTGGATCTATGTTTCGTCCATTGTTACGATTCGACGCAAAAACTCCTTTGTATGACGCCAAACAGCAATCTGAATCTTCGACACGTTGCTGTTTTTGATCAATGGTAAGGGTACGCGGCATCCCTCGGGCACAGTTTTTTCATATGCAAATATTCATGCCAAATATAACTTACGCTTGCTGTTGATATCTGTCTTACATTCACTTTGCGGTCATTTAGAACAATATGGTTGAGTTTTTTTAGTGACTGCCTCATCGGTGCTGGTACGGCCGTGCACTAAACCATCGACGTATAGTTGCTTGCGACGGAGCAGATGTGCCATAATAGTTCTCAAGCCATTCTTGGGTTCTGGCGGTATTTCTTCCCATCAAAAAGCAATGTTTAATCAACACACGAAATTTTTTTTGTTCCATCGTTGTGCAAAAATTAAAAGTAGCGTCACACAAATAGCTGTAGCTCGCAAACTAATAGACAAAATGTCATAAAAATGTTACACAAATGTTCTGTGAGTTGATACTAACTGAAAATCATATGGTTTTTTTTTTGTTTTTGCTGCCATCTCTTGGAAAGTCTCGGGAGTTTTCACCCCATGTGGTAGACTCATAAGGTCAACAATCATATCTGCAATTTAAATTACATTAGTTAGTTGTACTATATTGTAGACCTTTTTATAAACAAAACTATATCGATAATTTTTTTTAAGTTGAAGCAATTTTACCTGCATGTCATTAAAATCACTCAACTCATCAAAGATTATATTAAAAATATATTGCTTTTTAAAATTATTTAAAATTTTTAATTACGCCAAGAAACATAGAATTTGAAACTCTCGGTGATCTTAAAGTGTTTTTGTCATGCCATTTTCAATATTAGACATTCAGATTTATGCGGATCAATTTACACTTTTATGCGGCTACAAGAGAAAACAGGTGATAGAAAAGGACAAAATAATACTGTGAAGCCAGTTTCTCTTAGCTAGACGAAAAACTATTATAAACGATTCTGGAGTGACGTTTTTTAAGACTAGTTTTTAAGTACTTTCATATAGGTTATAGGCACACTGATTTAGTGGGTACTATAATGAGGCAGAAGTAATTTCCCAAATTGTCTGCATACTCTCTAGTTTATGTACAGCTCTAGCTTTGGTTCAATGATCAATAGATAACAAAATGTGTCAAAAGAAAGAGTTGTTCATTGCACCATTGAGATTTATCCTTGTAGATCTCTACTTACTCAAATGATATGGAATGGCAGGATCAAACTGCGCTACACAGAAAATAATACAATTTTCTACATGTAAAAAGCCAATAGATATACAGTAAACCATCTTCCACGAAAACCGTTTCACCCTTAACCCTTTATAACTGCTTGTCCTTATTCCATTTAATGGAAAAATCCATATAAGTTGTAAAACTGTCAATGGAAACACCATACAGTGTTGGAAAGAATTTATGTTGGTCCTACGTTCCAAAAACTTTCTAAGTTTTCTGAATTTTTGTAAACATTTCGGGAAATTATCTTCTAAATTAAGTATTACTAAAATATTAAGAAATATATAAACAAAGTGTCCTGTTTTCATAACTCATAACTATCAAACTTGGACATATTACGGGATTTGTTTACTGAGTGATCTGTCGAATATTTTCAGGACGAGTATATCGTTGTCACGATTCGTCAGCCAAGCTAGGATCGACAGAGAGGAGAGCAGCGTGATATTGGCAGTTATATCTCTGGCCCATCTTGAACCCTTCAAAATTTAATAAAATTAACCAGACAAGAACTCTAAAATGAATGAAAATTTTGTTTGGACTTTTAGAACTTTGAACTCTGAGATCGGGATGGGAGACTTTTCTTGCAGTGAAAGTGTAACACTGTTGTGCGTGAGGGGGCTTTTTCAAATAAAAAACCTTTCTCACAGTGGATTCTTAAATATTTGAATCCTTTCTTGTCTCTTCAACCTAGGAACGTCAATTCTATGGGCGGGGGAGAGGCATATGCCAAGCCACCTAACTTCATAACCACTCGCAATGGGAAGACATTGAATAAATGCCAGAATATATACTTTATTCAATTTGGCTCGTTCTTAATTTTTTCTTGTTTCTTCGTATTGGATTAACTGCTTCTAAATGTATACCTCCCTAATGATTATTTTAGGAACTTTGACTGCAAAAAGCGTTTTTACTAAGTCTCTCTATCAATCTGAACGTGTAATTGTGCGTCCTTTGGTAGAGGACGGGTCTGTCCATAAAATCAGCCAACATAACATCATTTTTCTCAAAAAACCCGCCACCCTTAGCTAGGCGTTGCGCCCATCCCCCCCAATGGTCTGATCTGGTAGAAATTATTTCCTTCCCCTCTCTCTCGTCGGTACTAGTTGCTGCTGACCTATGTATATATATATATATATATATATATATATATATATATATATATATATATATATATATATATGTATATATATATATATATATATATATATATATATATATATATATATATATATATATATATATGTATATATGTATGTAGGGTAAGTCCGGGATATACGCTCCAGCGGGATAGACGCCTCATTACATTTGTGTGAAATGTAAGACGCGTAAACAAAAGAATGCCTTATAATACGAACGTGCCCCTCCCTCACTTCAATCTGCCACAAAGCGTTGGTGCGTGCGGTTGTGCGTAGGAGCGCTAATGACAGTGACGAGCCAAACAGTCGAGATTTTACTTTGTGGATGATTTTCAGCCCCTTATAATTTTGGAGTTAACATGTAAGTTTATTTTATTTTTACTTCTGAATAAGGAGTAGGGTATGTAGATTATTATTAATTACATTTTTAGGATAAAATAAACGTATTTACCATTTTTTTTCGAAGGTATCTATTCCTGTGAAAAGGGATATATGCCCCGATATGTTTTGGGATAGTCGCCCCTAAGAGCGTCTATCCCTACTTCACCTTAATGCATGCTGGCTTTAAGGGCATCTATCCCTTGCCGTACTTAAGTGTATGTTATATGATTCAGATTGGAAATGCCCCGTAAATACAAGCGTAAAGCCGGCGTCCAACCGCGTGTCATTACTTGGACCGAGGACACATTGGCTGCAGCAATAGCAGAAATGCAAGATAAACGACTTAGCGTCAATGATATAGCAAAAAGACACGGAATACCATCTAGGACGTTACGTCGGCGGTTTGCTACACAAAATAAAAAAATAATATCATTAGGTAGGTACCTACTTTTATGATTGCACGTGTGCATTTATAATAATATTGCTTCGGATTGTGAATACTTACCTACCTCGTATAATTATGGGCAGGTAGTAATTTTTTTTAATTTTGCCTAACTAATACCTACAATTTTTTTAGGAAAACATCCAACTCTTGGATTCGAAAATGAACGTCGGCTGGTCACACATATTCATAAGCTAGAACAAGGCATACCAGTGAAAAGCAAAAAAGATCAGTAAAAAGTTAAAGAGAGATTTGAAAAGAACTAAAGCTAAGAAGCAAAAAAGAAATAATTCAAGTGATTATAAGTCAAGCGATACAGATATTACTGAGGATAGTATTGAAAGTGATAAAAATGAAAAAGAAAACAACAAAAAGAATAGCATTGAAAAAGAAAGAAAAGATAAAGAGAAAATTAAAAGAAAACTGAGGAAGCGAACAGCTACGAAATTTTACAGTTCTAGTGAAGACGATAATAAAGAGAATGAGAACAGTAGTTTTGAAGTTGAAGAAATAAAAAAAACAAAAGACAAAGAAACAAAAACACGACAAAACTTATTCCAAAACCAAAGAAACATTCAAAAAGGCAAAGCCTGCTTTAATATATAGTTCTAATGATGAAAAAATGATGGAGTAGATGATAAGAATCTAGATGAGGATCATTGCGTGGAATGTCTTGACTATTATAGTAACACCAAATCCAAAGTAGAGTGGATCCGTTGTGTTATGTGCCACAAGTGGCTCCACGAAACATGCACATTATATCGCAATTATTGCAACAAATGTGGGAGAATGCAGATTATTGCCACCAAAATGGCTAAATAGTTTTGCAGTTTTTAAGACGATTATATTTTTGTACCTAAGATGATTGATCTCTATACCTAGTGTTTTTAATTAATATGTTTATTTTTGTCCATGTTTAGTAAACTAGTAACATCATCTTAAATAATTGAAAAAAATAGCTAAAAAGAATATATATATATATATATATATATATATATATATATATATATATATATATATATATATATATATATATGTATATATTTAATAAATAATAATGTTGATTCAAACATATATTCAAAATGTTTGTTTTCTTGCAAAGGGCATCTATCCCCTCCAAAAAATTAGGTCAGGGGCATATATACCGCATACGAGGCATCAATCCCGTTATGCAGTTTTATTTTAAACTCAAAATATACGGTTTATTTATTGACTAGTCTACAAAAAGTAGTACGAGGTGATTAAATGAAGTACCCAAGTTAGTGCACATATGAAAATCATGTGCGCATTATTTGTATGTTAAGAGGTATGAGTAAAATAAAAAAAGTTGGGCACATATCCCGGATTTACCCTATATATATGGAATACCTCCGTTATTTTTGGAAATAGAGGGATGCGGTTTTCACTGTAGTTTGTTACTATAGATTGCTAATCACCTTCTAAGATTTCAAATTACAAATATGAAAGGTTACGGAGAAGATTAACAATTAATATCGGGAAGAATTTAATATTATTAGCTACCACCAATATGTGTAAAATTTCATATATTTCCTTTCAGAGTGATGCATGAACGTTGTGCTAATACATGTTCATTTGAAGTCGTTTCTTTGCGCTTTCTGCCTTCAAACGCACCAATAACTTTATATAATATTCGCTATTGATGGTTTTCCCTTCTCACCATAGTCGATAAAAATTATTCCATGCGCATCCAAAAATACGGAGGCCAAAATCTCCCCAGCCGACTGTTGTGTCTTTGGTCGCTTCGGGCGGCATTCACCAGCTACTATCCACACAGCTGACTGCCGATTTGATTCCGGTGTGTAGTGGTGGATCCATGTTTTATCCATTGTCACATATCGCATGAAAAAATCCTTTTTTTTGCTCTTAAACAGGTCCAGGTTTTCACTGTAGTTTGCTACTATAGATTTCTAATCACTTTCTAAGATTTCAAATTACAAATATGAAAGGTTACGGAGAAGGTTAACAATTAATATCGGGAAGAATTTAATATTATTAGCTACCACCAATATGTGTAAAATTTCATATATTTCCTTTCAGAGTGATGCATGAACGTTGTGCTAATACATGTCCATTTGAAGTCGTTTCTTTGCGCTTTCTGCCTTCAAACGCACCAATAATTTTATAAAATATTCGCTATTGATTGTTTTCCCTTCTCAGCATAGTCGATAAAAATTATCCCATGCGCATCCAAAAATACGGAGGCCAAAATCTCCCCAGCCGACTGTTGTGTCTTTGGTCGCTTCGGGCGGCATTCACCGGCTACTATCCACACAGCTGACTGCCGATTTGATTCCGGTGTGTAGTGGTGGATCCATGTTTTATCCATTGTCACATATCGCATGAAAAAATCCTTTTTTTTGCTCTTAAACAGGTCCAGGTTTTCACTGTAGTTTGCTACTATAGATTTCTAATCACCTTCTAAGATTTCAAATTACAAATATGAAAGGTTACGGAGAAGGTTAACAATTAATATCGGGAAGAATTTAATATTATTAGCTACCACCAATATGTGTAAAATTTCATATATTTCCTTTCAGAGTGATGCATGAACGTTGTGCTAATACATGTCCATTTGAAGTCGTTTCTTTGCGCTTTCTGCCTTCAAACGCACCAATAATTTTATAAAATATTCGCTATTGATTGTTTTCCCTTCTCAGCATAGTCGATAAAAATTATCCCATGCGCATCCAAAAATACGGAGGCCAAAATCTCCCCAGCCGACTGTTGTGTCTTTGGTCGCTTCGGGCGGCATTCACCGGCTACTATCCACACAGCTGACTGCCGATTTGATTCCGGTGTGTAGTGGTGGATCCATGTTTTATCCATTGTCACATATCGCATGAAAAAATCCTTTTTTTGCTCTTAAACAGGTCCAGGTTTTCACTGTAGTTTGCTACTATAGATTTCTAATCACCTTCTAAGATTTCAAATTACAAATATGAAAGGTTATGAAGAAGGTTAACAATTAATATCGGGAAGAATTTAATATTATTAGCTACCACCAATATGTGTAAAATTTCATATATTTCCTCTCAGAGTGATGCAAGAACGTTGTGCTAATACAGCACATTCATATATTTCACTTCTCATACTACTCTCCTCAAGATCTAGAAGAACTCTCCCCCTGTGTCATAACTGCACAAGACTGTATTTATGAACACAAGCTGTAGCGATTCAAGACCAACATGAATCGCTACTTTCTCACACACGCCGCGTCGCTATTATCTTTATAGAAAGATCTGTCATTTAATGACAGAAATCGAATACGAAATCTTATTTTCTCTTAGATTAAAAGTTTTAGTGGTTCAGACAGGTTGGTGCTGAGTTTTATTCGCTAGTACCTTTGTATATATGTTTCTTAAATCTCTCCTGATATTACTGTCGTATTGCGATTGCCTCTTCACCTCGGCTAGCTGACGAGCTCTGATATGGAGCCAAACCTGGCATGTTCTAGTTGTCCATTACTCTTAGACTAGTGCGTTTTGAATATAAGGGTCTCTTATTTTTTATCGCTCATAAATAATGGAGATATTCCATAAATACCACGAAAATAGAATACCCTGTGCTATTTTGAAATCGAAAATTAAAAAAAAAAATTCTGGGACTCCCAGCTAAAAATAACGGAACGGAATAACAGAATATAGATGCTTTTAAAATGTTTTCATAAAAAAATTTTTTTTAGTAAGATATTAGAGGCGGACAAAATTAGACCTCCAGACCCTGAGACCAGAGTATACTTTCTCAAAGATTTTATGGTGCACTCAATCCGAATCCGACCTCAGAATTGCTCCATCACATCAGGTTTTCGAAATATCCTAACCTAAAAATGTAAAGAAACCCGGTTTTTCTCTATATTCGGGATTATGTTACACCGCGAATTAATTTTTCTCCACAAAACTCGTTGCGACGAATTTTTCGGATATTTTATTTCTTCTTGGAGAAAACATCTTTCTAGAAGCAACATTGTTTACTTGTTATCATATATGGTGTCCCATTTTAATGTACCATACTTCTTAATTTTTTGATGTCAACTTTTAGTAAAAAAAGTTTCAGACCAAAGTTTAAGGATTTTAAAGGGGCAATAAAATGGTATAATTGTGATAACCTTGAAAGATCATTTTTAAGGTCATTTCAAGGTCAACTTTAATTTTTCACAATGGGAACCCATATTTTTTTATGACGGCATCGTGTTTCTCTAGCAAAAGTACACAGCTTTTGTTCGTAATATTTTTCTCGATAATACTCTGTTGTTCAATACTTCATTGATAAAATACATTACACTTTCAATCCCAAACAACCATAAAGGCAAATGAAACTCACAGGCATCGGGTGAAAATCGATAAAAGGTATTACATTTTTAAATTCTAAAAGGATCAAAATTTAACACAACAGAAAGGCAAACGTAAGTTTAATCGTAATTTAAACTCTTCAGAGTTCCGACCCGTCAGATCAGATCCTCCATATTCAGTTTCTTATGGTTAGGGACAAACCATGACTCAATGGAGTTAAACCGACAACGAATTCGAATTCAGCGTCCCAAAAATCATATAATTATACTGCTCTCACCTGCCGGATCAACTTTTTTTTTTGGTATGATTGTAACGAAAACGCCAAACTAATTAATTTCAATGGACGATTTCCCCGAGAAGAAATAAAATATCTGAAAAATTCTAAATACATTTTGAAGGGGAAGAGCAGTACTTTCAGATGTAGTAACGAGTTTTGTAGAGAAAAATTAATTCGCGGTTTAATATAATATATAATATATAGCGAAAAACCTTGTTCTTTGCATTTTTAGGTCTGGTCTCAGAATTTGAAAAATGTTGGCCTGTGATATTTGATACGGTTTATTTTAGCTGAAAGGCCCTGTGTTATTAAGCGCTTACCCATCTTGACGCAGACCAGTAGAATACATCATCTAACGAATTTTTCTAACCATATTTTATTATATTTTTAAAATAAGATACCCTACTTCATATACTACGTACATATGGTAAGTTTAAAAAGTAATAATAAAATAGCTGTAATTTTTACGGCCCATACAAATAAGGGAGTTCGATCACAACGGATTTATAAATATTTAAGAATAGAACTTTGATTAAGAAAATATTTTTATTATAATAAATATGTGTACTTTATATAAAAATATTTAAGGACAAAGAAATTTGTCAACAAGAAACATGTCAAAACAAATAAATATTTTTCTTATGTCGGAGTTTTGAATTTTATCAAGATTACGCAGCTAAAATATTAAGCACAGCAAGCTAAAATAAAAATATAAATACACGTCCATTATAATTAGAATTCTCAGATTATAAGTACGAAGTCTGACAATTAAGTTAGCAAACTAACCCAAAGAAAATGCAATGCTACATACTTTATTGCTGGATACCGCTGTTGTCACCCTTAAAGTCACCCTTGAAAAGCTACACACCGATGTTAACGCTTCCTCTACCCTACGAAACAATTTTGGAACTATTATTGTGGAATGGTTTTTCAAACCGTCTTATTAGCCTTATGCCCTCAATGTCACGAAAATGCCGTCCCTTCAAAATTTCTTTAATCTTCGGGTAAAGAAAGAAGTCATTTGAGGCAATGGTGTCCGGAGGGTGATCTAGCAAAGGTATTTATTTCCTAGCCAAGAATTTCCGTACAGACAGTCATCATCATCAGCTTATACTGTCCACTGCTGGACGAAAGTCTTGCTACCTTTTTCTGTTCTGCGCCACTTGTACCCAATTTTCAGCCACTCTCTTCAAATCATCAGTCCATCGACTTGGTGGTCTACCTCTGCTTCGATAGGCTTTGAATCTTGATCGCCACTTTATAATTCTTTCTGTCCATTGTCCAGCCTTAAACCTAGCAACATGTCCAGCTCAGTTCCATTTAAGATGTAGAATGAATTTGACTGCGTCTTGTACCCCAATTATTTTCCTGATAATGTGATTTGGGATGTGACAGTGTGAACAGTAACGCCTAACATTGACCTCTCCATTTTTCTTTGCCTAACGCATATTTTGTTAAAATTATATAAAAACAACACTATGTTTTAAATTTCCAATGTATATATAATAAAAGACTGTTTTTAGTCAATTTCCACTGGTTTATTTAAATTGTGATGACGCGTTTCGCTGTCGATGCAGCTTCTTCAGATCTACATTTTACACTGTCAAGTTAGGTTTAATATTCACAGTTTTATATAATTTCTTAATTATAATATTACACCTAATTAAATTACATTGATAGTATTGGGAAATCCACACAGATTTGGAGTTAGGAGAATAAATTCAATAATGGCGAATTGCTTAAATCTACCTGGTCGTTGAGTAAAGTACCTGTAGTCCTTAATCGATTTATTTGCATTGTCTCTAAAAGGTTTAGTTTTAAACCTTTTTGTTGGGTGTGTAAAATTTTGAAATTCTTGTTAAATGTGTGATTTTCTGTTAAAAGATGATTAGCATATGTTGAATTAGATTTTCTATGGATGAAAGTTTTTTCGTGTTCTGTAATTCTTTGTCTAAATGTACGTCCAGTTTGTCCGATGTATGTTTTAGGACATGACCCACATGTTAATTGATAAATCCCTGATTTATTGTCTTTATTGATTTGTGGTTTGTAGTTTTTAAGATATTTCCCTATAGTATTGTTAGTCTTGTAAGCTATGTTGATATTTTTTTGATTTAAAAATTTCCCCAGTTTTTTCGTTAGTTTGCCGAAAACGTGGGTATATTTCTGAGATTGCCTTGTTTCTAAGTTTTTTCCTAACGATACTATTGATTAAAGTAATCGAATAACCGTTGTTAACGGCTACTTGTTTTATGTAGTTTAATTCTTTAGTAAAATTTTCTTCTGATAAGGGGATATTAGTTAGTCTATGTATAAAACTATGATAAGCTGCAAGTTTATGATGGTTAGGTTGGTGAGAACTATTGTGAATTGTGGTATCTGTATGACAAGGTTTGTGATATACGAGTATTGCAAATTCATGTTTTTTCATGGCTTTACTGATTGTTAAGTCTAGGAAATTGATTTTCCCTTCGACTTCTTCTTCCATTGTAAAACTGATATTTCTATGTAAAGAATTAATATACTGTAAAAAGTGAGTTAATTGTCTGTCCGTACCAGTAAAGCATACAATTATATCGTCTACGTATCGATACCAGTATAGACAATTATTACTATTGTTATTATGGTTGTTAAATATCATTGTTTCAATACTGTCCATGAAAATTTCGGCAAGTAATGGACTTAGTGGACTCCCCATAATTAACCCTTCCTTACTATTGTAGAATGTATTATTAACTGAAAAATAACTTTGTCTTAGGCAAGTTCTTAATAAATTAATTATGTCCATTTTTATAACTTCATTTACTTTGTTTTTTGTTAATAGGTTATTGTTTCGTCTGGGGGAACACTTGGAAATACGTTTTTGACATCGAAAGAGACTAATTTAGAATTATCTGGTATTGTTATATTCTTAACTTTATTCACGAGTTCGTATGAGTTTTTGATACTATATTTAGGTTCAAATTTGGTATGATATTTGATTAAATCAATTAAAAAGGAAGACGTCTTATATGCTGGAGCAGACATGTAGGAAACAACTGGTCTGATTGGGTGGTCAAGTTTGTGTAGTTTTATGAGTGAATAAAGTTGTGGGATTTGGGGATTCATATTTATCAATTTAATTTTATCTTTATCGTGAATGATACTTTTAGCCTGTTCAATTTGTTGTTTTATTTCTTTTTGAAAAATATTTGTTGGATCTTTATTTAAAATTTCGTACTTTCCTGTTTTGAAAAAATCTAACGTTTTATTAATATAGTCGATTTTGTCTATTGCTATTACTGTGTTACCTTTGTCTGCTTTGGTAAAGATTACATCATTTTGTTTTGCTTTAATCTGAATTGTTTTTATTGTCCTTAAGTCTTGGTTGATGTTGTTAGTGTTAGATGTGAATTCTTTTTTAATAATTTCGGCTGTTTGAAATTTTGATAATATGTTGTTAGGACTATCTTTCAAGGCAATCTCAGTATCAATACCTAATGTCTCCGATTCTTTGATATTGAAGTTAGTTTGAATATTGTGTTTGAAACCTTTCGTTAGAAGATTTTTTTCCCTGTCCGAAAAAGGTGTGTTGGAAATGTTAATAAATCGATTAAAGAATTGATGATCAGTAAAAAATTCTTTTTCTTTCTAATTTTGTGTTGTTATACGTTTTTGTTGAATGAGATACTGTAGTTTATTGTATTGTTTCAAATATTTTTTATGTATTATTGTTTTTACTTTTTCACGTGTATTTGAATCTAAGACCATAAATTCTATAAAATTTAGTTTAAATAATAATTCTGTGTGGATTACCTTCAGATACATGTTATATGAGTCTCTAATGCTATACTGGATTTTTCTCTCTGTGTATATCCATTTTCTTTTGGCGAGTATAACTGCTTCTTTGGCTGCTTTGCTGGTGTTGTTGGTTTTAAGATTTATATACTTAGGTGTTACTTGGTTTTGGAGGCACTGATTGAAAAACCAAATATTTTGCGTAGTTGTTGCACATTTTAGAAGTAATTGAAGTAGTTTGAAGCTAGACCAACCAAACCAACCATCCAAAATTTCCAATATATTTATAATAACTTGACAATTGTTTCACCATGCAATGGCTTCTTCAGAAGTGAATTAGAAAGAAAAATGCTTGGTAATAATACTGGTTATATAGTGAAGATTAACTAAGGATGAATAGTTTAAGCCTACCTGTTCGTTTAATAATATACTGGAGTTTTTCCGTTTGTTAATTTCGAGACATTCAAGCATATTTAATTTTTTAGATTTGTTTTCAACATGTAGGATTTTGAATGTATCATCAAAATTATGGGATTCGTTTATTATATGGTTATTGTTCTTGTTTTTTTTTAAATAACTATGTTTATGTTCGTTAATGCGAGTTTCAAAAGATCTGCCAGTTTGTCCTACGTAGGTTTTAGTACACGATCTACAATTTAATAAATAAACTCCTGATTTTAAAGATTTATTAGATTTGATTTTGTTGTTCAAAATTATATTCCCTAAGGTATTATTGATTTTAAATGCTATTTTATGGTCCTTTTTTATTAAATGCTTTGAAATGGTTCTAGTTATTTTCCCTGTATACGTGAGTGTGCTAAATTTTCCTTTTTTGTCATTAATGGTGGGAAAAATTAGAGAGATTGCTTGTTTAAACGATTTTTTATTCAAGATATTATCTATAATGCTAATGTCATATCCATTATTAATTGCTTAATTGTTTGATTAAGTTTAATTCTTTGTTAAAATTAGTTTAGTCATAGGAATATGTAACAGTCTATGTTTGAAAGAGTTAAAAGCTGCCATTTTGTGAGTATAGGGGTGAGATGAACTATTGTGTATGACTGTGTCAGTATGTGAAGGTTTGTGAAAAATCGAGAAATCGTGTTTATTGTTCACTTTTGATATAGATATGTCTAAGAAATTTATAGAGTTATTAGTTTCTAATTTTAAGGTGAATTTAATCTTAGGATGCAAATTATTTGGGAAGTTAAGGAAAATTGTTAGTTGTCTATCTGTTCCCGTGAAACAGGAAATGATATCATCTACATATCTATGCCAGTAAACATTATTTTTGCTAACCGCGTTTTGATGATTTTTAGTTCTAAATGATCCATGAAAATTTCCGCTAGTAAAGGGCTTGAAGGATTACCCATTATCAGACCTTCTTTAGATGTACAAAAGTTATTGTTGAATTCAAAATAGTTTTGATCCAAGCACGTCGTTAAGTAAATCTAAAATATCCCGTTTAATAATGTCGTTTATTTTATTCTTGATTATGAGTCTATCTACTAATTCTATGACTTCATATGGTGAGATACTAGGAAACAAGTTTTGTACATCAAATAATATAATTCTAGAATTTTCTGGTAAGTTAATGCTTTTAATTTTATTTATTAGTTCATAAGTGTTGGATATACTATATTTCGATTTAAATTTGCAATGTTGTCGTAGTAGAGGGATGAGTTTTTGTGATAATTTGATTGATGGTGCCGTAACAAAAGATACGACTGGTCTAATAGGGAAATCCTTTTTGTGTAATTTAATTAGGGAATATAATTTTGGAGCTTGTGGGTTCATTATAGTGAAAGTACTTTTTTCAAAATCATTGAAAATTGTGAGATCTTTTAAAGTAGATTTTATTAGTTTTTGGTAGAATTTGTTAGGTCATTATTTAATACTTCAAATTTGTCTGTGTTAGAAAAACAACAAATTTCTTAGACCTATCTATATCAAAAGTGAACAGTTAACACGACTCCTCGATTCTCCACAAACCTTCATATATTGACACAGTCATACACAATAGTTCATCTCCCCCTTATACTCAAAAAATGGCAGCTTTTAACTCTTTCATACATAGACTGTTACATATTCCTATGACTAAAACTAATTTTAACAAAGAATTAAACATAATCAAACAAATAGCAATTAATAATGGATATGACCCTAGCATTATAGATAATATCTTAAATAAAAAATCGTTTAAACAAGTAATCTCTCTAATTTTTCCCACCATTAATGACAAAAAAGGAAAATTTAGCACACTCACGTATACAGGGAAAATAACTAGAACCATTTCAAAACATTTAACCAAAAAGAAAAATAAAATAGTATTTAAAACCAATAATACCTTAGGAAATATAATTTTGAACAACAAAACCAAATCTAATAAATCCTTAAAATCAGGAGTTTATTTATTAAATTGTGGATAGTGTACTAAAACCTACGTAGGATAAACTGGTAGATCTTTTGAAACTCGCATTAAAGAACATAAACATAGTTATTGAAAAAAAACAAGAACAATTCACATTACGCAACCCATATAATAAACGAATCCCTTAATTTTGATGATACATTCAAAATCCTATATGTAGAAAACAAATCTAAAAAATTAAATATGCTTGAATGTCCACACCACAGATTTGCATCTTTAAAATAACTTTGTACAAACACTTGATGTACAAAACGATTAATATGATCTTATGTAATTAAGGATAGTTTTAAGCACTATATAACCAGCATTATCACCAAACATTTTTCTTTCTAATTCACTTCTGAAGAAACCATTGTATGGTGAAACAATTGTCAAATTATTTTAAATAAATTGGAAATTTAAAACATAGTGTCATTTTTATATAATTTTATTATGCATTTCCAACAAGTATCGGCTAACACAATCAAAGACATATTTTGTTGATATTTTTCTTCGTCAATGTGAGATTATCGGCTCCGTAGGTAAGAACGAGTAGTACGCATCTGTTAAAATTTTTTTTTTTAAACACATCGGAAGATTTGCCATATACCGTCCAGGAGAGTCCTATTCTCCTGTTGAGAGAGCAAACTTGTTGGCTGAACTCTTTGCTTCACATTCTACTGTCGATTTCCAAGGAAAAACACCACCTACTATTCCCATATTGCAGTCGAGGATGCCCGATGTTGTGTTCAGACAGCGCATCATAAAGCGTATTTTAATGAAGCTAGACACCAAGAAGGCTTCTGGCGCTGACGGAATACCTGCCATAGTTCTCAAAAACTGTGCAAGGGAACTAACACCAGTTTTCTGTAGATTTTTTAACCTATCCTACAGAAAGGGAATATTTCCGTCCTGCTGGAAATGTGCCACGGTTTAGCCGATACCTAAAAAAGGTAAGAAGACCTTGCCAAATAACTACCGACCAGTTGCACTGCTTTCAATAATATCGAAAGTCATGGAAAAGGTTATCAATGAGCATCTTCTAAAATATCTTGAACGATTCAATATTATTAGCGATCACCAATATGGTTTTCGTAAGCATAGATCAACAGGAGATCTTCTGACTTATGTAACACATGTTTGGAATAACGCAATAGAACACTTTGGAGAATCTCGAGCGGTTGCTCTTGACATATCCAAGGCATTCGACCGTGTTTGGCACGATGGACTGTTGGCTAAATTACGCTCTTATGGTATGTCTGAAAGGTTCTGTTTGTGGCTCTCATGTTTCCTCAGAGAGCGTTCTTTACGAGTGGCGGTCGACGGATTTCTTTCTAACACCCTCACTATAAACGCCGGTGTGCCCCAGGGCTCCATACTGTCTCCTACTCTCTTTCTCATTTACATTAACGATCTGCTGGAAAAGACCGGGAATCCAATCTATAGCTTTGCAGATGACAGTACGCTTGTCTCTTCATTCACCTTGAACGCTCGGACATCGGCTGCTCAGGCGAATATCCGCAGACAGCAGGAGGTCGTTCAACTTAACAAAGACCTGGAAGAAATTCTATCTTGGGGTGACAGTAACCAAGTGGAATTTAACGCTACAAAAACCCAAGCGGCAGTTTTTTCTAAAAAAGTTAACGTTGCTGAACCCGACATAGTTATGTCGGGGCACTCCATTCCCCTAGCATCGTCGCTCAATTTGTTGGGCGTTAGTTTGGGAGCAAATATGTCTTGGCATGAACATGTTGCAGGCATAGCAAGGAGAGCTTCTCAAAAGTTGGGAATATTATTTAGAACCAGAAAGCTTTACACCTCACAGCAACTGTTAATTCTTTACAAAGCCCAAATTCGACCAACTATGGAATACTGCTCCCACGTTTGGGGCTCCGCTCCCAAACATACACTGCATTTGTTGGATTATGTTCAGAGAAGAGCGGTCCGTCTGATTGGGGACCCGGAATTGACCGGCGGCCTTGATTCGCTGGAACATCGAAGAACGGTTGGCGACTTGAGTCTGTTCTACAAGTATTTTCATGGAAAGTGTTCGAAGGATGTAGCCCGCTTAATTCCTCCCAAAGCGGTGCATGTTAGAAATACACGTCGCGCTGGTGCTTCGCATCCGTATGAGGTTCAGCTTGTTACTCCGCGTACAACGCTTTTCAAGCAATCTTTTATATGGAGAACGTCATCCCTTTGGAATAATTTGCTCAGCGCTGTGTTTCCCACCGAGTACAATTTACAGCGATTCAAGAACAACGTGAATCGCTTTTTCCGCACTCGTGCCGCTCCTGGAGCGCTTTAGGGACTTCCCTGCAGCACGTGAGCTAGACCCATAAAAAAAAAAAAAAAAAAATTCTCCGCTGAATTTCATCTGTTTGGTTGTCTCGTCCTATGTCGACTTCATGTCCTAGGTATTTATATCTGTGTACTTTCTTGATCTCCACGTGATTCAATATTATAGTGTCGTTTAATATAAGATTTATCATAAACTGAGTCTTGGATAGATTGATTTTTAAACCGACCCTTCCTGAAGCTTCTTGAAATATGTGCCGCATAGTTTGTGCTTTTTACATATTATCTGTTATTAAGACAATGTCGTCGGCAAAACAAAGGTGATTTAACTTCTAACCGCGATGTTAAGCCCCATTTTTTCCCAGTTTATTTATTGTAGCATACTTTCTAGAAGTGTTACGAAAGGCTTGAGAGAGAGCGTATCACCCTGGCGCACTCCTCTTTCAATTTGAAATTTGCTGGTGGATTGGTTAGCTTGTGTTTTGCCATTAGCGGTGGCATTTTCATATATGTATTTAATTACATTGGAGTATCGATGATCAATATGACATTTAGCAGGCGCTTTCAAGAATCTCTACTGGTTTACAGAATCAAAAGCCTTTTTGAAGTCCACGAATATGAGCATCAGAGGCTTATTATATTCTATGCATTTTTCGATGAGGACTTTAACTGTAAGCAGATGGTCGTGTGTTCCAAACCCTCTGCGGAAACATGCCTGCTCTTTTGAAAGAAAGAACTCGAATTTATTTGTTAGACATCTAGTAAGTATTTTAGTGAATAATTAGTATATATGACTTAGGGGGCTAATGGGTCAATAGTTTGCAAGGCCTGAAATATCTCCTTTCTCATGCATGATGGCAATAGTTGCATTATTCCATTGAGATGAAGTTATTCCTTCCAGGAGGCAGACGATGCTGTGTTCGAAAATACGTTTTCGTTTGCGTTTCACTTTTTTACGGGACCTTTGCAGTATACCCCACTTGGTTAATTAAACACCGCTGTTTTCCTTATGGCATTCTCCCCCTATACTTGCACTAACATGTCCTGTATTTTATTCCCACCCTTGCCCAGTTTCACAAGAAATTCAATGTTTATTCGTTGCTCTAATTCCTGCTCAGACCTTTTCATGATATCGCACACACAAGTACAAACAGAAATGTACACCAGTCAGAACCAGTCCTTCACGCGCTAACACGATCACTGTTATAATACACTGAAGGCCCAAGGTTGGTTATGAAACCTGACACCGCTGCTTTTATAGTGCTGCTTTAGACGCGATACGAAGGCTAGTTCGCGAACTCAATTGTTACACCTCATACATTATTTATTATTATTATTATTATTATTGTTATTATTTTTAATTTACTAATTTTTTCTATAAATCTTTCTTCTTAAAATCTTGAGTATTGAATTGTATCAGTACTAACTCGTAGGTGACGATTGCACTTGTTACCTAGAAAATATACGTAACATGTAATTAAATTAATGACTAAATTTTTAAAAGTTTAAGATTAATATATGATTTATTAACTTTAAAATAAATTTATTTTCATTTATGTACATTAGAACTATTATTGTCCTATTTAAGGGTTTACACCACCTTGAGATAAATTGTTTATACTTTTAAGGATAATTTAAATGTTTAACCATTTCAAAATTCAAATTATTTCCGAAGTTAGAGCAATTAGAAGTGACCGCGGCAGAGAGTCGGCCCGAAACTCAGGTAGCGAGAGGTAAACGCCTTGACAAAGGGTATTGTTCTTTTAGTCAGTCCTTTATAAGAACGCTGTTTAAAAGCATACACTCAGAATAACAACGAAAGTCTAACCGTTGTCATTTGGTCTATGGCTCCAAAAATGCCAATTACAGTGGCACAAAAATTGTTGAGATTGCATCTTATACTGCAGCTAGTATATTTAATGATAGATATACTAGTGTATTACAAATGATGCAATTATTAAACCTGGTAATCGGCCCAAGCGCGCTGCTATTTACAAAGAACTTGAATACTTAACGAATATCTATAGCCAACATGAGAGTCGAATAGGAGACTAAAGAGGCCAGGAAATTGAAAAGAGCTGCTCAAAAGGAGTCGGAGGACATCGGGGCAATAATGGAAGACCTCATGTACGGTCCAGGAATCGCAGATTGAAGGTAATTTTAAAAAATTTGGTTTTAAGACGCTGACAAAGTACCGTTTCTTCCTATGCTACATCTTAGCTATTACCTTTCTAAATAAGAAAAAAAATATTTTTTATTTTTCAGACGATGCTTGACAAAGAAAATAAGAGCAACATCAGCAAGGATTTTCAAAAGAGGGTACTACTTGATGGCTCATATCTCCGTCATTTTCTATTTTTTTTTTTTTTTTTTTGGTATTATTTCAAATCTATAATTTATATAAAAATGCAACGATCCTCTGTCTATCTGTCTGTCCGTTAGTGCGCTTTTCACTCGAGAACCACTTATCCGATTTACGTGCTTTTACATATGTTCTCTGGCCAGGTTACAAGATATATTTTATTACGTTAGGTAACATAAGGAATCAAATCGGAAAAAGTTTGCTGCTAGCGCGTTTTCTTGCAATACACCATTAAATATGAAACAGTATCATGTAGCAAAGAATATAATATATATAAAATGCAACCTCTCTCTGTCTGTTTGCCTGTCCGTTAGTGCGCTTATGACTTAGAACCACTTATCCGATTTACATGTTTTTTTTTTTAATTCATACATTTGTTCTCTGGCCAGGTTATCTATAATCTTCTATAATATGTATATATATATATATATATATATATATATATATATATATATATATATATATATATAAAATGCAACGTCTGTTTCTCTGACTGTGTGTCCGTTAGTGCGCTTATCACTCGAAAACCACTTATCCGATTTACGTGTTTTTTTTTAAATTCATACATATGTTCTGTGGCCAGGTTATATAATAATAATAATAATCTATATAATATATATAAAACGCAACGTGTCTCTGTCTGCCTGTCTGTCCATTAGTGTGCTTATCATTCGAGAACCACTTATCTGATTTACGTGTATTTTTAATTCTTAACTTAATATTTATCAAAAAAAATCTATAATATATATAAAACGCAACGTCTCTCTGACTGTCTGTCCGTTAGTTTTTTTTATAAAATACATATGTTCTGTGGCCAGGTTACAGGATATATTTTATTACATTAGATAACATAAGGAATAAGCAGTAACGATAATAGTGAATAAAGTTCAGGCGAGCGGAGCCACTGGCACGGCTAGCTATTCATAAAACTACTATGTATATGTGTAAAAGAAAAATTATTTTGTATATTTAATAGCTGCGTCAAAAACTTTTTTTATTTTGATACCTATTTTTCCGAGCGCCAAGGTGATTAAGATACACAGGTAGCATTTATAATAATACTTCTGGATTATTTATACATCTTTTTAAGAATCTTGGCTCTGTCGTCAACGTGAACGATGGGATTGTGATGTAGAGGTTGAACTGCGAATTGTCACTCGCCCTGCGCCTACGAGTAATAAAATGGTATGTCTGGCCGGTCCTCTTATATGGTGTAGAGCAGGGGTGCTCAAACGGTCGATCGCGATCGACAAGTCGATCGCAAGTGCTTTTTGAGTCGATCTCGAGAAAAAAAATTCCGATATAGAACTATTCACAGATTTTGTTTTAGGTAACTAAAACAAAATGTAATGAATAAACAACTAAAATTTATTCGATCCACAATTAGGCCAGAATAACCCCCTCATCACTTTCTTTTATCGTAATAACCCCCTGCTAGCGGCAAAAGGCGGATTTATCAAAGGAACGCGCGGTACTTGTCAAAAGCCGCGTTTTTGATTCCCGCCGATTTTTCTAGAAACTTCGGGCGACGTGTTTGACGCGAACATTCGAGACTTCATTCGCGCCGATATAAATGTTGCGCCTGCAGGAATAGGAGTCAGTCTGAGTTGTAACTTGAAAGCGATACATCGATACAAAGTTTATTAATAAATAGTCCAAAATGAGTGCGGCGAAGAAAAGTAAAACTTATCATTTTAATAACGATTGGGGGGAAGAATTTTTCTTTTGTATGGTAAAGGATAAGTGCATTTGTCTCATTTGCAGTGCGTCAGTTGCAATACCAAAGCGTGGGAACTTAGAGAGGCATCATAAAACGGTTCATAAAAACTATGAAAAGGATTTTACGTCACAGAGTGAATTAAGAAAACGAAAAGTACGTGATTTGATAACTTGTTTGAAAAAAGAACAAACCATGTTCACAAGACTAGCCAAAAAATCAAAAGCTGCAGCGATCGCGTCATTTAAAATATCTCATATATTGGCGAAATACAAGAAACCATTTGATGATGGATTGGTTGTGAAGGAAGCATTTATTGAAGCGGGTAAGACTTTATTTGGAGATTTTAAAAATAAAACAGAGATTATGTCGGCTATTAGAGAAGTTCAGTTATCTGGTCCGACTATCACAAGGCGTGTTGAAGTCATGAGTCAGGACATGGCAGATAAACTAAAACATGATATCATGGAATGTACATACTTTTCTTTACAGTTCGACGAATCCACCGATATGACAGACACTGCCCAGCTGTGTATTTTTATTCGAATGGTATTCAATGACATGTCGGCTAAGGAAGAGTTTTTGACAATGATTCCTCTGAAAGGAAAGACCCGTGGCGAAGATATAAATGACGTTTTCTTCAATTTTGTAACAAACTACAAGCTACCAATATATAAACTAGTGTGCATTACAACCGATGGAGCACCAGCAATGACTGGAAACAAAAACGGTTTCGTGGCATTGTGTCGAGCTAATGATGATTTCCCTTCATTTTTCTCCTTCCATTGCATTATACATCAACAAGTTTTGTGTTCAAAAGTTCTAAACATGGAGGAAATTATGGGCATTGCAATAAAAATTGTGAATTCTATCCGTGCACGTAGCTTGCAACAACGGCTCTTTAAATTGCAGTTGGAAGATAGTGAGTCAGCTGAACACACAGATTTAATTCTTCACACGGACGTCAGGTGGTTGAGTCGCGGAAAATTCCTAGAAAGGTTTCAAGAATTATTGCCCGAAATAACAGTTTTTTTTCTGGACGAAAGAGGTGATGACACTCAGATGCTGAAAAACGGAAAATGGCTGACTGATTTGGCATTTTTGACAGACATCACAATGCATTTAAACACCATTAATTTGGAGCTTCAAGGTAAAGGAAAAACTATTATTGAGATGATTAGCGCAATAAACGCATTCAAAAGTAAATTGCAACTTATGATAGATCAACTGAAAAGAAAGGATCTGAAAAATTTTCCGTCTTTGAAAGCAAGGATTCCTCAGTTGAATTATGATATTTATGAGGCAGAATTATCAAATATTTTGAGCCAATTCGAAATACGTTTTTATGATTTCAGTAAATTGGCAAATATCGCATCATTTATGAGTTATCCTTTTTCGTGTAAAAACATTGAGGAATTAGGAAGATAAATATCCGAATCTAAGGCAAATCGCCCTTCATATATAATTAAGTCAAAATATCGCAAACGACTAACTGACGAACATATGTCATCATGCTTGCGATTAGCACTCGGTAATTACGTACCATCTTATGAAAAGTATGCTGAGGACATGCAGTGCCACGCTTCAACATCCAAAGTCACTCTTTAGTTAAGTTTAGACACTAGAACTCGTTTGTTTTGTAAGAACCAATAAACTCGCAATTTTGAATAATTATGAGTTTTTTCATTGATATTTTAGAGCAGACCTACACTTACCTTGACTAAAAAAATGCATATTGTGCGGAAAACTAATATCTATGCCACGATACACCCTACCTAGACGACAATCCTGCATCACACTTACTTGCAGCCTCTCAGAGTCGATCGATCGTAGTCTAACAATATTGAGGTAGATCGCCAGCAGTTCAAGTTTGAGCATCCCTGGTGTAGAGACATGGTCGTTAAAAGTGAGATCATTAAATCATATCGAAACTTTCGAGCTGTGGATATTGCGACGTTTGCTACGAATTTCTTGAACAGAACACCTAACCAATAAAGAAGTGCTTCCAAGGTCCGGGGTGGAGAGGCGACTACTTAATATCGTAAAACAAAGAAAGGTGTCTTATTTGGAACGTATACTAAGAGGTGATTCCAAAACTTATTCTTCTGGGAAGCATGGAGAGTCAGCGAGGACCTGGTAGAAAGCAGCACTCATGGTTGCGGAATATCAGTGAGTGGTGTGGAGTTTCGGACGCTGCTGTCCATTTTTCGACTAGTAGAGAACCTCAATATAAACGAAAGAAATGGTACAGAGACCCCGACGTATGTGAATACATGGGAGAGGATGAAGAAGATTTTAAGAATATAGTCAACAACAATAAAGAATCAGACATTTGTTAAGGTTTGCTTAAAAATCAGTCTGGCAAAAGTTGATAAATCACAAAAATTTCTGAAATCTAGAAGGAATTTTAATGATGCGAACTTACCGGACCGTTAACGTTTCGTACATATTCCGCTCATTCAATACAACACGAAAAAAAACATTTAATTTATCAATTGTTGGGAGTAGCTAAACTATAATTTTTCGGAAAAAATTGTTTTCTACAATCAGTCCATTAAAAATACATTGACAAACAATAGACTGATATATCAGCTATTAATCAATGAATATTGTAGTGCTATCATTACGATTAACTTTTATGCATTTAAACAATTTTTCTAATAACGACAAATGTCAACAAGCGCCCAAATTAACTAAAGTTGGTTCTCGGCTTGGTTTTCATCTTGGTTTTCTATGATTTTGTTGGTTCAAATGAATTTATTTTACGATTACTTACTTGTAAAATTAAGTTTCTTCTAATCTTAAAAAAATGCTTTCCGGTTAACACCATCTCGCAAGTTCCTAAATGTGTTATAAGTCGTTCCACCTGGAAAATAACATACGGAAAAAGAAAAAAAGTACATTTTAATGATCTAGTAACCTTAAAAATTGTTTTGGAATCGTATTTTAAAATTGGGACCTGTTCTAGTAAAGCACAAATAACACATTTTTAGTGTTCCGTACGGAACACTTATAAGATCACTTCGGTGTCTGTCTGTTTGTCTGTCTGTCACACCCGATTTTCTCCGAAACTATTTGACATAGAAAGTTGAAATTTGGCAATAATATAGGAATTGATGGCCTCATCAGAGCCATGTAGTTTTGAGAGTTAAATTTTGACTTAAGGGTTTAGTCTTGGGGGGTGAAATCGGAAGTGAAAAAAAAATTTTTTTACTTGGTCATCGAGTGTGGTGTCAAATGAAAGCTTGTGAAAACACGAGTGAAAAATATAATATAATGTAATACTTGCGCGCACTTTTCTTTGTATTATTTTTAAGAAATCGCGAAAAATCGCTGCAAAAAACAGCTGGAGAAGCTCAAGAATTAGATATAGAGGCAGACAGCGTGATAAAACGATGCGATGAGTATACGAGTATATACCTGGGCGTTAACGTAGCACAGGACGGTAGGCATGATAAAATAATCCAAAGCATACATATATATATATATATATATATATATATATATATATATATATATATATATATATATATATATATATATATATATATATATATATATATATATATATATATATATATATATATATATATATATATATATATAAGAATAATACAGGAAGAAAAGAAAAAATCGTGGAAACAATTTTGAGAGCGAATAAAAACAGCCTATAAAGATAATCAGAAGCTATTTTTCGGTATGATTAAAAAGATGAGAAGGAAAAAGGTAGAAACAATAACAAATAAAAAAGACAAAGAAGGAAATGTCATAAAAGAGGAAAACAAAATTATGGAAATATGGAAGAAATATTATAAAGAACTATTAGATAGGAATGACAAAGCATATAAAAATCAACATAGAAACATTATACCAGAACAAGATATAGAACTCACACAAACAGAAGAGATTAATACAGAATAAATAAAAGAGGCAATCGACAAATTAAAATTAGGAAAGGCGCCCGGACATGATAAAATCACAGCAGATATGATGAAATCGCTCCTCGAGGTAGCAATAGAAGAACTTAAAAATATAATGAACAACCTAATGAAGAATAATTCACCTACGGACTGGACAACTCATAACCCCAATATATAAGAAATAAGACACTAAGGATTGTAATACCTACAGAGGGATAACCCTAACTAGCACTGTGTGAAAAGTAAATACTAGAAAAAAGACTAAGA
This sequence comes from Pachyrhynchus sulphureomaculatus, assembly GCA_019049505.1. Classification (NCBI taxonomy): domain Eukaryota; kingdom Metazoa; phylum Arthropoda; class Insecta; order Coleoptera; family Curculionidae; genus Pachyrhynchus; species Pachyrhynchus sulphureomaculatus. The sequence continues at coordinate 24,669,025 of CM032447.1, forward strand.
AAGAAACTTGAGTGAGGCAAATTATATAAAAACAAGACAAGACAGATCTAATATATTTAAAACAAGTATGGGCATTAGACAGGGATGCATCCTAAGCCCAATGCTTTTCTCAATAGGTTTGGATGAAGCAATAAAAGAAGCATAGAAGAAAGGGGTACGACCATACCAGATAGGCTATTGGATAATAAAAAGATAGAAATATCAGAACTATACTATGCAGATGATATGGTTTTTATAGCAAAGGACAAGGAAACGGTTAATAAAAACATACGGATATATAAAGAAGCATTGAAAAAAATAAACATGAAAATTAATAAAGAGAAGACAAAGACTATGAAAACAAAAACGACAACATGTAATAAATATAGGAGAAGAAAGGCTGGACCAAGTAGAGAAATTTAAGTATTTGGGATCAATAATATCAGAGGATGGAAGAGGAGATCAAGGAGAGAATAATAACAGGAGGAAGATTATTTAATAGTATAAAGAATACATTTCTAGGAAAGAAAGAGATACCAAAAAATATTAACGCCCAAGTATTTGAGATGGTTGCAACACCAATACTTTTATATGGAAGAGAAACGTGGACAATGACAGAAAGACAGAACAGAAAGATAACGGCTACAGAAATGAGATTCATAATAAAAATAGGGGACAAAACAAGGATGGACAGAGTTAGGAATATACAACTCAGAGAAAATTTGAACCTGAAACCAATGATGGAAACAGTTGAGGAAGCACAACTGAGATGGTATGGTTACGTTGAAAGGATGCCTGAAGAAAGAAGCCAAAGTGAGCAAGAAAAGAACAAGAGGTCTACCCAGAAGGGCATGGTTGGGGGATGTTAGAGAGGCAGTGGCCAAAAGAGGAATAGAGTGGGAACACGCAAGATGAGCCATACATGATAAAAAGAGGTGGAAGGAAATATGGAAAAGACAAATATAGAATAACTTAACTCTATGGCCCTTACACTCCTAAAGGGCTAGACAGGCATAAGGATTAAGTAAGTATATATATATATATATATATATATATATATATATATATATATATATATATATATATATATAATTAGAAGCGTAACTAGTGTCCACGGGCGGGCGAGTAGTTCGCAGACTAACGCTATAAAATCTCAAGTAGTTGTTTTTAAATTTCTTGACTGCTGTCACCTTTAAGATGGCTGGCCGTGGCTTGGTGGCGTAGTACTTTGCTACTGTGCAGGAGGTCGAGGGTTCAATCCCGGAGGTCGGTATACTTATTTATTAATATATTTTGGCCTGGCGACGTACCTAGGTAGTAGTTATTTGCAGAAACGTCCGTGACAGCACTACCGCGTTGTTTAAAAAGGTACCGTGAAATACAAAAATGTATGTTTCGGCACTTGGACAACATTGACGGGCATTACGACATCATCGCCGATATCCTTGGGATACGGAAAAAGGGTAAAATCCCTACTGAGGCGGGGAGATGAGCGATAAAAAAAATTAAGTAGTCCGCCTGTACCCGAATGCACACATTTCACCGTTTTTTCCACCGGTCGAATATTTTCGGGAACATGGATGATGTCACTGTCTGCGATTCGCGTTGTATCACCTTTATCGTCTCGACATGGGGGAATAGCCCGAAGTCTTAAAGTGCCGATTTAGGGGAATAGCAGGTTAGAGGATGACAGTTATGGAATCCTTCTCCAAAAACTATTGCGTACAGAAAGAACTGTGAGCCGGTGCATTGTCGTGATGCAGGACACTCTCCGCGCTCCAAAGTTTTGGCTATTCTCTAACAAATAACCTCAACGAATGCTCAGAATTATCCAATAGCTGTCTGAACGTCTGATTTGTTGAATTTTTGCTATGATGCTTAGCTTAGGTGCACGTCGTCCGGAACGGTCGTCGTCGACACCGAAGTTTGACTAGCCTTAAATTGCAAACACGACATGGATATTTGCATACAGCTCAGGACCTCGTCCTCAAATGCTTTTCGAATCAAATTATACATTTGGAGATGTAGAAATTTACCTACATACATCTATCTACGCAAGTTGATACCATTTCGAGTTAGTATATAGCGTTAGTCCGGGAATTTTTAGATAGTACCACGTATATCTAGTTATCAAACTATCAGAAAAATTACCTCGATATTATAAACAGAAGATGGTACTCCAGTCAATATTTTAACTATTTCTCCATGTTGATCATACACTGCTCCTCCAAAAATACAAACCAATGTGATTCTCAAAATTAGGAGAAAAAACGATACATAAAAGTAAATTTTTTCAAAAGTATTGTCTATCGGTCGTAGACTACTAAAAAGTTGAGAGAGTATGTGATAGATGTTTGTGAGATATGAAATGATTATGAACCAACACAGATGTTTGTTGATCAAATCACAGAGTCTTGAAAGTTTGACATAATCTTCACGAATAACACGCCAAACATTTTCATCTGAAACCTGAAATTGTAAAACCTAGTAAGCGTACGTCATCTAACAAATAATTAAACTGAGTCATTTACAATTAGTGCAGTAAAAAAAAACATTTGAAATTACACAGTTTAGATACAGCAATATTATGATTTTATTCTCTCTGAGGTATCACCAGGAGTATCGTCCTGCATTTTGGACCTCAAAAAACTTGTGCTCTTTTTTTTATAAACAATTTAAGTTTTCAAAACGCTTAAAATGTGAATAACTCCGGTTATATAAGTCGGATCGAGACAGAAGAACCAAACTCTTCGTAATAAAATTTCCAACAAATCCTTGTTAATTTTAACTCGCTCAAGTGCGTACATAACCTACAGAATTGAAAAAACAGGCAAGAAACTGTTTTTTTTTTAAATTTTATTATACAGGTCGACTAAGTTAACCGATTGGCTTGAAATTTTCAGAAAATATGCCCTTTGTTATAGCAAAAATATTCTGAAATTTTGGTACAAAAATATCGAATCATTTGAACTGCCCGACATTTTATGCCATTTGGACCAAAATGGATCTTTTTTTTTCAAAATTTGGGTTTCGACGCCAGCTTTCCGATGTCACTAAAAATTTTTTTTTTGTTTATTAATCGAATAACAACAAATGTGTTTTTCGGTCATTTTCACGTTAATGAAAATGAATCTTGTTTTAAAAAAAATAAACATCTCGCGATTCTCTACCAGATATGATAAAAATTGTTCATCATGACCGAAAAAACGCATTTGTTGTTATTTAATTAATAAACAAATGTAAAAAAAAACGGTTAAAATGACTCTAAAAAAAATTTATTTAATGGCATCGTAGAGACCTAAATTTTGAAATAACAAAAGATCCATTTTGGACCACATAGCATAAAGTCATCATCATTATTTTGACCTTTTTTTACTGCACTAAATGTACGGGTTCCATTAATGAGTTTCATTGTTAGTTAATTGAACAGTAATAATTCTTAGTTACTTTTCAGGAATATTTTTTCTTTTCTTTTACTACAATGGCTATGAGGGAACTTTATAAAAATATAAAAAATTATACATACTTGGACTTTGGACAAGTGGGCGAGCTTTTTTGAAATTTGTTCTAGACGAGAATTGAAACAACAACTTACAGCAATAATAAAAACATCTAAGAATGTCCACATAAATGTTTTTTGAAAAATAGCAAACTACAAAAAAAAAAGAATTTAATATTTAATTGTTATGTTGCAATATGTTGTAATGATACACATTTATATATATATATATATATATATATATATATATATATATATATATATATATAGATATATACATATATATATATATATATATATATATATATATATATATATATATATATATATATATATATATAGATATATATATATATATATATATATATATATATATATATATATATATATATATATATATATATATATATATATATATATATATACAGTAGAACCCTGGTAATCCGAGGTAATGTGGGGAGCACCCTCCTCGGATAACTGAAAACTTGGATAATCCGGATTTGTTTTTTATTCATTCAAAAAATAAACACCAATACTTTAAACCGATGTATTAACGTTTTTAACATTTAAATAGGTACATTATAAAACAGTGAAATAGGTATCTATGCGCTTCTGTTTCATATTGCATCTTCTTTTTCTCGCTGCAATGTTTCTCCATCTATTAAAAAGAAGCAAATCCGCTGGGGTTGCCTCTGGTTGTTGTTCGATATACCGCAAAGCTTTTTCCAAAGAAGCAAAACCTTCTTGATGAGAGATCTTAGTGGGAGACTGTTCATCCACCGCCGCTTCGTCATCGTCATCTGATTTTTCGGTTTCCTGAAAGGCATTCGTTATTTCTTCAATACTCATTTTCTCTTCTAAATCATCTGCTGTAATCCATTCAACAACATCTTCTCTTGTCACATTTTTGCATTAATTCAAATAAACTTTTTTCTTTTTCTTCTACCTCGCTTTCAAAATTTGAACAGGACATTTCTCCATGGCTTCTCAATTTCAAAGCTAATTCATTTAATGGAGTATCATCTTCACTGTTATTATAGTCCTCAAAATCAATGACTTTCGACCAAGATTTTTGAATAGTGGTAGTACGCACAGAATCCCAAGCTTGACTAACCCAGTAAACAACATTTTTCAGTGTAACCTTTCTCATCCCATTGTTAATATCCTACTTTTCTGTGTATTCTAACAGTTGTTCAAGATATAAACGCCTATAATTTTTTTTAATGTTTTCGAGGATGCCTTGATCCATTGGTTGCATTATGCTGGTTACAATTGGAGGAAAAATTTTTACAACAATTTCGCCCACATGAAGTCCTTCTCGAGGGTGAGAGGGGGGCATTATCCATTAACAAAATTGCTTTAATAGGAAGACGATTTCTGTTCAGAAATTTAGTCACAGATGACATGAACTCTTCTTCAAACCAGTTAATAAATAAGGTCGCATCCATCCATGCGCTCTTCTGACGTTTGTAATAGACTGGTAGGGCTTTGGGTGAGATGTCTTTTAAAGCTATTGGACGTGCAGACTTGCTAATCACCAACAGTGGGATTTTGTGCTTGCCAGATGCATTGGAACATACCATTATAGTTAATCTTTCCTTACTTCGTTTGTGCCCAGGAGCTGATTTTTCCTGTCGAGATGCCAATGTTTTTGATGGAAACATTTTATAATTCAGACCAGTTTCGTCACAGTTGTAAATTTGATCACATGTGTATCCACAATCTTCGATTTGCTTTTTAAAGTTCGGATTACTAGTTAGCACCCCGAAAAACCCCTTAATAGCCAATTTCAAAATATTTAATAGTAAGTATATAGAAACGTTAATTTAATCATAAATGAGGTTGGAAGCATGATTTCCACTGCGACTGAAAGGGTTAAACCAGCCATTTTATTTTAAATAATTTTTTTAAATTATGGTGAAACTAAAAAAAAATAATCTGTCTACTTTCGTAAAATTTCACTTTCTTTCACGTGGTGCTATCGATATCTTTTTTATTTTTAGAGATATTTGCGAAAAAACCGAATTTTTCATTTTATTTTCGATTTTATAGGCTTAGCGTACACTTTAGAGCAGCAAACTTTTTTTTATCGTACTCTACGTCCAAAAAACTACCTGTATGCCAAAATACAGCCTGTTAACATGTAATGAGAGCTTTTCGTAAAAATTTGCCTTTGACGGCTGGGCTAACAGGCTTAGCACAATTAACTTTGTTTTGAACTGTGATCAACAGCAGGACTATTCAGGATGACGTAACAATAAATACAACTCTAGAACATGGAAATTTGTAGTTGTAGCACTCGATCTAAGGTGTAGATTTTCACGAAATTCGTAAAAGTGTCTCTCTCTTCTTGAAATCTAACGATTTTTCACTAAGGTCATGTTTACATATTCTGGTGAGTGATGAGCCTATCAGCCCTCGAAGGGAATACGTTGGTTTTTGGTGCACCCTGTGCCCATATATATATATATATATATATATATATATATATATATATATATATATATATATATATATATATATATATATATATATTTATATATATATACCAGGTGTACAAGTATGAAATGCGGATTTCAGACAACAGATGGTACACCAATGCAGTTTGTGCTATACAGGTTTGACACTGCGCCATTTTGTTTTGTCATCAACAAGTGCCAGACGCGTAAGAGTGATAAATTGGAAAAGTGTGTGCATAGTGTTGTGTTGTTGTGTTCAATATGTCGAAATTTATACCGAACAAAAAGCATTCGCGGACAGCTTTATTTTTTGTTTTCATTTGAAGAAAACTGCTGTTAAATCATACCGATTACTTCGAGAAGCTTATGGTGAACATGCTCCATCGCAAGATAGGTGTGAACGATGGTTTCGGCGTTTCAAAAGAGGTGACTTCGATGTTGCAGACAAGGAACGTGGAAAATCGACAAAAAAATAGGAAGATGTGGAATTGCAAGCATTGTTAGACGAAGATGATTCGGAAACACAGAAACAACTCGCCGAGCAATTGGGCGTTAGTCAATAAGCTGTTTCCAATCGGCTACGAGAGATGGAAAGGATTCAGAAGACCGGTAGATGGGTACCACATGAGTTGAACGACAGGCAAATGGAAAAGCGCAAAAACACGTATGACATTTTGCTCGCTCGGTAAAAAAGGAAGTGGTTTTTGCATCGTATAGTTACAGGGGATGAAAAGTGGATTTATTTTGAGAATCCCAAGCGCAAAAAATAATGGGTAGATCCAGGCGCACCATCCACATCGACCGCAAGACCGAATCGCTTTGGCAGAAAGACGATGCTCTGTGTTTGGTGGGACCAGAGGGGCGTGGTCTATTATAAGCTGTTAAAATGGGGGGGAAACGGTTAATACTAAACGTTACCAATAACAATTGACCAATTTGAACCGTTCGCTGCTTGAAAAAAGGCCAGAATACCGAAAGAGGCAACACAAAGTCATTTTTCTTCATGACAATGCTCCATCACATAAGGCAAAACCACACGTTGGAAGCACTCAGCTGGGAATTTCTACCCCATGCGGCTTACTCACCAGACTTGGCTCCTTCCGATTACCACTTGTTTGCATCGATGGGTCACGCACTTGCTGAGCAGCGCTTTGGTTCGTACGAAGATGTGAAAAAAAAATGGCTCAATGGATGGTTCGCAGCAAAAGGGGAAGATTTTTACTCGTGTGGTATTCACAAATTGCCCGAAAGATGGGAAAAAATGTATAACAAGTGATGAAGCATACTTTGAATAAAGCACTTTTTATCATTCTTCCGAATTTAACATGTTTTTTTAGAAAAAAAATCCGCATTTCATACTTGTACACCTGGTATATATATATATATATATATATATATATATATATATATATATATATATATATATATATATATACACCTCGTTGATAAAGTACATATACGATAATGCAACAGCTTCAGTGAGACTCCACGAAAACACCAACAAATTTAAAATCGAAAAAGGCGTACGGCAGGGAGACACTATTTCCCCAAAGCTCTTCATAACTCTTTTGGAATATGCCGTTAAGAAGCTTGACTGGAGGAACATGAGTGTGAATGTTGATGGTGAACATCTTAACCACCTGCGCTTTGCCGACGATATCGTCCTCATAGCCGATAATGTAGAAGAAGCAAGCAAGATGTTGAATTCACTGCAAGCCGTTTCCAGTGAAGTAGGTCTAGGGATAAATTTTTCAAAACCCAGCTCATGACAAATTTGATCCTTAGTCGCCTATTTCTGTGAGCGATAAAAACATCTATGAGGTTTCCACATATAAGTACTTGGGACATGAAATACAATTGGGGAAAGATAACCAAACTCACGAACTTCAAAGGAGAGTGGGTCTGACTTGGGCAGCATTCGGTAAACTCAGACATATCTTCAAATTCAACATCCCTATCTGTCTCAAGAAAAAGGTGTTTGACCAGTGCGTTACCGGTACTGACGTATGGTTCTGAGACTTTAACTCTTACTAAAAAGTCTATAAATAGAATTCAAGTAGCGCAAAGAGCAATGGAGCGCTCTATGTTGGGTTTGACTCTCCAGGATAGAATTCCCAATGTAGTCATAAGGCAAAGAACAAGGGTTATCGACGCAGTGTATAGAATGACATGCCTGAAGTGGAACTGGGCTGGGCACGTGGCACGAATTACTGACAACAGATGGACAAAGCGCCTGTTGGAATGGAGACCCAGACGGGAGGCTTTCAGAAGCCGTGGAAGGCCATATGCTAGGTGGACTGATGATATCAAACGGATTACAACGAATTGGATTCAGGCTCCTCAGGACCGTGATGGATGGAATAGATTAAGGGAGGCCTATATCCAGCAGTGGATGCGAGTGGCTGCATGATGATGATGATGATGATGATGATATATATATATATATATATATATATATATATATATATATATATATATATATATATGTATATTTGTATGTATATATGTATGTATATATTGCGCTTAAAATTTGCCCATTCTCACAACCAAGAAATCTTAATTTACAAAATTTATCGACCAAATCATTTTTCTTAAAGCGATATCGCTCCAAAACTAGAAATCCCTCTACTACTTTAAGCGCTATGTACGTACCAAATTTAAAACCACTACTTTGCTTTATTTGGAAGTTATGGTTGCAACAGACCCAAAGAGAGACCGACGAAACGTAAAGAAGTGCAAAATTCTTAAAAAAAAATGTTTACGACTTCTTTACCTCCCTGATCGAGGAAAGTAGAATATAGAAAAAAAATAATGGTAATGAAAGTAAGCAACTGTCGTAAAAATTAGTTGCTTTTATGACAAATTGTGGTTCTCGAGATTGGACCGCGTCATTTTGGAATAACTCTTCGACGCTCTGCCTACGATTGCACGAGGCATTTTCACGGTCCTTTATTCTACGAGACTAGAACACTGAATCACTCAGTGTTATTAATACAGAAGAGTAAAAATTCTTGAAAATGTCTCGTGCAATTGTAACCGAAACGTCAAAAAATTACTCTAAATTGACACGGTTCAATGTCTAAAATGCATCTAACCAAAACTGTGATAGCATTCTTTTCATTGGTTGTTTTTCTTACATGACTATTAAAAATATTTTACCTGAAAAATGAGTCCCAACCAAATGTAATAAGGTAGAGATTTAAATATTTCGCGAGATTTCTGGTAAAAGAAATATTCATGTAAAGTATCATAGAGATTGCCATGTTGAGCTTGTAGAGTCAGCATTATCTGATTGGCAGTCACCATTCCATGTTCAACTGCAAAAACACACACCAGTAACCTACTAGTAAACAAATCCTTAAGAGCGGTAATTAAATGAAATTATGTCCTCTTTTTAGGCTATAGAGAATATATTATCCATAAGATTTTTTTTTATGGGTCTAGCACACGTGCTGCAGGGAAGTCCCTAGAGCGCTTCAGGAGCGACACGTGTGCGGAAAAAGCGATTCACGTTGTTCTTGAATCGCTGTAAATTGTACTCGGTGGGAAACACAGTCCTGGGCAAATTATTCCAAAGGGATGATGTTCTTCATATAAAAGACTGCTTGAAAAGCGTTGTACGAGGAGTAACAAGCTAGGAGGAATTAAGCGGGCCACTTCGAACACTTTCCATGAAAATACTTGTAGAATAGGCTCAAGTCGCCAACCGCTCTTCGATGTTCCAGCGAATCAAGGCCGCCGGTCAGTTCCGGGTCTCTAATCAGACGAACAGCTCGTCTCTGAATAGAATCCAACAAATGCAGTATATGTTTGGGAACGGAGCCCCAAACATGGGAGCAGTATTCCATAGTTGGTCGAATTTGAGCTTTGTAAAGAATTAACAGTTGTTATGGAGTGTAAAGCTTTCTGGTTCGAAATAATATTCCCAACTTTTGAGACGCTCTCCTTGCTATGCCTGCAACATGTTCATGCCAGGACATATTTGCTCCCAAATTTACGCCCAACAAATTGAGTGACGATGTTAGAGGAATGGAGTGCCCCGACATAAATATGTCGGGTTCAGCAACGTTAACTTTTTTAGAAGAAACTACCGCTTGGGTTTTTGTAGCGTTAAATTCCACTTGGTTACTGTCACCCCAAGATAAAATTTCTTCCAGGTCTTTGTTAAGTTGAATGACTTCCTGCTGTCTGCGGATATTCGTCTGAGTAGCCGATGTCCGAGCGTTCAAAGTGAATGAAGAGATAAGCGTACTGTCATCTGCAAAGCTGTAGATTGGATTCTCGGTCTTTTCCAGCAGATCGTTAATGTAAATGAGAAAAAGAGTAGGAGACAGTATAGAGCCTTGAGGTACACCGGCGTGGATAGTGAAGGTGTTAGAAAGAAATCCGTCGACTGCCACTCATAAAGAACGAGGAAACATGAGAGCCACAAACAGAACTTTTCGGACATACCATAAGAGCGTAGCTTAGCCAACAGCCCATCGTGCCGCACGAGATTCTCCAAAGTGTTCAATTGCGTTGTTCCAAACGTGTGTTACATAAGTCAGAAGGTCTCCTGTTGATCTATTTTTACGAAAGCCATATTGATGATCGCTAATAATGTTGAATCCTTCAAGATATTTTATAAGATGCTGATTGATAGCCTATTCCATGATTTTCGATATTATTGAAAGCAGTGCGATTGGTCGGTATTTATTTGGCAAGGTCTTCTTGCCTTTTTTAAGTATCGGCTGAACTGTGGCACATTTCCAGCAGGAAGGAAATATTCCCTTTCTGTAGAATAGGTTGAAAAGTCTACAGAAAACTGGTGTTAGTTCCCTCGCACAGTTTTTGAGAACTATGGCAGGTATTCCGTCAGCGCCAGAAGCTTTTTTGGTGTCTAGCTTCATTAAAATAGGTTTTATGATACGCTGTCTGAAGACAATATCGCGCATCCTTGACTGCACTATAGGAATAGTAGGTGGTGTTTTTCCTTGGAAATCGCCAGTAGAATGTGAAGCAAAGAGTTGCAATAGAATTATCTGACCGTGTGAGTGGTGGTATGGTGGATTTGGTGAAATTTTGACTAACTGCCTTAGCGACTGACCAAAAGGACCTGGAATTGTTGGGACAAGCGAGAATTTTGTTTCTAATTAGTTGATTGTGTGCCTCCTTGGTTTCGTCGATAATTTCTTTGCATCTGTTCCTGGCACGAACAAAGGTGTTACGGTTTATGGTGTTAGGATTTTCACGCCATTGTCGGTAGGCAAGATGTTTAGAAGCAACAGCTTCTTTGCATTTTCGGTCAAACCAAGGCTTGTCGTTGGAAGGGCATTTCTTCGAAAAACATACCGGCCAAAATAACATCGGAAACCTCCCTAGCGCAGTCAGATGGGTCGTCGGATCGAAAACAAACGTCTAACCAAGGGAAAGTTCGAAAATATTCCATGAGATCTTCCCATTTAGCAGATTTGTAGTGCCAAATCTTGCGCGGTTTAGGTGCCTCTCTGTCTCTGACTGGTAGGATACTCGATGTCGAAAGTAGTTTATGGTCAGAAGAACCTAACGGCGGATTTACGCTGACCGTGTAAATCTCCGGATTGATGGTTAAAAACAGATCAAGAAGACTAGTGAACTCCCCGTCTCGATCAGGGATCCGTGTTGGTTCGTCAATAAGCTGAGTTAAACCACAACTGATTGAAAATGATTCGGCTTCACGACCTTGCTCGTCGGTAGTATTTGAATATTTGAGCCAGTTGATGTTATATACATTAAAGTCACCCAGGATGGCAATTTCGGCATTTGGATAGTTAATTTGTAAATGATCGATGGCGTCTGCAAGAGAAGCGAAAAGTGTTCTAAAGTTAGTTCAGGTCACTTGGTGGAGGATACAGATGAACCTTGTGGTTGGTTGAGTCGTTATTTTTAACCACATAACATCAAAGTTTGGGGGCTCCAGAGCCTCTTCTCGTTGGCAAGAGAGGTCGCTTCTGACAAAAAGACCGATTCTAAAGTTACGCCTAAATCGGGAATAGAAGTCGTACCCAGGATAAAGATAATTGACTGTGCTGGTCGATGAACTGACCTTGGTTTCACAGAGAGCGTAGGAGCGTTATTGTAGGATTTTGGATTGTTTGCAGAAACGTATCCCGACTAACTTTTCAACACAATGCGGATTTCTCAATTCTCTCAATTAGTAGGTGTAACAGTAAAATCCCCAAATGATTCTTTTAAAATTTATGTGTTGAACTGTAGACTAGTAGGTAATCTCAACTACATAGTACTCTCCTAATGCATGTACAAGGATCTTCCCAAAATATCTCGACCGGACACAAATATGGTGCCAAGATGAGCACATTATTATGATATTTATCAAGTGTTCTCTACTAGATGGCGTACCGTGAAGTTTCGGACGCCTGTGTTTAGTTGTATGTTCGTAGCGATCATGTAAACAAACAAGTTTTAACATTTTCTGAAAAATGGATAAGTGCGAGTTGTTATAAATGTCTCATTTATAACAACTCATTACGATGATTCTTCCCCTTTTTTTCGACAATGAGGTTTTTGAATACCACCTAATCGGTGGACTGATGACTTGAAGAGAGTGGCTGGAAATTGGGTATAAGTGATCCAGAACAGAAAAAGGTGACAAGACAAGAGAGGCTTTCGTCCAACAGTGGACAGTATAAGCTGATGGTAATTATGATGATGATACAACAAGAAGGACAATAACACATTTGAAGTTTGAGGTAGATAATCTTAAAAACTCTTTAAAATACTATATATTTTTGAAAAAGCAAAGTGTTTCATACTCACTTATCGCCAAACCCAAAACTATAATACAAATTATAGTTAATTTTCTCTTTGAATTATTCGAAATTGCATAACTTTTCATCGATTCTTCTGTTAAATGCCATTCTTTCACAAACTTGGGCCATTTCATTGCTAAATGTATACATAATATCATTACAACTATGAATTCGGCTTGAAAGACTATGGCATCTAAAAAAAATGTAAATTAGAAAACGATTAATACTCGATAGTAACACGTAGGCTGAAAAGTTTTTATTCTAGTTACTTAAAACACATTTTTTTTTGCAAAATTTGACTTTAGTCATCAATATAGTCTCCTACAAGAGCGATACAATCAGTCCAACGCTTTTCTAATGTACCTTTCTTGTAGAAGGATTTGTCTTTGCCTTCAAAATAGGCCTCAGTTTCGTCGATAACTTCTTTACTGGAGCATTTTTTTGAGGTCTGCGAAGAGATAATAGTCTCTGAGAGCCAAATCGGTAGAATACGGTGGATGAGGAAGCAATTCGAAGTTCAAGTCATGCAATTTTGCCTTCGTAACCATTGACTTGTGACACGGTGCATTGTCTTGATGAAAGAGCACTTTTTTTTTGTTCATTTGGGTCGTTTCTTTGCGATTTCTGCCTTCAAAAGCACCAATAACTTTATATCTTATTCGCAATTAATTGTTTTTCCCTTCTCAGCAGGGTCGATCAAAATTATTCCCTGCGCATCCCAAAATACAGAGGCCAAAACCTTCCCAGCCGACTGTTGTTTCTTCAGGCGGTTTTCACCGGCTGCTGTCCACTCAGCTCATTGCAGATTTGATTCCGGTGTGTAGTGGTGGATCCATGTTTCATCCATTATCACATATCGCATGAAAAAATCCTTTTTATTGTGCTTAAACAGGTCCAAACAGCGCTCAGAATAGTCAACACGTATTGTTTTTAGTCCACTGTGAGCAAACGCGGTACTTGTTTTGAACAGAGCTTTCTCATGCCCAAATTTTCATACAAAATATGACTAAAACGTTCTTTTAATATCTTTAGCTATCTCAGGCAATTTCATTTTACGGTCATCCAAACATTTCTGTGGATTTTTTTATGTTTTCCGGTGTAACCACCTCATTTAGGCGTCCAGAGCGTTCAGCATCATTTGTGTCTATACGACCCCGTTTAAATTCAGCGTACCAGTAAATGATTTTCCAGGGGCAAATTCCCCGTAATACTTATCAAGCCATTGCTTTGCTTGAACGATGTTTTTTTTCATCAAAAAACAATGTTTAATCAACACACGAAATTCGATTTTTTCCATTGTTTTGAAAATATCAAGAGTAGCGTCACTAAAACCACTGTAACTTGTAAAGTAATCGTCGAAATGTCATAAAATTTTGACACGTATCGTTTGAAGGTTGGTACTTCCTAAAAATCATATGGCGACATCTATGTGTCCGACCAAAAACTTTTCAGCCTACGTGTTATTTTATAGTTAAAATACGAATTGGACACTTGCAAACAACGTCATAACTTGGACGGACATAGAAATATTCGTTAATATAGGGTCGATAGCTAAGGGTGGTCCATCTATGATCCGGAAACTTTGTGACTATCATAATAATAAAACTTTTCAAGCATGTGTGGTACAACAATTACGAGTATAGATACTATACTACCCTGATATCTGAGTAGAGCTCATCGTATTCTTTTATGTATTTATCACCGTAGTGTTTTTTTTTTCACATTATAATATAAGATTATTTAGTGAACTTCAATGTGGCAGATTCTGAGGTAAGACGCAGCGGAATACGGTGGTAGTACTCGTAGAAGAGTTCTGATAAGAACGAAATATCAGTACCAAATACCAGATTTCTCTATCCGTGATGTAGACTATTCATCTAAAAGTAGTAGTACTTACTTGTTTCCAAAATGTTAGTTATTGGTTCATTTTTACAATACAGGATAAAACTAAAAATAAATATGAACAAACTGAGGCAACTATACAAAACTTTCCACGATAACCATTTAAATCTTAAATTTCTATAGCTTTGATCTCGAATGCCTGAAAAGAAAAACAATGTTTCTTTCTTTTGCTCTAAACCAGTGATTCGCAAAGTGGTTCAGGTGGACCCCCAGGGGTCCACGGGAGACTCGACGGGGGTCTACGTTGGCGTTAAAAAAAAATGGGGTTCACAAGTTGTAACTGGGGGTCCACGAAAATTTATCTGGTTTCGATAGTAAAGAACAAAAATGTTGGCTTAGCTTTACCTATCAATGTAGGCAGATTATACACTACTCGAAAAAATTAAGGGAGCAAAAAAAAATTCCAGATTTTTCGGTGATTTTTGACAGGCTGTATTTCGGTGAAAAATGGTCGTATTGAGACTTTAAAAAAAAGCATTTTGAAGCTTTAAGATTCTATTTTTCACATTTTTTGGCTAAAATTTTTTAGGAGCTACGGTTCTCATGCAATTCTAACAGATAGCGCGACAAAGTAATATTACTTATAAACAAATATTTTGCTTTTTTTTTGGTCCACGGGCTTGAAAAAAAATGTTTTCAGTTAGGCCGGCATATGGATCAAATAGCCTGTTTATTTAGCATTAATTTCCTTGTTTTAAAACCTCCCTTAATTGTTTTGAGTAGTTTATTTTAAGAAGGTCAGCGACTGCTACTTGTAAAAACTTGCATATTCGATAGTCAGTACAGCGCGCGTCGAGACTTGCAAAGCGCCGCCCGCCCGCCCGCAACACAACCCGTTCAGACGTGCAAAGGGACGAAATACGACTTGTGTTGTGCTTGCAATCTTGCATGAACTTGTTTGATTCTTCACCAATATAAATACGAATGCCAAGGACAAACGTTACTCATTTGTTTCCGGAATTTTGAAAAGAAAAGTGTGAGTGAATCGATGTCAGCGTTTGCCAGTGCCAGAAAAAGTAAGTACCTACCTATTTATTATTCATACTTTTATTTTGTATTGTAATAAGATTATATTTGGTATGTTTGCGTGTAGTAGGTACGTAATAAAAATTAAATACTGAACAGGGCCATTATTCGAGACTTCTATAAAAGAACAGAAAGCCGAGAAAGATTGAACTTTTAGTACTTTTTATTATAAAATTATTTTTTACCCGACTGTGGTGATTCACTAAAGGAGAGATATATGATTGATCTGCATCTTTGTACACATTTCAGTGCCCTCATAGTTGCTAATGCTAAATGACTAAAAATATTTTCATAAATTGTACGTGTCTTTATGTACCACTCGTAACGTACATCAAAGTAATAAATAAATCATTAAAATCGCGGAGTTTTGATGTCAAAATATTCTTTAAAATTATTTTCTCTCGAATTTACAGAAATGTATCAAAATATAATTAATCAAAAAATATTTTATATTACATTAAAATAGGTTCAGCCGTTTTGTGAAAACCTCTATATGGGTCTTAGCAGTTTATTGCTTTTAATAATTAAAATCGGTTTTGCCGCCGTTATTTTGGTTTTTTCATTGCAATAATTAATTAATCCTATTTTATTCTGTTAAAATAGCCATATCCTGTTAAAGTCGCCATATGATTACTAAAACAAACATTTTTTTCTTTACAGGTAGGTAACTGATACGAAACATGGCTGAATCTAAGAAGAAATATCGACAGTACAGTGTTGATTGTTTGAAATTTGGTTTTCTTCCATCAAAGGCAGACAAACGATTGCCCATATGCCTTTTTTTGCAACAAAGTTTTGAGCAATGACTCTATGAAACCATCGAAGGTCGAAGATCATCTAAGAAGGTGTCATCCTGATAAAATAGGTAAAGATTTAAAATATTTTCAAACATTGAAGGAAAAATATAAAAAGAGACCCACCGTGCACAGTATGTTCGCTTCAACGTCTCAAAGTAACGATGATGGCTTGTGGGCATCTTACAATATCTCATTGCTTATAGCGAAATCTGGAAAACGGCACACCATCGGACAGTTAATTTTGCCCTCTGTTGAAGAGGTTTTAAAAACTGTTCTGCACAAACCTCCATTTGACGTACTCGAAAGAATTCCTTTGAGTAACAACACTGTACAAAGACATATTGATGAAATGAGCTCTGATATTGAAAGCTTCTTGTGTAATTATCTGCAAACAACTCATTTTTCTATTCAACTGGACGAGTCAACTTTACCTGGTAATGGAGCATTATTATTGGCATATGTTCGATTTGTTATGGACGAAGAAATCCATGAAGAGCTGCTATTCGCGAAAACTTTGGAGACGGACACTAAAGGCGAATCAATATTTAATATCCTGAGTGATTTTTTTAAGGAAAAATCGATTCCATTTACAAACATTATTTCGGTGGCAGCAGATGGAGCTCCTGCCATCTTCGGGCGATATCGTGGGTTTATAAGCCATTTTAAAAGAATTATACCAGGAGTAACTGCAATTCACTGTGTCATCCACCGACAACACCTGGTAGCGAAAAATTTGAGTGATAGATTGCACCAATCGCTTCAATTTGTGATTAAAGCAATTAACAAAATAAGAAGCAATGCGTTGAATACCCGTTTATTTGCACAATTGTGCGACGAAAATGATGAAGACTTCCAACGATTGCTCTTACATACTGAAGTACGCTGGTTGTCGAAAGGTGCATGTTTAACAAGATTTTACTCACTTTTTGAATCAGTTTTAGAGTTTCTGGAAAGTAAAGATCCAGATTTAAAAAAAAACCTGATGAAATTGAAAGCAGACATCGCGTATTTGACAGATGTGTTCAAAAAATTTAATAACATTAACTTGCAGTTACAAGGGGACAGCCTAAATTTAATAAAAACAAAGGGTGTAATTTCGGCTTTTCTTGGAAAATTGAAATTTATGAAGTCGTCACGAATTCTCCCAGTTTCCAAACTTGTCACAGGCAGAATGTCTTGATGAGGATATTCAGACATAAGTTCAACATTTAAATGCCTTGCATGATGACTTCACAAATAGATTTGAAGTTATTCTGACGATGGAAATACCACCATGGATCATAAATCCATGTGATATTACAAGCTACTCGAGCTTAGCACCAATGCGGAGTTGAAGGTGAAATTTAAAAAAAAGGCTATCAAACATTTTGGCTGCAAGCAGAAATACCCGAAAAATATCCTGGGCTGAGGGAAATTGCGAGAAAACTTTTGATAGCGTTTCCCTCGTCATACCTTGTCGAAAAACGTTTTAGTGTCGTTACAAACTTATTAACAAAAAAAAGGAGCAGATTGAACATCACAGAACGGGGAGATTTGCGGTTATTCCTTACAAAACTGAAGCCAAATATTGATAATTTGCTGTCAATCCATCAAGTACATCCTTCCCATTAAAATTATGACTATTTTTTTTTTAATTGTTGATTTGCATTCTTGAAGTTACGGTACGTTATTAATGTTTAATTTTAATTCTATTAAGTCTGTAATCATATTATTTTAAGAAATAGAACACAAAAAAAATATGTTATTTTCCTTTTTATTTTTACCACTCCAAATTTAGGGTTGGAACTCAGCCACGACGCAAATTTCCATCGTTAGATCTAATCGTCACATTTTTTCACGAGTTTTGGGAATATGGTAGAAATGTAGCAGCAGGGGGTCCACCGAAACCAGTAAAATTTTAAAAGTGGTCTACGAGAAAAAAAAGTTTGGGAACCTCTGGTCTAACAGAATACATCGACAATATGACATAATCTATAAAATAGATATAACAAATTAAAGTACACAATTATTTAGAGCATAGGTTCCCATCGGAGGCGGTATCGTCCTCTAGTGGGCGCTGGAGCCTTCCCTGGGGGCGGTAGCGGGTCCAGAATGGGGGGAGGCGTTAAGACAGTCGAGGGCGGCGGCCGTGGCGAACCTACCTATTTAGGAAATTAATATAATAAAATACTTTAAACTATCTACTGTTTTCATGAACAAATATTTTCTCTAGCTATCTAAAATTTTAATCTAATTGTTATCGCGTAAATAAGCATAAAAAAATTTAAATTAGCGTTAGGTATACGTATACCTAATTCGGTTTAGTATTGTCGGTGACAAGTCTTTGCAAGTTGGTAAGCAAAGACGCGATTCACGCAGTCAAAGATGTTTCGACAAAAATATGGGAGCTTGTGATGACTTGTTTACAGAGCAAGTGCACCGGCATCGCAAACAAGCAAAGGCATACAAGTTGATGCGTGCATGACATCAAATCTATAAAGGGTCGTCAGTACAGTAAGTGAAATATGGATTTATGCATTCTCTTACGTGTTTAATTTGCGAAAACGTTTTTTCAAATGAAGCCATGAAGCTTTCTAGGCTACAAGGGCATTTGAATAAAATGCATGCTGATAAAAAGGACAAAGATTTATCCTATTTTCAAGAACTGGAAAAGAAACATTTAAAACAGCTAACTCTATCAAACCTTTTTCCATCTTCTTCTACACAAGAAGATGATGGACTATGAGCCTCGTATGATATTTCATTGTTAGTCGCAAAAGCGGGAAAACCACACACAATTGGCGAGGAATTAATCTTGCCGGCAGTCAAAGAGGTAATAAAAATTGTTTTTCATCACAAGACACCATCAGATATCATCAGAAAAATTCCTCTGAGTAATAATTCGGTGCAAAAAAGAATAGATAAAATGGCTAAAGACGTTGAAATATCATTATGCGATTACTTAAAGACTTGCAAATTTTCCGTTCAACTCGATGAATCAACTCTACCAAATAACGAACCTCTACTTTTATCATATATTCGATTCATAAAAGAAGAAAAAATTGGTCAAGAGTTATTATTTGCTAAAAATTTGCAAACCGATACAAAGGGAGAATCGATATTTAAGTTTTTTCAAGAGAAAGAAATTCCTATTCGTAATATTTTGTCAGCTGGTACTGATGGTGCTCCAGGAATGACCGGGTGTCATAAGGGTTTCATAGCGCATTTCAAACAAGCAGTACCAAATGTACTCGCTGTACATTGTGTTATTCATCGTTAACATTATTAGAGCAGTCAGTAAGATTAGAGGCAATTCACTGCATGATAGATTATTTGACCAACTTTGTAGTGAAAATGATGAAGATTACAATCACTTGCTGCTGCATGCAGAAGTTCGTTGGGTCTCAAAAGGTATTTGTCTGAATCGTTTTTTTCAATCTATTTGACTCATTACTGGACTTCCTTGAAAACAGAGGCGAAAAACTGCGCGAAAACCTGATTACATCCAAAAATGATGTCACTTATTTGACAGGCCTGTTTAAAATATTTAATGAAGTCAATTAACAATTGCAAGGTGATGAATTGAATTTAATTAAAACAAAAAATGTCATACCTGTTTTTGTGGAAAAGCTTCTTCTGTTCAAATGAAATCTAGGTAGAGGTGAATACAGCCACTTTCCCACATTATCAGCAGTCTCTGCAAAATAGGAAGAAAAAGGAAAGACCGAGTCCATGAAGAAAACCTGGGCAGAAACCAAACAGTTGGCCCGGAACAGAGTGAGATGGAGCACTTTTGTGGAGGCGCTATGTTCCGACTGAGGAATCATGGGAAACGATGATATAAATCCACAGCTTTCGATAATGGCTTGAACTGTGCAAGTCTTGTAGATGTTACAGTTTTTGTGCAGCAAGCAAGTTTTTGGTTCTGCATAAATACAATATCGGAAGCTTTTAGAACTACCCTCGTATTACTTTCATTTCGCTACTTTACGTTCTACTTTCACTTCTTTTGTTGGGAGTATTTATTCTATTCTTGATTTTTTCGAGTCGGATTAACGCGTTACACTTCTTCTTTATGAGCCACTGCTTCTTCACCGCACTCTTCAAGTTTCTTCCAATTGTCTCTATCCTGTGCAAGATGGAGCCATCTATTGCCTGCTATCAATCTGATATCATCTGCCCATCTTTTCATTGGTCTTCCGACACTTCGTCTGCTCTCCCAAGGTCTCCAGTTAAGTAATTTTGTTGTTCATCTACCATCATTCGTCTTAGCCACATGTCCCGCCCATTTTGTAATTCTTGTTGTTCGTCTGATATCTTCGTTTTTAATGTGTTCTCGTAAACTAATATCTAAAATCTGTCTTATCATGGCTGTTGAGTACATTGGAGTCGACAAAGAGTATTTTTTGTAAGGTCATGTCTGTTTTTTAGAATGAATCCCAATTTTTGAAGTGCAGTCCAGCTGAGACCAATTCGCCTTGGTATTTCCGCTATTTGATTGTCCTTATCCAATCTAATCTTATGTCCCAAGTATATATACTTCCTCTCTCTCGATCTCTTCCGTGCCGATCTTAATTTTTGTGTTTTGTGGGTTTAAAAGTTTTGTTTTCTTGATGTTCATCACGAGTCCAACTTTCTGTGAAGCTTGATTAAGTCGCAAGTGATCTCTAAATTAAAAAACAAACAATCGGCAGGATCCGACGATATAAATACTAAAATAATAAAACGCATTAAGAATACAATTGCTCGACTGCTTGCATTTTTGATAAACCGTATTTTAAATGAGGGAATCTTTCTCAAAGTTCTTAAAACTGCTAACGTTATCCCTGTTTATAAAAAAAGGTGAGCACAGTGATGTGGGAAATTATAGGCAAGTATCTATACTTAGTTCTATTTCGAAAATTATTGAGAGAATTGTGTATGACCGAGTAATAATCTTTATTGCTAAGTACAATATACTACACCCTGCACATTATGGTTTTTTGCCTAATAGATCAACTGAATCTGCCTCTTTCTACTATCTAAATCAGGTCTATCGCAGTGTTGTTGAAGGTAAATATGTGGTTACGTGGTTTTTCGATCTTTCTATAGCCTTTGACACAGTCAACAAAATATCTTTGACCAAATAATTGTTGAATATTGGTGTTCGAGGTAGTCTTTGGAATGGATTGGGTCATATATGACCGACAGGGAAATGATGGTTAAATATAATCGTGCAATTTCGGATAGGAGAGCAGTGGATCTCGGTGTCCCACAAGAATCTGTCTTGGGTCCTCTGTTATTTATCCTCTATGTAAATGACTTGCCATTAAACATCAATACAGATCATGTAACTATGCATGCGGATGACATTACCATTGTGACAGCATCTGAAACTGTGGATAATCTGTTTGATGCTGTTACAGGTGTATGCAGGGATATGGAGGTGTGGTGTAGAAGAAATGGACTAATATTAAATATTGAAAAAACAATCTATATAAATATATTCAATAGAAAATCTCTAGCGGCTGGATTTGACGATTCCCTGGGGTAAATTTTGTGAAGAGGGCTAAGTTCTTGGGCATTTTTGTTGATGCTCAGCTTTCTTTTAGGGATCATATAGACCATGTATGCTCAAAATTAAATTCAGCGTACTTAAAAAGTACTCTCAACTGTGAGGGACTCTTGGCTATGTATTATGCTTTGGCTTTCAGCCATCTGTGTAACAGTGTTATGTCCTGGGCTCTCGCTGATGAAAACTGTAAGCGTGTTTTGTGAGCCAGAAGAAAATATTTCGTCTAATTTTTAATCTCGACTTTCGTGAAAGCTGTAGAGATATATTCATAAATAACCCAATCCTAACCTTCCCATGTCTGTACATATTGCGTTGTTTAACTTTTGTAAATAAAAATAGACACTTTTTTGAGCTGCTGGGATCTACAAATACGTATAACACAAGGATAACAGTTTACTGGTTATACCCAGTCACAAATCAACATTCTTTGAAAACTCTCCCCTCTATAGTTGCATCAATCTTTACAATGGATTGCCTGCAGGACTGCAAGCTATGCGTGGCACGAGATTTGTTTCTGGGGTCAACTATCTGGGCAATGCCTTTTACTCAGTAAGTGATTTCTACAAGAGCTGATGTCGGAGAAAGGGAGTCCTGATTGTGAAGTTTTATGAAATTTTTATTTACATATCGGTTTATTCTTTTTGTTTTTAAATTGGTATTTGACAAGTCTGGAACACCTGTACTAGTCTGATTGAATTGCTTACGTTTAATTTAACTTTGACTTTTGTACTTTACCTTGTATGTATTTATGTATGTATTTCTGTGCAAGTATACATTGTACTGTTGCTCATTTTTACTTGTTTTCATCTTATTTTATTTTATTTTATTTATCAGACGAACCTATGTACACTGTTATATTTTGACGGTAATACAGTAGAACCCCGGTTATCCGAGGTAACGTGGGGGGGCACCCTCCTCGGATAACTGAAAACTCGGATAATCCGAGATAAACACCAATACTTTAAACCGATGTATTAACGTTGTTAACATATAAATAGGTACATACATTATAAAACAGTGAAATAGGTATCTATGCGCTTCTGTTTCATATTGCATCTTCTTTTTCTCGCTGCAATGTTTCTCCATCTATTAAGAAGAAGCAAATCCGCTGGGGTTGCCTCTGGTTGTTGTTCGATATACCTCATAGCTTTTTCCAAAGAAGCAAAACCTTCTTGATGAGAGATCTTAGTGGAAGACTGTTCATCCACCGTCGCTTCGTCATCGTCATCTGATTTTTCGGTTTCCTGAAAGGCATTCGTTATTTCTTCAATACTCATTTCTTCTTCTAAATCATTTGCTGTAATCCATTCAACAACACATGTCACATTTTCGCAACCTTTTAATTTTTACATTAATTCAAATAAACTTTTTTTTTCTTCTATCTCGCTGTCACAATTTGAACAGGACATTTCTCCATGGCTTCTCAATTTCAAAGCTAATTCATTTAATGGAGTATCATCTTCACTGTCATTATAGTCCTCAAAATCAATAACTTTTGACCAAGATTTTTGAATAGTGGTAGTACGCACAGAATCCCAAGCTTGACTTACCCAGTAAATAACATTTTTCAGTGTAACCTTTTCCATCCCATTGATCATATCCTCATTTTCTGTGTATTCTAACAAATGTTCAAGATATAAACGCCTATAATTTTTTTTAATGTTTTCGATGATGCCTTGAGCCATTGGTTGCATTATGCTGGTTACATTTGGAGGAAAACATTTTACAACAATTTCGCCCACATGAAGTCCTCCAGGGTAAGAGGGAGCATTATCCATTAACAAAATTGCTTTAATAGGAAGACGGTTTCTGTTCAAAAATTTAGTCACAGATGGCACGAACTCTTCTTTAAACCAGTTAGTAAATAAGGTCGCATCCATCCATACGCTCTTCTGACTTTTGTAATAGACTGGTAGGGTTTTGGGTGAGATGTCCTTTAAAGCTCTTGGACGTGCAGACTTGCCAATCACCATCAGTGGGATTTTGTGCTTGCCAGATGCATTGGAACATACCATTATAGTTAATCTTTCCTTACTTTGTTTGTGCCCAGGAGCTGATTTTTCCTGTCGAGATGCCAATGTTTTTGATGGAAACATTTTATAATTCATACCAGTTTCGTCATAGTTGTAAATTTGATCACATGTGTATCCACAATCTTCGATTTGCTTTTTAAAGTTCTGCTTAAACTTCTCAATTGATGACACATCAGCAGAAAGTTTTTCACATACAGTTGTCGTACACCGTACCGTTTTTTCAAGCGGTCAAGCCATCCAGAACTGGCGGTAAACTAATCTATCTCTGGGAATTGGGAATCATTATTACTTTCTGTTGTAAAATTGGACTTGACGGAGGCACACCTTTTGATCTCTGTTGATTGAACCACATGAATAAAGCTTCGTTAACCTTTTCATAATCGCCGGTTTTCATTGATTTTCTTCCTGAGGACGAGGAGGCTTGATTTATACACCACTCTTCTATTTTTGTGCGGTTTCTTTTCCAATCTCCAACTGTTACCTCACCTACTCCATAATCTCGTGCAACAACTTTAATTGTCTCTCCTGCTCTTCTGATGGCTTTTAATTTTTCTTCAATAGGAACGACGATTCTTTTACGCTTGTTTTGCTCCATTATAATACGACAAACAAAAATTCAAACAAAGCAGTTCGTATTAATTACACTTAACTACCAGAACTCCAACCAAAGAAATTATGTGAGTATACTCGTGTTTCTCCGTAGTAAACGCTATAACGCACTGCATTCACGCAAATTTTACATGCTGAAAGAGTCCAAAAACATAAATAGGGGAACCCCTCACACGGGCCAGGGGGATTCCTCGAAGGCCCCGACGATTTTGAATGGAAATATGTACTTACATATTTTAGAAGCTCGGTTAATACGCAGCATAGACGCGCGTACCTCGGATAATCAGGTTAGTCGTGATTATTCGAGCTCCGGAAGCTCGGATAATCACGACTCGGTTAATTGGGGTTCTACTGTATATGTATTATCATTTAAACATATGCCATCGATTTTATGTCCTTCTCTTCCCACTCAAGACTTTTAAATACATCCTCCAAGGCCAGGGTAAACAATTTTGGTCGTCTTATGGGTTCTGTTTTTCGATCTTCATCTAATTTAACCGCTAATGTCACATTTTCATATATGAATTTTTAGGAGTATCTTGAGTCTATTTTGGCATTAGCAGCTTAAGACTGCATAATTACGTTGCATAGATAGGTCTAATTGTAGTCTCGTGTGAATTTTTAGCTGTTTTTTCGCCATATTGTATAATTTAAGATACCGCTGTTCTCGTTGACTTTGCATCTTGGTGTTTTACTTCTATGATAATATTACCGAACCTCGATATATCCTTCTCGTCACCAATAAACTTGCATTTTGAATCCCCGAATTTTGACTTTCTATTGACTTTCCAGTTAAATCGGAAATGGCTTACAACTCGTCAATGAACACAAATAAGTTATTGCCATAATCATCGTTCTAAAATGCATATACTTACCACCCAGTGGAAAAAATCCAAAAATTTGCATAAGTGTTAGTGGCATCTTCATAGCATCTTGAAAAGAATTAGGAGTGCTGTTTTTATGAAGAAGCCTAGAAGGAATTGCAAGTTTCTGTTTTAATGGAAAGTCTAGGACTTCTTTTATGGTTACCATATCTAAAATTAATGTTAATATATAGAGTAAATCTTTTATACTCGTACTTTGAATTGTTTTGGCTTTTACTTGACGGAAATCCATAACTAACGTAATGAAAGACAATTTTGTGAAAATTTCCACTTTTTATTGCAAAATTGCATGACGCATTTCGTTACATGGTAACTTCTTCTGATGCTTTTTGCAACTAAGAACCATCTAGGTTTTATTCCTCCTTATTATCTACTTTTACAATTAATCTGAAAATAGTTAATTAGGATATTCTTGGAATTCATACTGAACTTTATAAGGTTTATAAATTTAATAATGGGAATTTCCCATCGCTTATATTTTAATTCGGTTTGTTCATTTAGAATGGAACGGTTTATCTCTAGGCATTCCAAAAGGTTTAACTTTTTCCTTTGTTTTCTACATGTAATATTTCAAACTGGCCATTAAATTGATGGTTCTGTTCTATTAAATTTCTATTAAATGATTGCTGTATGAAGAATCTGTTTTGTTGTTAAGAAAACTTCGTTTGTATTCTGAATTTCTAGTTTCAAATGAGCGCCCTATCTGCCCTATGTACCACCTAGTACACGAACCGCAATTCATTTTATATACCCCTGAATTTTCACCTTTGTTTTGTTTAACTTTCGTATTTTGCAGTTTTCCTAGTGAGTAATTAGTTTTTAAAGCTATATTTGTATTATTTTGGTTTAAGTAGTGTTTAGTTTTTTTCTGAAGTGTGCCAAAATAGGTTAATGATTTGTAACTGATATTGATGTCTTTAGTTTTGGGATAGACTTCAGAAATAGCTTTGTTTTTAAGTTTTTTTATTGAATATTGAATTAACCCTATTTGGGACAATTTGTTTTATTAAATTTAATTCGTTATTGAAATCATTTTCAGATAAAGGAACACTCACTAGCCTATGTAACATACCGTGATATGCTGCAAATTAGTGTTGTTTTGGGTAGTTTGAAGTGTTGTGTCTGTGTGTGATGGTTTGTGAAATATTGAAAATTTTTTTTGTTGTTATCCCTTGATATAGTAAGATCTAGGAAATTAAGTGAATTATTTTCCTCTATTTCCATTGTAAATGTTATATTTTTGTGGATGGAATTGATGTGATTAAAAAATGTAGATTTTCGATGTTATTCATAAAAGTTTCTACTAAAAGTGGGCTTAAGGGGCTTCCTATTGTAAGTCCTTCTGGGCTATTCTAGACTTAATTATTAAATATAAAATAAGTCTAGATTAGAAGTCTACTCCAAAACTAAAGACAGCAATACCAATTAAAAATCATTAACCTATTTTGGCACACATTCAGAAATAATTAAACACCACTTAAACCCAAATAATATAAATATAGCTTCAAGAAGTAATAACTCACTAGGGAAACTCATAAAAAAATGCGAAAGTTAAACAAAACAAAGGTAAAAAATCAGGGGTATATAAACTGAATTGTGGTTCGTGTACTAAGGCGTACATAGGGCAGACAGGGCGCTCAGTTGAAACTAGAATTTCGGAACAAAAAGGAAGTTTTCTTAACACCAAAACAGAATCTTCATACAGCAATCATTTAATAGAACAGAACCATCAATTCAATGGTCAGTTTGAAATATTGTAGAAAACAAGGGAAAAAGTCAAACCGTTTGGAATGCCTAGAGATAAACCGTTTGAAAAACACAGGTTCCAGTCTAAATGAACTAACAGAAACAAAATTTGACCGATGTGTTAAATTGAAAAATCTCAAATTTTTTAAACGGCACACCCTGTATATTATTATTTTTTCTGTTAGATTTTACAAAACCCTCCAACTTTTATTAAATATGTCATATACCTATTTCTAATAGTTTTCGATTTATTTTGAATTTTTCCGTTTTTACCCTTGTTTTTAATACACTTACGCTATAACATCATATTTAGTTGCCAAGACAAAACAAATATGTAGGCGTTGTCAAATTTTGACATATCTATTAAGCAAGTATATATATATATATATATATATATATATATATATATATATATATATATATATATATATATATCTCAATCGGTTTTATAACGTCTTCCGTCTTCCGATGCCTAATTTCTACTCCTCCCGGTTTCTCCATCCCTCCTCCTCCAGATCTCTCTCTAGTACTTCCTTGTTGATTCCTGCTCTCCAGCTTTGGCGTGGGCTTCCTCGCTTTCTTTTTCCATGAGGGTTCCAATTTAAAATCTTCGGTCGGTCTTGTGACATTCTCTGTACATGTCCGTACCATACCAACTGTTGGGTTCTGATTTCGTCCACTATATCGTGCTTTATTTCTAAAGCTCGCCTTATCGTGTCATTTGGTGCATGTTGGGTACTTTTGAACTCTGGTCTATCTTCTGTTAGCATATTTGTATTAAGAAAGTAAAAATAGTTTAATCTGGTGTAGTAAGTGACGTATAAAGGTAATAGTTATGGATTTTATATACTGGGCGAGGTGGGAAAAAATTGTCTTTTGGCAGTAAGGCTTTACGGAGCGAAGTACCCTAATAGACGTATACCATCTAGAAAATCTTTTCAGCGCTTAATGGAACGATTTGATGGTAGTGGTAGCGTTGTGTATACGAAACGAAAAGTAGTAAACCAGAATGCTACCAAATGAGGAAAAAGAAATGGAGATTTTACTTCATGTTGAAGATAATCACCAGGTCAGCAGCCGTCAACTAGATGACTTATCTGACACATCACAATCTACGGCGAATCGCACCACGAGAAAAGTATCATCCTTTCCATATGGAACTACACCAAAATCTTCAAGACCGTGATTTTGAACGACGAGTAAACTTTTGTACCACCATGAATGGAGCAATAGAGGCCAATCCAAATTTTTTATCCAAAATAATATTTTCTGATGAAGCTACTTTTTGCAGTAACGGAGCAGTTAACAGCCATAACATGCATTATTATTCAACAGGTAATCAATTTTGGGTCCGGGATGTTCAAAACCAAAATCATTGGTCGCTTAATGTATGGTGTGGAATATTAAATTTTCGAAATATTGGTCCATATTTTTTCCACGAACCGCTTAACAGGCTTAGATATTTCAATTTTTTGCAAAACGAATTACCCCAGCTTCTTGAAGAAGTTGATAACTTTGAAAGGGAACAAATGTGAATTCAACAAGGCGGAGCTCTTGCTCATTACCACCGGGAAGTTCGGGAATTTTTAAACCATCGTGACCCATAAAAATGGATCGGTAGGGATGGATTCATTCAGTGGCCCCCTCGATCATGTGACTTAACACCTTTAGACTTCTTTTTGTGGGGCTATATTAAAGATCATGTTTATGTAAATCCCCCTATAACAGATATGGAAAATAGGATACGGGATTCGTGCAGGACAATAACGCCCTTTATGCTAAGGAAAGTGAAGGAAAATATAGTAAAACGACTGAACATGTGTATTCAAGTAGACGGGCTAATTTTTGGACATTTATTACGTCATAATAATTAATCATTAGATAAGTTAAACTATATTAAAATTATTTTTAACTATTTGTTTATGTTTTCACAATAGCGTAAGTGTATTAAAAACAATTCAAAATAAATCGAAAACTATTAGAAATAAGTATATGACATACTTAACCTTTAGACGTCACTTCCTACAACAAATTAAACTATTTTGACTTGCTTAATAGACATGTCAAAATTTGGCAACTATGATGTTATAGCGTAAGTATATTAAAAACAAGGGTAACAATTGAAAAATCAAAATAAATCGAAAACTATTAGAAAATGGGTATATACTTAATAAAAGTTGGAGGGTTTTGTAAAATCTATCAGAAAAAATAATAATATACAAGATGCGCCATTTAAAAAATTTGAGATTTTTCAATTTAAAGTAGTCGAAATGCATACATTTATTTTGAACACCCTGTAGCATCTAACTCAAATTTCTTTACATATATCTTTTTTTCATCTCTATAGAAACGCTTGTACCAATTATGGGTATTCCACGTTCAGAAACAATGGCGCTACTGGCAATTTTTTACAAAACTGAAAAGTAGTATTTAACAAAAAAAATGAAATAGAAAAATTATTAGGTTTAGATATATAACATTATTAATAAAAAAGTTATAAAATTTTCCGTAGAATTTAAAAATAAATTAGGAAATGGGATGTTCCATTTAAAAAAAACATATGTTATATCGGCCACACTTTTTTGAAATACCCTGTATACTCAAAAATAATTTTAAACTGTGCACCTTAACATTCCCTAAAACTATTGTATTTTTTTGTGAGGCTAGATTAAAGATCGTGTTTATGTGAATCCCCCTACAACACCAGTAGATATCAAAAATAGGATACGGGGTGCGTGCAGGACAATAACGCCTTTTATGCTAAGGAAAGTGAAGGAAAATATAGTAAAACGACCAAACATGTGTATTCAAGTAGACGGGCATATTTTTGAACATTTATTACATTATAGTAATTAATCATTAGATAAGTTAACCTATATTCAAATTATTATTAACTATTTGTTTATGTTTTCACAATAGCGTAAGTGTATTAAAAACAAGGGTAAAAATTGAAAAATTCAAAATAAATCGAAAAACTATTAGAAATAGGTATATGACATACTTAATAAAAGTTGGAGGGTTTTGTAAAATCTATCAGAAAAAATTGTAATATACAGGATGTGCCATTTAAAAAATTTGAGAATTTTCAATTTAAAATAGTCGAAATGTATAAATTTATTTTGAACACCCTGTAGCATCTAACTCAAATTTCTTTACATATATCTTTTTTTCATCTCTATAGAACGCTGGTACCAATTATGAGACCTTCAGAAACAATGGCGCTACTGGCAATTTTTTACAAAACTAGTAAAGTATTTTTTAAAAAAAATTGAAATATTAGAA
The DNA here is from genome assembly GCA_019049505.1 of Pachyrhynchus sulphureomaculatus. Classification (NCBI taxonomy): domain Eukaryota; kingdom Metazoa; phylum Arthropoda; class Insecta; order Coleoptera; family Curculionidae; genus Pachyrhynchus; species Pachyrhynchus sulphureomaculatus. The sequence continues at coordinate 24,699,562 of CM032447.1, forward strand.
AAATTACTAGGTTAAGGTATAAAACATTATTAATAAAAAGTTATAAAATTTTACGCAGAATTTGAAAATAATATAAAATAGGATGTTCTATTTAAAAAAAACATATGTTATACCGGCCACACTTTTTTGAAGTACCCTGTATACTCAAAAATAATTTTAAACTGTGCACCTTAACATTCCCTAAAACTATTGTATTTAACATTTTTTTCGTCATTCCCGAAACAAATGAGATAATGAACTTTACTCTATCGTTGACTCACCCTGTACAAGGGCGGATCTAGGATTCTAATCAGAGACGCATTGAGCAAAAAAAAATTATGAGACATGAATTTGTACAGTATAAGGTTCTTAGCATCACATCTAAATTATTCTGATTCGTTAACAGGGTGTTAATATACAGTCTGTCAAGTAAGAACGTAACCACTCGTATTCTTGAAAAAAATGTGTTTGAAAAATATTTTTTGCCATCAATGTATTTTTTGGTGTGCTAACAACGGCGGAATTATCTTAGTAAATTGTCCAATCGTCTCCTGCATAATCGAAGCTCGCGAGACAAAGTCCTCAGTCTTTTCTCTCAACTTTCTCTTTACAAGAGACCAAACGCTTTTCGTAGGGCTGGCGTCCGTCGATTGTGAGGGCCACTCTTGTATCTTATCGTGATTCCAAGCAAGCCGCTTCGCTACGTGATTTTCGTCCAGCAAAGCTTTCTTCAAAGCGCTTCGGAATGAATGAGCACGAGGATGTTGTCGAATGGTCTCATGGGATACATTCAAACCCGATTTTCTTAATTTTGCTCCTTAACAGAACGTCAATTTCGGGTCCCGTGAAAACTAAGACATGATTCGTTTTTTTTGCGACTTTCAGAGTGACTTTTCCTACCGAGCCACGTTTTGGCAAATCGTCGACATTTTTCGTCTCGTTAAAATGATTTACCCACTTCTTCACAAACGATACCGACTATTTAATATATTTAGCGGCCGTAGAATGTGTTATTTTGCTTCCATATGGCTGGGAACAAAGAAAGACTGCCTGGAACTGACGTCGACGCGCAAACAAGTGCGTCGTAGACAATGGTTCCCTCCGCAGATTTTTTGTGAAATCGCTAGAATGGCATCTACCAAAAATGAGTTATCGTGGGCACGTGCTTACTTGACAGACTGTCGATTTAGGCATTCCTTACTAGATATTTGAAATCATAATGCTAACGTAAGTAAATTGTTCATATTCACTATTCACTGGCACAGTACTAAGAGTAGAGGTCATCGGGAACTTAAAAATGACCTTTAAACTTGTTTTATTGCAAGTTATTCAAAGAAAAATTGAAGTTGAAGAAAAGTAACGCACATTTTGTATGCTTACCACTTTTCACAAACATATTTTTCAGTCCAGCAAAATAATTTCTTGAGTAATCCTGGAACAACACGTTTTGCTTCTTAAACATCTTTATTTTCAGTCTTAACGTTGATCAAATAGATTTTCCAATATGATTTATTATTTTTATCCATTAGCAAAAACAAATATTTTTAACATACATTACAGAAAAATGAGTAATGTTAATAGAAGTAATATAATATTTTGATATTTACTCTAACAAAAATTATAATAAACATTAATTTAATATTTATTTAGAACACTAATAACCTTAAGATTTTTAAATATATATATATATATATATATATATATATATATATATATATATATATATATATATATATATATATATACATATATATGTATATATATATATATATATATATATATATATATATATATATATATATATATATATTTATTTATATATATATATATATATATATATATATATATATATATATATATATATACAGTAATACCCCGCTTTACGCAAGGGATACGTTCCGAAAAAAATCGCGTTAACTGAAATTCGCGTATATCGAGGTTTATGATTAAACATAGTCAAAATTTAATACAAAAAAATACAAATCATTTTAATCAATCACTTTAATTCTAAGAACACTTTATGCAATACATACTCTTATTTTTTACGGAAAAATACATCTATTGTCTTTTGGGTAACGTTTTGTTTACGTTCTTGTAAAATACGTTCATAACACCCAACACTGTTTTTAATTGTTTGACACACGGTCAAGACACGGGCATCATTATTGTCTATACTTTGCAATATGTCCAAACCTGAATAAATTTTTGAAAGTGCATTTTGTATTTCCCCTGAAGATAAAACTTTCTCTTCTACTTGTTCTTCCTCATCGTAGATAGGATTATTCTGTAACTCGATCAGATCTTCATTGCTAATAGGATCGTCGTACGTTGCTACAAGTTCTACGAGATCTTCTACCGTGACATTTTCAAGTTCAGACCCCTCAATCATTGCAGCAATGTCTTCAAGCACTTGTCTCTGCATCTGGACAATTCTTCTAGGTGCTTCCACTACATCTGGCCAAAGATTACGCCACACCCCATTCATACAACTCATTTTAACTTCCTTCCAAGCCTCTTCTATGTTGTGAATAGACTTCATAATGTTGTATGACTTCCACCACTCTCGCATAGACTGTCTTCCTTCCCCGTCAGTTTCATGAATTAGTTGGCTAAAAGTGCGGCGATGGTAATAAGCTTTGAAGTTTGCTATTGCTCCCTGGTCCATAGGTTGTAATATTGACGTAGTGTTTGGTGGAAGGAACTTTACGTACACTTTTAAGTCTCTGGGCGTATCAAGTGAGGTTGGATGTCCTGGGGCATTGTCTAAGAGTAATATAACTTTAGGTTCAAGCCCATTTCTGTCACAGTATGATTTGACTGATGGGCAAAAAAAACTATTAGAATACCATTCTTGAAAAATTTCCCGTGTAACCCACGCCTTTCTGTTTGATCGCCACACAACTGGTAGACTTGTCTTGTCTGTGCCTCGCATTGCACGGGGTGTTTCTGAATGGTACACTAGTAAAGGTTTCAGTTTGAAATCACCAGTGGCATTACCACCCAGCAGAAGTGTTAGTCGATCTTTCGCAGCTTTGAAACAACTGGCTTGACGTTCTTCCTTAGAAATGAATGTTCGAGATGGCATTTTTTTCCAGTAAAGTGCGGTCTCATCAACATTGAAGATGAGACAAGCAGGAATTTTCTCTCGTCTAACGAAGTCTTGAAACTTGTCTGGAAACTCAGCTGCAGCTTGAATGTCCGCGCTGGCCGCCTCGCCTGTTATGTGGATATTGTGAAGATTAGAACGCTGCTTGAACCGATGGAACCAGCCTCTGCTGGCAGCAAAAGTCGGAGTGGCACTCCCTTCTCCTTCTTTTGTTTTCAGCATCTCATACAAAGATTTTGCTTTTGTGCATATGAGATCTTGACTTAGTGGTGTGTTCTTCTTATTCAAATCTTCGATCCAGACTGACAGTAAATTTCTCCATTCTTTCTAAGATAGATGATCTCGAACGAGAAAGTTTTGTTGCACTTATAGGTGTTGAACCTTCGCTGGAGATTTTAATTTTTTCCCGATTTTTATAAATCGTTTTCACAGTCGATTCTGAGAGTCCAAAATCTCTCCCAACAATTGTTGCTTTGCCTCCATTTTCCATTCTTCTTAACACTTTCATCTTCAATTCCAAAGTGACGCTTTTACGCTCTTTTTTCTTTACAGGCGGCATTTTTAAACGTAGGGTTAAATTATGTATGTATGTATCTCCAATAAATATTAAAACAAAAACTGCCAGCCGACCGAACTAACATTACGGAACAAATGAACACACGAAACGAACGAGGAAATCCCCATAGAACAAAGTCGAAGGACAGGGAATTCCCAATTCTTCAAAGAGAATATTCAGAGAAAGCGGGGATCCCCCCGCGACCATAGAGAAGTTAATGACTACATGAGCGCGAAATTTGAAATTCGCGTTATAGTGAAACCGCGCGTAACGGGGTCGCGCTAAGCGGGGTATTACTGTATAATATATATATATATATATATATATATATATATATATATATATATATATATATATATATATATATTCTATAAAAATTTTTTTTTCTTGAACCTTCTCGATATACATATGATTCTGTGCTTTTTTTTATTTCTTAGGATTTTGGTTCTACTTATTAAAACAACTTATTTTATTTTATTTAGTCTTTACTGACGTTTCGCCCATTTTTTTGTGGGCATTCTCAAAGTATCTAATAAACTCAGTATTTTTCATACACAGGTCGTTATTGATCGAAATATTGAATGTTTAATGTTATGAAAAATACTGAGTTTATTAGATACTTTGAGAATGCCCACAAAAAACGAACGTCAGTAAAGACTAAATAAAATAAGTTGTTTTAATAAGTAAAACCAAATTCCTAAGAAATAAAAAAAGCACAGAATCATATATATATATATATATATATATATATATATATATATATATATATATATATATATATATATATATATATATATATATATATATATATATAGTATATATACATATATACATATATATATATATATATATATATATATATATATATATATATATATATATATTTTATATATTTTATTTATTTATTTATTCACCAATTTGAGAATACAATACACACTTAATATTAAAAAACAACAATGAAAGTATTTATACAGTGTAAATTACTTTGATATAAAATGCACCTAACATAGATGAACAAGACATCTGTATGTGCATAAACTTATATATATATATATATATATATATATATATATATATATATATATATATATATATATCTATATATATATATATATATATATATATATATATATATATATATATATATATATATATAAATAATATATATATATATATATATATATATATATATATATATATATATATATATGTTTTGACGAATGTTCTCACGGGTGTGAAATGTAGTAGTGGTTTTTTCGGGTATCCCGTGTTAGCTTGAAGTCCCTTGATGGACGGTTTCGCTGACGTTTCGATGGAATCTCATCCATATTTTTCAAACCGTTGATCACTGGTCGGTGTCTTGGTGTTGAATGTCATGACATTCAACATAGATATATATATATATATATATATATATATATATATATATATATATATATATATATGGTATATATATATATATATATATATATGGTATATATATATATATATATATATATATATATATATATGGTATATATAAATATGGTATATATATATATATATATATATATATATATATATATATATATATACATATATATATACATACATATATATATATATATATATATATATATATATATATATATATATATATACGAGGCTGGTTTGAAAAGTCCGTGCAAAGTCCGAGAGATGGCACCACCGGCGCGTATCGAGTTCATATTTAGTTAGTAGCATCTCTTGAATGAACGCACACCAAGTTTCAGCCATATTGGTCTATTTCTTTGTGTTTGGCATTCGTGTGAATCAAGGAAGTCGAGTGATTTTCAAGAAATGGACGAAAAAGAATTTCGTGTGGTGATTAAACATTACTTTATGAAAGGCAAAACGCCTCAGGAGACTAAAGAGAAGCTTGATAAACATTATGGTGACTCTGCACCTTCGACTAGAACAGTTTATAAGTGGTTTCAAAATTTTCGGACTGGCCATATGGGCACAAGTGACGCTGAACGTTCTGGACGGCCTGTGGAGGTTACGACTCCAGAAATCATTGATCAAATCCATGATATGGTGATGGATGACAGAAGAGTTAAGGTGCGTGAGATTGCTAGTGCTGTGGGGCATCTCGACTGAATGGGTACATAATATTTTGCATAAACATTTGGACATGAGAAAGCTATCCGCAAGATGGGTGCCGCGATTGCTCACGCTTGACCAAAAACGGAATCGTGTGAAGTGTTGCAAGGATGGTTTGCAGCTGTTCCAGAAGAATCCGGAGGACTTTAAGCGTCGTGTCGTCACTGTGGATGAAACATGGATACATTACTATACTCCTGAGACCAAACAACAATCTAAACAATGGGTTACCAAGGGGGAATCTGCACCAAAAAAGACGAAGACCGTTCCTTCGGCCGGAAAGGTTATGGCGACTGTCTTTTGGGATTCGTAAGGGATAATACTCATCGACTATCTGGAAAAGGGTATAACTATTACAGGCGAATATTATTCTTCGTTATTGGACCGTTTGAAAACCGAGCTGCAAGAAAAACGCCCGCGATTGGCCTACAAGAAAATCTTTTTCCATCACGACAACGCACCAGCACACACCTCAGCAGTTGTGGTCGCAAAATTAATGGAAATAGGATTCCAACTCGTTTCACATCCCCCCTATTCTCCAGACTTGGCTCCCTCGGACTACTATTTGTTCCCCAATTTGAAGAAATGGCTGGCGGGACAAAGATTTTATTCAAACGAGGAGGTGATTGCAGACACTAATGGATATTTTACAGACTTGGACAAATCCTATTATTCGGAAGGGATCAACAAACTAGAACATATATATATATATATATATATATATATATATATATATATATATATATATATATATATATATATGTATATATATATATATATATATATATATATATATATATATATATATATATATATATATATATAGGTCATTCTTCGTCACCCGGAGAGAAATATTTTAGTTATATTAGAAAATTACACTTTTACTTTAGTTTTTCTGAAATTTTGTGAAATCCATTTTTAGATTTGGGTCGGTATTGAGCCCAAGTCAGCACAATTTCTTAATATGCCACTCAAAATTCAAAACTACATATCATAAGCTTTAATTTGGACCATATGTCCTCATAAATTGCGTCTATTTATGGACTAATGGGGGGGGGTCCGTTTGACGAAGAATAACCCATATATATATATATATATATATATATATATATATATATATATATATATATATATATATATATATACATATAAATATATATGTATGTATGTATATATGATGTATGTATATATATATATATATATATATATATATATATATATATATATATATATATATATATATATATATATATATATGTATATATAAGAAAGGATAAACTTAAAAGGGAAGCGGTCTGTTTTTGGCCAGTGATTAACAACTCATTTATCTAAAATACTCTTTATATTTTGTCATTTATTTATGACATTTACAAATTGAGTCAATGAATTTGTCCGATAGAACACATAACAGGAGAAACTAATTACATTTAAATAAGTTGTATTAATTACTTAACGAATATTCTGTCCACATCTGTGTTTTTATTCTACTATTTCAGTAGCTCGAAAATAACAATATTCTTGGTACCAAACCATACAAAAAAGGAAAAAAATTCTTTTTGTCAGTGTTTTTTTTTTCCTTTTTGAAATTTTATTCCTTATGGTTTATTAACATTGTATTCCTGAGGAAGTAAAAAAAAAATGACAAAATATAGGGCATTTTAGATAAATGAGTTGTTAATTACCGACGAAAAAACAGACCGCTTCCCGTTTAAGTTTGTCCTTTCTTGTTATATCACGACCGAGATAACCTATATATATATATATATATATATATATATATATATATATATATATATATATATATATATATATATATATATATATGTACATAATTGAGGAATTTTATGAAGAAATAAATACTGCCCTTAAATCTAGTTCAGCACATTACACACTAATAATTGGTGACCTGAATGCTAAACTCGGCGTAAAGCAGGAGGAAAATGAACATGGCGTAGGCCCTTACGGATCAGGAATGAGGAATGCTAGAGGACAACTGTTAATAAACTACGTTAACGAAAATAACCTCCATATTATGAACACATATTTTAAGAAAAAAGAAGGAAGAAGGTGGACATGGAAAAGCCAAAACGGAATAACAGCTAACGAGATCGATTGTACAAACAATCGATGAAAATGATTAAACAAAAGATGAAAATGATAGATAGAACACAACTTAAACACAAGAAAAATCAATATATATATATAAACTCGAAAAACATAAAAGCAAAGAGGATACTTCATCACTCAACAAAATTAATAGAAAAATCGTCCACCGTATAATAGAATTTGCCAAAGAAGTAGCTTTCACGAGAAATATCAAAGAGGAAAAGTTCTCCAAAGAAACGGTCAAACTAATACAAAAACGAAAATCCATGAAACAAGACACGGTGGCGGTGAAAATAAGTTAAAAACTTTGAATAACGACATAAGGAAATGTATTAGAAGAGATGTAAGAAACTATAACAATGAGAAAATTGAAGAAACTCTGGAGAACAAGAAGGGTATGAATCTTTTACAAAGCTCATTAAATGAAGGACAACTACAAATAACAAAATTAGTAGATGAGAACAACCAAATGATAATTCAAACGAATGAACTAATAGTGAATATAGAGAGATTCTACAAGGACCTTTATGAGAGTAAATTTGAACCACTATCAGACAAAAGCGAGTCAGTTCGAATACGAGTAAAGAATGAAGGATCCAAAGATATTCTCAACATCACCAAATACGAAATACAAGATTCTTTAAATAAAATGGCAAGAGGAAGAGCAGTAGGTGAAAACGGCGTACTTATCGAAATGTTGCAACAATTACGAATGCTAGTTATATTGTATAACAAGTGTCTCGATATGCGCGATGTACCTCGAGACTGGGATAATGCTGTGGTGGTCTAAATTAACCAACTATAGACCAATCAGCCTACTATCCGTAATGTACAAGTTATTTATGAATATAATAACTGCGAGATTCACAAAGAAATTAGAAGCTTACCAACCTAGAGAACAAGTCGGATTTAGAAAAGGCTTTAGTACGCTGGACCACCTTCAAGCATTAAAAACCGTAAAAAAAAGGCAAACGAGTATAATTTTAAGATTTGGGTGGCCCTTGTGGATTACGAGAAAGCGTTTGACTCCCTTGAAATCTGGGCAACATTAAATAGTCTAAGTAACTGTAGAATTGACAGCAGATACTAGTAGATTATTCAAAATATATATAAAAATGCAACATTTCAGATGATATTGAAAGAAAACACCAATAAAATAGAAATGAAAAGGGGGTTACGTAAATGGGACCATCTCGCCGAAATTGTTTACGATGGCGCTAGAAGATCTTTTCAAACAACTTCCATTAACAAGTAAGGGTATAAATATAGGAGGAGAGCAACTCGATCATTTGCGATTCGCGGATAATATTGTGCTTATATCTAACAACAAGGAAGAATTGGAAGAAATGCTAAATGAAACATCGCCAAAACCATGTCTATGACAAATGACGACTGTGCTAAAGAAGAAAAACTGAACATTGAAAACGCGATAATCAGAAGAACGGATTCATACGTATATCTTGAACAAAAAATAGTAATATCCAAGTAGCTCAGCGAGCGATGGAAAGAAGGATGTTGGGAATATCATTAAGGGATAGGCTGACTAATGAAGAAATTCGAGAAAGGTCCAAGATAATTGATGTAGCTGAGAAGGTAAGCAGGTTGAAGTGGAAATGGGCGGGTCATATCGCAAGACTCTCTGATAATCGATGGACCCATAAGGTAATCAACTGGAGGCCCTGGAATGAGAAAAGAAGTAGAAGACGTCCGCAAAACGACATCAAAAGCCTAGTGGGAAACCACTGGATAAACAAGGCCCAAAACCGAGGAAGATGGATATTCTTAGGGGAGTCTTATGTCCGACGATGGACTGCATAGCTGATTATATATATATATATATATATATATATATATATATATATATATATATATATATATATATATATATATATATATATATATATATATATATATATATATATATATATATATATATATATATATATATATTTATATATATATAATATATTTATATAATATATATATATATATATATATATATATATATATATATATATATATATATATACATATAATATATATATATATATATATATATATATATATATATATATATATATATATATAATATATATTATATATTTGATTGCTCAAATAATTGCAGGAGTTGGGTATCAAGACAATTGTAGACTGTATTTCATGTAACAATGTAATATTTTGTTTAGAATTATAAATATCACCAAATAAACTTTTTTGTGAGAAGATTTAATATAAAATGAGAAGCGAAAGTCTTAGATCTTGTAAAAAATATAACAGTTTTTAGAATTTTAACACAATATTTCATTTTTATCTGTTCAATCATATATGATTTTTTCGTTTTGTACTTCACAGCATCATAACTTTAGTTCACTTACTGGTATTCTTGCCTAATAGCCAAACTAGACCGCTGGTGACATCCTTTTAGTATCATAAAAGCAAATAAGGTAAACAGCATTAAATCTAGATTAAGTCGAGACTTGTTGGTTCACCTAATAAATTTCATTGGTTAAAGACATCGTTGATTTAAATAAGTAATGATATGTTCAAATCTAAATTTGTTTTTCATTTACTAATATTTACCTTTCTAAATGCAATCGTAAATATTCGTGTACTGTTTTGAAATTATTGATATTTACTCAAATCTATTTAATCAAATTTGACATCAATTCGTGTGCTTTCAAGTGGTTAAAAACACATTAAATGATTATTTCCTGTCACTTTTTTTATTGACTGGTCTACAAAGGATGTAAATATGTTTTTTAAAAAACTAAATTACAAATATAATCACATGTTTTGGTTGAAAGTTGTTTTTCTATCGTTAATACATCAGTCTATTACATAATTTTATGATATTTTTAATTTATTTTTATTTTTTGTTTGGGTTTTTATAGAATCCATATACTGGACTTTTGGTGTTACTTTCCACAAGATCAATAGAATTAACCTTAATCTTAATATATCACAGAATACTGGGATGATTCCTACCATAAAATGTAGCTGAACATTAACACTATATACGCTAAACCATTATTGACAGAGAAACTAAAGTTTTCGCTTCGGTATCCCATTTTTATAAACGGTCGTCTAGAGACTCAATCGAAATTTACAAACACTGTCACAATATTAATAGGGACATGGGTTACGGTCTGCATCACAAATGAAAAAAAGATCGTTACACTGGGAAACTCGGTTAGGTATAAATTCTAGACTTGTGCTTCTTCAAGTTCATTCAGCGTTTTGATCTCGAAAAATAAAGATGCCTGAAGATGTCTTGTGTAATTGTAGGCGAAACAATGGAAAGTTTCTCCAAATTAATACGGTCGAATTCCGAGAACCACAATTTCTTATACATATACTGTAGGGAATTTATAATGTGGCCTATGCTTTTTACGTGGGCCCTGATGTCCTTGTTTTGAGAAAGAATGGAATTATAAATATTTTCTCAATCTTACTGGTAAGCAAAAAAATCAACTCAAACGATTTTGCTTCATTTAACACCGATCCTTGAGTTGAATCTTCAAACAGTGGTATTATTACTGGCATAATTAAAATGCTGATTTTCTACTCTTTCCAATAATACTAAAAATATTTACATTTCCAAAAAGTTTTACTGATTAGAACGGTTTTACTCAATAGAATCGTTTTTGCTCGCCCAGCAATATACTCGTTGCGCGCTATTCATCCCTATAAAAACACATGCAACTGCATTCCTTTATCGGAACTTGAACCGTCAACATCTCTGCTATAATATGTGCTCACTAATTACGTCATCGAAAAATGGATATCACATCAGAAGAAATGGCACAAGTCATTGCCTTATTGCAAGAAGGACATAGCCAACGTGTAGTCGCTGCGCAACTGCACCTGAGCCAGTCAGCTATCTCCAAAGTCTACAGACGTTACCAAGACATTGGCGCCTTTACACGGACACCAGGATCAGGAAGAAGAAGGTGTACCTCAGAGCAAGATGACTCCTTCAATGCCAACATAACTCTAAGAAATCGTCACTTGACCGGCATTGAGGTCCAACAGGAACTCTGACAAGTTCGTGGTCGGGTTTTGAGTCATTGGACAGTCAAAAGAAGACTTAGAAGCTAACCTAACTCCGAAGAGACCAGCTAACGGACCCAGTCCACACGCACGAATCAGATTTACCCGAGAACATCTCGACTGGACCTTACAGCAATGGCGCTCCGTTTTTTTTTTTTCCCGAATGTGCCTATATGGCAATGACAAAAGAAAACAACTCTATAGGAGCGCTACGAGCAGTGCTGCATTACTAAAACGGTCGCCTACGGAAGATGTTTTGTCATGGTGTGGGGTGGCATCTCACTGGATGCGATTTGGATTTTGTGACTGATGAGACTCGTAGCGATACATCGAGGAGATTCTGCAGGAATACGTCGTTCCTTACGCTAGGTTTGTTGGCGACAGCTTGGTGCTAATGCACAAGAATGCGAGGCCACATGATGCTGTATCGGTGCGGTAATACCTGACGGAAGTGGGAATTACCACATTAGACTGACCTGCGCGAGCACATGTGGAATTAGCTCAAAAGAAGGGTTCGAGACAGAAATCCAGCCCCTGCATCTCTGAGGGACTTAAAGGTTGCGATGGCGGTAGAGTGGGGAAGAATTCCATAGGCAGTGGTGAAAAAGCTGATTTTGGTTTTTATCAATAAATTTAATTATTAAACTTAAAATTTGTTTAATTTTTCCTTTCTCTTACCCCACAGACAGTGGTGAAGAAGCTCACCTGCTCCATGAAAAACCGGTTGGAAGCACCTAGGAGGAGTACTATAAAATACTGCTTTCGATCACATAAATTTTATTGTTAAACTTAAAATTTGTTTAAATTTACCTTTCTCATACCCCTATTTTCAATTAATGGCCAGTAAAAAGCATAAGGTATGCTATGGAATTTAGTATCTAGAAAGAGAATAGGATGGACTTCAAATGATACTAGTATCCGTAGAAATATAAGAACACTAAATTTTAGGATCCGTGTTAAATGAAGCCAAATAGTTTAAGTCGATTTTGTTGCTCACCAGTAAATATATATATATATATATATATATATATATATATATATATATATATATATATATATATATATATATATATATATAGATGTATATATAAAGGAGAAGGGACCGACTAGTTAAACAGCAGTATTATGTTCTTGGGGTAAGCGGTCTTTGGAAATGAACTAAAAAGTTTTGGACACCTTTTTAGCTACGCCAAGCTTTCGAAAATATTTCATTTTCTTCATCAGGGCTACAATTATCAGTATTTTCAAGTTTAAAAGCAAAGAACAACCCTATTTTACATGTAACATTAAAGTACTTACTGCTAGGTGGTGTGTTCAAAAATTATTGTTTGTGGGGGCACTTTATTTCAGTTATTCATAAGAAAAAAACACAAGAAAAACTCGACATATTCATCTCTGGGAAATATAATAAATTTTTACTTCATTTTGTTAGAATAGTACAAAGAATTGTGTGGTTGTAAAATGATTTTAATTTATAAAGGATTTTTTTGTTATGTTTTCTTGTCATTTTGCTAAGAGCAGTGTGTTTCTATCTCTTAGTTAAGTTGTGGTTAATTTATATTTGAAAGCAGAATGACGTTGACATTTTGTTTGATCGTTTTAAAGTTAAAAGTTAGTGAAAATCAGTGGGATAATTATCAAAGAGATATGTCAGAGATATTGTAAGAGTTTTCATTTTGACTGCCTATTTGTAATAGATTGAAGAAAGTTAAATTCAGATCTTCAATGTCAGTTTTTTTATTGATCGAGTTCGGTTCCAGGTGAATGTCCACCATCTCACTAAAGGAGAGAGGAGAGATTTCTCTCTTTACATAGGATTTTGGTTTCAGCAAAATTAAATTTATGTGAAAATTGGCTACTATATTGGGCAAGCGCACAAGAGTTTTTCTTTAATCTGCAATCACTTTTGAGGGAAGTGATTCTGTCTTTTAGGACTCTAGATGTTTGTCCTATATAGATTTTTTCGTACTGAGACCATGGGGTGCTGTAAACTACTTCTGAAACTTTTGTGATTTCATCTTTGTCTTTTAGACAAGTGAAAATATTGTTTGTCTCGTAGTTTATTTAGATTTTTCTGTCTGAGGGAAGGATGAGAGATTCTCTCTATTCTTGACTTCAAGCCCAATATCATGTTTATTTTGATTTTAGTGGTATGAGAGGAATGGAAGTTAATGTATCTTCCTGAGTAGGTTGGTTTGGTATACCAATCTACTATGAAGGAGTTGTCTTCTTTTCTGACTAGAAGAGTGTCTAAAAAGGAGACACTGTTGTTTGTAGTATATAGTATATATATATATATATATATATATATATATATATATATATATATATATATATATATACATATGTATACCTATTGTATAAGATTAGAACAGAATAAAATAAAACAATGAGTAGCTTGTTTTTTGCCTTTTATATTTATTATGTCACAACCACAGACTAACATAATTCTGCTTTAATTTACAAATAGTTTAAATATTTGTACGTTAGTTGCAGAGTACTCAAGGTCTCCTGAGACCATCTTATTTATTAAATATACAACACAGAAACACTGCCTCATTCATATTTTTTTAAACGTTCATTTCATTATTCATATTTAGTATAAGTAATTAAAGTTCTAGTCTTATACATACTTGTATGAAGGGTAGTCAATAATAAGTATCAAGTATAAGTAATATCTAAGTGACTTTACATTTAGATTAACATCATTGTTTCTTGTCAGGGAAATAATGTGTTATTTTTTTCATATGCACCTTTTCGATTTAGACCAAGAGTTTAAATATTCTTGATTAAACTGTATAAGCACTAATTCATAAGTTACAATGGCTCCAGCGATCTAAAATAAAATAAATTGTCCAATATATTTCTTTTCGGGCTGTGATCAAGATCAAGGAAATGGAATTCTCGGGACTTTAAATATAATATAAATAATAAATACACGAAACCGATATAATCGATGTCGTTAATTTATTTAATTGGATCAATTTGGATCTTGAAATCAATTCCGTTAGTTATTTCACAGATTATTTGTTTGTAAAACCATTATGATGATTACCAATATTTTCCTACCTCTAGAACAACGTGTCGTTTGATATTAAAAAAATGCTTTCCATTCAAAGATATTTCAAAATTTGATATTTGGTTTATAAAAATTTCAATCTGCAACAAAATATAGTATTAAGACAACGTAGTTTAAATAAATACTTCAAGAATTTGATCCCGACCATTATTTTACCATTCCAAATCTAACGTTTAATTGTCTTTTGAAACTAACTACACTTACACTCAGGAAATATAAGCTATAGTTAAAGGATTAATTTTATTGTTAACAAGGTTCCTATTCTACTAATTTGACATTAAGTTATATTTTAACCGGAAAACGGCATGGTTTAATTAACACAGAAGAATTTCTGCCATTTTTTTTCTATTAGAGTTAGCTAATCTTATCATACGATGACGACGTTAAGTGTTCTTACCTCTTTGTTATAAACTTCATGTGAGACAGTATTGAGAATGCTCAAAGGACGTCTACTTTCTTCATTTATCATAGCCCCACAAATACAAACCGATGCAGTCCTAGATATTAAAAAAATTAGAGAGAAATAGTAATATACTTGTTCATATTCATTCTGTTTAGGTTTAAAACTATTATAAACTTGTATAAGTATCGTAAAAATGTTTGGTAAAAATGAAACCAATATGATATCTGATATTTTCTCGTTCACTTTTTGGCAGAGTGTTCCTAAACGGGTGTAGTCTTTGCGGAGTTTTATCCAGATCTGTTCATCAGATATCTAAAAATAAAAATATAGTTTTTTTGCATTGGTTTATATTCCGTTAACTGTACTAAAGAAGAAAATGTAACTATGGGCGACACTTCCAGTGAGCTCTTGGTATTACTAGCCAGTATAATAAGTTATTATAGACAAAGAGCTGCGGAAAAAAAGTGACGGGGGTAGTAGCAACTTGCCCCTTTGACAGGTTCATCTGGCACAGAAACTGTTCACCTTTCAGATATTTTGGGCCGTCGCGTCGCTACTGACCCACTATCCAAGAAAAAGGGTCCCTCGTACCCCCGGGCCAACATCGATATCATTGAGAGCAATTCTACCGAACTGGCTATTGATATTGTACGCCTACGGTGCTACTGTTCACTCCAAAAATCGTATATTCGAATTGGGTCTTATTGGATAATGGACTAGTAGCGATGGCCCAAAATATCTGAAAGGTGAACAGTTTCTGTGCCATATCAACCTGGCAAAGAGGTAAGTTGCTACTGCCCACGCCATTTTTTTCCGTAGCTCTTGGTCTATTAGGTGTTGTTTCATTTTACCTGCCGTTGAGACGTCAATCTTATCCTTTTTGTAACTTGTTTCATTCGACTTGCTATGCAAAGGCTTATTACCATTACAAAGATATCGGTATAGGTGTAAAGAAATTCTATTTGCAAGAACCAGTACTTAAATAATGGAAATTAGATAATTATTAGAAAATGGAAATTTTTTAACTGGAACAGCGAAAAATGTTTTATTAGAATTAACAGCAAAATTTAGTCTAACAGGTTTTAATGAATAAACTTTTAGATTCAGCGGGAGTTGTATTTTATCAAATGTAGAGTTTTTATTTATTTGAAGAAAATTTTCATTTGTAAAAGACTAAAAAAAAAAACAAAATAAGTAACTTTTAAGACAATTAACGAGCTTTTTTTATTTTCGTGTAATTAATAACCAAAAAAGTTATTTTTGTTTTTTTAGATGATGAAGAAAACAAATTTCTACACTATAAATAAGCCCTAAGAAAGCAAAATTTCCTCACAGTCCAAAAAAATAGTCACCGCCTACTTTCCGGAAGATGACTATTCTTTTCTTTGGAGGTCCACAACCCTTATGAACCCACTGAATCGATTCCTGCCTCGTAAGAGGATCATCGCCTGTGACAAGTCCGGGAAATTACTCTGTAGAAATTTTTTCTTCGGCAACTTTTGCTTTACGAGGATGGATTGAATAGCCTTGTAAAAACAAGGTAAATAACTTTCTTTTTTAACAAGAATTTATTTCTGAACATAATCTCCATTGAGCTCAATACATTTGGTCGAGTGAGTTTCCAACTTTTTCATTCATTCAGAAAAAATAAATTGTTTCGAACTGTGCGTAATACTAGTATTTTAATTCTAAACAAAATTTCTTCTCTCCAAGTCAATTTTTGAGGTAAGGAAATAAAAAAAAAATACTTGAGGCTAAATCTGAGGAATAGGGTAGGTGGAGAGGTGCACTTTCGCCACTGCAACGGTCGAAGTGGGAGCAGGTGGATCATCCTGGGAAAGGAGCACTTTTTTGCGCGTTAATCTTTGCCACCTCTGCATCAACTCACTATGCAAACGGTCCAACGGTCCAATAACATTGCTGCGACTCCCAAAAACAGCTACCATCACTCTTTTCGCTTTTTTCGGCACACTTTCGCCTTCGTCAACTCACTGTTTTGACTGTTATTTTGTCTCCGGGGTGTACTGACGGCTCCACGTTACTTCTACAGCCACAAAATGACGCCAGAAATTCTCCGGATTACGCTGCAACTTTTCCAAACGGAATTTTGAAATTACCTTCCTCGTGCGTTTTTGGTCTAAAGCGCACTAATCGTGTACTCAGCTTTTTTATTTTTAGAACTTCATGCAGGATATTATGTACCGGTTTATATAAAATGCCTCCATCTCAGCAATGTCACAAAACTTGCGACGATCTTCCATCACGATATCATGAATTTTATCGGTCATTTCTCCAGAAGTAACCTCAACCGGGCGTATTGAACGTACATCATTTGCAGTGCTCGTCCGGCCACGTTTAAATTCATTTATCCAGTAATAAATGCTCTTGAGTGCTGGTGCAGATCTCCATGAACTTCCTTTAGTTCAATTTCTATCTGGGCCGCAGTCAGCAGTATACTCAGCTTTATCCATTTCTACGAAACGATGATTTATGATAGCTACCAACAAACCACTGCGCGTTACATCTGTTTGAAACTTTGAACACAACTGTTACAAGAATTACGCTTACCAAAAGTCACGCCGCATAACAAAATTTTCCTCATAGAAATTTACCAGTATGAACCGAATTACTTTGTTATTTGTCACTTATTTTTTATTTACCTGCTACTGCAGTTTCGTAGGTTTTCTACATTTTCAAGCGTGATACTACAAACTAAGGTGGTTTATTTATGATTTATAACAAATTTCCAGGTACAATTTGGAATTACCCATCATTAAATAACAATGGCCTTAAATTAATTTATTACGGAGGGTTAAATGATATGATTGTTTCAAATTTGAAGAAATACTTTTCAATATTTTCTTAGAACTTTTTACAAAAATTCCTTCTTTAAGGATATATCTAAAGAACTTTTAAAGTACGCCAAACAGGGTTGAATTCTGAACATCTGTTTAATTATTTAATAGGATTGTATCTTTATTTTTATTGTGCTTGTAGATCTCTATAGTTTCTAAAATATTTAATTTTTTTCCTTTTTGTGCTTTATGTGATATTTGTGGATTATTTATGTCTGGAAAAATATGATTTGTTTGATGGAAGTGGTTAGCAAAGTTGGAGTTTTCTTTGTTTAATCTAAACGATGTTTGGTGTTATTTAAATCTAGTATCGAAATTTCTCCCTGTTTGGCCTATCTAACAGCTATTACATTCATTACATGAGTTTATAAACTCCAGAGTCTTTGTATTCATGAGTTTTGTCTTTTACATTGAAAAAGAGGGAGGAAAGTTTTTGGGGTGATTTAAAAGCGATATTTATGTTGTCTTTTGCGAGTATATAAGCAATTTTATTAGAAATTGGTCCGAAATATGTCAATGAGGAAAAAGTTTGTTTTTTATCGTTTTTAACGTGTGGATAAATATGTCTTAAATTTAGTTGTTTTTGTTTATTTTTAATTAGGTTATGGTTTTTTTCTGAAATCTGTTATTGTGGGCAATATTCTTAATTATATCTAATTCTTTCTCTAAATTTTGTTTATTTAAAGGGATGGAGAATGCTCTCTGAATCATGGATCTATAGGCTGCGAGATTATGTGAGTTGGGATGGCATGAATTATTGGGAATAGTGGTGTCTGTAAAAGTGGGCTTTTTAAAAATATCGAATTAGAGTTTATTGTTATCTTTGATGATGGAGAGGTCTAGGAAGTTTATTTTATTATTCATTTCTTCTTGTAATGTGAATTTTATACTCGGATGTATTCTATTCAAGGCATTTAGGGTGGATTGGAGGGATTCGTCGTCTCCTTTAAAAAAGACCAATATGTCATCTACATACTTTAGAATATTAAAAAGAAAACAATGTCATATAATGAAACTTACGTGTATGATTAGACTTGTTGGTAAATTATACGGAATATATTGGAAAACGTGAGATAAGGTTAAATTTCCAAAAAAGAATTTTACTGCTTTACTACCATCATTATGATGACATTCTATGACTCTGTAAATTCTGCTAGCTTGATGCAGCATATGCTCCACTAAAAATAAAGAAGCGTATAGGGTGAGTCAACGATAGAGTAAAGTTCATTATTTCATTTGTTTCGGGAATGACGAAAAAAATGTTAAATATAATAGTTTTAGGGAATGTTAAGGTGCACAGTGTAAAATTATTTTTGAGTATACAGGGCACTTCAAAAAAGTGTGGCCGATATAACATATGTTTTTTTTTTAAATAGAACATCCTATTTTCTATTATTTTAAAATTAATATATGTAAAGAAATTTGAGTTAGATGCTACAGGGTGTTCAAAATAAATTTATACATTTCGACTATTTTAAATTGAAAATTCTCAAATTTTTTAAATAGCACACCCTGTATATTACAATTTTTTTTGATAGATTTTACAAAACCCTCCAATTTTTATTAAGTATGTCATATACCTATTTCTAATAGTTTTCAATTTATTTTGAATTTCTCAATTTTTACCCTTGTTTTTAATACACTTACGCTATTGTGAAAACATAAACAAATAGTTAATAATAATTTGAATATAGGTTAACTTATCTAATGATTAATTATTATAATGTAATAAATGTTCAAAAATATGCTCGTCTACTTGAATACACATGTTTGGTCGTTTTACTATATTTTCCTTCACTTTCCTTAGCATAAAAGGCGTTATTGTCCTGCACGCACCCCGTATCCTATTTTCTATATCTACTGGTGTTGTAGGGGGATTCACATAAACACGATCTTTAATGTAGCCTCACAAAAAGAAGTCTAAAGGTGTTAAGTCACATGAATCCATCCCTACCGATCCATTTTTGTGGGTAATGAGCAGGAGCTCCGCCTTGTTGAATCCACATTTGTTCCCTTTCAAGGTTATCAACTTCTTCAAGAAGCTGGGGTAATTCGTTTTGCAAAAAATTTAGATATCTAGGCCCGTTAAGCGGTTCGCGGAAAAAATATGGACCATTACTGCGAAAAGTAGCTTCATCAGAAAACATTATTTTGGATAAAAATTTGGATCGGCCTCTATTGCTCCATTCATGGTAGTACGAAAGTTTACTCGTCGTTCAAAATCATGGTCTTGAGGTTCTTGTTGTATTTCCATATGAAAGGGATGATACCTGTATTCTCTCATGGTGCGATTAGCCGTAGATTGGGATGTGTCAGATAAGTCAGCTAGTTGACGGCTGCTGACCTGGGAATTATCTTCAACATGAAGTTATATCTCCATATCTTTTTCTTCACTGGTAGCATTCTGCTTTACTACTTTTCGTTTCTTATACTCAACGCTACCACTACCATCAAACCATTCCATTACGCACTGAAAAGAGTTTCTAGATGGTATACGTCTATTAGGGTACTTCGCTCCGTAAAGCCTTACTGCCAAAAGACAATTTTTTCCCGCCTCGCCCAGTACATAAACCATATCAATTAATTCATTTTTAGGAAAATCCATAACTATTACCTTTACTTACTACAACAAATTAAACTATTTTTACTTGCTTAATAGACATGTCAAAGTTTGACATTTTTTTTTGTCTTGGCAACTATGATGTTATAGCGTAAGTATATTAAAAACAAGGGTAAAAATTGAAAAATTCAAAATAAATCGAAAACTATTAGAAATAGGTATATGACATACGTAATAAAAGTAAAGGGTTTTGTAAAATCTATCAGAAAAAATAACAATATATAGGATGTGACATAAAAAATTATTTTTCAAATTAAAATAGTTGAAATGTATAAATTACCCCCTTGTAGCATCTAACTCAAATTTCTTTACATATATCTTTTTTTTTCATCTCTATAGAACGCTCGTACCAATTATGAGTATTCCATCTTCAGAAACGATGGCGCTACTGGCAACTTTGACAAAACTGAAAACTAGCATTTTTCTAAAAAAATGAAATATTAGAAAAACTACTAGGTGTAGTTATATAACATTATTAATAAAAAAAGTTTACGCAGAATTTAAAAATAAATTAGAAAATAGGATGTTCCATTTAAAAAAACGTATGTTATATCGGCCACACTTTTTTGAAGTACCCTGTATACCCAAAAATAATTTTAAACTGTGCACCTTAACATTCCCTAAAACTATTGTATTTAATATGTTTTCGTCATTCCCGAAACAAATGAGATAATGAACTTTACTCTATTGTTGACTCACCCTGTACAGGGTTCTATATGTATGTCTAAAAAAGCAATTTTATTTTTTCGGTTATATAACACGTAGGCTGAAAAGTTTTTGGTCTACCTACTTAAAACACATTTTTTTTACAAAATTATTCCAGAACATAGTTTCCTTCAAGAGCGATACAATTAGTCCAACGCTACTGACTGCCGATTTGATTTCAGTGTATAGTGGTGGATTCATGTTTCATCCGTTGTCACATATCGCATGAAAAAATCCTTTTTATTGCACTTAAACAGGTCCAAACAGCGCTCAGAGTCAACACGTTGGTCCATTTTGAGCAAACGCGGTACCCATTTCGAACAGAGCTTTCTCATGCCCAAATGTTCATGTAAAATATGGCCAACACGTTCTTTTGATACCTTTAGGGTGTCAGCTACGAGTATTTCACGCAATTTTACGGTCTTCCAAAACAATTTTGTGGATTTTTTGATATTTTCCGGTGTAACCACCTCATTTGGGCGTCCAGAGCGTTCAACATCATTTGTGTCTGTACGACCGCGTTTAAATTCAGCATACCTGTAAATGATGAGTAGTTTTCCAGGGGCAGATTCCCCGTAACACTTATCAAGCCATCGGTATTTTTTCCCATCAAAAAACAGTGTTTAATCAACACACGAAATTCGATTTCTTTCCATTGTTTTGAAAATATCAAAAGTAGCGTCACTAAAACCACTGTAACTTATAAACTAATAGTCGAAATGTCAGGAAATTTTGAGACGTATCGTTTGAAGGTTGGTACTTCCTAAAAATCATATGGATTTTTTGAAAAGGGCGACATCTGTGTGTCAGACCAAAAACTTTTCAGCCTACGTGTTAGATGATATTATTTCAGTTCGAGCATTCTTTTTACCGGTTTCAGTTCTCTAAGATAAATCATCTCACCAGTATGTAAAAGTTGAATAATAAAAAGGATGCAGCCTGTTGAAACTGTTTTAAACTTTAATTTCAGTTCTTCGCAACATTTTTTATTATCATCATCTCACCTGCTGGTGATCTTATTTGGAAACGATCGATGTTATTAACGTTCCAGAAAACGGTGCATTATTATTGATAATTGAAACAAAGCTATTCGTAAAGTTTTGCTCTGACTAAAAGCTGGTTTATTTTCAATTAATAACAATGCAAACCTTACTAGAAGATTTCTAACTACTATATGGAGAATGTATCGTCCTGGAGGTGTAAGAGAATCAGATTTTGATGATTAATTACAAATTATTAAAATTATATACAGCGAAATATTAAAAGCGAGGTTAAGTTTTATTTAGTGAGTAGAATATTTCCTTAATTTAAGAAAAGCTAAGTGTAATTGATATTATTCTTACCAGCACATGTAGTCATGAAGAAAATCATCACAACAATAATTTTTTTATTTAGTCGCTTAGGAAACCCATAACTCGTCATTTCTATCTCCACATCTCTCCATTCTTCCATCAATTTTGGCCATTTTTTAGCCAGTTGTATAAACAATATCGCCACGTAAAACGAAATAAGATACTTGCTGATATATTCCATTTGAAATATGTTGAACTGAACTGTAGTGACTTTTTTAAATTGCATGGTGAACAGAAATGCTGGTCCAATGGCGGTGAATATTGAATAAACCATTTTGAAAGACTTGTATGTGAATTTCTGATTTGGTGAGGAGAGGTCCTGAATTGGGAAGTAACCGAAAATTTGACCAAGTATTATAAATTTTTTCAGGCACTTGTTTATGGTTATTTCGTTTTGTTTTAGTATTTTTACTTTCTTGGACATTTTGTATATGATAGCAATGTCTGTATTTACTGTATTTTATTAAAAATGCAGATTTCAACAAGCAATTAAATCACACTTACAAGAAGAGTCACCATAAGATCGATGTGTACTTTGCAATAGTACATTACTAACGAGAAAACTAAATGATTTTCAGTTAGTGTCAACTCTCAGAAGATTCGTGTAAAATTTTCATGGCATTTTGTCCATTAGTTTGATTTTTGCTAAACGATGAAGCAAAAAAATTTCATGTGTCCATTAAATATTGCTTTTTTGTGGGAAAAATATAGCCACAATCCAAAAATGGCTTGAATAGAATTATAGCACATCTGCTCCATCGAAAGCAACTATATATCGATGGATTAGTGAACTTAGATGCGGTCGTACAAGCACCGATGATGATTCCGGAAGTTCAAATGAGGCAGCTACTCCAAAAAATCCAAAAAAAAATCAACCATATTGTAGGAAATGACAGCAAAGTGAAAGAGAGCTGTCATCGTGAAACTATCGATAGAACGCGTGAGGCATATTTTGCATAATATTTGCGTATGATAAAGTTATGTGCCTCATGATCAAAAACAGTAACGTGTCGAAGACCAGATTTGGCTCCCAGCGATTATTACCTCTTTCCAAATTTGAAAAGGTGGTTCCAAGGAAAGAGATTTGGCTCAAATGAAGAAGTTGAATGAGGCTTATTTTGGAGAGCTCGACAAATCGTACTATATAAAAGGTATCTAAATGTTGAAAGATCGCTCTAATAAATATATCGCTCTTGAAGGAAACTGTGTCGAAGAATAAAATCGATTTTTGGCAAAAGCATTTTTTTCCTTCAAAATTCTCGGGACTTTTCATCCCATGTATAAATCAAGTACCAGGTGTACAAGTATGAAATGCGGATTTCAGATAACAGATGGTGCACCAATGCAGTTTGTGATATAAAGATTTGACACTGCGCCATTTTGTTGTGTCATAGTGATGTGCTGTTGTGTTCAATATGTCGAAATTTATACCGAACAAAGAGAATTCGCGGACAGCATTATTTTTTGTTTTCATTTGAAGAAAACTGCTGTTGAATCATACCGATTACTTCGAGAAGCTTACGTTGAACATGCTCCATCGCAAGATACGTGTGAACGATGGTTTCGGCGTTTCAAACGTGGTGACTTCGATGTTGCAGACAAGGAACGCGGAAAACAGCCAAAAAAAATACGAAGATGTGGAATTGCAAGCATTGTTGGACGAAGATGATTCGCAAACACAAAAACAACTCGCCAAGCAATTGGGCGTTAGTCAACAAGCTGTTTCCAATCGGCTACGAAAGATGGGAAAGATTCAGAAGACCGGTAGATGAGTATCACATGAGTTAAACGCCAGGCAAATGGAAAAGCGCAAAAACACATGTGACATTTTGCTTGCTCGGTACAAAAGGAAGTCATTTTTGCATTGTATAGTTACAGGGGATGAAAAGTGGATTTATTTTGAGAATCCCAAGCGCATAAAATCATGGGTAGACCCAGGCGCACCATCCACATCGACCGCAAGACCGAATCGCTTTGGCAGAAAGACGATGCCCTGTGTTAAGTGGGACCAGAGGGGTATGGTCTATTATGAGCTGTTAAAACTTGAGTAAACGGTTGGTACTAAACGCAACAACAATTGACCAATTTGAACCGTTCGCTGCTTGAAAAAAGGCCAGAATACCGAAAGAGGTAGCACAAAGTCATTTTTCTTCATGACAATGCTCCATCACATACGGCAAAACTAGTTCGCGACACGTTGGAAGCACTCAGCTGGGAAGTTCTACCCCATGCGGCGTACTCACCAGACTTGGCTCCTTCCGATTACCACTTGTTTGCATCGATGGGTCACGCACTTGCTGAGCAGCGCTTTGGTTCGTACGAAGATGTGAAAAAATGGCTCGATGAATGGTTCGCAGCAAAAGGGGAAGATTTTTACTGGCGTGGTATTCACAAATTGCCCGAAAGATGGGAAAAAAAATGTATAACAAGCGATGGAGCATACTTTGAATAAAGCACTTTTTATCATTCTTCCGAATTTAACATGTTTTTTTAGAAAAAAATCCACATTTCATACTTGTACACCTGGTATAAACATAACATTTATATAAAGAATTAAATAATTTTTGAAGAAAAATTTTCACTACTTTTATTAATGATACCTTAATGTAGAGAGGAGCCATTCGTGAAGTATCAAATGATGAAATTAAGACAGGCTGCTCTTAGAAATAGTTAAGGTTACTTTTCACGTATTAAAATTATAAGAAAATTAATGGAATTACTTCGATAAAAAACTCGCAAAGAACTAACATTAAACGTAAACAAATTTACAAGTCGAGATTACTCGCTTTCTAGTTTTCAATCCCGGCCAACAGGGTTGCTGCTAATTTTAATCTACGAGGTGCCTTTACGGGCGCAAATCATTTATTTATATATATATATATATATATATATATATATATATATATATATATATATATATATATATATATATATATATATAACACATGGGCTGAAAAGTCCCGGGCCTAACAAAGAAAACACGGTTTTTTTGGTTCAAAATTAGCTTTATTCATCAACGTAATCTCCATCAAGAGCAACGCAATCATTCCAGCGCCGCTCTAACATTTCAATACCACTTTTGTAGAACGATTTATCTTTTGCCTCAAAATAGGCCTCAGTTTCAGCGATAACCCTCTTCATTCGTGCGAAATTTCTTACCGGCGAGCATTTTTTTTCAGGTCTGCGAACAGCCAGTAGTCGCTGGGAGCCAAATCTGGCGAATACGGTGGATGTGGGAGCAATTCGAAGTTCAATTCATGTAGTTTTGCCATTGTTTTGATTGACTTGTGACACGGTGCGTTGTCTTGATGAAACAAAATTTTTTTCTTTGCCATATGCGGTCGTTTCTTTGCAATTTCGGCCTTCAAAACGCTCCAATAACGCTATATAATATTCACTGTTGATGGTATTTCCTTTCTCAAGATAGTCGATGAATATTACACCACGCACATCCCAAAATACCGAGGCCATAACCTTTCCAGCCGATTGTTGTGCTTTCGGGCGCTTTGGACGAGGTTCACCAGTTGCTGTCCACTCAGATGACGATCGTTTTGATTCCGGAGTGAAGTGATGGATCCATGTTTCATCCATTGTCACATATCGACGCAAAAATTCCGGTTTGTTACGTTTAAACATGGCCAAACACTGCTCAGAATCATCAACACGTTCTTGTTTTTGATCAACAGTGAGCAAACGCGGCACCCACTTTGAACAGAGCTTTCTCATAGTCAAATGCTCATGCAATATAAAGCCAACACGTTCTTTTGATATCTTTACGATGTCAGCTAACTCACGCAACTTCACTTTTCGATCATTCAAAAACGATTTTATGGATTTTTTTGATGTTTTCTGGTGTTACCGCCTCATTTGGACGTCCACTGCGTTCTGCATCATCGGTGTCTCTACGACCACGTTTGAAGTCAGCAAACCAACGTTTTATTGTTGTTTCTGATGGAGCGGAGTCCCCATAACACTTTTCAAGCCATTGCTTCGCTTGAACGGTATTTTTTCCCATCAAGAAGCAGTGTAAAATTAAAACACGAAATTGTTTTTGATCCATTGTTTTGAAAATAAACAAAAGTAGCGTCACTCTTAGCACAATAACTCACAAACTAATGAATAGAATATCATGAAATTTTAACAGCTGTCTTTTGAAGGTTAGTATTAACTGAAAAAAAGGTGACTGCAATAAAACTAGCGCCATCTATGTGTTAGGCCCGGGACTTTTCAGCCCATGTGTTATATATATATATATATATATATATATATATATATATATATATATATATATATATATATATAACAAGGAAAAAAAAATTTCAATATACAAATTTTTTCGGGGCTTCTAAAAAGTTTTTTACTCTAGCTTTTCATCAACATCAATTGACTTAATGTATTTGTACACATTGTCCTTATGATGAAATTATATAAGCAAAAGTATGAAATTGGTATTGTTGAACACATAAAATTCTAAGTACCAAAATCTTTCTGTTAGCAACTTAAAGTGGGAATAGTTGTGAAACACTACGTTAAAGAAAAATAAATTTTTGATATTTGTTTACACAGTAAATAGCAAAACCTTTTATTTCCCAAAAAATAATAAAAATTTAAAACCCTAATGGAATATTAAAAACAATATTTTTAGGAAATAAAACAACAGAACTACTAAAATGTTTGTTATTTGTTTTTCTTTCCGGTATTTGTCGGTTGTCGTGTGTGAGGAAAATATTTTTTTATGTCTGTTTTAATGTTATTTTATACCAAATGAATGCTAGATAGGTATAGGGTAAGTTTGAGAATACTGATATGAGAGTTAAAACATTTTAGATTTTGGAGAATCTTAACGTTATCGAGTTAAAGTTGACGTTACAATAGTTACAAACACATCTGTTTAATTTTAGTTACTTATATTATATAGAAAGATGGTACTGAAGTTTTTGAAAATTTATTAGTACTACCTCACACACATTTAAGAATGAAGCAATCTGAAAAAATACATAGTACAAGAATAAGAATCGGTAAAGAAATTATATAACACGCAGGCAGAAAAGTTTTTGGTCTGACACATCGATGTCGCCCTTTTCAAAAAATCCATATGGTTTTTAGGAAGTATCAACCTTCAAATGATACGTATCAAAATTTCATCTCGACGATTAGTTCAGGTTAGTTCAGGGGAAAAAATACCGTTCAAGCAAAGCAATGACTTGATAAGTGTTACGGAGACACTGCCCCTGAAAAATCACTGATCATTTACTGGTATGCTGAATTTAAAATGCGGTCGTACAGACACAAATGATGCTGAACGCTCTGGACGCCCAAATGAGGTGGTTACACCGGAAAACATCAAAAAAATCCACAAAATTGTTTTTAATGACCCTAAAGTGAAATGGCGTGAGATAGGTGACACCCTAAAGATATCAAAAGAACGTGTTGGTCATATTTTGCATGAACATTTGGGCATGAGAAAGCTCTGTTTGAAATGGGTACCGCTTTTGCTCACAGAGGACCAAAAACAACAACGTGTTAATGATTCTGAGCGCTGTTTGGACCTGTTTAAGCGCAATAAAAAGAATTTTTTCATGCGATATGTGACAATAGATGAAACATGGACCCACCACTATACACCGGAATCAAATCGGCAGTCAGTTGAGTGGATAGCACCCGGTGAAGGCCGCCCGAAGCTACCAAAGACACAATAGTCGACTGGGAAGGTTTTAGCTTTGGTAGTTTGGGATGTGCACGGAATAATTTTCATTGACTATGCTGAGAAGGGAAAAGCCATCAATAGCGTATATTATATTAAGTTCTTGGTGCGTTTGAAGGCAGAAATTGCAAAGAAACGGCCCCAAATGAAAAGAAAAAAGTGCTCTTTCATCAAGACAATGCACCGTGTCACGAGTCAAAGGTTGCGATGACAAAATTGCATGAATTGAAGTTCGAATTACTTCCTCATCCACCGTATTCTCCAGATTTAGCCCCCAGCAACTATTATTTATTCGCAGACCTTGCGAGAAAGAGATTTGTCTCCAATGAAGAAGATATCGCCAAAACTAAGGCCTATTTTGAAGGCAAAGATGTGTTTTAGGTAGCTAGATCAAAAACTTTTCAGTCTACCGTAAAAGAACGATTCAAAACACAGGATCAGAAGAAATACCTGAAATAAACCTAGAAGAATTGAAAGCTGCGCTGCAACAAATGAGTAACGGTAGATCGGATCAGCAATGACATGTTAAAGATAGGAGGTGAATCGCTGCTGGAAAGTGTCTAATGCAAGCAAGAATCCAAGATAGCTGGCAAAAGACAGAAGTTACCTTATAGTACAAGAAAAGGGATCGAGATAACATAGGAAACGATCGATTCATCAGTTTGCGGTCCCACTTATATAAGCTACTGACTAAAATAGTAACAAACAGACTATCAAGCAGGTTAGATCAACATCAGCTCTAGGAACAAGCGGGATTCAGGAAGGGTTATAGTACCGTTGACCATCTTCAGACACTTCGTACTCTCATCGATAAGTTGACTACCGTAAGGCTTTTGATTTGATAGAAACCTGGGCAATTCTGAAAGCTATGGATAATGCCCGGATAGACTCTAGATACTCAAACCTAATTAAATATATATATATATATATATATATATATATATATATATATATATATATATATATATATATAAGTAGTAGAGGTAACGCGCTTCTGGGACACCTCGATGGCCACTTTTTAACCCGACCTTGACCACTATCCGAAGAAGTGAATTCAGGAGCTGAAAGTCATTTGGGTCATGTCTTCTGGAAGTTGTTTCAGGCAGGTGTTTCTTCGTCCGCATAAGTGTAGTTAGTTACGTTTTCGTTGACCTTTGACCTTTCTACCTTTCTACCTGAAAAATCCGAAGAGGTGACGTCAATGACGTCACAAGTCCAGTGGTTGTTGATCAGTGCCCTATTGGCACATTTGACCTTGAAGAAGTGTTTACTTGTATTCTATTTACCTGTATACCTGTATACCTGTTGTCACCTAATTACCTGTATACCTGTGTCACCTGTTTACCTGTAATTTACCTGTAATTTACCTGTAATTTACCTGTAATATCTGAAGAAGTTTTGACGTCACTCGTCCAGTGGATGTAGCTCAGTGCCTTTTTGTCACTTTTGTTGACCTTGAGGACTTAGAATAAATCTTAAATGTTGTGTATTAAATTAAATAAGTTAAAAAAAGTCATGTCTGTAGTAGGATTTGAACCTACATAAGTTGGTTTCAATACTGCAAAACTTGGGGACTTATCCTACTTAGCCAAATAGGATTCGTAATAGAGAATGCAATTGTTGGGATGACATAAAAAAGGATTGGTGAATAATATGTGAAAAGTCTGCAAAGTTGAAATTTGTACAAGAAGTAGTCGTCAATGACGTAAATTGTCCAGTGGATGTTGAATCAGTGCCTCTTTGGCAATATAAGTTGTCGAAAAGGTGTAAAATTAGAGGTAAATAGGTGTAAGATAGGTGTAAATAGATGTGAATAGGTGTAAGTGTGTATGAGAAGAAGTCTGCAAGAAGTGTTGTCAATGACGTAAATTGTCCAGTGGCTGTTGAACAGTGCCTTTTTGGCAAAATAAGTTGTTGAAAATGTCTTCCGAATAGGTAGAATCGGTGTAAATAGGTGTAATATGAGATTCTGCAAGAAGTGATCGTCAATGACGTAACAAGTCCAGTAGATGTGCAAACAGGGTATCTTAACTTCATTAAAACTTTAATAAACTTTCATTTGAGGAGAAGTTGCATTAGTTTAGATGCTTATTGGTGTGTTCTTATCAGAGTAGGCGTAACTAGATAAGAAAGGTTGTATTTGGTTGGTTGAATGTGTAAAATGAGATAAGAATCTGTGTATTTGGATAGGTGAGCTGTGAAAATGGGTGTTGTCTATTGGAAAAGGCATGTATTTGATAGGTTGTTGTGTAAAATTTGCTAATAAGAGTATAAATTTGATTGGTTGAAGGGTAAAAAATGTGTGTTATCTATTCGAAATTGTGTCTGATAGGTTGAATTGTAAAGGCAAAGAAGTAAATGTATTAAAAATAGCAATGATACAATGTAAAATCTTGTAATTTGAGCGAAAACAGTAAATAACTGGCGCCGTAAAGTCGGTAAAAATGTCGAAGATAAGGCAAAATGTAAACAAAATGTATGAATAATGTGTGATTCATGGTACTTTTTGTAAGTAAAATTGAGTAAACAAGTGGCTCGTTAGGTCATCAAAGTAGATAAGAGAGGTCAAAAATAGTTGATAAGAGATGAGTGAATGTATGTGAGAATGTAAGAAATAGCAAAAAAAGTTGTATTAATAGGAAAATTCCATGCAAATAATTGAAAGAGCAAGAAATTTATTTGGCTGTGGGAAAGTTAAAGGCAAAAGTTGTTGTTGTTTGTTCTCAAGTTATTATAGTGATATGAAATGAGCTTATTGTGAGCTCGTTGAAATGTTGTGAACTCGTTGGATTTTGCTATAATATGTTATATGAGATGAAAGCAAGTTAAATAAGTAATATTTGTCAAGAATCGTAAAATAAGTACGAAATGAGCTTAAATGAATCTCAAATGAGTTTTTGGTTTGTAATAATAATAGTAAAATATTAAATGAGCCTAGCCTTTTACCGTATAAGAGTAAAAGTTGTTGTTGTTTGTTTTTCACAAAGAGTTAGTTTTGTTGAGCTTAGTTTGGTCTCGTTGTATTGTAAATTTTAGTAAAATATATATGTAGAGAGAGATGATCCTAGCCTAGTCTGTACTCGTATTATGAGAGGAGAATAAAATACAAGTATGAGCAGATATTTAAGACAATATATTAATAAATTCTACAAATTGTTACTAAAATAAAGTAGATACAAGAAACTATAAAATAATTCATTCGAGTCATCTGTTACTAGTTTTGTAAAAGGTTTTGTTGAGCCTAATAAAAGTATAATTTGGTCTCGTTGTATTGTAAATCTTAGTAAAATATTTGTTAAAAATGAGCTGAGCCTTTGACTCGTTGTTGTGTGGGAACGAGAGGAGAATAAAACATACAAGTATGAGAACACAGATTTAATAAATATATTAATACCAATGAACAAAAGAGCCTCGTCTAATTTGTTTAAAAATCTTTACAACTATTCTTCTATACCTTGGAGAAAATTATTCTACTTACTTAAATACTTAAAATATAAAATCTCTATAAAACAATAAAACTAACTAAAATCTTAAGATGTAAATGTAGAGCCTGGTACGAAATGATACAAAAACCTAAATTAAATGAGAGAGTTCAACAAATTTGATAAGAAAGATCAAATATTTATCGATAAGAGGATGTAAAATGTATTGGATAAAATATAAATTGCAATGTTATGTTTTACTAATAACTATATATTTGATTAGAAATATTAAATAAATGCGAGAGAGAGTTCAACAAAAACAGATAAGAAAGGTTAAAATTAGTTGATAAGAGGATGTAAAATGTATTGGATAAATTAATATTTTAGATTCTTACTTAAATACTTAAAAGTACAAAAATATACAATAAAACTAACTAAAATGTTAAGATGTAAATAATATGTTGCCTGGTACGAAATGATACCAACAAAAACCAGTTGTTAAGAGAGTTCAACAAAAACAGATAAGAAAGATCAAATTTTTGTCGATAAGAGGATGTAAAATGTATTGGATAAAGTACAAATTGCAATATTATATGCTTTACTAATAACTATTTGACTAAAAATTATGAATTGCTTAATAGTATGTATAAATGAGAGAGAGAGAGTTCAACAAAAACAGATAAGAAATGTTAAAATTAGTTTGATAAAAAGTAGATTCGAAAGCATTAAAAATAATTGAAAGACCAATAAATTTAAACATGTAAAATATTTTGTTTCCAAGTTACTACTATCACTAATTAGAGTTGATATTTGTATAAATCAAAATTTGTTTCCAAAAGAACAAAGATTTGTCAAAAACTTTGGAACTGCTGTTGTTGCTACTGTTGTTGCTACTGTTGTTGCTACTGTTATTGGCAGAAGACATTTAGTTAAATAGAGAGAAAGTTCTTTATTTCCAACAATTTCGATAATTATATAAAACAGCTCGATAGATTTACAACTAGTTTAGATAATTGTTCAATTAACTTATTATTCTTATTATGATTGCAATAAATACTACATTGGATGCATTTGTTTGAATTCGACAACGCTGACAATTCTTCATTGACACGTCTTAGTACCATATTAACATGGAAACATTCACATGTATCGGGTCCTTCTCGAACTCCAGGATGTGACCATACACATGATACGTAATGTGTTTCTAAATTATTCGTAACTTGTTTGCGATCGATAAAAGGTGTTAAATATTCTCGATAAGATATTAGTCGAATCCTTGTTTCACAACAACATGCTAATTTCTTGACAAAATCATCAATTTTTCTACAAGTTTTATATATACTAAATCATCTTGACTGAATAAATTCATTTTGCAAATAAGATGAAATCTTTGACAATTTAATGTGTTATACTGAGATTCTCCTATAATTCTTGAGGTTAAAAAAAGAACGATTGAGAAGGGATAGGTATATTTAAATGGATATGTTTGGTTAATAGTCAGTATTTGATAAACATAAAATCAAATAAACAATGAGTGAAGATCGTCAACAATTATATGTAGTAACAAAAAGAAATGGACTTTGGATTAATCGTAATGCTGTCGAATTAACACCTGGTAAATTGTTAAGTGGAGTCGGTTTATATCAAAATGGAGGATGTATAGCATGTGGTGTTCGTGATAACGACCTATTTTCAGGGGGACAACAAGGAATGCATTCGAAATGTCAGGATATCTGGAAGACTGGTACACATGATCTTATAGATAAACATGTACAATCAATAATTCCAAGACCGATTGGGGAACGAGAATACCAACAACGACAAAGAGAACAAAGAGGCAACCATTAGAAACTCCTTGTTAATTCTTATTACCTTTTATTTTTTAAGTAATAAATATATGTATATTTGTCTTAATAAAGTCCTTATATCCTTAAATATTTAATGTTTTGTTTTTCTA
Source organism: Pachyrhynchus sulphureomaculatus (assembly GCA_019049505.1). NCBI lineage: Eukaryota > Metazoa > Arthropoda > Insecta > Coleoptera > Curculionidae > Pachyrhynchus > Pachyrhynchus sulphureomaculatus. Next base: position 24,733,577 of record CM032447.1, read on the forward strand.
GTATAAAGTTCTTATGTTCTTAATACTTTTAGTATTTTAAATAGGAAATAATAAAACACACATGTTTGAAATTGAAAATATTTATTAAACTCGCTCTTTCAATAATTTTTTTCTACAAATTATTCAGTTAACATTTTGGAAAAATTCCTTAAAAAATTTATTAAACACATATGATGTTGATATTATGGGATGAATATCGAAAGCCATGTCAATAGTGTCATACAATTTGTAGTACTACATTGAACTTTAGCATTGTAAATTAGATTATGATCTAAACAGGAAGGTTTTGTAGGATTAAATGTTGGCATGTTCCATACATTTAAAGTATCTATATCAATCATCTTGAAATTGGGATTAGTATGCAAATTAGTAGTAGTAGTAGTAGAAGCAGCAATGTTGTTTTGAACGAATCGAAAAACATGTTTTCCTTTTACATACAATACATCAATATTGTCCAGTACTTTATCTAAAATTTCTCCAACTTGCTTGTAATCCACATAGCCGGAAGAATATCGTAAACCAAGTTCCTTTTCAGTCTTACAAACAGCTCTTTTATTGAGTCGAGATAATTGAGCAAAGGGTATTTTCGGTTTCAATACATAATGACTTGTCTGTAAACCATTTGATATCGTAATTTCTTTAGCATGAAATTCTTCCACATACACATCATGATTATCATCATCGGCAGCAAATAAAAAGTTAAATCCCTGAATATCGAGAACAGCCAACTTCATCGTGTCACAGTTACTTTACAACTAATACGACTTTTACAAAGCAAACATATATAATATGACCTCTCCACAAAAATTGTTTACCTGAAATGATTTCAATATTAATCTTATTTTTGTATTTAGGTCTCTAGAAAAGTTTCAATTATTAAAACAAAAGTTTTTATACGAGAGAAATATCTATTTTCTTCTTAAAGGTATTTTATAAAATATCTAACATCTAAACTATAATAATATCTATTTTCTTCTTAAAGGTATTTATAAAATATCTTACATCTAAACTATAATATCTGATATCCTAATTTAATTATATCCTCCCAACTTAAATATTCATCATCATCATCATCATCATCATCCACATCCATTTCACTCTCTGTTTGTTCAATCATCTGTTCATCCTCATCCATTTTCTCCTTTAACCATTTTTCCTTTAATTTACTAAGTGGGATTTCATCATCGTTGTCATCATCATCATCATCATCATTTTCATCAACTTGAACTTTTTGTTGTAGTAATTTTTCTCTTAATAAATTTAAGGGTAAATGTTCTTCCTCTTCTTCGACAATTTCCATTTCCCTTAATTCCAGTAGTCTTAGTAACTCTATATTTCTTTTAATAACGTTGTTGGCATTTATTTCTTCTTTATTAAAAAGCGACATTATTAAGTATTGGAGCAAGTAACTATTAGACGAATGAATTTTGTATTGATTTTAATACCTTTCTATACACCTATTATATAGGGGATTTAATCACATCATACATAGTCGTCATGAGAATCAATTAGTCTATTAAAAATAAGCAAATATGTTGTCTGATAAGGTTTTTAAGTAAACAAGATATCATTAATTTATTGCTCTAGTCACATAAATTTTCCAAATATCAAATGACGTGATTTATTTTTTTCCTGTATTTACTATATAAGCATTAAAATTTCTTACTCAGAGTCAAATTTATTTGTTGTGTAGTGAAACAAATAGTTGCTTTTAAAAATGTTGATAATTTTTGAATCTGAAGACATTAAAGTGTTACCTATCAAAACGTTATATATATTAATAAAAAACTTATTCGTGTGAGTATTGTTTCATATAATTTACTACTTATATATTTAGATTTGATTTTAATGATTGACTTAATTAATATATAGATTATTATATCTTTTATTTCTTTTCACAGACGTGGTGTGCATAAAATTGAAATTGTAAATAATACTAATCAAATAAATGTATTCTTGGACGGGGATGAAACACCAACTACCAAATTGGAAGAAATTACCTGGATATTACCGATAAGGTATCTACACGTAGAGGCCGAGAGTGCAGAGGATGAAAAGACATTTTTGGATGCGATTCAAAAGTATCCAGGGATAAAATCCTATATATTAAGTAATAAATATACCTTATAGTTTGTAAACGTAAAGTTTTTCAAGTTACTAATAAACTGTAAAACATTTACCTTTGTTTTATTTACGAATAATAGTTAGATATAAGATACATGAAAGTATTTAGTTATTCATTTTAATATTGGTTTCAATTGAAAATGACTTGGGTAGTAGGAGTAAAATAAAATAATCTTAAAATTTGTCTTGATTCGTTATATCAAAAAGGTTTAAATGAAATAATTTTAATAATAATAAAGTTTAATAGAAAACGAGCTAGAAATCGATAAAGAATGAATTCCGTTGTACTTCATGTCAAAGTAAAATAACATATTTGGGTCATAAATCTTTGTACTATTTAGTAAACTTAATAAAAAACATGTTATTACTTAAACATATCGTCTATTTTATAACTGAATACAATTTTACAAGTATTAACTCATACTATGTGATTTCCTGAGATTATTCTTCGATAAGATACCAAATAGTCGTTCGTTCACATTTATAACAATAATCTCGTAATCTGAGTCGAGGTCGAAGTTGTCGAACAGAATTATTACGTCTAATGATTAAATTTACTTGAGCTATATGTGGTTGAAAAGGTATACTTTTCGATTCTCTCCAACAACCACTACATAAATAAGTAAAGTTCATGGTAGCAGCAATTGTTATTTCTAAGACTATTTCTAAGATACTGATTTGTTATTCCTCCAAAAGATACCACATAGTTATACGAGCACACTGATTACAATAAACCCGTATTCGAGTTCGAGGTCTTTGATAATTTGCATATGGAACTCTGTGTGTTTCTCTCCAACAACTACTACATAAATAAGTAAAAAATTCCATGCAGATAATGTCAAGAGTAGCACATACAATGATAAATTATATTACTATGCAATGAGTAGTTCAAATGCATCAAATTAAATTTTAACTTTCTCCTTCTCGCAATTTTCTATTTTGTCTTCTACACGTCGACAGTCGAATAATATATTTGTCTTTCGAGTCCAAAAGTACTTCTTCTCGTTCTAAGCAGTCTTTTAGATTTACGAAAATTTTCGTTTCTTCTTTCCTCTGTTGTTTTAAATCCTTTTGACATTTGGACACATCGTTATCTAACTGATAGATTTCACGAGTCAGATCGGTCAAATTACTTTTAAAATTTTCAATTTCCTCCTTTAAATCGGCAATTACGACATATGCTACTTTGTATTTTTCTTGACAAATTTGCAATGTTTCCGTTAGATTGGTTCTCAATAAATACAAATCCGATTCCAATTTGATATTTTCCTTGAGCAGTGCAATATGTTTCGTATAATTTAACGACATTGTTAAATTCGCAGCCAGGTATTCGTATTCTAGAATTTTTCCCATACAAATATCATTAACAGCTTGTTCATTATCGTATAAATCCATATAATTGTCCAGTGACTTAATACATTCCTGATACAAATTTAAACTGGTATTATAAAGTGAATGATAATCCTCTAATAAATATTCATAATTTTGATTACAAGTATTATTGACATCAGCATCGTAGTTGTTTGTACTTTGACCAACGACAATAACGAGAACAAGCAATAGACAGGTAGATAACATTAGTGTGGTCAATATGAGCGAATGATAAATGAATCAAAAACTTATTTAGCATCTGTTTTTATAGAGATCGTGTTCTCCTCCCGAGAACCTCTTAAAGTCTCTAAAAAATATGGAAAATGTAAAATTTAACTGTTTAAAATGTGGATGTACAGTTAACAAAAATATAAATAGTTACTATCGAGATCGAGTTAGAATACGTAAATATTGTACATATTGTTTAATTAATTTTGTATATAGGAAAAATAGTCTAATTTCCATGCTTCTATCAATTATAAATAGTAGGGAGAGATAACTTGTATAAAACATTTCATTAATACACATATCATATCATTCATTCAAAATGCCAGTTATTGTACGAGTAAAATGTCCACAATGTAAAGGTGAAAGTGAAATACGAAATCAAAAATGTTTGTCGTGTGTGGTCAAAGATCGAATCAAACAGAACGATGGAGCAAAGAACGTACCTGCTTACCTTCTTTCCTTTGGCAAAGAAGAACGAGGAATCGAGAGAGAAGCAAACGAAAGACAAGGAAACAGATAGCATCCATTTCCTGTTAATTATATATAAAAACATACATCAAATACAATCATATTATTTGTATACTTGCTATTGACACATACATTCTAAAAATAATGGCTTGTCTAAGAGCTTGGTGGAATGAAATATCCAATTTTCCCGATTTACCTGCGAAATTTATCATTTATTTTCAAGATTTTGTCAATTGGAACATCATTTCACGAAAACAACATTTAGACGAAGATCTAATACGAACTTGTATCAATAAAGTCAATTGGCAACTTATCTCCCAATATCAGCAATTAAACGAACGATTTATGGAGGAATTTGCCGGAATGTTGGATTGGAATGCCATCAGTATCCATCAAAACTTGACTGAAGATTTTATCCGTCGACATAGAGAACGAGTTAATTGGAAATTTATTCAAAAATTTCAACGAGGAATCAGTCCCACCTTTTTACAAGAAATGAAACCCTACATTGATCAAATTGAAAATTGTTGTTGTTAAATCATTATAGTTTTCTCTTTTATACTTAATAAAGCCTTTTTCCGTACAAGTTGTTGTTTTTGTTATTTTTAACTACATACTGCTAATACTTTTATCATTGCATAAAACACGAGTTATATTAATTATATTGTACATTCAATGTATTTGAATTTATTTATCTTATCTGCTAAATTTTAACCTTCTTATCTGTTTTGAACTCTCTTTTATGTTATAAAAAGATTGAATTGGTAAATACAAGCAATTGTCTGCGTTTTCCTCTCTCACAACATATATTTTGTTTTGTGTGTGTGTGTAATTACTTAAACAGGTGAGTTTAACAGGTTTTATATTTATACATCATATCTAATTTGAATTGTTGTTGTTTGCAGTATGTCCTCTTTAAACGTTGAATCTACCATGCCTACAACATCTTCATCTAATCTAATCATTGATATGGATACAACAATTCCTACTACTACTACTAATACTACTACTACTACTCCTACTCCTAAGGAAAAATTTCCACTTGCTAAAAATATATTTTTGGATGGTCTTACACATATGGGACTACTCAAATTTCTCAAGAGATTTGAAAACGTACACCTCTATAATGATGTTAAACATGAAAATAGTAGGGAATCATTAAAGACTTTTAGACAAAACCTGCACACATTAACAATTGTGAATAAAATGCAACAACAACAAAATTATAGACTATTTGAACGTTCACCACTATCTCAATTGTATTTTTCGTTAATATTTGACTCGATTGAAAATTTTGATGAAAAGAATATCATCGACTGTTTAAAGGAAATTCCAACAGAAATATTTGAACAATTTCCATCGGTAATTGTTATCCCTAATAAGTACAATCTTAAGGACATTATTTGGAAAAGTATGCAAATACAAGAGATAGATTTAATTTCAGCCGTAAAATATGTAAAGACTCAATTTAAATTTTTCACCTTATTATCCAAATACAACCTTTTCAACCAATATGTCTTTTTACCTCATTATCCACAAATGTACGATAAAACTTACTTTTCCGACTTGTATGTACGTATAGAAAGAGCAATTCAAATAATTAATGACGACGATGATGACAACTCGAAAATAATTATTCCGGGAAATAACTCTTGTTGGAAAGCATACAAATCAGATGCAGGTTTCGATCTTTGTATTAAACACGATACATTTTGTCCCGCAGGGAAAGCTACAAAGATTGAACTGATTGAAAAAGTAAATATTCCTATAGGATTCTATGGACAAATTATTGCGAGATCCTCTACAAACTCTATAGGAACTATACGAACAGGCATCGTAGATGCAACCTATAACGGACCTCTAATTATTTATTTTATATCGGATGAAAATATCTTATTGGAAAAGTATCGAAAAAATTGCTCAATTACTTATATGTCCTTTGGTAAATGCATCGATCGAAAGAAATATTACGACTCTAAAGAGAAGTCTTATCAGAAAATCAAACAATTTTGGTTCTTCGGGAAAATATAAGATTCCCGCTGCTCAATTTTTGGGTGCACGACAATATTGTGCACAACCGCAAACAGATATTGACATTGCCGAATTTAATCAATGTTTTAAAAATTTAGTCTATTCAGATTCTTCCGATTCTGAATAATTTTACGTTTGTTGTTGTTGTACCTCTAAGAGTCTTTTTTACCTATTATAATACAAACTGTATTAGATTTATCTATTATTAGTTTTTTAATCTATTAGTATATAAAGTTTAACCTAGGAATAATTTGGTTATATAAAATAAAACAATATTTATAAGGTATTTTGGATTTTATTAAAGACTACATCTATTTCATACAAAAAACTTTTTTAACAGGAAGTCTCGCAATTTCATCCCATACTTTTTGTGTCGGTTCCTTCTCCAAACGCACATGAATACGTCTCCTTTGCCTTTTTATTTCCAATAAAATATCTCTGAAAATAAATATATTGCTATTAAGATGATTTAGGAATTTTACTATTCATACTCACTTGAATAACTCTTGGAGTAATAATATATTTGTCGATAAGGCATTCAAATCTTCAGATTCAAATATTAAAATCATATTTTTGCTTTCAAACTAACTAGAATCTTTACACACAACAAACAAAAGGTTCTTTTTCTCGAAAAAACTGCTACTTTGATCAGACTTTCCTCTTCTGCTTTTTGCGTTATAATGTGTTAATATGAAAATTGAAAATGGTATAATTTTCTCTCTTGAACAATTCTTGAGAATCAATATCAACTTGCCTTTCTTCTTCTTCTCTATTTGTACTTGACTTGTGTGTTTATATATTAAATACAGGATATTAATCATATGATAATCATTTGATATTTTTTAGAAACTTATATTTATCTATTATTAGTTTTTTAAGATTTATCTATTAGTATATATTCATAAGTTTAAGCTCTAGTAATTTGTTAATTTGGTTATAAAATAAAGCAATGTTTGTAAGATATTTGTATTTTATTAACAGACTACCTAAGAATTACATCGTAAAAAAACAATTTTCACAGGGAACTTGTCAAATTCCTCCCATTCTTCTCGTGTCGGTTCCTCCTCCAAACACAAATGAATCGTGTTTTCTGTCCTCTTCTTATTTCAAACAAAATATCTCTGAAAATCAATAATAATAATAATATGTTAGACAAGAAACAAGTAAAAGTTTAGAAAGGTGAATTTTACGCTTCATACTTACTTGAAGAACTCTTTTAATAACACATACAACATGTCTAATGACGTCTCCTCATCTATTATGTCGACTGCGACAAAGATCATTTCGTTCAAACTAACTAGAAACGAATCTTTACACAACAAACAAAAAATTGTAATTGAATCGGTATAAGATGGGTGTTTATATATTAAATACAGGATATTAATCATCCGATATGCATTTTTTAGAAAATATATACTGATTATACACGTTTATCAGTATAAATGCAATTTAATTTGGAATATTACCACTTGCATCATGCAAAATTTCCATTTGTTATTAAAAACATGTTTTTCGATAATTATCTCGTATCATTATATTTTTATAGACTAATTGACTTGTTTTTGTTTTTTACATAAATCAAAACTAATTAAGTAAGACAACAATTGACTTGTTTTTGCAATAAAGCAAAAACTAATTAAGCAAAACAAATCTATAAGTTTAAAATATAAAATAGAACGAATTATTTATTAATATAGTCATCAGTTTAAACGTTTAAACTTGAACAAAAAATATTATTATTCAGTTAGTCAGTCATTCGATATCAATATGATTGAATCAGATGTGTTTATTGACATTCAAGGATATAATTGTTCTTTTGGATATGTAATCAAAGAGTTGGCAATTTATGATGGCCATCGTTGTGCAAATTATTTATTTAAACCACCATTCTCGAGAACTATGATATCTAATGCTAAAGATCAAAAATTGATTGATTGGTCAGACAAATATCACGGACTATGTTGGGAAAATGGATTTGTTGAAATAAACGATATCGAACCCATTTTACAAGATGTATTGAAAATTTATCAAACTCCATATCGAATTTACGTCAAAGGAAATGCAAAAGTGAATATTTTAAAGAAATTCTTAAATGAGGACTATATACACAACATTCCCATTGAACAAGAACCTAAATTAAGTCAATTTAAAATGATTCCAGAATGTTATTTTCATAAGGATATTAATCCATGGCATTGTGCATTATCCAATGTAAAACTACTAAATTTTAATACAATGTTAAATAAAATTGCCATCTAAATATTTTGTTTTTAAGTAATAGCGCTAATTAAGTCATAGCAAATTTTCCAATCACTTTGTTATTATAAACATGTTTTCGACATTTATCTCTTTAAATTAGTTTTTGTTATTTTTGTCTATAGCGACTAGTCGACTCCATACATCATTATTTAGATAAGTGGTAATTTTCCAAATTAAACTATTTTGTTGAATTTATACTGATAAACGTGTATAATTAGTATATGTTTCTAAAAAATGCATATCGGATGATTTGTATTTATTATTATATAAACACATACATGTCTTATGTCGAATCAATTACAAGTTATCAACATAGTGACATATAACTGATTTAATCTCTTTGGAAATTTTAAAAAATAATTCCTAATTCATCGAGTTAAAACAGAAAATTGTCAAATCATACACGATGACAAGTTCTCAATGTTCATATAAGCTAGTACTAAAATGTTCACGAAGTGGTGCAACGTTAAAATTTTGTTGGAGTACTAAAATGGTACAACTGAAGAGCTGGTCCCTGATGTTAACTCAATTAAGTAAATCAAAGTGTAAAAATTGTCTACAACCTTTAATTATGCAAACTTATTATAAAAACAAGCCTTGTGCATTGGTTAGACCAGTACATGAAAATCTGTTCATTGACAAGGAAGAATATGAATGGCTCAGGGACACACTACTTCATATGGGTCGCAAATGTCTTCGATATACAACTCGAATTAATGTATTAGCAGGAATGAGCGGCCCGTATTCAGCTAAACTGAAGATGGCAGCCTCCACTATACGTAAACGTTCCCACCAGGATGATTAATGTATTATAATAATTTTTGTATTAAGATTTTAGTTAATTTTATATAGAGATTTTATATTTTTTAAGTATTTAAGTAAGTCAATAATTTAAACCAATTTGCTTTTTAGTAGACAAATAATATTGATATTATATTTACAACCTATTTCTTAGTTTATTATTAGTCAAATCTTTGTTCTTTTGGAAACAAATTTTGATTTACACAAATATCAGAATTACTAAGTAGTGATAGTAACTTTAAAACAAACAAAACAACCTTTACGTGTTTACATTTACCTACAACGAAATATCGTAAATTTATTGGTCTTTCAATTATTTTAATGCTTTCGAATCTACTTTTTTTCAACTAAACAACCTATTTCTTAGTTTATTATTAGGCAAATCTTTGTTCTTTTGGAAACAAATTTTGATTTATACAAATATCAACTCTAATTAGTGATAGTAGTAACTTGGAAACAAAATATTTTACATGTTTAAATTTATTGGTCTTTCAATTATTTTTAATGCTTTCGAATCTACTTTTTATCAAACTAATTTTAACATTTCTTATCTGTTTTTGTTGAACTCTCTCTCTCTCATTTATACATACTATTAAGCAATTCATAATTTTTAGTCAAATAGTTATTAGTAAAGCATATAATATTGCAATTTGTACTTTATCCAATACATTTTTACATCCTCTTATCGACAAAAATTTGATCTTTCTTATCTGTTTTTGTTGAACTCTCTTAACAAACTGGTTTTTGTTGGTATCATTTCGTACCAGGCAACATATTATTTACATCTTAACATTTTAGTTAGTTTTATTGTATATTTTTGTACTTTTAAGTATTTAAGTAAGAATCTAAAATATTAATTTATCCAATACATTTTACATCCTCTTATCAACTAATTTTAACCTTTCTTATCTGTTTTTGTTGAACTCTCTCTCGCATTTATTTAATATTTCTAATCAAATATATAGTTATTAGTAAAACATAACATTGCAATTTATATTTTATCCAATACATTTTACATCCTCTTATCGATAAATATTTGATCTTTCTTATCAAATTTGTTGAACTCTCTCATTTAATTTAGGTTTTTGTATCATTTCGTACCAGGCTCTACATTTACATCTTAAGATTTTAGTTAGTTTTATTGTTTTATAGAGATTTTATATTTTAAGTATTTAAGTAAGTAGAATAATTTTCTCCAAGGTATAGAAGAATAGTTGTAAAGATTTTTAAACAAATTAGACGAGGCTCTTTTGTTCATTGGTATTAATATATTTATTAAATCTGTGTTCTCATACTTGTATGTTTTATTCTCCTCTCGTTCCCACACAACAACGAGTCAAAGGCTCAGCTCATTTTTAACAAATATTTTACTAAGATTTACAATACAACGAGACCAAATTATACTTTTATTAGGCTCAACAAAACCTTTTACAAAACTAGTAACAGATGACTCGAATGAATTATTTTATAGTTTCTTGTATCTACTTTATTTTAGTAACAATTTGTAGAATTTATTAATATATTGTCTTAAATATCTGCTCATACTTGTATTTTATTCTCCTCTCATAATACGAGTACAGACTAGGCTAGGATCATCTCTCTCTACATATATATTTTTACTAAAATTTACAATACAACGAGACCAAACTAAGCTCAACAAAACTAACTCTTTGTGAAAAACAAACAACAACAACTTTTACTCTTATACGGTAAAAGGCTAGGCTCATTTAATATTTTACTATTATTATTACAAACCAAAAACTCATTTGAGATTCATTTAAGCTCATTTCGTACTTATTTTACGATTCTTGACAAATATTACTTATTTAACTTGCTTTCATCTCATATAACATATTATAGCAAAATCCAACGAGTTCACAACATTTCAACGAGCTCACAATAAGCTCATTTCATATCACTATAATAACTTGAGAACAAACAACAACAACTTTTGCCTTTAACTTTCCCACAGCCAAATAAATTTCTTGCTCTTTCAATTATTTGCATGGAATTTTCCTATTAATACAACTTTTTTGCTATTTCTTACATTCTCACATACATTCACTCATCTCTTATCAACTATTTTTGACCTCTCTTATCTACTTTGATGACCTAACGAGCCACTTGTTTACTCAATTTTACTTACAAAAAGTACCATGAATCACACATTATTCATACATTTTGTTTACATTTTGCCTTATCTTCGACATTTTTACCGACTTTACGGCGCCAGTTATTTACTGTTTTCGCTCAAATTACAAGATTTTACATTGTATCATTGCTATTTTTAATACATTTACTTCTTTGCCTTTACAATTCAACCTATCAGACACAATTTCGAATAGATAACACACATTTTTTACCCTTCAACCAATCAAATTTATACTCTTATTAGCAAATTTTACACAACAACCTATCAAATACATGCCTTTTCCAATAGACAACACCCATTTTCACAGCTCACCTATCCAAATACACAGATTCTTATCTCATTTTACACATTCAACCAACCAAATACAACCTTTCTTATCTAGTTACGCCTACTCTGATAAGAACACACCAATAAGCATCTAAACTAATGCAACTTCTCCTCAAATGAAAGTTTATTAAAGTTTTAATGAAGTTAAGATACCCTGTTTGCACATCTACTGGACTTGTTACGTCATTGACGATCACTTCTTGCAGAATCTCATATTACACCTATTTACACCGATTCTACCTATTCGGAAGACATTTTCAACAACTTATTTTGCCAAAAAGGCACTGTTCAACAGCCACTGGACAATTTACGTCATTGACAACACTTCTTGCAGACTTCTTCTCATACACACTTACACCTATTCACATCTATTTACACCTATCTTACACCTATTTACCTCTAATTTTACACCTTTTCGACAACTTATATTGCCAAAGAGGCACTGATTCAACATCCACTGGACAATTTACGTCATTGACGACTACTTCTTGTACAAATTTCAACTTTGCAGACTTTTCACATATTATTCACCAATCCTTTTTTATGTCATCCCAACAATTGCATTCTCTATTACGAATCCTATTTGGCTAAGTAGGATAAGTCCCCAAGTTTTGCAGTATTGAAACCAACTTATGTAGGTTCAAATCCTACTACAGACATGACTTTTTTTAACTTATTTAATTTAATACACAACATTTAAGATTTATTCTAAGTCCTCAAGGTCAACAAAAGTGACAAAAAGGCACTGAGCTACATCCACTGGACGAGTGACGTCAAAACTTCTTCAGATATTACAGGTAAATTACAGGTAAATTACAGGTAAATTACAGGTAAACAGGTGACACAGGTATACAGGTAATTAGGTGACAACAGGTATACAGGTATACAGGTAAATAGAATACAAGTAAACACTTCTTCAAGGTCAAATGTGCCAATAGGGCACTGATCAACAACCACTGGACTTGTGACGTCATTGACGTCACCTCTTCGGATTTTTCAGGTAGAAAGGTAGAAAGGTCAAAGGTCAACGAAAACGTAACTAACTACACTTATGCGGACGAAGAAACACCTGCCTGAAACAACTTCCAGAAGACATGACCCAAATGACTTTCAGCTCCTGAATTCACTTCTTCGGATAGTGGTCAAGGTCGGGTTAAAAAGTGGCCATCGAGGTGTCCCAGAAGCGCGTTACCTCTACTACTTATATATATATATATATATATATATATATATATATATATATATATATATATATATATATATATATATATATATATATATACCATATATATGTATATATATATATATATATATATATATATATATATATATATATATGTATATATATATATATATATATATATATATATATATATATATATACCATATATATGTATATATATATATATATATATATATATATATATATATATATATATATATATATATATATATATATATATATATATGGTATATATATAATCATGCATCGCTGCAAATAACCATTGCCGACGAGAACACAAAGACTGATAATATACATACAGAAAGGGGAGTACGTCAAGAGGACACTATTTCTCCCAAACTGTTCACCCTAGCGCTGGAAGATGGGTTTAAAAATGTGAACTGGCATGACAAAGGAATTAACATAGTTGGCGTACGACTCAACCACTTAAGATTCGCAGATGAAATTGTCGCAAGACAGCAGAGGAACTTCGAATCATGTTGCATGTTGGACTAGAAATTAACGCAAATAAAACTCCCCAAGATATAGATGTGGCTGTTGCCAACCAATTGCTCATGCCCTCGTACATATATTTAGGACCCAAGATACAGTTGGGAAAACAGAACCAAGATGCAGAAATCTCCAGACCAACAAGTCTGGGATGAGCAGCATTCGGTAAATTGGGACATATAACCAAGTCACCAGTTATGCCAATAAATCTTAAAAGGAAGGTCTTTAATAGTTGTATAATGCCTGTTCTCACTTATGGTCTAGAAGCTATGGCACTAACTAGCAAGTCGGCTAACAAGCTCCAAATCACTCATACAATGGAAATAGCCATGCTTGGACTAAGCTTTAGAGACTGAATCAGAAACCAAGATATCCGAGAAAGAACAAAAGTACCGGATGTATTGGGGGGGGGGCACATTGCGAGACAAGATCCGAATAGATGGACTAATAAATTGTTAACATGAAGAGAGAAATGTGGGAAGACTACAAAAGCGAAGCGATGTAGGAACGAACTGGACACAAGTTGCAATGGATAGAAGGGCATGGAAGGTTTTGGAAGAGGCCTACATTCAGGAGTGGATGAGAACACACACTGAGAAAGAAGAAGATATATATATATATATATATATATATATATATATATATATATATATATATATATATATATATATATATATAATCACCCTCAAACATCTATTTTCGGACATAGGCCTCCCCTTCTCTTTTCCATTGTTCTCTGTTATGAGCAATTTGCATCCATCCCTCTCCAGCATGTTTCTTCAGGTCGTTTGCCCACCTCATTTGTGGCCTACCTCGTTTTCGTTTATGCTCCCAAGGTCTCCACTGCAGGATCCTTACCTTTTATTCTATCTGTCGGCTTTTTGTCGTAAAGTATGAACGGCAAATTTCCATTTAAGCTTGGCTATCTGTGTTGACACATCGCTTACTTTTGTTCTGGTTCTTATCCATGTATTTTTCTTTTTGTCCATGAGTTTGATGCCTAGTATTTGTCTCTCCATTGCTCTTTGTGTCCTAGCTATTCTATCGATATTTTCTTTTGTAAACGTCCATGTTTGGGAATCATATGTGGGGACAGGTAATATACATTGATCGAAAAGCTTAGTTCTCAGGTACTGCGGATATTTTCTGTTTTTTAGGATGAATGGGACGGCGAAACGCGTCTCGGGATGGATGGACGAATAAGAGAACAGTGGGTAGACTGCTGAAATATGGGCTTTGCCGATTTTCAGTTGTTCTACAATTATTTCCCACTTTTGTCTCTCGTTTGTCGATCCTGGTTTGACTGATGAGCAGTGACATAACGAAACGCGTCTCGATATGGATTGGCAGATGGGAGTACAATAGTCACTGCTGAAATGTGGACTTGTTTATTTTTAGTCATCATCATCACCTATATAGTCCAGCGTCGGACATAAGCCTCCCCTAAGTACGTCCATCTTCTTATTATTGTATCCCACTGGTCTTTAGATGTCGTCAGACCATCGGGTTTGCGGGTGCCCTCTACTTCTTCTCTCATTCCAGAGCCTCCGGTTGATTACTTTATGGGTTCATCGATTATCAGAGAGTCTTGCGATATGATGATTTAAAGTCCACGTTTCCGTTCCGTATGTCAATAATGGCAACACGCATTGATCAAATGTGTTCGCTTTTAGTGTATTTGGGACACTGGAAAGGAAGATGTTCCGCAATCTGCCAAACGCCAACCAAACCAATGATATTCTCCTTGGTAAATCCGCTTTCAGTTTTCTTTGGATTTTACTATTTTTTTATCCAAGATATACATATGAATACGTTTTTGTGATTTACTCGTTTTCAATGTTCAGTACTGCTTCTTTATCACAGTCGTCATTTGTCATGGACATTCTTTTGGGCGATTTTTGTCTTCAGGCCAATCTCTGTGAGCTTTTTTTTTTTTTTTTTTTTTTTTTTTTTTTTTATTGGTCTAGCACACGTGCTGCAGGGAAGTCCCTAAAGCGCTCCAGGAGCGGCACGAGTGCGGAGCTTGTTGTTAAGTTCGTTCAGCATTCCTTCCAAATCTTCTTTGTTGTTAGATATAAACACAATATCATCCACGAAACGCAAATGATTGAGTAGCCCTCTTCCTATATTTATACCCTCTATTTTTAGTAATTAATATAAATCTTTAAATACTTTTTATAACATTTATCATGTTCAGTTGGTATGCTTGGTAAAAAACCAAGCATAACATGTAATTTTAATACTTAAAAATAACAGTTTTTTAAATTTCCTAAACTAATAGCCCATCGTAAATGACAACGTAAACACGAAATATTTTTAAAAGTGTTTATCTATTCGTGATTGGCAGGTGTTCATGTCTTTGTATCAAGAAGGTATTAATATTTCTAAAAAAAACAGGAAGGCGAAGTGTTTGTATTAAAATTCATTTACAAGCTTACTTATTCACAGTATTGTTGTTAAAAATATCTTACAGGTACAGATAGAAACAAATCCCCACGCACTGCATAATATCTATTTTTATTCATCATTATTATTAATATATAGGTAATAGGTATACACAGGTCACAGTATTTAATGCAATAAAATAGAGCCTATATGAAAGTATTTAAAAAACTCATTTACAAAGAAAAACTGTTTAAAAGTACCATATTTTATCATAAAAAGAACTTAACACTAATACGATACATATAATTTACAAAGTGCTAACATATATATATATATATATATATATATATATATATATATATATATATATATATATTATATATATATATGTATAAAATAATATATATATATATATATATATATATATATATATATATATATATATATATATATATATATATATATATATATGTATATATATATACATAAACACTTGTATGACCTCGATGTTCTTTGTCCTCCATACCTGTATATTCCAGGTGCCGAGAGCAGCTATTCTGTTTCGGGATTTCTTCGTTTGGCTGAGTTTTAAGCTTGGGTTAGCTATTCGCTTTGAAGTAGAATTGCTCCCCCCCGTATCCGATGGGGCTCCCTTCTTCGAAGGTGTGGATTGCCACCCGGGGATTTTTGCTTATCTTGTGATTTTTCATCCTACTTTTCAAAAACAACTAGCATTTCCCAGTTTAGCTTTTACGTGTGTTAGGGTGCTAACTCCTAACGCCACAATTTATATATATACTCGTATATATAAATATAAAATATAAAAGGAAAAATTGGAGAAGACCAAGCAGGCTTTACGGCCGGAAAATCATGTATAGACCACATATACACTATAAAACAAACAATGGAAAAAAAACTGGCAAAGAATAGAGAAGTTCATCTAGCCTTCATAGACATAAGAAAGGCCTATGACTCAGTACCAAGACAAAGATTATGGAATGCAATGAAAGAAATAGGCATTGACAAAGAACTAATACACGCAGTAAAAGCTCTCAACGAAAACAACACAGTGAACATAAAAATAGGACATAAAATAGGGAAGAGACTCCAAACATCAAAACGCCTATTACAAGGATGCTCTACATCCCCAACACTATTCAAAATATACCTCGAACAAACATTAAAAAAATGGAAGCAAAAATGTAGTGGAATGGGAGTCCCAATACGAGAAGGTTACTTATATACTTATAAGTTTCGCAGACGACCAAGTAATCATAGCGCAAGATGAGGAAGACCTCAGTTATATGGTAAGAAAACTGAAAGAAGAATACACTAAAGCAGGATTAGTAATAAACTTTGATAAAACGGAATATCTAACAACAAAGGAGGGAAACGTGGAGAATCTAGAAGTCGATAACGAAACAATAATCAAAGGAACCGATAGATTTAAATATTTTTGGGAACCATCATTTCAAAAAACGCAACATCAGAAGAAGAGATTAAAGCTAGATTAGGACAAACGCAGACATGCATAAGACAATTAAATTCGATCCTGTGGGACACATTACAAAAAAAAAACAAAACACGCATATACAAATCAATATTACAAAGCATAATGACATACGGGTCAGAAACATGGACGATCAACAAAAGAAATAAATCGAAATTAACGCGGTAGAGATGGAGTATTGGAGAAGATGTTGTAGAGTGACACGTATGGAGAGTATAAAAAATGAAGAAATAAGAAACAGAATGAACATCAAAGAGAACGCAGTAAACACCATTGAAGATAACCGGTCAAGTGCAAGTTGAACTTGCGCAATTAGTGTTCCGTACGTTGATTGCTTTTAAAATAAAAAATTTTGTTACAGAGGTATAAAATAATCAGTGACTTTACAAAACACACCCCAAATGAGTTTTCAACAAAGTTTGTTTCTAATCTTTACTAAAATCTGATGACCTTGAAATTTTTGTTTTTTTTATATATCAGATAAATTATTAAAGGTAATGCACTCGTGATAATTTTCGTTCAATCTACACCCCGTGGAGAATATTCCAGAATTTTTTTAAAATTTTTTGATAAGTACTTTTCGAGATAAGGCGGAGGACAGCGATTTTTCGCGATTTTTTAAAAATAATGCAAAGAAAAGTGCGCGCAAGTATTACATCATATATATATTTTTTACTCGTGTTTTCACAAGCTTTCATTTGATACCACACTCGATGACCTAGTAAAAATTTTTTATTTTCACTTCCGATTTCCCCTCCCCCAAAACTAGCCCCTTAAGTGAAAATTTAACTCTCAAAACTACATGGCTCTAATGCGGCCATTAATTCCTATATTATTACCAAATTTCAACTTTCTATGTCAAATAGTTTCGGAGAAAATCGGGTGTGACAGACAGACAGACAGACACCGAAGTGATCTTATAAGTGGAACACTAAAAAACGATTAAAATGGTATGGACACATAAGACGGAGCGAAGATAATAGGTGGATAAAGAAAATAATGGAGTGGAGCCCTATAGGGAGAAGAAAAAGAGGAAGACCCAGACGATCGTGGAGAGACGATGTGGACGAGGCTATGGAGGACAGGGGTCTAACAGATGGAGACTGGGAAGATAGAAACAGATGGAATCAAAGACTGAGAGAAGGAAGACAGTGTCAGCTGTAGAAAATCCTTGAGATATATATATATATATATATATATATATATATATATATATATATATATATATATATATGCAATAAATTTGCACGAAGTTTCACCAAAATCTCATTTGGCATTTTCAAGTGCTCTTGCTATTGCTGTTACTCGATACTGTGATTTTGAACAGCAGCAAGATCACAGTATCGAGTAGCAAAAACAGCAATAGCACTTGAAAGTGCTAAATGAGATTTTGGTAAAACTTCGTACAAATTTATTGTTACACGATTGAAATCCAGAATTTTAATGTATGACGTTCTGAGATCCGTGAAAAACTCTATTATAACCTCAGTTTCCCATTCGGCTTCTTCATTTGAGCGAAATCTCTGTTCTCTGGAGTCACCTTTTAAAATTTGGAAAGAGGCAATAATCTCTGGGTGCCAGATCTCGTGGATACGGCGGATTCATAGCCCAATTGGTCCAATTTCACCACCGATTTTATGGAATTGTGAGCTGGTGCATTATCTTTGTAAAACAATACTTTTTTCTTTGTCAAATGCGGCCTTTTTTAGTGATCCGTACGGAACACTTCGGTGTCCGTCTGGCTGTCTGTCACACGCGAAACTATTTCACATATAGAGTTGAAATTCGGCACAAATATAAGAACTGATGTCCCAATCAGAGCCGTATAGTCTTGAAAGTTAAATTTTGATTTAAGATATTGGTTTTGGCTGCTGAAATCAGAAGTGAAATTTATTTTTTTTACCAAGACATCGAGTGGGATGTCAAATGAAAGCTTGTGAAAACACGAGTTCAAAAATATATATCATGTAATACTTGAGCACACTTTTTCTTTATATTAAAAAAAAAAACAGCCAAAATTCGCTGTCTTAAAACGTACTGATCAAAAATTTTAAAAAAAATTTTGGCAAGTCTATGAAGACTTCTCGGTCTACACTTTAAGTGTAGAGTGAAAATTATCACGCCTTTGCTGTATGGTGGAGGTTTTTTTAATGTACTTTTCGGTACATTACTGCTACCAAGTTGCGCGTCCGTACCGAGAGAAAATAATTTTATTTTATTTGTTTATAATTAAACAAATATTTAGGTAGTAATTAATGTAAAACAACTGAAAACAGACGAAGTCTATATTTCATCTGTTTACCCACCGTTCTCTTATTCGTAAAATCCATCCTGAGACGCGTTTCGCCGTATTACGGCTCGTCAGTCAGGCTAGGATTGACAAACAAGAGAACAGAATTTACTGGTACTTATCCCAGAAGTTACGGAATACGATGGTAGAATACAACGAATAAGTATGCATACTTAGAACAATCTGTTGTAGTTAGTAATTATTTGTTTGTTGTTTATTATTAGATTCTAGATTGAGCTACATTGGCTTTTAGGTAGCGAAGATGCTATAACTATTGTACATTTATTGACTAAGAAAAAACATGAAAATATATATTGAACCTTAAGATATATGGTATACATGTCAGGGACCTAATTAACCTAGCCTATGTGAGAATTTTATTTTATTTTAAAAGCACCGTACGGAACACGAAGTCCGACTTGCACTTGGGCTGTTTTTTTTTTCTTGATTTCACCATTCATACAGTCCAATAAACCCACGTAATACCCTCTGGTGATTGTTCGCCACTTCTCATGATAGACAGTTTTGGACGCTTCGGTCAGCGGTTCCAGCCACTCTGCGAACTGCCTACTGGACTCACGTATGTAGTGGTGGATCTGTGTTTCGTCCATTGTCACGAATCGACACAAAAATTTCTTTGGATTACACCGAAACAGTGCCAAACAGCTTTCTGAATCTACGACATGTTGCTGTTGTTGATCAATCGTGAGAGCGCGTGGCACCCATCAGGCACATAGCTTTTTCATATGTAAATATTCATGCAAAATATACATCACGTGTTCTGTTAATATCTTCACGATATCAGCTATTTCTCTCACTTTCATTTTGCGGTCATTCAGAACAATATGGTAGATTTTTTTGTATTGTTTGGAGTGACTGCTTCATTGGAACGTAATACATCATCGGTGCTTGTACATTTGTGCAGTTAAGTTCACTAACCATCGACATATAGTGGCTTTCAAGGGAGCAGATATGCCATAACCCTTCTCAAACAATTCTCAGGTTCGGGTTTTATTTTTCTCATCAAAAAGCAATGTTTAATCAACACACAAAATTCTTTTTGTTCCATCGTTTTGCAAAAATCAAAAGTAGCGTCACTCAAACAGCTGTAACTCTCAAACTAATAGACAAAATATCATGAAAATTTTACACGAATCTCCTGAGAGTTATCACTAACTGAAAATTAAATGTTTTTTTGTTTGTGCTGCCATCTCTAACACTTTGACTTCGTGAACTTTCCAGGGTAGCTTTTATAGTTGAGACCAATATGAGACTTGTGATGCGGTTTGCAATTAAAGTTAAATTTGTATGCAAAGTAGATAAGATCGTTTATGTGTTTATGCGTTAACTTACGTAAAGAAAGTATTTTATAAGTTATTTATTTTAACGAACTAACGGAAAAAAAGCAGAATAAACAGAAAGCATGCGAACTGTGACTTATGACGAAAAAAGATACACACAGAGAAAAATACAGAGAGGCACAAAGAAACTACAATAAAATGATCAAACAGAATAGAGACGAAACGTGGGAGAAGAAATGCTATGAGATAGAAAATTATCTTGGAGGAAGCCGATCATCAGAGGCTTGGAAACTCGTTAGAGCACTAAGAGCAAATAACTCTCAAAAATTACCATTACCCATTATAAGCATGAAAACGTGGGAAGACCATTACCAACACGAAATGGCTGAACATCGATCAGAATTTATTACCCAGTCTCCATCCACTCACAAAGTTCAGGGACCAAGTATAAAATAAATAGAGATATGATATCAAAACCAATCAAAACAAGGAAGAACGGTAAAGCTAGTGGACCAGAGGGAATTCCTGCAGAATTATTAAAATCTGGATCTAACAAACTAAAGAACATGTTCACCAACCTTTTCGAAAAATTTATAAATGGCGACTAAATTACTGAAGAATGGAAAATGGCATGGATAACGCCACTTCACAAAAAGGGAAGGAAGGATAAATGTGAGAACTACAGGTGCATATCGGTCACCAGCTCCTTAAGCAGACTTTATGGAAAACTGATTAGAGCAATAATTGAACAAGAATATGCGCCGTACGAAATTGAACAGCAAGCGGGATTCCGAGCAGGAAGAACTTGTATGGATAACATTTTTAGCCTTAATCAACTAACCGAAAAGAAAGTAGCAACCAACAGAGAAGTCCATCTAATCTTTATTGATTTAACAAAGGCCTACGATAATGTACCAATAAAGAAACTGTGGCAGGTATTGGAAAGAACATCTATTAACGTTACCGCCATACAAGCGATAAAACAACCATATTCAAATTGTCAATCAAGAATAAAGATTGGTAAAGAAATATCTGAAAGCTTTCACATCACAAAAGGTCTTAGACAAGGGTGTTGCTTGTCCCCAACGTTATTCAAAGTATATATTGATGAGGCCCTTGATCATTGGAGGAAGAGTTGTCGAGGAATGGGTATCGAAATAGACGATGAGACAACACTCTATACGCTACATTTTTCCGATGATGAGGTGGTTATCGCCCAAGATACAGAAGATCTGGAATATATGACAAGGAAGCTCATAGACCAATATAACAATTGGAGACTCACAGTAAACATGAGCAAAACAAAGTACTTGCGAATCGGTGGGGATAGGCAGAACCTGAAACTGGACAATAACATCGAAATTGAAGCATGCGACCAATATACTTACCTCGGAACTAGAATAGACAGCACTGGAAGAACAGAAAATGAAGTGGGAGAGAGGATAGCAAAGGGGAAAGGCCCGATCGGTGCCATGAATTCCATTCTGTGGTCAAAAAATGTCAGTAGGCAAAGAAAGCAACAGATTTACAACGTCATCTTCAAAAGTGTAGTTCTATGTAGGTGTGAAACACGGCAACTGAACAAAACTCTTGAAAGAAGGTTAAATGCTCTGAAAATGGATTTTTGGCGAAGATCGGCGAGAATTTCCAAGCTCGATGGGATATCAATGAAAGGATCCGGTCAAAAATGAAAATATAAAGAACACTGATAGAGGACGTACAGGAGAGACAATTAAAGTGGTACGGCCATGTCCAAAGGATGCAACACTATAGAATCCCAAAACAAATCCTACAGTGGACACCTACAGAAAGAAAGAAAAAGGGAATGCCGAAAATAACCTGGTCTATAGGCATAACAAAAGCAATATCCGAACGAAATCTACGACGAGGTGACTGGGATGATCGGCGAGAATGGAAGCTAGGAACCTGAAGGCGCAGAGTGACGCTATAAACCGGACATATATATATATATATATATATATATATATATATATATATATATATATATATATATATATATATATATATTCTAACGAGCACTGTAAAAGGTCTAACTTAATCGATAACTTCGTGATAACTTTTTAATATTTTCAAGATATATTGACATAAGAACACCTACATGTTATATTGACGTTGTTACACATTTTTTTAGTAGAAACATTCCAACTTGTTAATATTTCATTACTTAAATTTTTATTTAAGGTGAAAGGAAGTTTTAAGTATAAACTGTGACCTTGTCTTTTTATTTTTTAGTATACTTGAACCTATATCCAATGTTCATCTTTAAAAGAAACAGAATTGAATCGATCAAAAAAGTTATACCATCGTCTCAAGCCCCAAATAGATCGAATGAAGAAAAAAACATATACCATTCTTTAAAATTCTTCATATTATTTTCTCAAACGCTGGGAATTTTACCACAACAAAATGTAGTAAAAAATATAAATGAAATGTATTTTAAATGGTTAAGGTAAGAATATACCCTCTTGTTCATTGCTTATATATTTTCAGTTGATTATTAATTAAGATATTTCTTACGAGTAACTGTTAAAAGTAGTTTTGATTGAAATTTTGGGAAATATTAGATTTTAGCATCATTCATTCACTGCTTCAATATAAAGATGGTTTACCACGCCGTTTTGCCATAATTAATTGTAAAAGTTTCCAATGTTTAACACTTATAAGATAGGAATCCATACTTTTTCTTACAATTTCTGTTGTCGTATGTGCATTAAAA
Organism: Pachyrhynchus sulphureomaculatus; assembly: GCA_019049505.1. Classification (NCBI taxonomy): domain Eukaryota; kingdom Metazoa; phylum Arthropoda; class Insecta; order Coleoptera; family Curculionidae; genus Pachyrhynchus; species Pachyrhynchus sulphureomaculatus. The sequence continues at coordinate 24,757,293 of CM032447.1, forward strand.
AGTAAAAAGTCACAAAAAATTATATATGCATTAAAAAATTACTTTGCTATCGTTTGTTAAAATATGAAGGCAGTTTACCACCTAGTTGTTGCAAAGATATTAGATAAATATTACTTTTTATAGAATTTTATGGAGTGAATTTTCGTTGTGGCAACGTAGCTTGAAAAAGAGAGCTCGCGCGGATGCGGGCGTTTTCCCAAATTTTAAATCATATAGTCTGGGGGCTCATAACCAAGATTTTGGACTTATCGAAGAGCGGCAGATAAATATATCACTTATTAAATGTGACAAACTGAACAAAAAAATACAACTTAGATAGATCCGAATTCCGGTTCCTGCCGCTTATGGAGCGAGAAAGTTGCAAACAATTGAGGGTAAGTGAACCCATCACAGAGTGGCAGTTTTATATGTTATGAGGATATTCTAGCTTTAATATCTGCCACGGAGACCGGTTTCTGCGGGAGTAAACTTTTTTTTTCTTGAAAAAAATTGGCTCAAAAAATGAACTCATCGCTGAATGGCAGATATTCGAGATATAGTTAGTTGGCAGATATTCGAGATATAGTTAGTTGGGGACTCAAAAATAAGTGAAAAAATATTATTTGCTATGGGTTCTTTTTCTTTGAATTTCTACGAATTTTTGAGTTTTTGGATCCACCTGAACTCATTCGAGAGCGGCAGATAAATGAACCAGTGTTCGAATACTATAATACGAGGATACACGCTCTATGTGAAACTAAGGTCAGTCCATCGACCAGCACGGTCAACTATCTTTATCCTGGGTACGACTTCTATTCCCGATTTAGGCGTAACTTTGGAATCTGTCTTTTTGTCAGAAGGGACCTCTCTGGCCAACGAGAAAAGGCTCTGGAGCCCCCAAGCTTTGATGTTATGTGGTTAAAAATAACGACTCAACATACCACAAGGTTCATCTGTATCCTGTATCGACCACCAAGTGATACCAATTTTCGAACACTGTTCGCTTCTCTTGCAGACACCATCGATCATTTACAAATCCAAGTGCCGAAATTGCCATCCTGAGCGACTTTAATGTCCACAATATCAACTGGCTTAAATATTCAAATACTACCGACGAACAAGGATGTGAAGCTGAATCATTCTCAGTCAGTTGTGGCTTAACTCAGCTTATTGACGAACCAACACGGATCCCTGATCGAGACGGGGAGTTCGCCAGTTTTCTTGATCTGTTTTTAACCACCAATCCGGAGATTTACACGGTCACCGTAAATCCGCAGTTAGGTTCTTCAGACCATAAACTACTTTCGACATCGTGTATCCTGCCAATCAGTGACAGAGAGGCGCCTAGGCCGCGCAAGATTTGGCACTACAAATCTGCTAAGTGGGAAGATCTCATGGAATATTTTCGAACTTTCCCTTGGATGGACGTTTGTTTTCGATCCGACAACCCATCTGACTGCGCCAGGGAGGTCTCCGATGTTATTTGGGCTGGTATGGAAGCTTACATCCCTTTTTCGAAGAAATACCCCTCCAACGGCAAGCCTGATGTTATCTTCAGGCAGCGTATCATAAAGCGTATTTTAATGAAGCTAACCACCAAAAAGGCTTCTGGCGCTGACGGAATACCTGCCATAGCTCTCAAAAACTATGCAAGGGAACTAACATCAGTTTTATGTAGACTTTTCAACCTATCCTACAGAAAGGGAATATTTCCATCCTGCTGGAAATGTGCCACGGTTCAGCCGATACCTAAAAAAGGCAAGAAGACCTTGCCAAATAACTACCGACCAGTCGCACTGCTTTCAATAATATCGAAAGTCATGGAAAAGGTTATCAATCAGCATCTTCTAAAATATCTTGAACGATTCAATATTATTAGTGATCACCAATATGGCTTTCGTAAACATAGATCAACAGGAGATCTTCTGACTTATGTAACACATGTTTGGAACAACGCAATTGAACACTTTGGAGAATCTTGAGCGGTTGCTCTTGACATATCCAAGGCATTCGACCGTGTTTGGCACGATGGACTGTTGGCTAAGCTACGCTCTTGTTGTATGTTTGAAAAGTTCTGTTTGTGGCTCTCATGTTTCCTCAGAGAGCGTTCTTTACGAGTAGCAGTCGACGGATTTCTTTCTAACACCTTCACTATCAATGCCAGTGTGCCTCAAGGCTCCATACTGTCTCCTACTCTCTTTCTCATTTACATTAACGATCTACTGGAAAAGACCGGGAATCCAATTTACAGCTTTGCAGACGACAGTACGCTTGTCTCTTCATTCACTTTGAATGCTCGGACATCGGCTGCTCAGGCGAATATCCGCAGACAGCAGGAGGTTGTTCAACTTAACAAAGACCTGGAAGAAATTCTATCTTGGGGTGACAGTAACCAAGTGGAATTTAACGCTACAAAAACCCAGGCGGCAGTTTTTTCTAAGAAAGTTAACGTTGCTGAACTCGACATAGTTATGTCGGGGCACTCCATTCCCCTAGCATCGTCGCTCAATTTATTGGGCGTTAGTTTGGGAGCAAATATGTCCTGGCATGAATATGTTGCAGGCATAGCAAGGGGAGCTTTACACTCCACAACAACTGTTGATTCTTTACAAAGCTCAAATTCGACCATCTATGGAATACTGCTCCCATGTTTGGGGCTCCGCTCCCAAACATACACTGCATTTGTTGGATTCTGTTCAGAGAAGAGCTGTTCGTCTGATTGGAGACACGGAACTGACCGGCGGCCTTGATTCGCTGGAACATCGAAGAACGGTTGGCGACTTGAATCTGTTCTACAAGGATTTTCATGGAAAGTGTTCGAAGGATGTAGCCCGCTTAATTCCTCCCAAAGCAGTGCATGTTAGAAATACACGTCACGCTGGTGCTTCACATCCGTATGAGGTTCAGCTTGTTACTCCGCGTACAACGCTTTTCAAGCAGTCTTTTATATGGAGAACATCATCTCTTTGGAATAATTTGCCCAGCGCTGTCTTTCCGACCGAGTACAATTTACAGCGATTCAAGAACAACGTGAATCGCTTTTTCCGCACACATACCGCTCCTGGAGCGCTTTAGGGACTTCCCTGCAGCACGTGTGCTAGACCCAGAAAAAAAAGGAATCCCGAATACGCGCCATGAAGTCCAGTCCCTGCCTTTATCAGCAGGATTTCTTTATTTTTAATGCAGAGCTTAAGTTATAAACACATTGATTTTCTCTATTCACATTATTACTTAGCTGAAAGTTAGCATGAGTTTATAGCATCACGTTAAAGTCGAATTTCTAATCCATTTTTGCTAAAAATTTATTAATCTTTGTTACAAATAAATATTTCTATAATAACTTAATATAATATTATTTAACTCGCTAAATTTAAATTCTCTGTTCATTTTTTCAAGAACTAAATTATTTTATTATTACTGACAATCTATTAGAATTATATTAATTTTTCTTTGGGAATTAAATACAAATATTTTTATTTAATTGCATATAAATAAACTTATTAGCTCTTAATTTTTAATTAATTAAATTGGAAAAATGGATTCTAAATTCAGACGGCACGGTAGGGCAAAATTCATCTAAAAAAAACTTGGGCAGAGCTCGTAAAAAGCTTAGACTTTGCTGTTATGGAGAAAAATTCTACGAAATTCTGTTTATTAGCATAATTGTTTATAATAAATTATTTATAATAATAAAAAGGGTAAGTTTTTGCAAAAATAGATTCAGTGGGTCGAAATACGTCTAACCAAATTTGGGTGGAGCGCTTATTAAACTTAAATTTCGTTATTATAAAAATAAATTATATCAAATTACTTTTTTTAGATAATTGCTTAACAATTAATAGGTCATTTTTTCAAAAAACTAATTGCAGATCGGATTCTGCGACCCAACAAGACATAACGTACACTAGAATGGAGCCGCAACGCTCAAAGTTTAAAAAGAATACAGTGAAACCCCGGGTGGATGATGGAGTATTCGGTCATTGTTGTATTGGCATTAACCGAATGCGGCAAAAATTATTGTACGTTTTAAATACTACTCAGTATATAGCACCACTACACCAAACACTTTATTTTTGCACTCGACGCGCGTTTCGCTAACCATGTTAGCTTCATCAGGAGCGATTATTGACTGTCATATATTCGTTGAGTTGACAGTCAATCATCGCTCCTGATGAAGCTAACATGGTTAGCAAAACGCGCGTCGAGTGCAAAAACAAAGTGTTTGGTGTAGTGGTGATAACAGGGTTACAGGGAAAGTCGTCCTAGATAATTAAGGACGTTATAGTTTAGGTCGTTTCTGACCGATTTGACTCTATGACATGATGTCCTAAACTTCACCGTTTTCGAGATATTGAAGTTTAAAGATTTTCTAAAAAAAAAACATGTTTTTTTTTGGTTTTATATCGATTTTTTTTTATTAGAAGTTCTCGAGTGCGATTTTTTGGTTATTTTTAGTTAGTCTGTATGTCAAGTATCAAAAATCATCAAAAAAAATTTGAACTAGTTACTAACAGTTTCAAATGGCGGCTTGTTAATGTTTCTAAATTACGAATTTTTACCAAGTGTTTCCTACTTTAAATCAATAAAGAGAAAAAAAATGTATGGAATTTATTCTGCAAATTATTTTAAAAACTTTTACGTCTTTTTAGCTATCTAAAACGGTATAATATCTATTGGATCTATTGAAAATTCTAAGAAAATGAGATTTCAATATGCCCAAATGTAGAGTAACATAATAATAGAATTTAGATACTACCAATTACCGGTTTACTACCTGCACCTTCAAACAATAAAAAGGGTTGGGTAAGCATTTTTTCCGGTCGGGGTACTCTCTGTGCGAGTGACATTTTCTGTTCACTAAACATTATTGAATGATTTTTAGTCTGCTCATGCGATTCGTCCGTGGTAGATGTGCTATACCGTGCTTTTCAAAAATATCTGTGTTTCATCTTCTGACTGTGTGAATTGGCTCGTAACTGGATTTTGATCTCTGCTTGTGAATATGGCAACGTATACCAACTAGGAATACGCTGACATCCTAATGTGTTACGGATTTTGCGAAGGAGTGTCGTCGCGTGCACGTGATGAATACATACTGCGATATCCTACTCGTCGTGTACCTAATGTTAGCGTATTTGATGGAACTTATCGAAGACTACGAGAAACTGGTTCCGTACAAAGACGGCGGACTGACATGGGACGACCACGTATCTTTGACGAAGACGAAGAAAACGAAATACGACGTGCCTCTTTGAGGTGGACCCAACCACATCTACAAATGTTGTCGCACAACAGCTTGGTATTTCGCAGTGGAAGGTATGGTTTGTAATGCATACTGTTGGGCAACACCCTTACCACTATACGCCCGTGCAAGTCATTGAAGAAGGGGATCCGTTGAGACGATTAGAATTCTGCAGATTTATGCTCAATACCGATGTCGAAGATGCATCTTTTTTTAAGAAAATACTATGGACTGACGAGTCGAAATTCGACAAAAACGGTCTTACAAACTACCACAATGTCCACTATTGGGCTTCTAAAGAGGAAGGCAACCCAAGCAAAAAAAGAACGAAAGGATCACAAACAAGATTCAGCTTAAATGTGTGGATGGGTATAATTTTCAAATTATTTGGTTGGGCCATTCTTCCTGCCAGATAATTTGAATGGCGAGGAATACGACAATTTTTTGCGGAACGATTTACCTAATTTGATGGAAGACCTACCTATTGGTTTGAGACAAAACATGTACTTTCAACACGATGGCTGCCCAGCTCACTACAGAGGAAGTGTTCGTGCATGGCTCAATGACAATTATCCCAACAAATGGATTGGAAGAGGCGGACCCATACCTTGGCCGGCGAGAAGCCCAAACCTAACACCGATGGATTTTTATGTGTGGGGTCACATGAAAAGTCTCGTATACGACCAGATGACTCCTATCGAAAACGTGGATGTCCTAAGACAAAAAATAATTGATGCGGCTGACGAAATGAGGCGGCACCTCACAACCAGCGTTGTGAAAAGTAATTTAAGAAAAAGAATGAGAATTTGTGTTAGAAATAGGGGCGACCATATAGAACATGAATTATAATTAATAAAAAATATTAAATTGCAAGGTTTTTTTTGTTTTATTTGTGTATTTTTTCCTAGAACTAAAAATTTACCTTTTGCTACCCGAGCCCGCTTTAGGTGCCATTCTGTGTACAGTTTTCCTATTAAACTCCTAGTATTATACCTTTTTTGATAGCTAAAAAGACGTAAAAGTTTTTAAAATAATTTGCAGAATAACTTCCATACATTTTTTTTTTCTCTTTATTGATTTAAAGTAGGAAACACTTGGTAAAAATTCGTAATTTAGAAACATTAACAAGCCGCCATTTGAAACTGTTACTAACTAACATTTTTTGATGATTTTTGATACTTGACATACAGACTAACTAAAAATAACGAAAAAAAAACGCACTCGAGAACCTCTAATAAAAAAAAATCGATATAAAAGCCAAAATAACATGTTTTTTTTAGAAAATCTTTAAACTTCAATATCTCGAAAACGGTTAAGTTTAGGACATCATGTCATAGAGTCAAATCGGTCAGAAACGACCTAAACTATAACGTCCTTAATTATCTAGGACGACTTTCCCTGTAACCCTGTATACTGAGTAGTATCATTGTTCTACTCAGTATATATCACCATTACACCAAACACTTTATTTTTGCACTCGACGCGCGTTTCGCTAACCATGTTAGCTTCATCAGGAGCGATGATTGACTAAAGCTAAACTACCAAATCTACCCTATTTATACTTAGCCTAACCCTTGAATTACTCAAGCGGAACTAATGACATAGGCAAGGCTATCAGTTCCAGTCAAGTAACCAGTAGAGGGGACTATAAGGAATAGGCCCTCTGTCTTTGTTTAAACTACTTTTACATTTTATGATTTCCATACTTTCGTATGCGTTCAACAATCTCCTATCAGATACATTTTTTATTAATCTTAGATTATCTAACGTTACAGTATGATCAGCTTCAAGAGCATGTTCGGCAATGCTAGACTTTTCTGTTCTGTTGTATTTTAAGTGTGCTAAATGTTCTTTAAATCGTGTTCTAATTGACCTTTTAGTTTGCCCAACATACTTTTTGTCACAATCATTACAACTAATTTCATAAATTCCACTTTTCTCACAATTAGGAATCTTATCTTTGGGATTTCCTAAGATATTCCTCAGATTGTCTGATGACTTATAGACTAAGGTGAGGCCTACCTTATTAAATACCTTATTGAGTCCCTTGCTATATTTCGGATTATATGGTATGGAGACATACTTGGTGTTATTTTCTTCGCGTGTAAAAAAGGTGGAATTCTGAATATTAAACCTAAACTTATGCCTATTTATTAGCTTATTTACTAAGTCATCGTCATAACCATTAACTCTAGTTATATTTCTAATACGATTCCTTTCTTTATTAAAGTTTACTCTATTCAGAGGGAAAGTGACCAAACGATGAAATAAAAAATGTAATGAGGCTAATTCTTTCCCTTTCACTTTCACTTTCCCTCTGAATAGAGTAAACTTTAATAAAGAAAGGAATCGTATTAGAAATATAACTAGAGTTAATGGTTATGACGATGACTTAGTAAATAAGCTAATAAATAGGCATAAGTTTAGGTTTAATATTCAGAATTCCACCTTTTTTACACGCGAAGAAAATAACACCAAGTATGTCTCCATACCATATAATCCGAAATATAGCAAGGGACTCAATAAGGTATTTAATAAGGTAGGCCTCACCTTAGTCTATAAGTCATCAGACAATCTGAGGAATATCTTAGGAAATCCCAAAGATAAGATTCCTAATTGTGAGAAAAGTGGAATTTATGAAATTAGTTGTAATGATTGTGACAAAAAGTATGTTGGGCAAACTAAAAGGTCAATTAGAACACGATTTAAAGAACATTTAACACACTTAAAATACAACAGAACAGAAAAGTCTAGCATTGCCGAACATGCTCTTGAAGCTGATCATACTGTAACGTTAGATAATCTAAGATTAATAAAAAATGTATCTGATAGGAGATTGTTGAACGCATACGAAAGTATGGAAATCATAAAATGTAAAAGTAGTTTAAACAAAGACAGAGGGCCTATTCCTTATAGTCCCCTCTACTGGTTACTTGACTGGAACTGATAGCCTTGCCTATGTCATTAGTTCCGCTTGAGTAATTCAAGGGTTAGGCTAAGTATAAATAGGGTAGATTTGGTAGTTTAGCTTTAGTCAATCATCGCTCCTGATGAAGCTAACATGGTTAGCGAAACGCGCGTCGAGTGCAAAAATAAAGTGTTTGGTGTAGTGGTGATATATACTGAGTAGTATCATTGTGCCAAAGATTCCACATTCCCAACTTAGTATCATTGTGCCAAAGATTCCACATTCCCAACTTAGTTACGTTTTAAATATTTAAAATTTTAATTCTTTAGGTTTTTTGGATCACTCTTATTGTCTGTCATGTTAAAAATCAAAAATTTCATATGTACTTTCCAATATAGCTACCACAAAATTTTTTTTTAAATTTTCGTAATTACATATTAAAAGAGGTTTTGGGACTTTTGAATATAAATTTTAAATAATAAATATAAACAAAATTTAAAGGTTAAATATAAAAAAAATATAGAGCGAAATTGCACTGCAAATTAAATAAATATATTAATCTGCTTGTAATTGTTTCAATGGTGATTTGAATGTCTCTCGAGACACTGGCGGATGTGTACAGTATCTGAGAGAAAAACAAATTACAGGACGGGCGCCCGCGTTGTAGGACAGGCGTGCGCATTTTAATAAAGAACCAGACTCTATGGCAGATAATGTTATTTTTAGTATCTACAAACCTCAACGAACATATTAAAACAAATTACATTTGCTCCTTTATGGGTCAGGTGAGTCCATTTTTCTGCAACTTTGGACCGTTATAACTTTGGATTGACCCAATATCGATGACATATATTCATTTTTCAGTCATATTTCGTAGAAATGAAGCTATACTCAAAATATCTGCCACTCAGCGTGGGTTCCTCCACCAACTTTTTCTTGCAGCTTTAAAGCGTATTTCCAGGAATAGGAACCAGAGTTGAAGCTTTAAACTATCTGGAGAGACTAAGGGGCCCATAATTAACAAAGTGATACTATTATCTGCCACTCTTCGTTGAGTCATTTTGGTACTGAGCTCCCCGGACTAATATATGCAATGCAATAACATGTGATTGCGTGCGGCGGGAAGCAAGCGAGAAGCTACGTTGCCACACTCATTATACTTTGAAAACCAAATTATTTCGCGTCTTTCTCTAACATAATGCTCTCTCTGTCTTCTCGTAAGAAATACCTTAATTAATTAATTATTAATAAATAAATATATACGAATAGTTCGTATACAAATAAAGTCACATTATCTAGATAATGGATTAAGTTTCTAAGTATCAATTGGATTGGAACTCACTATCTCAGGACTTAAGCTTCTTCGCATTGCCAACTGAGCTATACAGCCCTAAAGCCAGTGTAATGGTGGTGGGATGATAATGTTCTGATTTAGTTATTAGAATAAATGCTGGGACGGTGGGTCGAGTTCCAGCGATACCGAAAACCATCTCTTATTCTCTTGTATCGCCAGTTGTATAGACATTTTGTGTGTGTTAGTTGATTTCGTTTTCCTAACGGATATTAATCATTTCCTTTAATATAAGCAGATAATCCTCTCTTAAGTTTTAGGATGATTTACACTATGACAATTATTACCGCTTTAAGTGTTGCTGTAGGAAGTTGTTTTATACACTGGGTATTGCATGGAAGTAACATTGAAGGAATAGGTAAGGTTATTGGATATTTGTCATTTAATTAGTTTGGTTTACAATAAGTCAATAAAATAACAGGCCAAGTGCAAGTTGGACTTGCGCAATTAGTGTTTTGTACGTTGATTGCTTTTAAAATCAGAATTTTTATTACGGAGGTATAAAATGATCAATGATTTCGCAAAACACATCCCAAATGAGTTTTCAATAAAGTTTTTTTTCCGATCTTTACTGAAAACTGATGACCTTGAATGCTATTTTTTGTAAATATATTTGATAATTTATTAAAGGTAACGCATTGGTGATAATTTTCGTTCAATCTACACCCTGTGGATAATATTCCAGAATTTTATCAAAACTTTTTTATTAGTGCTTTTCGAGATAAGCGGGAGGACAGCGATTTTTCGCAATTTTTTAAAAATAATACAAAGAAAAGTGAGCGCAAGTATTACATTATATATATTTTTACAAGCTTTCATTTGATACCCCACTCGATGACCTGGTAAACAAAAAAATCACTTCCGATTTGAGCCCCAAAACTAACCCTTTAATACAAAATTTAACTTTCAAAACTACATGGCTCTGATGAGGCCATCAATTCCTATATTAGTACTAAATTTCAACTTTCTAAGTCAAATAGTTTCGGAGAAAATCGGGTGTGACAGACGGACAGACAGAGAGCCATACAGACAGACAGACGGACGGACGGACGTCGAAGTTATCTTATAGGTGTTCCCTACGGAACACTAAAAATATTGCTTAATGAAAAAAATCATGGACGGACAGATAGGTGTTCCGTACGGAACACTAAAAATAACTTTTAATAGTACTATTCACACATTCTTCTAAAAACAGAAATATATTTGTGGGTCATTTCTTTAAGTGTCTCACCTAATTCACTACTTTTCTATTATCTTCTTCTTTATCCAACGTCGTATTCGATATCGAATCATTTCAATGCTATTCATGATTGATCTCTTGTTGATTAATTGTTTTTTTAATTGCATTTCTTCATCGGAATCTATCTTGAGTTATTTTGTGGGCGTTTTCGAAATTTGTGTTCAACAATTTTATGATAACATCTTTCCATCTAGTTGGTGATCTTCTCCTTCTTCTTTTCCCTGAACTTTCTATGTTGTCGCTACTCATGATGAGACCGAAGAATCTTAATATTCTTTGATATGTCATACTGGATAGTCTCTGGGTTGGCTGGATTTCTTGCAAAATAGATGCACTGGTTCGTTTAGCTGTCCAAAGTATTTGAAGCATTCTACCTCATCACCACATCCCGAATGTCCTTGGATTTGCTTGGTGATATTCTGAGAAATATATCCGAAGACTGGGTATACAAGTGTATTTCCAAGTTTAATTTTGGTTGTTTTCGTAATATTTTTGCCCCTCCAAATGTTTGTCAATTGTGACATTGCAATCCGATCAAGCTGCGTCTAGCTTTCATCGATTATAAGAAGGCTTTCGACTCCCTGGAACATTGGGCAATTATGCAGTCCTTAGCTCATGACACAATATACTCAAGATATACCGAACACCTAAAATTCATATATAAAAACTAGCCGGGCCCGCGGCTCCGCTCGCGTGGACTTGATTTACTACTATCGTCACGGCTTATTCCTTATGTTACCCAAAGTAATAAAATATCTCCCATTATTTCTCCTTATCTCCCATTATTTCTCCTTATCTCCCATTATCTCTACATAATTTCCATTATCTAGGCTTATCTCTGCTCATCTCCCATTATTTCTCCTTATCTCCCATTATCTCACCTTATCTCCCATTATCTAGGCTTATCTCGCAATATTTCTCCTTATCTCCTCATTATTTCTCCTTATCCCATTATCTCACCATAACTCCCATTATCTAGACTTATCTCTGCTTATCTCCCATTATTTCTCCTTGTTTCCATTATTTATACTTATCTTCCATTATCTCACCTTATCTCCCTTTATCGAGGCTTATCTCGACTGATCTCCCGTTATTTCTCCTTATCTCCCATTATCTCACCTTATCTCCCATTATCTAGGCTTATATCGAATTATATAGAACATATGTATAAATTTATAAAAACACGTAAATCGGAAATTTTTTTTTGTTATCATAATTGGCTTCCTCACCAAAAAAAAGTTTGCTAGTAAACGAATATTCTTGTTATGCCAAATAGGAAGATACTACTCAGTATATATCACCACTATACCAAACACTTTATTTTAGCACTCGACGCGCGTTTAGCTAACCATGTAAGCTTCATCAGGAACGATGATTGACTAAAGCTAAACCACAAATCCCCCTATTTATACTTAGCCTAACACCTGAATTATTCAGGCGGAACTAATAGCACAGGCGAGGCCATCAGTTCCGGTCAAGTAACCACTAGAGGGGACTATAAGGAACACTTTCACACACTCTGTCTTCATTTAAACAACTTTTACATTTTATAATTTCCATACTTTCGTATGCGTTCAACAATCTCCTATCAGATACATTTTTAATTAATCTTAGATTATCTAATGTTACAGTATGATCAGCTTCAAGGGCGTGTTCGACAATGATAGATTTTTCTGTTCTCATCATCATCAGCTTATACTATCCACTGCTGGACGAAAGCCTCCCTCCAGCCTTGCCACCTTTTTCTGTTTTGGGCGGTTGTACCCAATTTCCAGCCACTCTTCTCAAATCATCAGTCCACCGACTTGGTGGTCTAACACTACTCCGATCTTGATCGCCACTCTATAATTCTCTTTGTCCATCGTCCATCCTTAAACCTAGCAAAATGCCCAACCCAGTTCCGTTTCAGGTGTAGAATGAATTGGACTGCATTTCGTACCCCTGTTCTCTTCCTGATACTATGATTTGGGATGTGATCTCTAAGAGTAACGCCTAATATTGACCTCTCCATTTTTTGTTGCATAACATATATTTTATTGCTCCTTTTCTTCGTCATTGTGAGAGTATCGGCTCCGTACGTAAGAACGAAGGAACATGTCCCAGGTATTTATATTGGTGCACTTGCTCGATCTCTACGTTATTCAGTTTTATAGTGTCGCTTAATACAAGAGACTTGTCATAAACTGGGTCTTGGATAAATTGATTTTTAGACCACCCTTTCTTAAAACTTCCTAAAGCATGCGTAGCATAGTTTGTGCTTCTTATATTTTGCATGTTATTAAGACAATGTCGTTGGCGAAACAGAGGTAATTTAACTTTTCACCGTCAATGTTAAGTCCCATCCTTTCCCAGTTTTTTTTTTTTTTTTTTTTTTTTACGGGTCTAGCACACGTGCTGCACAGAAGTCCCTAAAGCGTTACAGGAGCGACACGTGTGTGAAAAAAGCGATTCACGTTGTTCTTGAATCGCTGTAAATTGTACTCGGTGGGAAACACAGTCCTGGGTAAGCCATTCCAAAGGGATGATGTTCTCCATATAAAAGACTGCTTGAAAAGCGTTGTACGAGGAGTAACAAGCTGAACCCTATACGGATGTGAAGTATCAGCGCGACGTGTACTTCTAACATGCACCGCTCTGGGAGGAATTAAGCGGGCTACATCCTTCGAACACTCTCCATGAAAATTCTTGTAGAATAGACTCAAGTCGCCAACCGTTCTTCGATGTTCCAGCGAATCAAGGACGCCGGTCTGTTCTGGGTCTCCAATCAGACGAACAGCCCTTCTCTGAACAAAATCCAACAAATGCAGTGTATGTTTGGGAGCGGAGCCCCAAACATGGGAGCAGTATTCCATAGTTGGTCGAATTTGAACTTTGTAAAGAATTAGCAGTTGTTGTGGAGTGTAAAGCTTTCTGGTTCGAAATAATATTCCCAACTTTTGAGAAGTTCTTGCTATGCCTGCAACATGTTCATGCCAGGATATATTTGCTCCCAAATTAACGCTCAACAAATTGGGTGACGATGCTAGGGGAATGAAGTGTCCCGATATAACTATGTCGGGTTCAGCAACGTTAACTTTTTTAGAAAAAATTGCCGCCTGGGTTTTTGTAGCGTTAAATTCCACTTGGTTACTGTCACCTCAAGATAGAATTTCTTCCAGGTCTTTGTTAAGGTGAATGACTTCCTGCTGTCTGCGGATATCGCGATATTGATTTTAGAGTACTTTCTAGGAGTGTTACGAAAAGCTTGGGAGAGAGCGTATCACCCTGCCGCACTCCTCTTTCTATTGGAAATTTGCGGGTGGATTGGTTAGTTTGTGTTTTAACATGAACGGTGGCATTTTCATATATGTATTTAATTACATTTGAATATCGATGATCAATACGACATTCAGCAAGCGCTTCCAAAAGTTTCTGCTGATTTACAGAATCAAAAGCCTTTTCGAAGTTCACAAATATGAGTACAAGAGGCTTATTGTATTCTAAACATTTTTCAATGAGGATTTTAACTGTGAGCAGATGGTCGTATGTTCGATACCCGAGCGGAAACCTGCCTGTTCTTTTGAAAGGAAAAACTCCAATTTATTTGCTAGACGTTTGGTAAGTATTTTCGTGAATAACTTGTCAGGAGGCTAATGGGTCGATAGGGTGTAGAGTATCTCCTTTTCTATGCATGATTGCGATGTAGTTATTCATTCCAGGAGGCATTTATTAAATAACATTTTAAGAGATTTGATAATTTGTTGTCCTCCTTGTTTAATTGCCTCTACTACAATATTGTCTTCATCCGGAGCTTTGTTATTTTTCATGTTCTTCAAGGCTGATGTGATTTCTTCTTCTGTGATATCCTCCGACTCCTGCTGTAGGACGTTTGGTATGTTGATTTCTGTTCTTTTATCTTGTAAGGTTGATCTGTAAAATGTCTCTTTTGTTTGTTTTCTGTTCTAGTGTATTTTAAATTTGCTAAATGTCCTTTAAATCGTGTTTTAATTGACCTTTTAGTTTGCCAACATACTCCTTGTCGCACAACTAATTTCATAAATTCCACTTTTCTCACAATTAGAGAGATTTGAGGGATTTCCTAAGACATTCCTCAAATTGTCTGATAACTTATAGACTAAGGTGAGGCCTACCTTATTAAATGCCTTATTGAGTTCCCTGTTATATTTCGGATTATATGATATGGAGACATACTTGGTTTTATTTGCTTCGCGTGTGAAAAAGGGGGAATTCTAAATATTTAACCTGAACTTATGTCTTTTTATTAACTTCTTCATCGTCACAACCATTAACACGTTGACTGCCAACTACGAGATAACTCGTAGATTGCGTTCTTTTCTCGGACGCCAACTACGAGTTACTTGCCATTTTTGTGCAGCGACGATTAAACTCGAAATATATCAGTGTTAATCTCGATAAATGGCTTCTGGGAAAAGAACAAAAAATCAATGCTGGCTTGCATGAACAGAAAATTTATTAAAAAATGAACAAAAAATATAATTATAAAAATTAGTTCAAATTCAAGAAATAAAATAATATTTTATTGTTTGTGGAACTTCTTAAAACAATCTTCCACACAAAGGGCTGGCTTCTCTTTACAGGCTGGACAGAAATAACGCGTTTCTCGGCGTTTTTTTGCTTGGGTACATATACGACATGGCTTTGTCGGACGCTGTTTTTTTTTCGTAGGTGGTAGACTCTCTAAATAATGGAGCTCTTGCAATTTAATTTTTTTCGAAACTGGTTGAATCTCTTCTCCAATCAACGCGACGACGAATTCTTCTCTGAACTTTATCAGTTTTATTTTAGAAGATGTTACTTTTTGAAAAATTTTGTGAGCATTGTGTATATATATCTCTATAATATGTAATGAAACCTTTTTGGGCCATCTAATAGTCTTTCTTAGAGATGAGTAGTACGAAAGCATTTGATCTGATCGGTCAATGCCAGACATCCATTATTGTAATCTCGAATTATATTCGGTTTCATACAAATTTTTCTATTGCGATTGGGCACCTCTACCATTTCAACAGCATGCATGTTTGAAATGCTAAGGACATCTCGTTTGTCTTTCCATTTGCATACAGTAACAGGACCATTTTGCTGCCAAATACACTCCCTTTTTTCAGTTTACGATTTACCACATCTCTGGGGTTTCCTTTTCTGTTATTTCGTAAGGTTCCACACACATAAGTTTTTCGTGTATTTAGCAGTTTTGTAAGAGTAACAGAATTATAAAAATTATCCATGTAAACCGTGTATCCTTTATTGAGATAGTCCTCAAGTAAATGTAAAACAACGTCAGTAGTGTGACCTACATTATTGTCAGTTTCCTCAGATTTTCCGCTGTAAATCTTTATTTTCATTACAAGACCGTCGAACTCACATAGTTCATACAGTTTGATACCATATTTGTGTTTTTTATTTTTAATGTATTGGCGGAAAAGCAATCTTCCCCGCCATAGCATCATGGATTCGTCAATACAAATATTTTTATCTGGTACATAGTTTTCATGCATAATATTATTGAAATGATTTAGTATTGGTCTCACCTTGTATAATCTGTCGGCAGATGGTATTGAGTTATCAACCAAATGAAAATAACGAAGTAACAACTGGAATCGATTTCGACTCATATGTGAGCGCCAAAAGTTTACATTATATAGCTTGTTTGTGCTCCAGTAATGTTCAATTGATGGAAAAGTACAAGGTCCCATTTGCAACAAAAGTCCAATAAAAACTTTCATCTCTGCAGCACTGATGTCTTCCCACTTTGATAACCTATTAGATTTTTTTATTTCTTTGCGTTTTTCAATTTCTTGCGCAGCATATAAATTAGTTTGTTCCACCAGTAATGCAAGAAATTCATCCGAAAAAAATAAGTCCACCAGCGTTTGTACTGTAAAATTTGTCGTATCCAATTTCACACCAACATTTTCTTGGAAAATAAATAATTCAGGATTTTGTTGAATTTCTGTCCACAAATCCTCATTCGCATTTGATGTTGTTGCTTGGGAATCATCGTCATTATCTTCAAATTCGGGATCAACTTCAGGTTCGGAGACGACTTCGTCTTCACTATCACTTGAATTCTCAGAAGGTTCATAATCGCTACTGTCGTTACCATCCTCGCCAAAAATCCCGTCAAATTCTGAATCACTTAGATTTGCGTAGTACTCAATTTCATTATGAGTCAGTGGTCTTTTCTTATC
The DNA here is from genome assembly GCA_019049505.1 of Pachyrhynchus sulphureomaculatus. Lineage (NCBI taxonomy): Eukaryota > Metazoa > Arthropoda > Insecta > Coleoptera > Curculionidae > Pachyrhynchus > Pachyrhynchus sulphureomaculatus. The sequence goes on from CM032447.1 coordinate 24,774,222, forward strand.
CATATTGCGTTCTTGATAATTTAATTATAACAATAATTATAAAACAAAACACTCAAGAAAGACGTAAATGTGATGCACTCGACAATTTCTGAGATATTACTAGCGAATATGGACACGTATCTATGATTCAGCTTTAGAGAAGCGACAGGTCGAAGCGTGTCTGTGCGTGTCTGCGTGCGAATTAACTCGTAGTTGGCTTCCGCGAAGAGATTTCTGTTACAGAAGCCAACTACGAGATAATTCGTAAGACCTTTTTTTTAAAAAAAAAAAAACACATTTTTTATGCTTTTTGATGATAACTATGCACTAGAATTAGAGTTTTTAATAATATAATGTGATTAAATCAAATTGTCATTTTAGGCCAGATTTCTGAAAATTGCCGTGGCAGTCAACGTGTTAACTCTAGTTATGTTCCTAATACGATTCCTTCCCATTATTGAAGTTTACTCTATTAAAATGAAAAGTGACCAAACGATGAACTAAAAAATGTAATGCGTATGTTGTTTGCAATGAAATGAATCATTAGGAATATATCTATCTGTTATTGTGTCTTTTCTATAGATATCAGATTCTAACCTGTTATTATTTTTATAACATATCTAAAAATGGCAGTTCTGCTTTGTTCTCAATTTCGTAAGTAAATTTAATGAAATCATATCGACTATTTAATTTGGAAATAAAATCATCTATATTTGCTTTATTTGTATCTAAAATCGCGAAAACATCATCCACGTACCTATACCATACCCTTGGGAAATACTCAAATCCTTGACTAGCTTCGGTTTAAATTGGCTCTCGAAAGTGATAAGCAATTACCCATAGGTGATAGGAGATTGTTGTACGCATACGAAAATATGGAAATTATAAAAATGTAAAAGTAGTTTAAATAAAGACAAGGGGCCTATTCCTTATAGTCCCCTCTACTGGTTACTTGGCCGGAACTGATGGCCTGGCCTATGCTATTAGTGCCACCTGAGTAATTCAGGTGTTAGGCTAAGTATAAATAAGGTAGATTTGTAGTTTAGCTTTAGTCAGTCATCGCTCCTGATAAAGCTAACATGGTTAGTGAAACGCACGCCGAGTGCAAAAGTAAAGTGCTTGATGTAGGAGATATATACTGAGTAGTGTGTCATTGTGCTAAAGATTCCACATAAATAGGAAGATAGTAAATCAAGTGAGCTTCTTAATGGTTCAAATTCCGTTCAATTACTTGAATATGGGTATCAAAAGTTATATATTTCTATAAATGGTGTCCTCATATGTAGAGGGTGCCATTAAAAAAATCCTAGTTGGCTTGGTACATTTTCAAATCTAGCAAGCGATAAATTTTGTGTTATCATATTTGGCTTCTTCATAAGAAATGTTTAGTACTGAAAGAATTCTGTTGGTATTTAGAATAAGAAGGAAATTAGTATAAATTTTATATTAACATTGACAATTAGGAAAAGTTTAATAAACTTCTTGTAATAAGTGGTATCTGCAAAATATTATTCTTTGATGAAGTACAGTTAGGAGAGTTACACTTGATATACTTACAATTTTTTTCAGCAACAGGTGTATTTTATGGCGGATCCCTTACAACAATGATCCTTTATCTACGTTTAGCAATATCTTGGAGCAAATTATTAAAAACTTGGTACTCAATTGACAAAATTATGAACGTTACTTATGGCTATCCGAAAACACTTGATAGAAAGATTAAAATATTTTCTGCAATATTTATTATATTAGGAATAGGTAAATATGTGGCTAATGATCTATAAAATTATTTAATATATTGAATTGTGTGATTCTAATTAAATAATTCTAATTAAAAGTCCTTTATGAAATAAGGGAGCTAAGGTATTCCCACCCACGGGATTATAGACTGTTGTCAACTAAAAGTCATGAAAATGTATAGTTTGTTTTTAAATTGGATCTTTAGTTTCTATGTGATTTGTTCTTTTTAATTTGGAGTTATCCGACTGGATTGTCACTGGAAGCGCTGAAAAAATGAAATGTTATATGAATATCTTAAGACAAAAGTTCTTTTTTTATTTAATTTAGAAGAAAGTATATATTGCATATATTTTTAAAACGGTCTATAAAGGTTTAGAAATAAACAGACGTCTAAATTCAATGAGATATTAATAACAGAGCAGGTGCAAGTTGAACTTGCGCAATTAGTGTTCCGTACGTTGATTGCTTTTCAAATAAAACAATTGTTACGGCGGTATAAAATGATCAATGACTTCACAAAACACACCGCAAATGAGATTTCAACAAAGTTTTTTTCCGATCTTTACTGAAAACTGATGACTTTGGAATTTTTGTTTTTTTTTATATACCAGATAAATTCTGTGTGTGATCCCACAAGGCACCCATTTCAATACATTAAGTTATTTCCATAACACTTCAAACATATATATATATATATATATATATATATATATATATATATATATATATATATATATATATATATTTATTTATATAATACATTAAGATTTCGGGTTTCAATCCGTTCGTTTAACAATGAATTTGCACGACGTTTCGCCAAAATCTCATTTGGCATTTTCAAGTGCTCCCGCTGCCGCTGCTACTCGATACCGTGATCCTGCTGCTGCTGCTGCCGCTTGAAGCGAGAAACCGACGTGTGGTCGTCGTCTTTTATAGGTAGGCGTCTACGCAGATTGTAGATGGGGGGGGGGGGTCGGAAGTGTTCGTCCGGGCAACGGTGTTTGCAGGCTGGGTGGTAATTACGGGTTCTGGCGCTATGTTGACTGTTGCCTTCTCGATGTTTTGGTTATTCCTTGATTTAGCTAATAGCTAGTAGCTCGCTTATTTTGCTGTCCATTCTTTTCGATTACCAAGGCTTCTTTGACTATGCGTGTTTTATAATGTGAAATCAAGGCTATTTGTTTAGATCCATCAAAATTGATGTTGTGACCAGTATCATCATGGTGCTGAAAAAGAGCTGATGTTGTTTGTCTGTTTTTGATACTTATTTTATGTTCTTGGACCGGGTGAAGATTCTTCTCTTTGTTTATCCTATGTACAATTTGTGGCCGTCTCCGCATGGGATGCTGTAAACTCCATGGTTTTCCAGTTTTTTCTTGTCCTTGGGGTTACCCAGAATGTCTGCCAGAGTGTTTTGTGGTTTATATGCTGTGGCTATGTTGTGTTTGCTTAGGACTCTTCCAATCCTATCTGTAACTCCTTTCACATACGGTAATAGGACTCTATTCTGATTGAGGTCGCGTTCTTCTGTCCTTGACTGTGGATGGCGCAGCATATAAACCACAAAACACTCTGGCAGACATTTTGGGTAACCCCAAGAACAAAAAAAACTGGAAAACCATGGAGTTTACAGCAACCCATGCAGAGAATGCCATAAATTGTACATAGGACAAACAAAAAGAAGAATCTCCACCCGGTGTCAAGAACATAAAATAAGTATCAAAGACCAACAAACAACATCAGCTCTTTTTCAGCACCATCATGGGGCTGGTCACAACATCAATTTTGAGGGATATAAACAAATAGCCTCGATTTCACATTCTAAAACATGCATAGCCAGAGAAGCTTTGGAAATCGAAAAGAATGAACAGCTAAATAAGCAAGATGATACGCGAAACCCGGAATTTTAATGTATTACATTTCACCATCCGTGAAAACCTCTATTGTAACATATATATATATATATATATATATATATATATATATATATATATATATATATATATATATATATATATATATATATTTGCCCCATATGTATGAAATGATGCCACAGCATTTATTAATTAATGTATCAAAAAAATGTTTAAATAAAAATTATAGGGTGTTATACAACGCACATGCTGACGTTGACAATAATATTTTTGGAACTGTCAGTTAGAAGAAATTAGGCCATCTTAAATTTTTTTAAATGGAAAGCCCTGTATGTTACTTATTTTTGAGTCCTACTAAAAATTCTAGATATTATTTATTTAGCATGCCACATGTCTACATTGAACTGTTTTGGAATTATTGGAAGAGTTAACAGGCATAACTGCTGGTACTGGTCTACTGACAGTCATTCTTAAAGACCACAAAAGATAAACGTGCGGGCAGGGATTTGTGGACGTCATATCATTGGTCATCATTTTTATCGATGGAAATCTTACAGGACAGCGGTATTTACAGTTACTCCAAGAGCAAGTTATTCCAACTTGTGCATGTCGTTTTCCCGATGAAAATAATTTGGATACCCCTAACAGGAATTTGTGGTATCAACAGGGCGAAGCACTTCCTCACTATGAAATCAATATTCGTAGATATTTGGAAGCAATTTTTCCTAATCGATAGATAGGCAGAAGAGGTGCTGTAGAATGGCCTGCAAGGAGTCCCGACCTTACGCCATTCAATTTTTTTTATGGGGTCATTTGTCAAAGTTTCCCAAAGTCGACCTGAAACTATGGAAGATTTACTACAAAGAATTCAATATGAAGTAGCACAGATCACCCCGAATTATCTGCAAAACTCTGTTCAGGCTGTTTATGACAGATTGGTCATTGCCTCGCTGTTAACGATAGATATTTTGAGCAATTGTTACCTTAAAAATATACTTAGAGTATTTATTAATAGTTTTTTTTTTTTGTATTTTTTTATTTTAAATTTCAAATGACAATAATTCCACAACAGTTCAATTTAGACATATGGTATGTTAGACAAATAATATCTAGAATTTTTAGTAGGACTCAAAAATAAAATAATATACAGGGCTTTCCATTTAAAAAAAAATCAAGATGTAATTTCTTCGAACTGACAGTTGAAAACATTTTATTGTCAGCGTCAGCATATGCGCCGTATAACACTCTATAACTTTTATTCAAACAATTCTTTGATACACTGATTAATAAGTAAGGTGGAATCATTAATCCATATATATATATATATATATATATATATATATATATATATATATATATATATATATATATATATATATATATAAACAATCATTTTTTTAAGCCGATTATTTGTTAAGCATTGGAAGCAGATACGAAGGTTTAAGTAGGAGCTATCAAGGAGAATTAACAGTTGAAATCTATTACAACAACACTTTTCCTCAGCTATTTGCCTACGTTCCGAATAACGTGTGTACAGTAATCTTGACTACGGTAAGTATACTTCTAAATATTACTTAAGTGTGGCTTAAAAAAATGAACTTATCAATTCTTTCTTAGGAAAAACGCCTACAATAGGGGTAGCTGATCGGTTTAAGGGTTTCATGGAGAATATCTTATTGATACTTTAAAATAAAATAGGATATTTTTTAGTTCTCTACGTGATATCACAAAGATTTGTCAAGATATTCACATTTCAATTATTGTGTATCTTTATTCCGCAATTGCCATTACGATATTTGTTGTGTAGACTCGTTTTTAAGCTTGATTTAAAAGTATTCTATATTATTATATTTTTAGATAATAACAGTACACTCCAATCTGAACTGGGCATTTAACGATTTATTTATAATAATTGTTAGTACGGCACTAGCTTTAAGATTTCAACAAATATCACAGAAGCTAAGTAAAGAAAAGCACAAGGCAAGTAGTTATAATAATTATAATATTAAATTTCTAAACATGCTTGACTATTAAGTCTGTTTATTTGCAATTTTCCATCTACTTACTGTCTTTTACATATTTAAAATTGTCAATAATGAACTAAAATAAAATTCAATATTTTTTAGTCTCATCCTTTGTTATTTTGGAAAGAGATACGTGAAGATTATGACAGATTGGCAACATTTTGTCAGGAACTTGATAGTCATATTTCTGCAATACTTCTACTTTCTTACTTTTTAAACATATTTTTCTTGTTAATACAACTTTACCATACTTTGGAGTAAGTATTACAAAATTTTAAATTGTCCGGTTTTGAATTTATTGAATTATGTCTCGGTATCGTTTATGTCTCGTTTTTATAGTTTTTTTATCGTTTTTTCAGGCCAGTATTTCTTGTTGTACGTAAAATATATTTTATATTTTCCTTCGGTTATATTATTTTTAAAACAAGTTCTGTATCACTTTACGCTGCATGGATAAATGATGAGAGCAAGGCACCAACTAATGTACTAAATGCTGTGGATTCGTCGTTATACAATGTGGAGGTAATAATATAACAATTAATTCTTAAATTTTTGGACCTATAGAACATGTGTCCGAAAAAATCTGCAAAAAAAAATCATAAATTAAAGAATTGTGAATAATTATAAAGAAATGTGAATCATCAAATATTATATTGTAAGAACAATGTTAAAAAGTAAGGGTGTACTAGACGACTATTTACGGAGCTTAATAACTGAAATTTTACTTTCATTAAGCCAAGTAATAATCGAATTTTTTTTATGGGACGGCGTACTTTTTTGTTCAAATACTAGACTTTGATGTAGACAGTTCTTGACATATTATTTTTCTGAAATATTGTTTTTATAGTACACCTCATTGGTCTTTGGTTCTTCTTTGATAAGAATCGGAAAGTCCACCCTAACGCACAGCAGTCATTAAATAATATTTTCAGTTTAGAAATTTTTAGCTTCGGATGATATAGTCATTTTTTATTTATATCATACATATCGTCATGATATAATGATTTTTTTCTTTCTTTAGTTTTTTAATTATTATAATGTAGCTGTAATGAAGCATATTTTTAAAATTGTTGATTTTGGTGACATGATGTAAAAATTTTGTTTCTAATGAAAGTAAACAGTTATCAATGACTCCCCCTATCATTGACTTAAATTTAATTCAAGTTCTTAAGAATTAAAACCAGTCGACATCCTTTCAATAAAACCCACCACATTGTACTGAAACCATTTTTTTTATTACAATTAAAACTCTACTTTTGCTGGACTCCAAGCGATGGTTTTTTTTAGTATTCCGTACGGAACACTTATAAGATCACTTCGGTGCCTGTCCGTTTGTTTGCCTGTCCGTCTGTAACACCTGATTTTTTCCGAAACTATTTGACATAGAAAGTTGAAATTTGGCCTATCAGAGCCGTGTAGTTTTGGAAATTAAATTTTGACTTGGGGGGTTAAATCGGAAGTGAAAAAATTTTTTGTTAACAGGTCATCGAGTGGGGTATTAAATGAAAGCTTGTAAAAACACGAGTTCAAAAATATATATCATGTATTACTTGTGCACACTTTTCTTGTATAGATTGAACGAAAATTATTACACACATTAATAATTTATTTGATAGATAAAAAAACAAAATATTAAGGTCATCAATTTTCAGTAAAAATTGGAAATAAACTTTGTTGAAAACTCATTTGGGGGTTTTGTGAAGTCATTGATCATTTTATACCTCCGTAACAAAAATTTTTAATTAAAAAGCAATCAACATACGGAACACTAATTACGTAAGTCCGACTTGCACTTGACCAGTTTTTTAAATGTGTATGGCGCTGGCAATGGTAAATTCTTTTAACAAACTGACTGGAAAATAACAATTTCCGTCTAATTTTTTGACGATAAAATTGTTCTTACATGTGTAAACCGTGAAACAAGTTTCGCGAAAATACACTCCTGGACAAAATTAACGCAACAATATATTAAATCATACAAATCTCTATAATGAATTAATTTTAATAATTTTTCAAGAACATTGGTTACACTAAAAGTTAGAAAAAACTTATTTGGATACTTTAAAAGTGAATTAGCTACCAAATTTCTCTATAAGAATCGAATTCAAATTATTCTTAAGACCTAATAACAAAATCGTTGAAATTATGTAATAATGAAAAAAATAAACTGGGACACTAGTAGCAAAATTAATGGTGTAACTGGGATACTAGTAGCGTGTGTTGCCTCCTCTACTTCGGATGACAGCATTTATGCGCCTAGGCATGCTTCTAATTAAATTTTGGATAAAATCTTGAGGAATTTACTCCCATTCTGTGATAACTGCATTTTCAAGTTCCCTCAGGTTTCTAGGTGCAGGTATATGACGTTTCACATTTTTCTTAAGGTGATCCCATACATGTTCTATCGGATTCAGATCCGGGCTTTTTGGTGGCCATTGCATAATCGGTATATCAATTTGATTAAGATAATCGAGTACCTCCCTAGCCACGTGAAGTCGAGCGTTGTCTTGCATAAACAGGAAATTGGGCCCCACAAAATGACCGAAAGGAATCATATGTTCTATTACAATATTCTCAAGATAGTAGTCAGCATTCATGGATCTCGAACGGACAGAAACTAACTCTGTGCGAGCATCAAAGCAGATGCCACCCCAGAACATAACAGAGCCACCGCCGAATGGAATCTTAGCAGAGATATTGCAAGGAGCAAACCTCTCTCCTGGTCTTCGCCATACTCGCTCACGACCATCTGGATGTTTTAGACTAACCCTAGTTTCATCTGTGAAGAAAACTTGTTTCCAATCATCCACAGACCAGTTTTCGCGATTTCGAGCAAAACGTAACCTGTCAACTCTGTTCTCTCTAGTAAGCAAGGGCGCAGGGGCTGGTCTCCTACTGTTTAATCCAGCTTCATTTAACCGTCTTCTAACTGTTTTAGAAGAAATTGTGACATTGCGAACAGCTTCGAGTTCGTTTCTTATTATAGAACTACTGACAGTCCTGTTTCTTAAAGCATATTGTCTTATAAAACGTTCATCTAGGTCGCTAGTGCATCGTTTTCGCCCTTGCCCTAGCCTTCTAGAATAACTTCCTACTTCATTCAAGCGTCTTACCATACGACTTATTGTGGAAATATGTTTGCCTAACAAATTGGCAACATAACTCTGACAATATCCCTCGTCCAATAAAACTGAGCCTCGCACTACCTCGTGTTCAGTTAAATTCCTTGTTCGATTCATTTTTCTAATTCTTCGGGGTCAAAAATAAAACAGTCTACCATAAAAAACGTATTACTTTGAAAAAGGGAACAATTTATAAGCTTACTTTTAAAGAAAATCTATCGCATTATTACAGAAAATTGTTTATCTTCTAAAAAATTCTTTAAAACTGTAAATCTAAACGAATTGTTTTGATTTCTGTCATGAACAACGAAACAAAATATGCATAGCCTACTATTCAAATACTCGATAAACTTTAAAACTGACATAAGAAAAAGATAAATTAATTTTCAGATTGTTGCGTTAATTTTGTCCAGGAGTTTAGTAACACATTCAAGAAATATTGAAAACTTTAACGGACTTCGCTTGTAAAAATGCGCTTTCTGGTCCCGAAATTGATTATAAGCTGACGCACTTCTGAACAAATTCACCAAATATACTTTACCGCTGTTTACTGTATATTCAGCTTATAAAATATCACTTACCGATCAGCTTATAAAACTATTGGTATCCATTCTCAAATTCGCATATAGATTTGTATTACAATTTCCATTTTAAACAGTGAATCAATTTTTTTGTACCTACCTATATGACACAAATTTGGTAGTTTCTAGGAGTTGAAAAAGATTACGGACCTGAAAAATAGATACATGATTCACTTTAGAGTTATAAATCAGTAAATGTGTGATTAATTGTAAAATTTGAATGATTTTTACTGTTTTAGATCAGAAGATTATTGACACAAATAAGTTTCGACAAAACTGCTTTAAACTGGTTGTAAAATGTTTAGCGTAAAGAGAGGAATAATTTTGAGTGTAAGAAACATGTGTTTTATTATTATTAAATTTTTATATTTGATGGCTTACTTTTTAAAATTAGTATAATATACAGGGTGTTATAAAAGTCGTTTATTATATTTAAATAACGTGAAGGCTGAAAAGTTTTTGGTCTGACACATAGATATCGCCCTTTTCAAAAAATCCATATGATTTTTAGGAAGTACCAACCTTCAAACGATACGTGGCGAAATTTCATGACATTTCGACGATTAGTTTACAGGTCACAGTGGTTTTAGTGACGCTACTTTTTATATTTTCAACACAAGGTTCTTTAATGGAAAAAAATACCGTTTAAGCAAAGCAATGGCTTGATAAGTGTTACGGAGACTCTGCCCCTGGAAAACCACTTAACATTTACTGGTATGTTGAATTTAAATGCGCTCGTACAGATACAAATGATGCTAAACGGTATGGACGCCCAAATGAGGTGGTTACACCGGAAAACATTAAAAAATCCACAAAATTGTTTTGGATCACCGTAAAGTGAAATTGCGTGAGATAGCTGACACCCTAAAGACATCAAAATAACGTGTTAGCCATATTTTGCATGAACATTTGGGCATGAGAAAGCTCTGTTCGAAATGGGTACCGCGTTTGCTCACAGTGGACCAAAAACAACAACGTGTTGATGATTCTGAGCGCTGTTTGGACCTGTTTAAGCGCAATAAAAAGGAATTTTCCATGCAATATGTGACAATAGATGAAACATGGATCTACCACTACACACCGAAATCAAATCGGCAGTCAGCTGAGTGGACAGCAGCCGATGAAAGCCGCCCAAAGTGACCAAAGACACAAAAGTTGGCTGGAAAGGTTTTCGCATCTGTATTTTGATCGACTATGCTGAGAAGAGAAAAACCATCAATAGCGAATATTATACTGGTGCGTTTGAAGGCAGAAATCGCAAAGAAACGGCCCTAAATGAAAAAAGAAAAAGTGCTCTTTCATCAAGACAATGCACCGTGTCACAAGTCAATGGTTACGATGACAAAATTGCATGAATTAAAGTTCGAATTGCTTCCTCATCCACCGTATTCTCCATATTCTCCAGGTTTGGCCCCAGCGACTATTATCTATTCCCAGACCTCAAAAAAATGCTCACGGGAAAGAGATTTGGCTCCAATGAAGAAGTTATCGCCGAAACTGAGGCCTATTTTGAAGGCAAAGACAAATCCTTCTACAAGAATGGTATAGAAATGTTAGAAAAGCGTTGAACTGATTGTATCGCTCTTGAAGGAGACTATATTGATGAATAAAGTCGAATTTTGCAAAAAAAGTGTTTTAAGTAGCTATACCAAAAACTTTTCAGCCTACGTGTTAGGTAACTCCTTGGGTCTAGTAAACAAACATTCGCTACTTTTTTTTCTAATTTATCCCCATTTACCAGATATGTTGGGACGCCTATTAACATTGCTGCCAAATATTCATTATTTCTAGTAATACATTTAATTAAAAAATAGTCGAATTTTCAAATAAAAACAACAAAAACTGTCGCTAAATATTGTGACAAAAATTTTCTTTTTTTTACGCATATTTCTTAATGGAAAAAAATCTAAAATTTTCACTCTTACCAGTAAAACTCTCTCTAATTAAACCATTGAATAATATGCTGTTACGGCAAACTACATTTGAATTCCTCCTACGACTTAGCAACAGACACTAAATAACTAATAAAAAAGTTGATTTTTAGAATACTCAAATGTATTTAACAGCTCATTAAATGATTGTCTTACAATCAAAATATTCCACATTCAGGTTATCGCTTACACGGTCTCACAAAATGTGATTAGTAACGACTGGACACGTGCGTCACTTGCAAAAAAAAAACATATAAAACGCCATATTGTATCGTATTGATAAAAACTATATTTGATATCATTCTACGTGCACCACAAAGAAACTACAATAAAAGTTATACAATGTTTTTACGGAAATGTAACTTTCAGCCTAAGATAAAACATTTTTGGTGTTGCTGGTTACTCTTGTTAGTGAATATTTTTTTTTAAAAAATACTGAAGTTTAGAAGTAGTTTGCTTCTTAAGCATTAGTTGCTTATTTTACTTGAAGAAGGTAAAATTAAGGCAAAATTTTCTTATTAGTTATAAATAAAATAAACTGTTAATTTTAAGAGTATCAATATTGCAACTTTTCAGCTTATTATCAAAGTTGGCTTATATACTAAAAAATTCTTACGGGTCGATTTTCTCGTTAGTTATAGTAAAACGCCATTCGTCACAATTTTTCCTCAGTTCCGCTTGATACAAGGGTTTACTGGTTAATATATTTAAAAAAAAAATACGTAACACCCTGTATACATTTGAGAGCTCTAAAGTTTTATATAAATTTATATTTTTCAGGTTGCCAGCGCAATTGTTACCTACGAACTAGTACTTATTCAATTTAGTCAAGCAAATTTGTATTCACAATAATCTTTTTTGTTAGGAATAGAGGAGAAAAAAATATACACTAATATATTAAAAAAGTAACATTTATGAGTTTGTTTGTTAAAGGTAATCTCTGAAACTACTGATCCGATTTAAAAAAAAAATTACTGGTATGTAGCCTGGACTTTTTGGATGAACACAGGCTTTTATTTCATGAGGTTGTGACAAAAAGGAGTTAACCAATGACATTTTTAGTGACGCAAGTCAATGTAAAAACGGTCAAGCGGGCGACTTTCTGGCAAACGCTGTCTTTATAGTAAAAGATATACAAAAAATAATGTATAAAAGAATGGTAGAACATAATTCGGTCTACAAAAAATTGAAATACAGGTCTTAAAAATAGATGAGTCTAAGTGATAAATCTGTCGGGAGTTGTTTCAGTAGCTAAAATTAAATCCTTATCTTCGTTATATGTATTTCATGTAGAATTGCGATTTACCCAAACCATTTGGATAAGTAATTTAGATTTTAAGAGCGTGTTTTTGAGTAACCGTACATAAAATAGAGGTACCTAAACATGCAGCAAAACGGTTTCAAAAATATAACTAATCTAGGAAGGCCTGTGTAAAAGTCGGACCGTGCTATGTATGGAAGAATTGTGGACCTTAATTTTTAATGTTAGGGGGGGATTTTAGGGTCACACTATATCACATAATCTAGGTAAAACGTTCACGGTGGCGCGGGGGCGGGGTAAAACACGGTAGGGAAATAAACGGCCACGAGCGAGCGGTCATGTGGGTGGAAGGCGGCCAGCGAGAGGCGGGCGGCAGCGTCGTGCTCGGGGATAGACCAGACGATGTGCTCGCGCGGTGGCAACGTATCCCATCAACTGGAGTATTATCGTCCAATTTTGTCCAACTATGTCTTTTTTTTTATGGGTCTAGCACACGTGCTACAGGGAAGTCCCTAAAGCGCTCCAGGAGCGGCACGTGTGCAGAAAAAATGATTCAAGTTGTTCTTGAATCGCTGTAAATTGTATTAGGTGAGAAAAACAGCCCTGGGCAAATTATTCCAAAGGGATGATGTCCTCCATATAAAAGACTGCTTGAAAAGCGTTGTACGCGGAGTAACAAGCTGAACCTCATACGGACGTGAAGTGTTAGCGCGACGTGTATTTCTAACATGCACTGCTCTGGGAGGAAATAAGCGGGCTACATCCTTCGAATACTTTCTATGAAAATACTTGTAGAACAGACTCAAGTCGCCAACCGTTCTTCGATGTTCCAACGAATCAAGACCGCCGGTCAGTTCCAGGTCTCCAATCAGACGAACAGCTCTTCTCTGAACAGGATCCAACAAATGCAGTGTGTGTTTGGGAGCGGAGCCCCGAACATGGGAGCAGTATTTCATAGTTCGTCGAATTTGAGCTTTGTAAACAATTAACAGTTGTGGAATGTGGTTCGAAATAATATTCCCAACTTTTGAGAAGCTCTCCTTACTATGCCTGCAACATGTTCATGCCAGGACATATTTGCTTCCAAATTAACGCCCAACAAATTGAGTGACGATGCTAGGGGAATGGAGTGCCCCGACATGACTATGTTGGATTCAGCAACGTTAACTTTTTTTGGAAAAAACTGCCGCCTAGGTTTCTGTAGCGTTAAATTCCACTTGGTTACTGTCTCCCCAAGATAGAATTTCTTCCAGGTCTTTGTTAAGTTGAACGACCTACTGCTGTCTACGGTTATTCGCCTGAGTAGCCGATGTCCGAGCGGTCAAAGTGAATGAAGAAATAAGCGTACTGTCATCTGCAAAGCTGTAGATTGTATTCCCGGTCTTTTCCAGCAGATTGTTAATGTAAATGAGAAAGAGACTAGGAGACAGTATGGAGCCTTGGGGCACACCGGCGTTGATAGTGAAGGTGTTAGAAAGAAATCCGTCGACCACCACTCGTAAAGAACGCTCTTTGAGGAAACATGAGAGCCACAAACAAAACTTTAAGAGCGTAGCTTAGCCAACAGTCCATCATGCCAAACACGGTCGAATGCCTTGGATATGTCAAGAGCAGCTACTCAAGATTCTCCAAAGTGTTCAATTGCGCTGTCCCAAACATGTGTCGCATAAGTCAAAAGATCTCCTGTTGATCTGTTTACGAAAGCCATATTGCTGATCGCTAATAATGTTGAATTCTTCAAGATATTTTACAAGATGCTGATTGATAACCTTTTCCATGACTTTTGATATATATGAAAACTGATGTTAGTTCCCTCGCACAGTTTTTGAGAGCTATGGCAGGTATTCCGTCAGCGCCAGAAGCCTTTTTGGTGTCTAGCTTCATTAAAATACGCTTTGCGATACGCTGTCTGAAGACAAAATCAGGCATCCTTGACTGCAATATGGGAATAGTAGGTGGTGTTTTTCCTTGGAAATTGATAGTAGAATGTGAAGCAAAGGGTTGAGCCAACAAGTTCGCTTTCTCAACAGGTGCCGTTGCAATAGAATTATCGTGTGAGTGGTGGTATGGTGGATTTGGTGAAAATTTGACTAACTGCCTTAGTGACTGACCAAACGGAGCTGGAATTTTTGGGACAAGCGAGAAGTTTGTTTCTAATTGTCTTGTGACCCATAATTTGATTTTTTCGCTTTTGTTCACTTGGGAAGTTTAATTCGGGTCACACACGATACCTGGTACAACAAACAGGCTCCTACGTGACACGAACTGGATATAATTTGTTGATTTGGTATATAATTTTTTTTTTATGAGTCTAGCACACGTGCTACAGGGACGTCCCTAAAGCGCTCCAGGTGCGGCATGTGTGCGGAAAAAGCGATTCACGTTGTTCTTGAATCGCTGTAAAGTGTACTCGGTGGGAAACACAGCCCTGGGCAAATTACTCCAAAGGGATGATGTTCTCCATATAAAAGACTGCTTGAAAAGTGTTGTACGCGGGGTAACAAGCTGAACCTCATACGCATGTGAAGTATTAACGCGACGTGTATTTCTAACATGCACCGCTCTGGGAGGAATTAAGCGGGCTACATCCTTCGGACACTTTCCATGAAAATACTTGTAGAACAGACTCAAGTCGCCAACCGTTCTTCGATATTCCAGCGAATCAAGGCCGCCGCTTAGTTCCGGGTCTCCAATCAGACGAACAGCTCTTCTCTGAACAGAATTCAGTGTGTGTTTGGGAGCGGAGCCCCAAACATATAATATTTAATTTACGAATAGTTGTTGTTTTGTTTATTATTCCTTGATGTTGTGTTTTTGAAGAAAAAAAGATTTTTTTTTTAAGTGGATTGTTGTTATAGTTTTATTATTCGTAGTTTTACGACTCTTTAATTGTTTTTGTAGGCACATTGTGGATACCTTGTTAGGGTCAATAGGCACTAAATCACAATAAAAGAATTTATTTACATTTTTTTAATGCTATTAGTGTATTTTTGTTTAATAAGTACCTAATAGTGTAATATTCATTTAGTAATCTTCCTTAATTTAAGTACACCTACTGTTTCACTGTCACTTAGGTACCTGCTTCAATTAGTTTCGGATTCTCTGCTCTTTCGTAAAAACGTTCTTAAATATCTACGAAAAATTGTGTGGAAAAACCTTTGAAAAAAATTACGCTTCCACGCAAACGAAGTCGCGGGCGGTTGCTAATAATAATAACAAATAAACTATATTGATAAACATTAATTATATTTATTTTTCCCTAATAAGAGAGTAATTAAGGTCACAGTTTACTGATATAGACAGACCTTTAAAGGCAAAATTAGTAAATACCTTTAAAATTATTGTTATCGTAAAATCTTTCGTACTAAATTGTTTGACGGCAACAAATATTCGTGTTAAAAAAGCAGTATCAAATAAAATCTACGTATATTTCCGATTTAAAATAGTTAAACTGCTATTAATATACATTGAGGACTCATTATTTCTAAAACAATATTTTGGAAATAACTGGTAATCATTTTAAAACACATATTGAAAATATTTTTAAGGTAAGATAATGTTTAAAAACAATACGTATATAAATGTAATGAATGAATTTGATCCAATTTTAGAGCGAAAAATGATTCTCTTTTCCAATAACAAAATTCATTCTTTAAATAAGAAATGGAAATCCTACACTTCCGAAAACCCAAAAGAAAAAAATATATACGCTTCGCTGAAATTTTTCCTATGTGTCTCTCAATTCTTGGGTATATTACCTCAAGAAGATATTTTACAAGGAAAAGATAAAATGCATTTTAAATGGATAAGTTTAAGAGTACTCTGCTCCTTTTTTTACATTATTTGCTTAAGTATAGCAACAGTGTGCTGTTTTGTAAGAGGCTGGAAAACAAAATATGATATTCCGTTAGCTGGTAAGATAATAATAATTTATGCCTTAGGCAAAAGATGAGTCGTTTTTTCAACGTGGTCTTCATATGCAGTCACAAAGTTGGGGAAAAGTAGTAGTAGCTAGTAATGAACAACTTAAATATGAAATTAGTTGGGAAACTCGGCAAAGGGCGCAACAAGTGTTCACACCGTGTTCATTTAGCCAATATTTCGGTTCTAGGTTGGGACCTTCACCAGGGCACAAAATGAGAAGTGTGATATAAATATAACAAAAGAGGCCATAAAACCAATTACATAAATGCAACTAACAATTAAGTAAATCTTACACCAAACACCATATTAATTCAGTAAAAAGGCATTTACGAGGCTGGTTTGAAAAGACCGTGCAAAGTCCGAGAGATGGCACCACCGGCGCGTATCGAGGTCATGTTTAGTTAGTAGCATCTCTTGAATTTCTTTGTGTTTGGCATTCGTGTGAATCAAGGAAGTCGAGTGATTTTCAAGAAATGGACGAAAAAGAATTTCGTGTGGTGATTAAACGTTACTTTATGAAAGGCAAAACGCCTCAGGAGACTAAAGAGAAGCTTGATAAACATTATGGTGACTCTGCACCTTCGATTAGAACAGTTTATAAGTGGTTTCAAAATTTTCGGACTGGCTATATGGGCACAAGTGACGCTGAACGTTCTGGACGGTCTGTGGAGGTTACGACTCCAGAAATCATTGATCAAATGTGATGGATGACAGAAGAGTTAAGGTGCGTGAGATTGCTAGTGCTGTGGGCATCTCGACTGAACGGGTACATAATATTTTGCATAAACATTTGGACATGAGAAAGCTATCCGCAAGATGGGTGCCGCGATTGCTCACGCTTGACCAAAAACGGAATCGTGTGAAGTGTTGCAAGGATGGTTTGCAGCTGTTCCAGAATAATCCGGAGGACTTTAAGCGTCGTTTCGTCACTGTGGATGAAACATGGATACATTACTATACTCCTAAGACCAAACAACAATCTAAACAATGGGTTACCAAGGGGGAGTCTGCACCAAAAAAGGCGAAGACCGTTCCTTCGGCCGGAAAGGTTATGGCGACTGTCTTTTGGGATTCGCAAGGGATAATCCTCATCGACTATCTGGAAAAGGGTAAAACTATTACAGGTGAATATTATTCATCGTTATTGGACCGTTTGAAAACCGAGCTGCAAGAAAAACGCCCGCGATTGGCCCACAAGAAAGTCCTTTTCCATCACGACAACGCACCAGCACACACCTCAGCAGTTGTGGTCGCAAAATTAATGGAAATAGGATTCCAACTCGTTTCACATCCCCCCTATTCTCCAGACTTGGCTCCCTCGGACTACTATTTATTCCCCAATTTGAAGAAATGGCTGGCGGGACAAAGATTTTATTCAAACGAGGAGGTGATTGCAGACACTAATGGATATTTTGCAGACTTGGACAAATCCTATTATTCGGAAGGGATCAACAAACTAGAACATCGTTGGACGAAGTGTATAAGCCTAAAAGGAGACTATGTCGACAAATAAAAAAGGTTTACCCCAAACACATAAGTAGTTTTTATTTTTGCACGGACTTTTCAAACCAGCCTCGTACAAAAGGGATGCCATTAAAAACCTTGGATGCTAAAATCAATTACAAATTAATTCAATTTTAATTAACCACCTGTGACTTGCAATTTGTATGACACATTTGACATTATATTTATATCACACCTCTCATTTTGTGCCCTGATGAAGGTCCCAACCTAGGACCGAAATATTGGCTAAATGAACACGGTGTGAACACTTGCTGCGCCCTTTGCCGAGTTTCCCAACTAATTTCAAATTTAAGAGTTACATATATATATATATATATATATATATATATATATATATATATATATATATATATATATATATATATATATACATACAGTCAGTCCAAAAAGTCTTCATACACCACCTGCTCTCTATATTATTTTTCTGTTATGTTTAACTAATTAATATAACCTGAACTAACCAATTAATATTTGAGACTTAACCAGAGAATTAGTATTAGAAACAACTACGGAACATTTTATTTAGAAGCTACATCATTGTTATAAAAATGTAAACAAAATTAATGTCCAAAAGTCTCCATACGCTTAACAATTACCAATAATAGTTTGACGGAATTTAACGGAAAATAACAACTTCGTTTAAACTAACATTTAGTGGGACCGCCGTTGGTCTTGATAATCTCCTGTAACCTTTTTGTCATGTTTGCAACCAGCAGCATTCGTTCAATATTCTGTTTTTTAATTCTTCTCTATTTGAAACATTATATTTGCGAACGCGCCGTTTAAGTTCCTCCCATAAATGCTCGATGGGGTTAACATCGGGTGATTACGGAGGTGTATGAAGCTGCTGTCGCACATTATGGATCTTCCATTCTCGCACAAAGTTTGCGGTATGTTTCGGATCATTGCCCTGTTGGAAAATGTATCTTTTTTTTTGAGTGCTAATTTTTGGACATTTTTTCTCTTAAATTGTTTCTTACAATGTTCAGATAAACATGCTGATCCATGGTACTATTAATAAAATGTAAATTTCCAACCCCTCCAGTGGACATGCATCCCCAAAGCAGAACACGGCCACCCCCTTGTCTCACCGTGGAACAAATGTTTTTAATATCGAATGCGGTAATCTTCTTTCTCCAAACTTTAGTTCTGCCATCAGACCTAAAAAAAATTTTAGTTTCATCACTAAAGATTACGAATTCTCAAAATTCAGGAAGTTTAGTAACGTATTCCTTGGCAAAAGCTAACCGCTCTTTGCGATTAACTTCCCAAATTAACGGCTTCTTCCTGGCGGCACACCCCTTATAGCCTGCCCTGTGTAAACAATTTCTCATCGTTTGTGAACAAACATTTTTCGAAAATAGTTCCCGTACTTCTTTTAATTTTGGTGCACTTTCTTGAGACCTATAATTATTTGTCTAACAATACTGGTCTCTTCACGTGGAATCAGTTTCCTGGGACGACTGGAGCGTGGTTGGATTTTATAGGAACCCATTGATTTATACCGCTTTACAATGCACTCAACAGTAGCATGCGACTTTTTAACAATTTTTCCTATATTTCTGTACGATTTTCGATCTTTCCACAAGTCAATTATGATCTTTCAAACTTGAAATGGAATTTCTCTCGCTCATTTTTAATACTACTTTGAAAATACACTGCAAAATTACTAGCAATAAGTGACAGATTACAAAGTATGGCCGAAAATAACTCATTTGTTTTCAGTTTAGCGAGTAATAGATAGCTTGATAAAATGCGACTGATTATAACGTGTTTTTTCAATGCAGCTCTTGAGTGTACGAAGACTTTTTTGACATTAATTTTGTTTACATTTTTATAACAATGATGTAACTTCTAAATAAAATTTTCCGTAGTTGTTTTTAATAGTAATCCTCGTTGATTAAGGTTCAAATATTAATTTTTCATAGTTCCAGTTAATTAGTTAAACATAATAGAAAAATAGTATAGAAAGCAGGTGGTGTATGGAGACTTTTTGGACTGACTGTATATGTATATATATATATATATATATATATATATATATATATATATATATATATATATATATATATATATATATATAAAGGGTGATTCATTTAGAGGTACTTTTTTTTAAATAAAAAAAATGAATAAAAACAATTTTATTTTATAATCTTTATTATCATATAAAAGAACCATTCTTTACAATTATTTCTTAAAGATAATTTCTTTCAAATGTTGTCCGCGACTACGGTTAACAACGTCCATTCTGAAGTTCCAATTTTCAATGACGCGTGTGAGTATTTCGAGTGGTATTTGGCCAATGACTCGAGTAATATTGGCCTCCAATGCCTCAATTGTAGCTGGCTTATCCATGTAGACTTTGGACTTTACATAGCCCCAAAGGAAAAAGTCAAGAGGTGTGATGTCACATGATCTAACCGGCAAATTCACTGGTCCAAAGCGTGAAATGATCTGTTCGCCGAATTGCTCTCGCAGTAAAGCCATGGTTTCACGGGCTGTATGGCAAGTGGCGCCATCTTGTTGGAACCAAATTTCGTCGAGACCACGGGCTTCAATTTCTGGCATCAAATAGTCTGTTATCATGGCGCGATAACGGTCACCATTCACAGTAACATTCCGGCCGGCCTCTGTTTTGAAGAAATATGGACCGATTATTCCACCGGCCCATAAACCACACCAAACAGTTGTTTTTTTCTGGATTTAATGGCAGCTCTTGAACCTCTTCAGGTTGTTCATCACCCCAAATACGGGCATTTTGTTTATTCACGAACCCATTAAGCCAAAAATGGGCCTCATCGGTGAACAAAATTTTTCTCGAAAACAGTGGATCTTCTGCAAGCTTGTCAAGAGCCCAACGAGTAAAACGGAAACGATTCGGAAGGTCGGTCGGCTTCAGTTGTTGCACTAGTTGAATTTTGTAT
This sequence comes from Pachyrhynchus sulphureomaculatus, assembly GCA_019049505.1. Classification (NCBI taxonomy): domain Eukaryota; kingdom Metazoa; phylum Arthropoda; class Insecta; order Coleoptera; family Curculionidae; genus Pachyrhynchus; species Pachyrhynchus sulphureomaculatus. Next base: position 24,795,106 of record CM032447.1, read on the forward strand.
GCTTTTAAAGAAAGATCCTTACGTAAAATACGCCAAGTTGTTGAATATGACAGGCCAAGCTGTTGAGAATGACGACGAATCGACACTTCACGGTCTTCGCGTACACTCTCCGCTACCGCCCCTATATTTTCTTCACTACGTGCTGGATGTAGTCTATTCGGTCGAGCATTATCCAATAATGAAAATTGGGTCTCAAACTTATTGATGGTAGAGCGAATTGTGCGTTCGGTAGGCCGATTATGTGGACCATAAGTTGCTCTAAGCGCCCGATACACATTCCTCGTAGAACGCCCATTTTCGTAATAAAGTTGAACAATTTGTAGACGCTGTGCCGGGCTAAGTCTTTCCATTATGAATTGTCAAACACTACTGAACAGGAATGCCACTTCAGTTGACACGACGCATGCGCAATCTGCAATTAAATCCCCATCACAAAAAGTACCTCTAAATGAATCACCCTTTATATATATTAAATGAACTTTTTTATCTACTCATTTTATGCTGGCTCACTGGTTAATATAATACTTTATGACTTTTTGGACAGACGTATATATATATATATATATATATATATATATATATATATATATATATATATATATATATATATATATATATATATATAGGTATATATATTAAATGAATTTTTTTAGCTACTCATGTATTTTATGCTGGCTCACTGGTTAATATAATACTTTATTTACGTTTGGCTACGTCTTGGTCCACTTTGATCCAGAAATGGTGTAGCGTAGATAAAATAATGAACTGCCGCTATGGACACATTGGAAATGTTGATAAGAAAATTAGACTACTTTCTGTAATTTTTTTAGTAACCGCAGTCAGTAAGTGAAAATATTTATTTACGGGTAGAGTCCGAGAAGTCCTATTTCGCACGACGAATGGGCGAGATCTGCGATGACAGCTTAGAGGAAATCTTGACAAGTGCTACGTAACTAGTAATTAATATTTTAGTACAGTAAAAAAAGATCAAAATAATCATGAGATAGACATAGTTTAGATACAACAATATTATGATTTTATCCTCTCTGGGGTATCACTAGGAGTATTATCTTGAGTTTTGGACCTTGAAAAACTTGTGCGCTTTTGTTTACAAACAATTTAAGTTTAAAAAACGCGTTTTTTGAGCTTAAAATGTGAATAACTTCGATTATATAAGTCTTATCAAGACAAATTTTCAACAAATCCTCGTTAGTTCTAAGTCACTCGAGTGCATACATAGCCCACAAAATTGAAAAAACAGGCAAAAAACTTCTTTTTTTTTTCATTTTATTGTACAGGTCGACTAACCGATCGGCTTCAGGCTTTCAGAAAATATGCTGCTTTTCTTATAGCAAAAATACCCTGAAATTTTGGTACAAAAATATTGAACCCAGGGGGCACAATTGAATTTGTTATTTAAAATTTGAATTGTCCGCCATTTTATGCCATTTGGTCCAAAATGGATCTTTTTTTCAAATTTTAGGTCTCCGTGCCAGCTTTCCTATGCCATTAAAAAAATTTTTTTTGGAGTCATTTTGACCGTTTTTTTATATTTGTTTATTAATCAAATGTGTGAACTAAACGGCCTTAAAATAACAAACGGATTCTACAAACACAAAGACATCCACAAATATACTTGGATGTAAGAAACACGAAACTTAAAATCAATAATAGACTACATTATAATTAAAAACGATACCACTATCAAAATGAAAGACGTAAGAGTAAAGAGAGGGGCAGAATGTGGAACAGACCATAGACTATTAGTAGCAAATATAAAAGTACCGTGGTACAAGACAATAAAACAAACAGGAACAATAGATAAAGAAAACAGAAATACTAATGAGATAACAGAAAAAGCAGACAAAGAAATAAAATACAAAATACACTTACTGCAAGACGAAACGATAAGAGACCTATATAGACGACGATTAGATCAAAAATTAAATAAATTTATCTACGACAACCTTCAACAGATGTATGACAACATAAAAGAATGCATCAAGCAGGCGGCCCTAGAAGCATTAGGTAAAGAAGACAACGAGAATAAGAAACATAAAATTAGAATCTGTAAAAAAACCAAAGAATCTATAAGAGAGAAAAAAAGACTATACGAAAAATGGCTGAATACAAAATCAGAAGAAGATCTACAGAAATAAGAGAAAAATGCAGAAACGAGGAGGATGATAAACAAAGAAAAGATTGAGAGATGGGAAAAATCGTGCGAACATGTAGAACAGTATATAGGAGGAACTGGAAGCACAGAGTCATGGAGAATAATTAAAGCATTAAGGACCAACTATAGAGAGAAGACGTATATAGAATATATCCCAGAAAGCGAGTGGGAGGAATATTATAAGAAGCTGCTAACATAAGACAGACAAGAACTCCAAGAAGAGAACCCTGAAGAAGAACAGAATAAGGAGAAAAAAGGGATAGAACTAAGCTATGAAGAAGTAAAGAAGACAATAAAAACACTCAAAAATAATAAATCTGCAGGGCCTGGAGGTGTGGTAAATGAAATGATTAAGTACGGGTCTAATAAATTGCATCGAATGCTGAAAAAACATGTTCCACAGAGCGATAAATGGCGAAAAAATACCAGAGGAATGGTCAAAAGCCTATATAGTATCTATATTTAAAAAGGGAGACCGCGGAAAATGCACAAACTAGAGGCCTAAGCATAATATCGAGTATGGGACGTTTGTATGAAAAAATTATTAAAAATATCATAAAGGAAAATATAGAAGGAAAAATTGGAGAAGACCAAGCAGGCTTTACGGCCGGAAAATCATGTATAGACCACATATACACTATAAAACAAACAATGGAAAAAAAACTGGCAAAGAATAGAGAAGTTCATCTAGCCTTCATAGACATAAGGAAGGTCTATGACTCAGTACCAAGACAAAGATTATGGAACGCAATGAAAGAAATAGGCATTGACAAAGAACTAATATACGCAGTGAAAGCTCTCTACGAAAACAACACAGTGAACATAAAAATAGGACATAAAATAGGGAAGAGACTCCAAAAATCAAAAGGCCTATTACAAGGATGCTCTACATCCCCAACACTACTCAAAATATACCTCGAACAAACATTAAAAAAAATGGAAGCAAAAATGTAGTGGAAGTCCCAATACGAGAAGATTACTTATATACTCTAAGTTTCGCAGACGACCAAGTAATCATAGCGCAAGATGAGGAACACCTCAGTTATATGGTAAGAAAACTGAAAGAAGAATACACTAAAGCAGGATTAGCAATAAACTTTGATAAAAAGGAATATCTAACAACAAAGGAGGGAAACGTGGAGAATCTAGAAGTCGATAAAAAACAATAATCAAAGGAACCGATAGATTTAAATATTTAGGAACCATCATTTCAAAAAACGCAACATCAGAAGAAGAGATTAAAGCTGGATTAGGACAAACGCGGATATGCATAAGACAATTAAATTCGATCCTATGGGACAAACACATTATAAAAAGAAACAAAAACACGCATATACAAATCAATAATACAAAGCATAATGACTTACGGGTCAGAAACATGGACGATTAACAAAAGAAATAAATCTAAAATTAACGCGATAGAGATGGAATATTGGAGAAGATGTTGTAGAGTGTGGAGAGAATAACAAATGAATAACTAAGAAGCAGAATGAACATCAAAGAGAACGCAATAAACGCCATTGAAGAAAAACGATTAAAATGGTATGGACACATAAGGCGGAGCGAAGATAATAGGTGGATAAAGAAAATAACGGAGTGGAGCCCTATAGGGAGAGGAAAAAGAGAAAGACCAAGAAGATTGTGGAGAGACCATGTGGACGAGGCTATGGAGGACAGGGGTCTAACAGATGGAGACTGGGAAGATAGAAACGGATGGAATCAAAGGCTGAGAGAAGGAAGACAGCGTTAACTGTAGAAAATCCTTGATATATATATATTTATATATATATATATATATATATATATATATATATATATATATATATATATATATATATATATGTTAATCAAATAAAAACAAATGCGTTTTTTCGGTTATTTTGAAAAAAAAAAATTGAAACATTTTTATCACATCTGGTAGAGAATCACGAGACCTTTATTAAAAAAAAATCATTTTCGTTAACAATTTCTTTTCCAAAATGACCGAAAAAACACATTTGATTAATAAACAATTTTTTTTTTTAATGCCATCGGAAAGCTGGAGTCGAGACCTAAATTTTGAAAAGGTCCATTTTGGACCAAATGGCATAAAATGGCAGGCAATTCAAATTTTACTGTGCATCCTGGGTTCAATATTTTTGTACAAAAATGTCAGGCTATTTTTGCTATAACAAAAGGCATATTTTCTGAAAGTTTCAAGACAATCGGTTTACTTAGTCGACCTGTACAATAAAATGAAAAAAGAAACAGTTTTTGTTGTTTGTTGTCCCGATCCGACTTATATAATCGGAGTTATTCGCATTTTAAGCTCAAAAAACGCGTTTTGAAAACTTAAGTTGTTTATAAACAAAAGAACACAAGATTTTCGAGGTGCAAAACTCAGGACAATACTCCTGGTGACATCCCAGAGAGGATTAAATCATAATATTGCTGTATCTAGACTGTACAATTTCAAATGCTTTTTTTACTGCACTATATCAACATATTTTTTTAGGTGAATATATACTTTGTGTTTCAAACAGATATTTTCGATTAACTTATACTCTTCAGGAGAATTACACTGCTGCCGCCTATTATAACGATAAGTTTCCCCAGTTATTTTATTATATAAATTTTAATATATTCTGTGGACTATATACCAGTGTAAGTTAACAAGTAATTACTAAACACACCTATCGATTTAACTGTTCTTATGTAGACAAAAATACAAAAATATTTTTTTCAGGTGATTACAACCCATGCAAATCTATCATGGGCATTCAACGATCTCTTTATCATAATAATGAGCATTCTGCTGGCTTCAAGGTTTCAGCAAATTTCAAAAAAATTGTACAAGGAATCTCGTAAAGCAAGTATTTTATCTATAGTTCCATTTTAACATTTATAACTTGAGTGTTTTATGTCGATTAGGTAATTTGAAAATAAAGTGACATTAGTGGCATAGCCAAGGGATCAGGAGAGACATAGACCACTCCCCTGACCTCGCAGATTTTGAAAAACTCCGTTCTCCAAAACGCAGATTTTTTTTAAATTTCGGAAGCATTTAAATTTTTAAAATTACCCTATAAAGGGGATTTTTTTCTTCGGAAAATTCCTCTCGGTCATAGATTTTTTGCTATTGTAATGATAGAGTTTTAGTTCAGGTTCCACAAGAAAGTGTTTGCAGTGTGTGGGAGGAATTTAGGCTGTCATACTTCCATTATAAATGAAGCTCCGCCCCGGTCATACTTTTTGTTTTAAGGTATTGAGAAGATTTCAAGCAAGTTATATTTTTTGTGAAACAGAGAAGACTAATAAGAAATGATCCTCCAAATGGTAGTTTAGAATTGGCAAGAATATACAAAAAAATAAAGAAAAAGATCTGAGAAGACATCAGACCGAACAGAGACTCGAAAATAGAAGAAACTCTAAAAGAGGGAAAAAGTTTGAAACACCTAAACAAACAAATGATTGAAGAGATACATCAAATAATAAATCTTATAAATAACTAGAGACCGGATTATATGCATTTGCATATTTTCATATGCATTTGCATATTTAGACCATTCTCACCGATTATTGCATATTTTAACCAAAATCTAATAATGATGCATATTTTCCCTATGGTAACTCGATGGGGAACATGGATTGAAGCTGTACTATTTTACAATGAACACTTCGAGGCCATCAAAGGTGTAGTAAATGACCTTGATAGTGCAGAGGCTATTGCAGTTCGTCAATCCAAGGAAGCATTTAAGAATTCTAATATTAAAAAAAAAAACATAGCTTTGATTAGCACTCACTTTTCCCACATACCTGCGGGTAATAAAAAGTTTGAAACTCGACGTTTGGCGTTGACCGAATCAATTCAGTTAATGAATAAAATCCGTCAAATAAACTCCATATTGCCAGATGTATTCCCGCGTAGAGTTAAAGAAAAGTTTGAAAACATTTTGTGCAATAACCCAAGCTTTGAACCTGTGTGTTGATAGTTTTATTAATGGGACGGGTGAACTTTTGCCAGAAACAATAAGTGCTAACATAGCACCCAAATTCAAATACTGCCCAGTTACCTCAGTGGATGTGGAACGGTTTTTTCCACTTATAAAAATATTTTAAGTGATCGAAGACTCAATCTTACTACCGAACATTTGGAACAATACCTTATTGTTTACGTGTACAAGAATACAAAAGTTAAATAATTTTAAAAAAGGTTAAATAATTGCTAATTAAATTTAAACATCGTCGATAACTTGTTAATTTTATGCTGATTTTGAAATACTACTACTTTTATTATTATTTAATATTGCATATTTTGACCCTTTTTATGCATATTTTAAGCATTTTTCATGCATATTTGCATGCATATTTCAAGATTTTTATGTTGCATATAATCCGGTCTCTATAAATAACGATAACCAAGAGGTCGCACAAATCCAACAGATAAAGGAAGCTACAGAGAAATATTATTAAACACTATATGACACTAACATATTGCCACCGCCCGAAAAGAAGAAGAAAATAGAGTGGTAGTAAGAAATGTGTGATTTAAAAAAATTTCCGATATAACAAAGGATGAAATAATGTGACGCCATACGACATATACACGACAACAAAGAACCAGGGAACGACGAAATAACTATAGAAATGTTAAGGTATGGAGGGGTATCGATAATACAAATACCAACACCTTGGGCAAACGCCTTGATTGTGTTTATTTTTTAAAAGGGGAACACATTTAAATTGAAGAATTACAGATCCATCAGCTTGTTATCGGTACTATGCAAAATCCTCACTACAATCAGAACCTATTATATATATATATATATATATATATATATATATATATATATATATATATATATATATATATATATATATATATATATATATATATATATATATATATATATATATATATATATATATATATATATATATATATATATATATATATATATATATATATATATATATATATATATATATATATATATATATTAGGGTGACCGCAAAAAATCGATGTCGGAATTTTGTTCGTCTGGACCCCACAAAACGATTCCCCTTTCCAGATATTGAGATAGCCGAAATTTGAGCTGGATTAAACGACGTTAACCCGTGCCGCTCGTCGCTCAAAGTTTGAAAAAATCCAAATTTTTGGCCAAAAAGCTGACATATAACTCCAGAACGGTAAATAATAGAAACACGCTTAATATCTCAAAAGAAAGCTAATGTTGTTCTTCAAAATTTATATTCTATACATAATTGTTGTTATTTTAAGTCAAACCGAGTTACCCCAAAAACGTGACCTGGTACCAGTAGGAGCCAGTTTGGGAGTATTCTAAGAATTTTACGGGTTTTTACATAATGTGTCTCGGAATTAACATTTTTTTTTGTTAAAAAGTATTTTGGAACTCAATTTTCAAACATAAAGAGCCTTTTGTTCAAATTTAATCTTTTATTATATGGGGATTACCTGACTAGTTTACCAAAGAAAGACCCGTTTGAAAGGTAAAAAGGACGGTGAATCTAATTTCTATTTTAGGGATGGTGATTTTACTTCAGCGTACAACCGACCTTTTATTTATTCAGTTTAGTTTCTAAAGTGCCTTTGAGCTGGTTAGATCGAACAATTATCTAGTGAAGATATTTTAACGTTTTTTTTTTTTTTAATTTTCCAAGTGTGTGTGTTATTGTTTTTATAACTATTATAGTATTATTTTAAAAGACATTTGAAAACATTTTATTGAAATTAAAGTTTGCAATATATTTTGTTTCATTTTCCAAGTTAACTGTTATTTACCTATTGGCCTCTGAAATGGCATCCACATCAGGTGTACAAAGCCGGACCAAGGGTAAAATATTTCTTGTGGGCTATCCCATTCACCAGATCACCGGTTGTAAACTACCCTCAAATCGTCAAGTTTTGTGTGCTTTATTTTATAATTTACGTACTGTGAAATTAACTGTAAGAGAATCAGCAAAACTTACAATACGAGAAGTGTTCATTTTTTGGGAGAAAGCTCGAATCCCGACTAAACATGAGCAAGATGCAATTACTAAGCTGGAAAAACTTCACGCCGAGTGGAGAACTCTTCAAAAAGACCGGAAGAAAACATCGAAAACGGCCAAGAACAAATTTAAACAGTTTGTTGAAAAGTTGGATGATCTCTTTGATATTGCTCAACAAGATGCCTTGGCTCTGACGAGATCGGAAGAAGATAAGGCGTTTCTCGTGAAACAGAGGCAGAAGGGCCGCCCAGGTTCCATGACTGGAGTGGATCTCAAGTTGTCTCGAGCTGAAGAAATCAAGGTGCAAAAGGAACTTGCAAAAATGAACCGACAAATCCAAGAAGCAACTTTTGATATTGGTGAGTTTTTTTTTTTTTTTTTGGTATTATTAGTATTCTAAAAAATAGATAAACAAATAAGTAAATAGTTTCATTATAATTGAAAGAAAATTGTACATGAGAGCATGATTTGGCATCTTTATGATTGAGTTTATATTTTTTAAATAATACCTTTTGATAATTAGAAGTAGGTAATTTAGTTGTTAATGTATTATTACTATTCTGCTAAAACGACAAGTTTTTATAGTCTTTTTTTTTCTCTTTCTTTTGTTGCTTCTTAGAGACGGATGATGAAGACAAGTTCGAAGAAGGAGAAGAAGACACTGAAGAGGACAGCATCTACCAGGAACTTGAGAGCTTGGAGGAAATGGACATCCCTGAAGAAGCTGCAGAAGATCCAGGACCATCTGAGAGCAAGAGGATGAAAGTTTCATTTGCAAGGGGCGTTAAAGAGATTTTAAACATGAAATTGTCCATTTTATTAGATCGATGTAAGGTATCCGACAGAAATGCCACGAGAATTTTAATAGCTACTCTAGAAGCACTAAACCTTGACCCTCTTGAGTACAAAGTCTCGAAAACTTTATTACATGATAGAAGGCAAATGTTCAGAGAACAATATAAATAAAAAAATTTTTGATAAAGTAAACATTCCTGAAAAAGAGCCCGTGGTTGTCCATTGGGACGGTAAACTTACCGGGTGTTTTAAAAAATGAACAATGTGAGCGAATAGCTATAGCTATTTCATATGGCGAAAAGGAACAGCTGCTGGGAGTTCCTGTAACAGCAAACAGCTCTGGAGAGGAGCAAGCCGTAGCCGTATATGAATTCCTACATGAATGGGATCTTCTCAACACCGTCAAGGCGATGTGCTTCGACACTACAGCATCCAACACGGGAAGACTCAAAGGAGCATGCGTCATATTGGAGCAAATGTTAGGAAGAGAATTGTTATACCTAGCTTGCCGTCACCATATCTTGGAAATTCTGTTAAGAGGCGTATTCGACACAAAAATGGGATCAACCACTGGACCTCATCCAGACATTTTCAAGAGATTCCTCACTGCGTGGCCCAAGATAGACAAAGGAAAATACGACACAGGTATCAGTGACAATCTAATACAAAAGCAGCTAACTCCAGAAGTAATTGCAAATGTTACTGCTGAATTCGAGACCAAATTAACTGAGAGCCACCCCAGAGATGACTACAAGGAGCTATTGCAGTTGGTTCTCGTATTTGTTGGATCACTAAACGGCAATGTTGTGGGTTTTAGAACTCCAGGAGCCATTCATCACGCTAGGTGGATGGCAAAGGCTATTTACTGCTTAAAAATGTTCATTTTTCGTCGTCAATTTAAGATGTCTAAAGAAGAAGAAAGTTCTGTGCGTGCCATTTCTGTTTTCCTAGTTAAAATTTATTGTAAAGCTTGGTTCAATGCTCCAAAAGCTCATCTTGCACCAAAGCAAGATTTAGGTATTTTGCATAGTCTGTTAGACTATAAAGAATGTGACAACGACATTGCAGAAATAGCCCTGACCAAATTTTCGAACCATTTGTGGTATTTGAATGCAAAGTTGGTGGGATTATCGTTTTTTGATCCCACCATTACAGACGATGAAAAGTTGTTAATGGCTAATAAATTGCTCAGTAGCACAGATGAACCATCACAGCACCCTAGGGTTGTAAATCCAAAAGTTAGGAAAGAAAACTTAAGAGGTAGTTGATGGAGGATTGGTAAATTTACTTACCAAAGAAACGTTTACGTTCTTTGACCAATTTAATATAAAAAGAGATTTCCTAAGACAACATCCAAACACCTGGCCTCAAAATAATGACTTCCAAGAAGGATTGAAAATTGTCAAAACATTAAAAAATAGTTAATGATATGGCTGAGCGTGGTGTTAAATTAATAACCGACTTTAACGACCTTCTGACAAAAGATGAAGACCAAAAGCAATATGTCCTGCAAGTTGTAAGTAAATGCCGAGCATTATATCCTGACGTTTCAAAAACTATTTTAACAAAAGCTCTAGAATAGATTAGATAACTATGTAAAATTATCAACTCATGTAGGTACTACGTCTGTATCTTTTCTGTGTCTGTTTTGTATGTATTATATACCTAATTTTTATATTTTAAAATAAAAAATGTCATTAGACTTATCAGTATTACTTGTTTTTTTATTATATTTCTACTTTAAACTCAAAAATATACCAAAAAAAAGCAAAATTTATCACTTAATAACAAAATATACGAAGTATGCTCCTAGTGGTACCAGGTCACATTTTTGGGGCTAAAGGCTGTTGTAACTCGGTTTGACTTAAAATAACAACAATTATGTATAGAATATAAATTTTGAAGAACAACATTAGCTTTCTTTTGAGATATTAAGCGTATTTCTATTATTTACCGTTCTGGAGTTATGGCTCCATATGTCAGCTTTTTGGCCAAAAATTTGGATTTTTTCAAACTTTAAGCGACGAGCGGCACGGGTTAACGTCGATTAATCGAGCTCAAATTTCGGCTATCTCAATATCTGGAAAGGGGAATCGTTTTGTGGGGTCCAGACGAACAAGATTCCGACATTTTTTTTCCCCCTCTATGAGATCCGGTCACTCTAATATATATATATATATATATATATATATATATATATATATATATATATATATATATATATATATATATATATATATATATATATATATATATATATATATATATATATATATATATATATATATATACATATATATATATATATATATATATATATATATATATATATATATATATATATATATATTATATATATAAAGCGATTCAAGAACAACGCGAATCGCTTTTTCCGCACATATGCCGCTCCAGGAGCATTTTAGGGACTTCCCTGCAGCACGTGTGCTAAACCCATAAAAAAAAAACCTATAGATTAACATAAAAATTAGACAAATAACCACGTGAACAGGTGAGATTTATATGGGGATTCAGCACTTTGGACCATCCTTAAACAATTAGACTACTAGTGGAAAAAGCAAAACGAATATAAGATCACTTTTTGGATAGCAGTGGTTGACTATGAAAAAGCATTTGGTTGGATAGAGATATGAGCAGTCCTTAACGCCTCAAGTAATATCAGCGTCGATGAAAGGTACACATCTCCACCTGAACACATCTATAAAAATGCCACATCACAAATAATGCTTGAAAAAAACAAATAAAATCAAAATTAAAAGAGGAATTAGAGAAGGTAATTCAATATCCCCAAAGCTGTTCACGTTGACTCTAAAAGACATGTTCAAATCGCTAAAGTGAGAAAATAAAGGAATACTAATAGACAGATGATGCTGCACTTACTTAGCCATTACTTGATGGTGATCCATAATGACTAGGAATAAAAATTTAAACAACTGTTTAAGATCACCACTTATGTTTATTATATTATTGCTGACAATTGTTTTGACACACTGTGTCTTCTTCTGGAGCGCGATGTAAATTAACTAACAAAGTATGTTATAGAATATATAATTTACGTAATTACAAGTACTAAATTCATTAACAATTTACCTTAATACTTAGAACAAGTTCAATAAAGGAGACACTCTCCCCATCTAATTGATCGTTGAGTAATAAACCTGAGGATTTTTTCTGGTTAATTTCTACCTCTTCTAAACAATTCAGTAATTTTCCTTTCTTTCCATTATGCAAAATTTTGAAATCTTCATTGAACACCGACAGTTGTAGTCACTATATTGCGAATTTAATTGTGGGTGCATTAAGATTAGAGAGAGAGAGAGATTCTTCCTATTTGTTGGCCTGTAAAGAACTTGACAAGACAAATCATTCTACGATTGCCAGATTTGTGAATGAGAGTATTAAAAAAAATATTTCCTGAATCTTCTGCAGATGAAAGAGTGTTTATATTTCTCTCAGATGCTGCTCCCTATATGATCAAGGCAGCCAAAGTCCTCCAAGTATTTTATCCAAATTTAATTCATGTGACGTGTTTGGTCACGGAGTCCATCGACTCGCTGAAGAAGTACGACCCACGTTTGGAAATGTAAATAAACTGATTTCATCAGCAAAGAAAGTGTTTCTTAAGGCACCTGCTCGCAATAACGCCTATAAAAAAACTGCCAAATGTGCCTTTACCTCCCGAACCAGTGGTAACTCGATGGGAAACATGGATTGAAGCTATATTATTTTACAATGAACATTTCGAGGTCATCAAAGGTGTAGTAAATGACTTCGATACTGCAGAGGCTATGGCAGTTCGCCAATCCAAGGAAGCATTTAACGATTCTGATATTAGAAAAAAAACATAGCTTTGATTAGCACTCACTTTTCCCACATACCTCCGGGTGTTTAAAAAGCTTGAAACTCGAGGTTTGGCGTTGACCGAATCAATTCAGCTAATGGGACGGGTGAACTTTTGCCAGAAACAATAAGTGCTAACATAGCACCCAAATTCAAATACTGCCCAGTTACTTATAAAAATATTTTAAGTGATCGAAGACACAATCTTACTACCCAACATTTGGAACAATACCTTATTGTTTACGTGTATAAGAATACAAATGTTAAATAATTTTAAAAAATGTTAAATAATTGTTAATTAAATTCGATCGTCGATAACTTGTTAATTTTATGCTGATTTTGAAATAAAAAACTAAAAATTACTACTTATTATTTATTATTGCATATTTTGACCCTTTTCATGCATATTTTAAGCATTTTTCATGCATATTTGCATGCATATTTCAAGATTTTTATGTTGCATATAATCCGGTTTCTAGTGATAACCAAATGAACTTGAGGATTGAGGATACTATAATAAAAATATTATAATTATCTTTTGATGAGGCGAACTTTTCAATCCATCCTCGTATATTATTTTTTTTTATTGCGTTTTTCTTTATTTTAATTACAGTCAAACAGGCTTAAAAGTGTGGAATTTTTAATATGGGTCTGTAAATTTAATAGATTTATATTGGGATCCTTACGGTTTTTGTAAATTTCGATTGGTTCTAAACAATCTAGTTTTTTGCCCTTTTGTTCGTAATGCAAAATATTTAGACTATTTATTTCTGGAAAGTTGTCTGGAAAGCTCTAAGAAATGGTTGGCAAAATTGGAATTTTGTTTTTTAAGTCTGTATGAAGCGTAATGTTCCTTATATGTAGTGTTAAAATTTCTTCCTGTTTGTCCTATATACAGGCTATTGCATTCATTACATTTTAATCTATAAACTCATGATTTTCTAAATGTATCTTTTTTTACTTTTTACAATGAAAATGAAAATGAAAAGATAAATTAAAAAAAGTAAAAAAGATAAATTTATAGAATATAATTATAGAAATAAATTCTCCAACAGAATATCGAAATCAGTTTAAGGCATAAAAAGTAGCCCTTACAAAATTTCAGTCGACATAAATCACTCTTAGTAAAACATTCATCATTCACGTTATTACTAAGATTTTTTGCAGGAACAGCCAATAAGTTACTGGAAACAAATTCGGGAAGACTACTATACACTCTACGACTTATGTTGCGAATTGGATAATCATATTTCTTATCTAATTGTATTGTCCTATTTTCTAAATTTATTTTTCCTTTTGATACAACTCTACCATAGTTTCGAGTAAGTAATACTCATCTTTTTATATTTGTACCAAAAATACGTCTGTTTCGATTGATAGTTATATTTTAATAAAAAAAAAATCTTTTTATACTCTATTTATTTGCAACTGATAGTAATAAAAATGCCAGGGGACTCACCGGCAGTCCTATAACAGAGGCGTACTGTCTATTCCAAGGTATTTTTCAGGTAACAATGTTCTTTTGTAATGAAGTTTTATTGCCGATCAAATCATTTTATTTACATACCTTCCTGTTGCCCCAACTAAAAATACATATTTAGAACAACATAACCAAGTGTCAATCCAGTGAGTGACAAGTCAGTTAGTGTGTTAAAATGTCTTCTCCAGCGAAACGTTAAAAGTTCTGGAAGCTAAACCTTAATGGAAAACGTATAGTTAAAAATGTATTTGACTACATTAAAAACGATCAGAATTGTAATTTAAATGTGGACAATTGCGTGACAAAATGATCCTTAATGACCGGAGTTGGTAAAGCCACAGTTTACAGAATTTTAAGAGACGAAAGGGAGGAAGGTATAGACTCTCCAAGAAAAGAACTTCAGTTAACAGACAATACAAAAGAAATAGTAAGGCGTTTTGTTCATGACTTTTTTATGGAACTTAATAATGGACAAATTAATTCGTAAAGTAAAATCTGTGGGCTCCGGCAATAATATGGGAAGAAACGAAGTAAAAATAGTATGCTACGCAGATATGCCGTTATAATATCAAGCGATGAGAATAATCTACAACGAATGGTCCATACTTTCAAAACTACAACAGAAGAATACAACATGACAATATCTACTTCTAAAACAAAATCTTTAGTAATATTTAGAGAACCGATAAGATGCAAGCAAACGAGAAAATTATATACACATACAAAAGTTTGATTATCTATGTGTAGAAATATCTAGCTATGGTGACATTAGAGAAGCGGTTCGAAGGCAGGTGAATAAAACAGCATTTGTATCTGGTTGTTTACGAGATGTGGTATGGAGAAACCAGAATATGAGACTGGAGGGAAAGGTTCGTGTGTACAAATCATGTATGAGACCAATTTTGACCTACGCGATAGAGACAAGATCAGACACCGCAGAGATAAAGACAATAATTCGAACAAGAGAGGTGAAAACCCTAAGATCAATAGTGGGGAAGTCACTGATCGATGATATTATGGGAATTCCAATTTTGCTAGCCACTTAGAAATACCAAAAATGAGTAGAGTAAAACTATGGAGTGTTTTAAAAGGTATGAATTTTTATTGGAAAAAGTGCGAAAGAAAATCTTTATTGATAGAAAGTGGACAAATGGTACACTGGAGAAGAGACTATTTAAGGGAAGTTAGAAAAGCTCGCTCTGAAGGAACAGGAGACAGTACACAGGCAAGAAATTTTGGCAAGATGGGAGTATTAAAAATGCTCGCCAAGCATTTAATGAAGGTCTCTCTACGGGTCTCAAACTGCCATCTGGTAAGAGACGTAGATTAATTATTACGCATATTGGAAACGAAAGTGGTTTTGTAGACGGAGATCTTTTAATATTCGTATCCAAGAAAACAAGAGATTATCACGAAGATATGAATTCCGATGTATTCGAGGATTGCAGATGATAGACTTCATACCCGACAGTTCTATTATTGTAATAGATAACGCAAGCTATTATTCTAAAAAATTAGAACGAGTTCCAACCTTGGGTTGGTTGAAAAAGGACATCCAGTCTTGGATGATCGAGAAAAACATTTCATTTCCAAAAGACAGTGTTAAGAGAGAATTGTTAGAACTTGTAAAACGTGAACTTCTCAGAAATAAACACAACTACACAAGTTTCGTCATTGACGAAATGGCAAAAAAAGTAATATTACTTGTTTATTCCTCGCTACCATATGATTGCAAGCTCAATGCGATAGAACTTATATGGGCACAGGTTAAAGGTGAAGTCGCCAGGAACATCACGACCTATAAATTAGGAGTGGTACAAAACCTTTTTCAGAATGCCATATCTAATATTTCCAGAGAAAATTGGCGAAAATGTGTCGAGCATGTTTTAAAGATGGAAGATACAATGTGGACTATGGACATGGCAGTGGATGCTATTGTTGAACCTTTAATTATACATGTAAACTCAAATAAGTCCGACAATGATAGTTTTTCAAGCATGTCGGAGATAGAAGATTGGTAATGCTTTTTCATTGTTGTTTGACTTTCTCATTTGTATATTTTTTAATTAATAATGTTTCATTATAAAACATTATTTTTTCTGATAAATGTTTAAACATTATAAAACTGTTTCATTCATACTATTCGCAAATAATACGTGTCGCCCAGGCGCACCTCCACTGAACTATTTCACACTATTTAGCCCCAAACAACAAAAAAGGGTCGTTTTCCTATTGTATTTAAACATAAGAGATTGCGAATATTAGACCGATGCCAGATGGTAGTCCAATAAAGTTGTTGAACTGCTGCCTTACAGGTAAAATGTAAATAAAGCTCTGGGGCTCTTACTACTGCTTGATGCTAATTTGCATAATTTTAGATGATTTATTGCTATCACTTTCAAATAAATGGAGTATAGTGGGCATTTCATTTCATTCTTACTGTTATTAACGATCTGCTCAAAAGGACCAAGAATCAAATCTGCAGATTTACAGATGACAGTACGCTTATTTCTTTATTCACTTTGAATGCTCGAACATCGGTTACTCATACAAATGTCCACAGACAGCAGGAAGTCGTTCGACTTAACAAAGACTTGGAATAAATATTATCTTGGATTGACAATAACCAAGTAGAGTTTAACGCTACAAAAACCCAGGCGGCAGTTGCTTCTAAAAAAGTTAAAGTGGCTGAATCCAGCATAGTTTGGTCTGGGCACTGGATTTCTTTAGCATCGTTACTCAGTTTGCTGAGCGCTAATTTGGGAGCAAATATGTCTTGGCAAGAATATGTTGCAAGCATAGTAAAGAGAGCTTTACACTCCACGACAACTGTTAATTCTGTACAAAGTTTAAATTCGACCAATGATGGAATACTGCTCCCATGTTTGGGGCTCTGCTTCCAAAAATACACTACATTTGTTGGCTTTTGTTCAGAAGAGAGCTGCTCGCCTGATTGGAGACCCAGAACTCACCAGCAACATTGATTCCTTAGACCAGGGGTCGGCAACCTTTTAACTAAGGGGTGCCAATTTTCATCCATACGACATTTTGCGTGCCGACATAGGTACTTACTACAACTAAAATTAACAAAAATTAACTTAAATTAACTTAAAATATTGCTTTTAGAAGGTTTAATTACAAACAAATTTTAACATTTAACAAATAATTTTATTATATTAGTCCTAGGACCTAGTGTGAACCCTGTGCTTGAAGTTCTTTAGAGAGTTTTCTTATATCCGGTTCATGTCTTGTTATTTTCAGTGTCACACCTGCTTCCGAGTTGTATGTTGTCAGCCTGCTTCGGTAAAGGTTTAAAATCACTCTCATATGGGAAAAAAGTTGTTCACAGATATAGGATGATCCGAAAGCTGTAAGCATGGCAAACGCTACTTTCTTAAGACAAATAAATTTCTCTGGTAAAACTCATCCAACAACTGAGTATCTCGTTTGAATAGTTCTGGCAGTCACCTTCTAATAACCTTCTTAATTCTACAAATTTCGTGTTCCATAACTCGGAGCTTTTAAATTTAATGTATTGAAGATCAAAATCATTAATGTCCATCCGTGAGAAAAGAGATATGTCAAAGCAAACTGCTGGAAAAATCCATTAAATCTGCTTTGATTAAAAAAGCGAACATAGGACCATGTTTATCAAAATCCTGACCCCTCTCGATAAACTCCTCTTTTAAAATTAGTCATATATTTAAGAATTTCGTCTATTAGTGCACCATCGTCGACACTGGATATACAAGTTTTTAAATTTGGAAAATATTTATATGTGTTTGTAGTAATATCGCTGATAAATAAGTCTATTTTTAATTTGAATGATTTCCAGGATTCGTATAAATCCAGAACTGTTTTGCCTGAACCTTGTAACTTTAAGTTGAGTTCACTGAGATGGTTTGTAATATCAGTAAGAAACATTAACATACAGATCCAGTTCTTATCTTCTAGTTCAGGATAAGCATCCACTTAATTTTTTTCCAACAAGAACGATTTAATTTCGCCCAGACATTGCACAAATCTAGAGAGCACTTTACCACGGCTGAGCCAGTGCACATTATTGTGCAATGGTATATTTGAATATGCACTTTCTAATTCCTGCAGAAACGCCTTAAATTGTCTATGGATCAGTGAAGAACGACTGACAATGTAGTTAACTATTTTAACCACCCTATCCATCACGGATTTTAAACTTCCAGCGGAGATTTTAGCGCACAAACTCTCTTGGTGAATTATGCAATGAAAATTCAAAACTGATCGACCCATGCGTTCAATAAGAAGGGAAACAAATCCTTTATGTCTCCCAATCATAGCAGGAGCGCCATCTGTCGTTACGCAAAAAATTTTATTTAAATCAATGTTCTGCTTTTCAAAATGTTTAACAAATTCTGAAAATATATCCTCTCCTTTTGTAGTTCCCTGCAATGGGAGCAGACAAATCAGCTCTTCATACACTACTCTCAATAATATCGAAAGTCATGGAAAAGGCTATCAATCAGCATCTTCTAAAATATCTTGAAGGATTCAACATTATTAGTGATCACCAATATGGCTTTCGTAAAAATAGATCAACAGGAGATCTTCTGACTTATGTAACACATATTTGGAACAACGCAATTGAACACTTTGGAGAATCTCGAGCGGTTGCTCTTGACATATCCAAGGCATTTGACCGTGTTTGGCACGATGGGCTGTTGGCTAAGCTACGTTCTTGTGGTATGTCTGAAAAGTTCTGTTTGTGGCTCTCATGTTTCCTCAGAGAGCGTTCTTTACGAGTGGCAGTTGACGGATTTCTTTCTAACACCTTCACTATCAACGCCGGTGTGCCCCAAGGTTCCATACTGTCTCCTACTCTCTTCCTCATTTATATTAACGATCTGCTAGAAAAGACCGAGAATCCAATCTACAGCTTTGCAGATGACAGTACACTTATCTCTTCATTCACTTTGAACGCTCGGACATCGACTACTCAGACGAATATCCGCAGACAGCAGGAAGTCATTCAACTTAACAAAGACCTGGAAGAAATTCTATCTTGGGGTGACAGTAACCAAGTGGAATTTAACGCTACAAAAACCCAGGCGGCAGTTTTTTCTAAAAAAGTTAACGTTGCAGAACCCGACATAGTTATGTCGGGGCGCTCCATCTCTCTAACATCGTCACTCAATCTGTTAGGCGTTAATTTGGGAGCAAATATGTCCTGGCATGAACATGTTGCAGGCATAGCAAGAAGAGCTTCTCAAAAGTTGGGAATATTGTTTCGAACCAGAAAGCTTTACACTCCACAACAACTGTTAATTCTTTACAAAGCTCAAATTCGACCAACTATGGAATACTGCTCCCATGTTTGGAGCTCCGCTCCCAAACATACACTGCATTTGTTGGATTCTATTCAGAGAAGAGCTGTTCGTCTGATTGGACACCCGGAACTGACCGACGGCCTTGATTCGCTGGAACATCGAAGAACGGTTGGCGACTTGAGCCTATTCTACAAGTACTTTCATGGAAAGTGTTCGAAGGATGTGGCCCGTTTAATTCCTCCCAGAGCGGTGCATATTAGAGGTACGCGTCGCGCTAATGCTTCACATCCGTATGAGGTTCAGCTTGTTACTCCTCGTACAACGCTTTTCAAGCAGTCTTTTATATGGAGAACATCATACCTTTGGAATGGTTTACCCAGGACTGTGTTTCCCATCGAGTACAATCTACAGCGATTCAAGAACAACGTGAATCGCTTTCTCCGCACACGTGTCGCTCCTGTAGCGCTTTAGGGACTTCCCTGTAGCACGTGTGCTAGACCCATATAAAAAAAAAAAAAAAAAAAAAACTGCCATCTACGAAGTATCGCGCAACGATTGCCAGACGGGCAGTGTCATTAATATCGACACTTTCATCCAATGCTACACTAAATACAAAACTCCGTTTGATAGCGTCTCTCTGTTGTTTTTGGACATTTTGTGTCATTTCGGTAATTCGTCTCTCGATGGTCCACGCTGATGCCGGTATATCCCTAATCCTGGCCAATATTGTATCCTTATTCGGCAAGTCGTCGAATAAAATCTCGCCAGTACTCAAAAAACGTTTGCTTCATAAATTCTCCCTCAGTGAACGGCCTACCCTTTTGTGCCAACGATTGTGCAATTTTGAAACTGTTACCTGATTTTTTCCGTGGAAGACTTTGCTAAAGAATGTTGACGGTTTCTCGTATTGTTTACTTGCTCTTTGTATTGCCTCCCTTTTATCAGCGTTATCTTTAAATGACGATTCATGTTTTATCTGGAAATGTCGTTGAACACTAGATGTCCGGAAAACTATGCTTTCCCGACATAGGACACAAATGGCCCGATCGTTTTGCTGTACAAAACCGTAATCTGTTATCCACGAAGTTTGAAATGATCGAACGTCTACCTTCTGTTTCTTCGCGGCCATAACGCAACGTAATTTTAATTTTTAAACTTGTCGACGACTATTGACTGGAACGGATGTTACTTCTATACTAAATGATCCAAACGTGTAGCCGCTTGCTATATATAGAAAAATAATGTTTCCAGAAAATTCCAATAATTACGTTTATTAAATTTCTTAGAACAAAAATTATTATTTACAACGCGCCCATTGCAATCAAAGGGCCGCCTAGAAGTTAAATTTAACAAAAACTAAAGTTCGGCAATATAAAAAGAGTTGCGGCGCGCGTCGGAACAATTGAAGTCAAGTCAAACAAAAACCGCCTTATAGCGGCTCTTTTGATCTGAATTGAGGACGTTTATTTGTGTTTTTGCCTAGGCTTATATTTTGAGGCTTGCCGTCTTTAATACTTGACGAACCAATGCATTCAGTAAAATTATAAATTACAAAATATATATTTTGTAGTTTTTGGTAATAATACCTAGTGACCTATATAATATATCGTTTTTGTTTGCATCGTTAAAGTAATACTGTCTTCGATTATTTACTAAATCTCGAAACATGTCACAGATTACAGAATTGAGGTGTAAACTTTGAATAGGTACGCGTACCATTCAAAATTGCTTGGCGTGCCAGAGATGGCACGCGTGCCATAGGTTGCCGACCCCTGCCTTAGACCATCGAAGAACAGTTAGTGACTATTCTACAAGTGTTTTCATGGAAAGTGTTTGATGGAAGTAGCCCGCTAGGAATATACATCGCGCTAATACTTCATATCCGTATGAAGTTCAGCTTGTCATTCCTCGTACAACTCTTTTCAAGCAGACTTTTATATGGAGAACCTCATCCCTTTGGAATGATTTTCCCAGGACTGTGCTTCCCATTGAGTAAACTTTGCAGCCGTTCAAGACCAACGTGAATCACTTTCTCCGCACCCGTGTCGCTCCTGTAATGCTTTAAGGATTTCCCTGCAGCACGTGTGCCATGCCCATAATAAATCATAGTGTTAAATATAACAATTTTTTTGAAGATTTATAAATTTAACGTCTCTTTTTCATTTTAGGAAATTTGTGACCTTCTATGGAAAATTATATTTTACTTATTCCTTTCTGTATTTATTTTTCAAAACTGGTTCAGTCTCACTTTACGCGGCATGGATAAACGATGAAAGTAAATTACCAGCGTATATTTTAAGTGATGTACCTTCCTCGTCATTTAATATCGAGGTATTTACATTATATTTTGATGCATTTACTAGACGAAATCTGACCCGACTTGCGACTGCAACCCGACGACCAATCGTTTCCTTTCAATGGCGGAGACAATCCATCACAGACATTCTTATTCACGCGAATAGAACAAGTTTAGAATATAGTTCAAAGATCATATAATAAGTGGGGTGAAAAGTCACGAAACTTTCCGAGAGATGGCTGCACAAACAAAAAGAAACATATGTTTTTCAGTTAGCGTCAACTCTCAGACGATTTGTGTAAAATTTTCATGGCATTTTGTCTATTAGTTTGCGAGTTACAGTTGTTGAAGGAACGCTACTTTTGATTTTTGCAAAACGATAGAACATAAGAATTTCGTGTATTTATTAAACATTAGCCCAGTCGCTAGGGGTTTTGAGCTCTCATTAAATGTCAACAGGCTCCATTTTAGCAGATAGGTAGCTTTTTAACATAGAATGCGATAAAACAAAGTTTGCTAAAATTTGATGTACCCTAAGCCCACACAATCCAAAATAATATCAAAAATTCGTATTTTTTTGGTAATATCTCGAAAAATAAAAAATATATCGAAAAACTAATAGCATCACGTGAAAGAGCGGGAAATTTTACAAAAAAAAAAGTATATAGATTTTTTTCCAGATTTATTAAAAATTCGGATATGTGATTCAAAAAATGTATCGCTCCAAACAGGTTTATTTCAAAGTCTACGTGCTACCGCTCGAAGGTTAATCGATATTACCAGGTGTACAAGTATGAAATGCGGATTTTTTTTCTAAAAAAACATGTTAAATTCGGAAGAATGATAAAAAGTGCTTTCTTCAAAGTATGCTCCATCGCTTGTTATACATTTTTCCCATCTTTCAGGCAATTTGTGAATACCACGCCAGTAAAAATCTTCTCCTTTTGCTGCCAACCATTTATCGAGCCATTTTTTTACATCTTCGTTCGAACCAAAGCGCTGCTCAGCAAGTGCGTGACCCATCGATGCAAACAAGTGGTAATCGGAAGGAGCCAAGTCTGGAGAGTAAGCCGCATGGGGTAGAACTTCCCAGCTGAGTACTACCAACGTGTCGCGAACTGGTTTTGTCGTATGTAATAGAGCATTGTCATGAAGAAAAATGACTTCGTGTTGCCTCTTTCGGTATTCTGGCCTTTTTTCAAGCAGCCAACGGTTCAAATCAGTCAATTGTTGTTGATAACGTTTAGTATTAACCGTTTCCCCAGGTTTTAATAGCTCATAATAGACAACGCCCCTCTGGTCCCACCAAACACAGAGCATCGTCTTTCTGCCAAAGCGATTCAGTCTTGCGGTCGATGTGGATGGTGCGCCTGGGTCTATCCCTGATTTTTTGCGCTTGGGATTCTCAAATTAAATCCATTTTTCATCCCCTGTAACTATACGATGCAAAAACGACTTCCTTTTGTACCGAGCGAGCAAAATGTCACACGTGTTTTTGCGCTTTTCCATTTGCCTGTCGTTCAACTCATGTGGTACCCATCTACCGGCTTCTGAATCTTTCCCATCTCTCGTAGCCGATTGAAAACAGCTTGTTGACTAGCGCCCAATTTCTCGGCGAGTTGTTTTTGTGTTTGTGAATCATCTTCGTCCAACAATGCTTGCAATTTCACATCTTCGTATTTGTTTGGCGGTTTTCCACGTTTCTTGTCTGCAACATCGAAGTCACCATTTTTGAAACGCCAAAACCATCGTTCACACGTATCTTGCGATGGAGCATGTTCACCATAAGCTTCGCGAAGTAATCAGTATGATTCAACAGCAGTTTTCTTCAAATGAAAACAAAAAATTAATGCTGTCCGCAAATGCTCTTTGTTCGGTATAAATTTCGACATATTGAACACAACAGCACAACACTATATACACACTTTTCCAATTTATCACTCGTGCGCGTCTGACACTTGTTGATGACACAACAAAATGGCGCAGTGTCAAATCTTTATAGCACACACTGCATTGATGTACCATCTGTTGTCTGAAATCCGCATTTCATACCTGTACACCTGGTACTTGTTTTTAGAGTGTAAAAGAAAAAATTAAAAGATAGCTCTTCGAAGAGAAGACTTTCAGCTTTCCGATGATACGAATAGTTTTTATTTTTGTTGGTTTAAAATTTGTAATTTTTGTTTGCATGGTTTTAACGGCATACAGTAAATTACAAATATTTAATAAAATATAATATTGAAAAAAAATCCTTGTGAATATATCCTTAAGTTTCAATATAATAATAATTAAAAATACCCATATTGTCTGTGTTATTTAAAAATTGAGTTTTAAACTATGAAAATTTGTCTGCTGTAGAGCGCCGTCGGCAATTTTACCTTCAAAGCAGTAGAAAACGGTCAAAAAAAGTCGGACAATTTTTTTTTAGTTACAGTTAAAAGTATATTTGATATTAGAAAATAATTAAAAACCTTTTCTTTTTTTGTAATTTTGCTCTTAAAAATGTGTTCATGAGAAACGTATTTTTGCTAATTATTAATCATACAACTTAAACTTTAAATTAAAAAAATTATTTAAAGGTGGGAAATGAAAAATAAAAGTCTAAGCTTTAAGTATAAAGTATTTATATTTCATTTAAACATCCAGGTACATGGAAAACAGTTACTGAAAACACAAAAATTCTGAATTACTCGAAGAAATTAAATGAATTAGGTACTCTTTGCCCGTCATATTGGATTTGCCATTTTGAATTTTTCAAATCTGTTATCGGATTCTTAATCAGCACCCCGAGAAAACCCCTTAATAGTCAACTTCAAAATATTGAACGATATTCAGAAACGTTAATTTAATCATAAATTTAATCATAAATCATGATTCCCACTACAACTGAAGGGGTTAAACCAGTAATTTTATTTTAAATAATTTTTTTAAATTACAGTAAAACTAAAAAAAATAATCTATGTATTATTTTTTTGTAAAATTTCCCGTTCTTTTATGTGGTGCAATTAACTTTTTGATATATTTTTTATTTTTAGAGATATTTGCGAAAACCCGAAGTTTTCATTTTATTTTCGATTTTGTAGGCCTAGCATACATTTTAAAGCAGCAAACTTTTTTCTATCGCATTCTACGTCCAAAAAACTACCTATGTGCCAAAATGCAGCCTGTTAACATTTAATGAGAGCTACTGGGCTACATTGCTTTTCGAAAGTGAAAAAATACAGCCAGAACCCAAGAATGGCTTGAGAATTGTTACGACATATCTGCTCCGTCGAAAGTTTAGTGAACTTAAATGCGGTAGTACAAGCACTGATGATGCACCACGTTTCGGACGTCCAAATGAGACAGTCACTCCAAAAAACGCAAAAAAAACCACGATATGGTTCTGAATGACCGTTAAATGAAAGTAAGAGAGATAGCTGACATCGTGAAGATATCGTGAGGCATATTTTGCTTGAATATGTGTTCGATGGGTGCCAAGCACTCTCACGATTGGTCAAAAACAGCTAAGTGTCGAAGATTCAAAATGCTGTTTAGCACGGTTTCGGCGCAATCCAAAGGAGTTTTTGCGTCAATTCGTAACAATGGACGAAAAATGGATCCACTACTACGCGCTTGAGTCCAACAGGCAGTCCGCAGGGTGAATGGAGCCGCACGAAAGCCGACCGAAGCATCCAAAAATACAACATACACTTTAGCTGGAAAGGTTGTGGCAAGTATTTTTTGGACTATGCATGGAATAATAGTGATCGACTATATTGAGAAGGGGGCGAACAATTACTGGAGACTGTTACGTTGGTTTATTGGACCATTTGAATGGTGATATTAGGAAAAAAAGGCCGCATTTAGCATAGAAAAAAGTATTGTTTCACTAAGATAAAGCACCAGCTCACAAGTCCATAAAATCGATGGTGAAATTGTACCAATTGGGCTATAAATTGCTTCCTTATTCGCCGTATCCACCAGATCTGACCCACAGCGATTATTGCCTCTTTCCAAATTTGAAAAGACGGCTCCAGGGAAAAATATTAGGCTCAATGGAAAAAGTCGAACGGGAAACTGAGGTTTATTTTAGAGAGCTCGTCAAATCGTACTATATGAAATGTATCCAATTGTTGGAAGATCGCTGGAATAAGTGTATCGCCCTTGAAGGAAACTATGTTGAACAATAAAATCGATTTTTGGCAAAAACATTGTTTTTTCTTCAAAAATCTCGGGATTTTTTAACCCATGTAGTAGAGGATAATTGGTTATAAATAAAACATTCCTTTAAATTACTTTTTTGAAGAGTTAGGCATAAATCTTAAATATGTAGCGTCTTCAAATATTTTTTTACGGAGTTAAAACAGAAACATGTAGCACAAACTTTATAGTTTATAGACGTCGATCGTTACTTGATGAAAATCCATAGTCAAAACTTGTAAAAAAAACTACTCGGTTTTTAGATTTTCACTTTATTGATGTTACCTGTATGTTAGCAATCACATGGCATGTTTCATAGCTTTGCTACTTCATCTGATGTACAAAGGTATATGTACCTTTGCACATCAAATGAAGCCGCAAAACTACGAAACATGTCATGTGTTTGATAACATATAGTTCACATCAGTAAAGTGGTTTTTTTACAAGTTTTCACAAACTTTATATTTTTTAACAGCATGTACAGTCCCTGGCCAAATTATTAGACGCACTGCAAGATTTCATGTAAAATATTAATTACCGAGTGATATTGTACCGTTTTATTATTTTAAATTGATTTGTTTTTTATTTTTATGTTATCCAATCAATTACCTATTTATTTGACATAAATAAAACAGCATTAATTTAGAAAAGCATAAGTTTATTAAGTTTTAAAGAAAAGTGAAATTAATGTTAGTAAAAGTCAATATTTAGTTGAGCCACCTTTAGCCGCTATCAAAGCTTTAATTCTGCGCGGCATGCTATCAATGCAAGATTGTACTGTCTCCTGCATTTGAGGATGATGATTCCACACATGAATAATCTTTTCTAGGAGCTGGGTTTTGTTGGTAATCACATCTTTAGCCACTTCTCTTTTCATCAGCTCCCACACATTTTCAATGGGGTTCATTACCCGGCCAATCCAACAGAGGGGTATTTTTTTCTGCCAAAAAAGCTTTAACAGACCGAGCAGTGTGGGAGGGAGCTCCATCTTGCATGAAAGTGAATGGTTCCCCATTTGGAAACCATTCTCTGAGCTGCGGAATCAACCGATTTTGTAATACTTCTTTATACTGATCTTGCCTCATTATTCCTTTGACGACGTACAGACGTCCAGTGCCCTTGCCGCTGATGACTGACCAAATCATCACTTTGGTGGGATGTTTAACCGTCGGGACGACACAATCAGGATGAAACTTTTCTCCATGACGACGACGCACATACTGAGCTTTATTCTGCAAAATTTCGAATGTGCTTTCGTCACTGAAGCAGACCTGTCAAAAATAGGAAAAATATATAAACTTCCATGTTTATTTGCTTTATTTAACTGAAAATGATAATAATGTATCAATTATTGATTAAATTGCTGTATCTTACCGATCTCCAGAAGTCCACATCTTTGTCTTGCCATTCTTTGGCCCACTTCAGGCGCTTTGCTTTCATTGCAGCTGTTAACTTGGGCTTCCTGGCGGGGCGACAGGCCTTAAGATCTAATTCTTTCAATTTTCTTTGAACAGTGCGCTCAGAAGCATTTACGCTAGCATCCTGGAGTTGTGATTTTATTACCTTTGTGGTAGCAAATCTGTTTTCTACACAAATTTTCTTCAAACATCTCTCTGACTGTGGAGTGAAAATTGGTTTTTCTACCCGCATCTTTTCTTTCTTTTCGGGCTTAATTCCTTCCCTGACTCAATTTTCTTTTTTTTATGCGTCGTACACTAGCTTCAGAAACCTCCAATCTTCGTGATATTTCTCGGTTTGTAAATGTTTTCGCAATCACAAGGGCCTTCACTTCAGCTTTTTTACGTGGTGAAAGATCGCCTTTTCTACCATAATGAAAATAGTCCAATTACTTTTTTAAAACACTGCATACAAAATAAACTAATAACTGAGTAGTATAAAACTGTTAAACAAACAATCACAGTCCATAAAGCCACAGAAACACGTCCGTACCTGACTCGATTCCGATCGCGACTGATACAGGTTTGTACTTGTTTACGTTCATGTATGACTTTGTCAACACAGTGTTGCCATATGTTAAAAATAAATACAAATATGTAGTCTACAACAATTCTTTTAAATAAAAATCAATAATATTGTAGTTTAAATATACCATTATTGCATAAAAAACTCTTAAGAAACATAAAATTACTAAAAAAAATACAGTGCGTCTAATAATTTGGCCAGGGACTGTATATTATTTTCAGTTTAATGGAACTATGAATTCTAGAAATCTCCATAAATATATTTATCGTATTATTCTTCAAAATAAGGCGGAATAAAAAACTATTTATGTTGAGAGTTTTGATAATAAGTTCAGGGTTGTTATAAAAATATTTTTATCGGAGAATGAAAAACAAGATACATAGAAAATATTTACTAACAATGATAATAACAAAACGCAAGCTCAACGGTAATATACAAGTCTTAATGGAAGGCAAAGAAGGATTCCTAGCTTAAATACATTTTCAAGAATATACATGGTGCGATCCAAAATCTCCAGGACTAATACTATATAGCAAGAATGTGAAATACTATCGACACGAGCCGATTATTGGTGGTAGATATATCCCTAACAACGTTAAGTGACAAGTTTCAACTTGCTAGCTTATTTAGTTTGATACACGTTTGCGCAAAGGTCTAGTGCGTCTTTTTGCGACTTTTACAATGGGTACAAAAAAAGGGCAGCGCGTGTAGAAAATTTTATTTTAACGCGGCAAAAGTGCTACTGAAACGTATAAAATGATTCGGAAAGTATTTGAGGACAAAGCCTTAATCCGTATGCAAATTTTCAAGTGCTACTGAAACGTATGAAATGATTCGGAAAGTATTTGAGGACAAACCCTTGATCCGTATGCAAATTTTCAAGTGCTACTGAAACGTATGAAATGATTCGGGAAGTATTTGAGGACAAAGCCTTGATTCATATGCAAATCTTCAGGTATTTTCCGCGATATAAAGCCGGAACGACTTGGGTGGAAGACGACGACCTTCGAATGCAGCCACGTTTGAAATCATTGCGAACAAATCATCAGTAAAGGCCGTCGTTGGACAATCTCTGACCGATTTTCTATTGACTAGAAAACAACCAAAACCTTGAAACGAAAAGAGTTTCCTCCAGCATTAAGACAATACACAGTTCGTTCTGTTTTTCGCCAAAAAATCCAAGACTATCATCCCCATATATTTTTTTTTGCCTGATTTGGCACTCTTTGAAGATAAAATTAAAGAGTCACCAATTCGAAACGGTAGAGAAGATACCATGTGAATCACTAGCGGCATCGACCTTCCAAAAGACCAGTGAAGAAAACGGTAGGTCCATTACCTTCGGATGCAGGAGGACTTCTTTGAACAGGAGTCACGAAGTAATATGACTACTTCAAATTTTATGGCATTAGTCCGGGAACTTTTGGATTGCACCAGATATAATTACATTCCACTTGAAGCAACGTTCAACCAAAGAAAATAATAATGAATAGAGGTGAAAACTATCGGAAAATAAAAAAATATATATAAAAAAGAAATTTCAGTAAAATACGCTATTGTGTCTGTTTTAACTTAGTCTGTGCATAACTGAGATGGATTGGTCCACCTCGTAATGAGGATTGTGGGAAAGATCGTACGAAAAATTGAATTTTCCGCACTAGTGAGCTAAACAGTATTTTCCAAACAATTATTTAGAAAGAATTGTTTTCTTTACGAATGCACGAACAACATATTTTTTTTAGATAAAACGTTTACTTGTCCAAATTAGTTTTGATCCTGTCGCCCTGACTGGCTGTAAAATGTTCAAAATTACAAGAGGCCTTCTTTTAAGCGTAAGTGAATATTTAATTTTATTTTTTAAATGTACTAACTGGGGTGAAAAGTCCCGAGATTTAAAAAAAAAACAATGTTTTTGCTAAAAATTTTTCAAAATAGTCTCCTTCACGAGTGATACACTTATTCCAGCGATTTTCCAACCAAGGATACCTTTTATGAAAGGTATGTAGCACGATTGTCGAGCTCTTTCTTGATTTCACAATTCACAATTCAAACGGTCCAATAAACCAACATAATGATCTCCGGGGTTTATTCATCCCTTCTTAAGATAGTCGATCAGTATTAATCCATGTGCTTCCCAAAAAACACTTGCCAAAACTTTTCCAGCTGATGTTTGTGTTTTTGGATATTTGGTTGGCTTACATGCGGTTCCAGCCACTTTGCTTGTTGAACTCGGGCGTGTAGTGGTGGATGCGTGTTTCATTGTTACGAATCAACGCAAAAACTCCTTTGAATTGCGCCGAAACAATGCCAAAGATTCTTCTTAATCTTCGACACATTGCTGTTTTTGATCAATCGTGAGAGTGCGCGGCACCCATCGGACACTTTTTTATGTGAAAACATTCATGCGAAATACGCCTTACGCGTTCTGTTGATATCTTCACGAGGTTAGCTATTTCTCTCACTTTGCGGTAATTTAGAATAATACCACAGTAAACATAAAACAAAATAGTGACGCTCAAGAAAGGTTCTGTCTTTTTATCACGCGTGCGTCCCCTATCATACCAACAACATGGCTGTCGGCGCGGTCGCGGATTGTATTTACGTCTGGATTTCAAGGAGAATCTTTTATAACGTGGTCCGAAATTCATTATTAATAAATAATTTGCGAATTAGTAAATGACTCGTTGGACGTTGTAATTGAAAATAATTATAAAAAATGTGTCAAGAGGAAATTTTTGGTGTGCGATTAGTGCTTGTAAAAATATATGTGGTATCTCCAAAGAAGTTAGTTTTTTTAGATTTCCCAAAGATCCTAAAAGATAATTTATTCATAATTCTTTATTTCTATTATGCAATATATATTAGAGATGCATTTTATTTGAAAAACAGTTGATATTTTATTAATATTAACTATTGGTTTATGTTATTCCACTTGTACTTTTTTTCTAAATTCAGCGCCGAATGTTTGCTAGAGTTAAGTTGTATTATCTTATAAAATTCGCTAACTAAACTTTCAAAACTCAATCTGGGCATGCAAAAGTAGTAATTCTTTAGCACGAATGAGTT
Organism: Pachyrhynchus sulphureomaculatus; assembly: GCA_019049505.1. Lineage (NCBI taxonomy): Eukaryota > Metazoa > Arthropoda > Insecta > Coleoptera > Curculionidae > Pachyrhynchus > Pachyrhynchus sulphureomaculatus. The sequence goes on from CM032447.1 coordinate 24,826,236, forward strand.
TGAATAAATCAGTATATGAATTAAATTTTTTTATATAAGTTGTGTCCAGACACGAAAAGTCATTAGTTGTATTCACTTTATTTTTAAATTCAGAAGAAAGACGATCTCATCTTCTAATGATAAATATAATTATTTTCAATCTCTCCAGATTACTGGGATTCGCTGAAATATAAGGAGAAAGATTGTTGATATTATACGCACGAAGCTGAAGGTGTGCAAAGATATATTCTCAAAATGAACATTCCCCCCTTCCCTTCGGACAATATAATAGTTGAGAAATATAAATTCAACAGTGAGATATTTAAATGAGTGACGTGCAAAAGGCATTGAAGCCAAATGTATTTTTTCTTCGTATTTTTTGTCTTTTTCCCTGTTTTTTTGTATGCCTCTTTTAAAAGAACTTGATAAAAAAATGTTTCTAAAAAAAAACTTTTCTCCTTTTTTTCTTCCTCGTAATCAACAAAATTTATTTTTATGCTACAGAATACGATTTTTGTTGAAAGCAACTCACGGGCATCGTACGAGCAATATGGTGACAGATCATGTGATCATTACAAACTCGAACCCTTGAGATCAAAGGTGACAAGTCCGACTGTCGCTACTGTGTTTTATGTTTACTGTGATAATATGGTGACTTTTTGTGTTTTTGAAGTGACTGCCTCATTTGGATGTACAGAACGTTGTGCAATATTAGTGCTTGTACGACCGCACTTAAATTCATTAAACCATCGACATATAGTTGATTTCGACGGAGCAGATGCGCCATAACACTTCTCAAGCCATTCTTGGATTCAGGCTCTATTTTTTTCAATCAAAAAGCAATGTTTAATCAACACACAAAATTCTTTTTGGGCCATCGTTTTGCAAAAATTAAAGGTAGCTTCACCAAACAGATGTAACTCGCAAACTAATAGACAAAATGTCATGAAAATATTACACGAATCTTCTGAGAGTTGACACTAACTGAAAATCATATGGTTTTTTTTTGTTTGTGCTGCCATCTTACGGAAAGGTTCGGGACTTTTCGCCCCATGTTAGTACCTTTACATACTTTATATTTATTGTTTTTTTTTTAAGGTGGCTAGTGCTATTGTAACTTTTGAATTGGTGCTAGTTCAATTCGCGACAATCAGTTTGGAAATCTAAAAAAACAAGTTTTTGTGCCAGTAGTCAACAACAATAGTTTAAAGTATTTAAGATTGATTATTATTTATCGCTTCAAAATTCTCGTTTATAATAGATTTAATTATTAGTAAATTTATTATATAGGATGATCTACTGCATAATTCTACAGTGTGTTTATAAAGTTTTGCACAGTTTTATTCAGGTAATAAATTTTCAAAAAATCTCAATTTTTTGATTTTAAATGAACGTTTCTTGATATTTGGTGCAGGTGGTCCTTTTTTATTTCCCCTGCTAACAGAAGTACTGTATTCGTGAAAATATTGCCCTCCAAGGTTTTTGCATTTCTAATTTGAATAGAAAACGTCTACAGGTTACAGAGTATATAGGTATCCATCTATCTAATAAGCCTTCTTCCATCCAGTGTCGGACATAGACATCCCCTCCCTTTTTCCATCTCTCTCGATTCTGCGTCTTTCTGATCAATCCTAAATCAGCCGTTCTTTTCAGGTCATCTTTCCATCTTGTTTGGTGCTTTACTTTGGATCTTTGCCATGGCCTCCATTCTTGTATTTTTAGTGTTCCGTACGGAACACTTATAAGATGACTTCGGTGTCTCTCTGTCTGTCTGTCCGTCTGTCTGTCACACCCGATTTTCTCCGAAACTATTTGTCATAGAAAGTTGAAATTTGGTAATAATATAAGAATTGATGGCCTCGTCAGAGCCATGTAGTTTTGAAAGTTAAATTTTGACTTAAGGGGTTAGTTTCGAGGGGTGAAATCGGAAGTGAAAAAAAATTTTTTTTACTAGGTCATCGAGTGCGGTGTCAAATGAAAACTTATGAACACACGAGTAAAATATATATATATATATATATATATATATATATATATATATATATATATATATATATATATATACATACATATATATATATATATATATATATATATATATATATATATATATATATAATGTAATACTTGCGCGCACTTTTCTTCGTATTATTTTTAAAAAATCGCGGTCCCCCCACTTTATCTCGAAAAGTACTTATCAAAAAATTTTGAAAAAATTCTGGAATATTCTCCACGGGATGTAGATTGAACGAAAATTATGACGAGTGCATTATCTTTAATAATTTATCTGGTATATGAAAAAAACAAAAATTTCAAGGTCATCAGTTTTCAGTAAAGATTGGAAACAAACTTTGTTGAAAACTCATTTGGGATGTGTTTTGTCAAGACACTGATCATTTTATACCTCCGTAACAAAATTTTTTATTTTAAAAGGAATCAACGTACGGAACTCTAATTGCGCAAGTTCAACTTGCACTTCGGTTATTTTATTCCACCTCTCATCTTGTTGTCTCAAACCTGCTACCTGTTCTCTTACGTCTATCACTTTGGTCTTATACTTTCGTTTCTGATTCTGTCTTGTAATTTTACATTCAGCATTTGGCATTCCATTGCTCTCTGTGTTTTACTCAGTTGGTCCATCATCTTCTTAGTCAAAGTCCATATCAGCGCCGCGTAGGTGAGAACCAGTAGAATGCATTGATCGAAAACCATCTTTCTTAGTTTCAGCCATTTAGGTATAATTCTTCTCAATTTCTCCTGTGTCAATTGAGTTAGTGATCCTGACGTTGAGTTTTTCAGAACTTGTTCCGAAAAATGACTTCTTCGGATGTAGCCCCAAACTGATTTAATTCCTCTTGCACACGGTTTTTATATTAGCGAACTGGGATGGGGGAGGGCGGGGCCATATGGATGATCTGTTTCCAGATTGGTGAAAGGTGTTCTGCCAGTGCTGAACTCCCCTTTGATGTTCTGTAATTTTAGAACATATTTGTCCACCGGTTTTGCCGAGATATGTTTTGCTACAGCCGTATGGGTTATTGTAGATATTCAAGGGGAATTTTATTTTTAACAGATCTCAGATGTTATGAAGTTTAGGGCACGTCGGGATATCCCAGTTCTCTAGCATCGTCACTCAGTTTGCTGGCCATTAATTTGGGGCAAATATGCTTGGCATGAACATGTTGCATGCATAGCAAAGAGAGCTTCTCAAAAGCGGAAAATTATTTCAAACCAAAAAGCTTTACAACTGTTAATTCTGTACAAAGCTAAAATTCAATCAACGAGGGAATTCTACTGTTCACGTTTGGGGCTATTCTTCCAAACATGCATTGTATTTGTTGGATTCTATTCAAAAGAGAGTTGTCCGTCCGAGTGGAGACCCAGAAGTCGCCAATAACCTTTATTTCTTGGAACATCGAAGAACAGTTGATGTCTAACGTTCATTCTATTTCATGGTTTATGTTTCCATAGAATTTTCGAAATATGATCTGTGACATGCTTAGAGTTCATCTAAAAATATCTAAACATCCTCACAACTTTAGTCGTGACATTGGTGTTTCCCTTTCTCTAAGTTGGAAAGGGATCATCCATGAAACTCCGTCCTTCCCTCCCACCCGTTCTGCTAATATGAAAGGCGTGTGCAAGCTGAATTAAATCAGTTTCGTACTAGATTCCAAAGTGCTCTTGTACTCGGAACAAGCTCGGAAAAAACCTAATTCATATCTAATACTCGAGGTAGGAATATAATCTGTATTTTTTTAGCGATTTAGCTTCAAGAAAAAGAGGTGGAGGTACATTATTTTAAATATTTTGAGTATTAGGAAAAAAACTCCTAATTTTTGATTGTGGTATTGAATAAATTGTAAGTATAATTATTTATAATCAAACATATAAGAGGTTAAACAGAAGGGAAGGGGATTAGAAGGTTGCTTCGTATGTATCCTGTTATATGTCCTTTTCAGGGTTCGTGGACCGGAGCAATACGAAAATTGTTTTATATTTTTCATTATCTTCAATAAAAAAAATAGTACGTACGAATCAAATTTGTCGTCACCCACCTCTTTCACACCGTCTTCTGCAGCGACAATCTAAAAACTATAAGCCTCATCGTTAGTTCGAGTATTACAAATCTAGTAACACGTAGGCTGAAAAGTTTTTGGTCTGACACATAAATGTCGCTCTTTTCAAAAAATCCATATGATTTTTAGGAAGTACCAATCTTCAAATGATACGTGTCAAAATTTCATGACATTTCTACAATTCGCTTGCAAGTTACAGTGGTTTTAGTGATGCTACTTTTGATATTTTCAAAATAATGGAAAAAATCGAATTTCGTGTGTTGATTAAACACTGTTTTTTGATGAAAAAAAATACTGTTCAAGCAATGCAATGGCTTGATAAGTATTACGGAAACTGTGCCCCTAGAAAATTACTCATCATTTACTGGAATGCTGAATTTAAACGCGGTCGTACAGATACAAATGATGCTGAACGCTCTGGACGTGTTTACACCGGAAAACATAAAAAAATCCATAAAATTGTTTTAGATGACCGTAAAGTAAAATTGCGTAAGATAGCTGACACCCTAAAGGTATCAAAAGAAAGTGCATATTTTGCATGAACATTTAGGCACGAGAAAGCTCTGGGTATCGCGTTTACTCATAGTGGACCAAAAACAACAACGTGCTGATAATTCTTAGCGCTGTTTGTACCTGTTTAAGCGCAATAAAAAGGATTTTATCATGCGATATGTGACAATGATGGATCCACCACTACAGACCGGAATTAAATCGGCAGTCAGCTGAGTGGATAGCATCCGGTGAAAGCCGCCCGAAGCGACCAAAGACACAACAGTCGGCTGGGAAGGTTTTGGCCCCTGTATTTTGGGATGCGCATTGAAAATTTTCATCGACTATGCTGAGAAGGGAAAAACCATCAATAGCGTATATTATATAAAGTTATTGGTTCGTTTGAAGACATAAATCACAAAGATACGGCTCCAAATGAACAAGAAAAATGTGCTCTTTCATCAAGACAAGGCGCCGTGTCACAAGTCAATGGTTACGATGGTAAAATTGAATGAATTGAAGTTCGAATTGCTTTCTCCTCCCCCGTATTCTCCAGACTTACACCCCAGCGACTATCATCTATTCGCAGAGCTCAAAAAAATGCTCGCGAGAAAGAGATTTTGCTCCAATGAAGAAGTTATCGCCGAAACTGAGATCTATTTTGAAGGCAAGGACAAATCCTTCTACAAGATAGGTATAGAAATGTTAGAAAAGCTGATTATACCGCTTTTGTAAGTCGAATTTTGCAAAAAAAAATGTATTTTAAGTAGCTAGACCAAAAACTTTTCAGTCTACGTGTTATATTTAAAATTGTTATCTTATTTTGTTCAACGGAAACGGGAAACAGCGTTTTTTCTAATTTAGGGGCTCGGAAATGTGAAGAAAAGCAAAAATCTTGGAAAGTGATTTTTTAGAGCTCCTTTTAGCAAGGGAAGTAAATATTGATAAAGTTATTTACCCAACATCAACAAGTAGTTCTAAAATGAGAACTTAATTTAACTTTCTCACAATAAACTTAACTTAAACCAATCACAGAAAAATAAGCAAAAGAAGGGCTTTTTTGTTCCAAAAAATGAGTGAAATTCCGCATTTATTTTAGAATTGTTTCAGGGTAATGGCAGCTAATTTTTTTACGGTTTTTTTTTAAACATCATTTTTAGTGTTCCGTATCAAAATTGAAAAACGGAACACTTTTGGAATCACTTCGGTGTCTCTCTGTCTGTCTGTCACAGCCGATTGTCTCCGAAACTATTTGACATAGAAAGTTGAAATTTGGCACTAATATAGAAATTGATGGCTCAATCACATCCGTGTAGTTTTGATAGATAAATTTTGACTTAAGGGGTTAGTTTTGGGGGGTGAAATCGGAAGTGAAAAAGAAAATTCAAGCTCGTCGAGTGGGATGTCAAATGAAAACTTATGAAAACACAACTTCAAAAATATATATGATGTAATACTCCCGCTAACTTTTCTTTGTATTATTTTTAAAAAAATCGTTAACAATCGCTGTCGCTCCACCCTATTTCTACGAGTACTAATCAAAAAATTTCGAAAAAATTCTGGAATATTCTCGATAAGGTGTAGAATGAACGAAAACGATCACGAGTGCATTAACATTGATAATTTACCTGGAATATAAAAACAAAGATCGGAAACAAGCTTTGATATACAGTCAGTCCAAGAGGTTTCCATACACCACCTGCTTTCTATACTATTTTTCTGTTATGTATAACTAATTAATTGGAACTATGAGAAAATATGTGTAACAAAATTAATGTCAAAAGATTCTCCATATACTTAACAATTACCAATAATAGTTTGACGGAGTTTAACGGAAAATAACAACTTCGTTTAAACTAATATTTAGTGGGACCGCCGTTGGCCTTGATAATCTCCTGTAACCTTTTTGTCATGCTTGCAACCAGCTTTCTAGTAACTTCTGCTGGCATGTTCTTCCATTCGTTCAATATTCTGTTTTTAATTCTCCTCCATTTGATACATTATGTTTGCGAACACGCCGTTTAAGTTCCTCCCATAAATGCTCTATGGGGTTAACATCGGGTGATTGCGGAGGTTTATGAAGCTGCTGTCGCACATTATGGATCATCCATTCTCGCACCAAGTTTGCGGTATGTTTTAGATCATTGTCCTGTTGGAAAATATACCTTTTTTTCGGGTGCTAATTTTTGGACACTTTCTCTTAAATTGTCTCCCAAAATGTTCAGATAAACATGCCGATCCATGGTACCATTAATAAAATGTAAATTTCCAACCCCTCCAGCGGACATGCATCCTCAAAGCAGAACACTGCCACCCCCTTGTCTCACCATGGAACAAATGTTTTTAATATCGAACACGCTATTCTTCTTTCTCCAAACTTTAGTTCTGTTATTAGACCTAAAAAGGTTAATTTTAGTTCCATCACTAAAGATTACGGATTCCTAAAATTCAGGAGGTTTAGTAACGTATGCCCCAATCATAGCCGATCGTAATAGATTTGTCAACAAAGGTCGATTTATATGCCCTAATCATAATCGATCGTAGTGGATTTGTCAACAAAGATCGATTCATAACGACTTGCTGAAATCGACCATGATGGATTTGTCAACAAAGGTTGATTCATAACGACTTGCTGAAATCGATCGTAGTGGATTTGTCAACAAAGGTCGATTTATAACGACTTGCTGAAATCGCCCATGATGGATTTGTCAACAAAGGTTGATTCTTAAATTAATTATACCCTTATTTAAATAAATTCTTCGACTCGCTACGCGCTCATAAGAACCGCTTTTTGCGATTAGCTTCCCAAATTAACGGCTTCTTCCTGGCTGCACACCTCTTATAGGCTGCTCTGTGTAAACAATCTCTCACTGTTTGTGAACGAACATTTTTCGAAAATAGTTTCAGTCAGTTTCTTGGGACGACCGGAGCGTGGTGCACTGCAAAATTACTGGCAACAAGTATGGCCGAAAATAATTCATTTGTTTTCAGTTTAGCGAGCAATAGATAGCTTGTACAACTTTTTTTTTTATCGCTCACCTCACCGCCTCAGTAGGGATTTTATCCTTTTTTCATATCCCAAGGATATCGGCGAGGATGTCGTAATATCCATCAACGTTGTCCAAATGCCGAAACATACATTTCACGGCACTTTTAAACAACGCGGTAATACTGCCACGGGCGTTACTTGCATTTCTGCGAACAACTACTACCTGATAAAACATACTAGTTCTACTAGAAACAGAGACTTGATAGACAATGTATTTTGCAATTTTCCTAATGCCTTAGGAGTTCACGTTGTAGAACATTTTTTTGGCAATCACGAACAAGGTTGTGTCTGAATCCTGGATACTGATTTTGAAAACTCATTTGGAGGTATGTTTTGTGAAGTCACTGATCATTTTATTCCTCCGTAACAAAAATATTTTTTAAAGGCAGTCACGGTACGGAACACTAATTATGCAAGTCCGACTTGCACTTGGCCTGTTTTTCATAATAATACCGCTTTTCCGGTCTTTATCAGAGTAAGTAAATCATCATTTAATCATTATCTCAGTTATTATTGTGTAAATAAAAATCTATTATAGTATTACCTTTATGAAAAATTCTTCATAATATTTACGTTTGCCGAAAATCACTCGGGAAGTTATTACTGAATATAAATAATAAACTTCGAGTGTGGTATACATAAATGTAGGAACGGTTTTTCATATGTTATTTGTTTGCTGATGACCTGCCGAAGGTATGTAAATATTTTGTTTTAATAAAGCTTGAAGTGTTAGATCATTAGAATGATGTATAGTGTATGTTTCTTGGAAATATAAACATTGTTTTGGCATTATTTTTAAATGTTTACTTGCCTTATCTGGTTTTATAATAGAACACTTTTAGCTTTGTCTTATCGTGCATCCTGCGAGAGCAAAATAAGGCAAGACAAGACTAGAAAAAGCAAAACAAGAGGGTAGCTTAAACTAAAGAATTATGGTATATAGACTATTCACTCAAATGGTGGCAACTCGGCAGGAAATAAAAGTCTCTAGAAGGCATAAGAACGTTAAAGGTGCCGGATTTTATTGGCACCTCTGTCAAATTCTACATACTACACCGGCTGTCTAAAAAGTACCTGGGCTGTTTTATAAAAAGACAGAAAAATTAAAAGTGAACGTTTTATTACTTCAGATGTTCTACATAGTCCGTTTAGACCTCAATACAGTGTTCAAAATGTTCATACAACCTCTTGAAATAGTTAGAAAAATCTTAGTTTGAGATAATGTTTAACTTGCACGTCACAGCCGCGTCCTCCAAATCGTCATAGCGTTGACCCCTAATGTGAAGCTTGATTTTTGAGAATAAAAAAGTCACTGAGGGATAAATCGGGCGACTAAGGAGGGTGATGGAGTACGGACACTTGTTTTTCACGGCAAAAACTGCACCACAGTCCCAGCCGTCTGAGCGGACGCGGTGTTATGAAGTAATCATTTGCGTTCCATCGTTCCGGTCGAACCCACTGAATCTTCATTCTGTGACACCGACGTAGTACCTGGCGTTCACTGTAGTGCCTTCGGGAACAAATTCTTTGTGGATAATTAATTGAGCGTCAAGAAATGCGACGAGCATTATCTTTGTTATTGACTTTGTCAGTCTCACTTGCTTCGGTCTCGATGAACCACTACCGGCCATTGGGCACTTTACTGTTTTGTGGACGGCTTGTAACGTCACATCTCACTCCCTGTGATTATTTTCTGCACAAAAAAAAAACGTCAACATTTCAATGGAGTTTCAGCTGGCGTCCACTCGTTGCTAATTTTGTTCGGGTGTCAGACTGTGGGAACCAAACGTCGCACGCAGTTTCCACTTGTTTAAAACATTTCGGACAATGTTTTGAACACTTGATTTAGAGATGTTAAGTTTTTCTGCATTCAGTCTATATGAAAGATGACAGTCGGTTTGCAGAAGATGACGAATTTTCACGTTTGCGTCGGCCGAACTTGTGCTGAACGCTCTGACCTTGCATCCTCCTCGAGCGACTCCCGTCCTTTCCTTAAAGCATTTAAACCTCTCAAATACTTGTGAAAGCGATAAACAATTATCATCGTAAGCTTTTTTCAAAGATTCAAATGTCTTCGTAGCGGTTTCACCCAGTTTCACATGAAATTTGATCACTACTCGCTGCTCGATCACACTTCTGTAACACAACGACTATGACATATACGTCTACTACTCAGCACTCACTGATCACAACTGGCTGGATAAATACCAAAGTGTTGTTTTCAGATGTGAGTTCAAGCTTTTACTGTTGTTTACGAGATGGCACTGCTTAAAGGCCGGAGAAGAAGTCAGTCCTTCAACTTTTTGGACAGACGCTGTATAGATTACATTGCCTGCCTGTCGTCTTTGTTGTTGCTATTCACCCAGGGATGCTTTTGCTGCCCCAGCTATCCACTATTTTGGTTATCCAAATCTGACATTGAGTTATATAATAATAACCGAAGAAGATGATACTTACATAAACTTTATTTTTAATGCAGGCAAATACCACAAAATTTTCATGATTTAAGTGCATTTGTTCAAATTTTAACGCTTTCACCTCACTATTTCTTAAATATCTCAGTTTCTGTTCGTTGTTATGCGACACACAAAAATTAATTTTACTCGTCATAAAATTGCCTAAAAAACTGCGTAGATTGAATAAAAAAATATGAAGTACATAACCTAGAAAAAATACTTACCACGGCAAATTGAAAAATAGTTTTTTACGGGTAACTTCCGTTCCATTCGATATTACGGCTTCAAATTATAGGAAAATATATCTTTTATACTAAAAAGAGAGTGTGCCAATCTTATTTTTCAATTTTTTCGTTACGAAAAATTCAATTTTTTTCGCTTTTTTTCTAGAAAAGATCTAGTTCATTCTCTTTATTTCTACTCAATATTTTATGAAAAAGTGATTTTAAAACAAATACTACCTATTTTACAATAATATTATGCTTTAGGGCTTTAGATAACAGAAAAATGAAGAAATGTTTGATGCTTACAATATAGGTAATATCTGTATACTTATTAAGGCATTGCAACTTACAGGGTCTGTCCCAAAAATAAGTAGAATGATTTTTCCCGCCGACGCGGACGGCTGGAGTAGGGTTATTTGTGGTGAGAAAGGTGATAGGAGGTCTTGGGAAAGCAACACGACCCGCGTCATTTGCCTGCGGGCCGTTACAGTGTATGGATCGCTGCTAGACATAGAGCAACGACGAGGAAAGCCCTGGACGTCCGTCAACGACACAATGCGACGAAAATGTGCAAAAAGTGAGAGTCATGCTCAATTTAATGTTAGCAAAAGAGTGTAATATTCCGAAAACCACAGTGCCTGGCATTCTTATAGAAGATTTAGGCATGAAAACGCTACCCTAGCCGCCCTTTATTTCCAAGAATAAAGAGGAGCTTGAAAGGATTTTGGAACGCTGGATAACGTCAACGGAACTAACTTTTGGGGCAGACCCTGTATTTTGAAGCGTAGCGTCGAGGCGGTAATTTTTAATTTATATTTTTTTAGTGTTCCGTACGGAACACTTATAAGATCACTTCTCCGAAACTATTTGACATAGAAAGTTGAAATTTCGCACTAATATAGGAATTGATGGTCTCATCAAAGCCGTGTAGTTTTGAAAGTTAAATTTTGACTTGAGGGGTCAGTTTTGGAGGGTGAAATCGAAAGTGAAATTTTTTTTTTTACCAGGTCATCGAGTGGGGTGCCAAATGAAAGCTTCTAAAAAAACGGTTTCAAAAATATATATAATGTAATACTTGCGCACAATTTTTAAAAAAGTGCGAAAAATCGCTGTCCCTACACCTTATCTTGATCAAAAAATTTTGAAAAAATTTTTCCAATATTCTCTATAGGGTGCAAGTTGAACGAAAATTATCAGAGTGCATTACCTTTAATAATTTATCTGGTATACAAAAAAAAAATTCAAGGTCACTAAAGATAGGAAAAATCTTTGTTGAAAACTCATTTGGGATATGTTTTGTGAAATCACTGATCCTTTTATACTTCTGTAACGAAAATTTTTATTTTAAAAGCAATCAACGTACGGAACACTAATTGCGTAAGTCCAAATTGCACTTGACCGGTTATTTTTATTTTATGTTTAGGTGTAAGTAGGTAATGCCTTTAAATCTACATATTCTTTTTTTTAATACTGTTGTTTTATTTTTAAACCGCTATATTATATTACTATTACTATTATGTTATTTCAGCATTAAAATAGTAATAATTAATACGTTTCTGTTATCTAAATCATAATTGTGTTGTAAAATAGGTAGTATTTGTTTGGAAATCACTTTTTCATGTTATATTCATAGAAATAAAGAGAATGAACCAGACCTTTTCTAGAGAAAAAGCGAAAAAATTGAATTTTTCGTAAGGAAATTTTTTTTTTGTATATTCTTTATTTTTCCTTCCAACCATCTTAAAAATCATAAAATTTCGCATATTTTAAAAAAAAGCTTTCTATTACCTTTTGTCTACAAGAAAAATCCATAATAAGATTTGTACTAAAATGCGAATTTTGACCAATCCAATAAAATTTGGCACAGTTTTTTGTTAATATAAGAACAATATTTTCCTATAATTCGAAGCCTGAAGAACTGAACGGTAGCTACCCGTAAAAAACCATTTTTCAATTTGCCATAGGAAATACTTTTTAGTGTTCCGTACGGAACACTTATAAGATCACTTCGGTGTCCGTCCGTCCGTCTGTCACACCTGATTTTCTCCGAAACTATTTGAGATAGAAAGTTAAAATTTGGTACTAATATACGAATTGATGGCCTCATCAGAGCCATGTGGTTTTGAAAGTTAAATTTTGACTTAAGCGGTTAGTTTTGGGGGGTGAAATCGGAAGTGAGAAAAAAAAAAATTTTACTAGGTCATCGAGTGGGGTGTCAAATGAAAGCTTATAAAAATACGAGTTCAAAAATATATATAATGTAATACTTGCGCAGGCTTTCCTAACTTCATCCATTTCTATGTCAGGAATTTCTTCTGAGTTGACATTAATTACTCTTTTGTCTGTTGATGAATTGTCCTTTTCAACTACGACATTTTGGACTTTTGAACTGTAGAAGTCTTGATAGAAAGTTGTAATTTTGTTCTGGATATTTTTCTTGTCATTGATTATGTTTCTTTCTTGGTCCTTCAATTTAATTATTTCACTTTTACAGGCGTTTGTTCTTCTAAAAACTTTTAATCCTTTGTTTTTCTCTATAACATCTTTAACCATGTTTTCTTTGTATTTGTTTATGTCTTCTTTAGCCACTTTTCGTACTATCTTATTCAATTCTGCATATTCGACAGTTAATCTCTTTCCTTCGTGTATCAGTTATCTTCGTTGTTCCAACATTCTTTTTGTTTCTTCATTGAGCTTGTTAATCTTTCGCCTAGTAGGTTGGGGAGCTATTTTTTCTGCGGTGGTCTTGAGTCTTTCAATTATTTTTTTTATTAATTTTAATTAATTTATTTAAATATTTTATTTAGGAAAGCCTTTCAACAGATGAAAAGTGGAAGAGCGGCTGGAGAGGGATGATATTATACCTGAAATGCTAAAATGCGGAGGTGAAGCCCTAATGAATGAATTAAAAGATCTTTTTAATGAATGCATCAAATGTGGAAATGTACCAGAAGACTGGGAAAACGCCATAGTCATCTTAATATACAAAAAAGGTGACCCCGAAAACCTAGAAAACTACCGGCCAATTAGTTTACTTTCCCAAATTTACAAGCTGTTCTCACGAATCATAACAAACAGACTGGAACACAAAATGGAATTATATCAACCGATAGAACAGGCTGGATTCAGATCAGGCTTCAGTACGATTGAGCACTTGCACACATTGAGAATACTAATCGAGAAGACCACCGAATATAATATACCAATGTGGTTCACATTTGTAGATTTTCGCAAGGCTTTCGACACAGTGGGAAAATGGGCGCTTATAAGAGCCCTTAGAAATACTCGTATAGACCACAGATACAGCAAACTGATAGCCAGAATATATGAACAAGCAACACTCAAAGTTATGGTAAACCAAGAATTGACAAACAAGGTGCCAGTGAACAGAGGAGTAAGGCAGGGCGATGTAATATCGCCTAAGTTATTTACACTGATCTTAGAAGATGTATTCAAAGAACTGAATTGGGACAACAATGGCCTTCTGATAGCTGGCGATCGGCTAAACAACCTGAGATTCGCAGATGACATTGTAATTATAGCAAACAATAAGAATGAAATGATCCAGATGATCACAGATCTCCACCCCCAAGCAAGAAAAGTGGGACTTGACATAAATTTCTCCAAGACAAAGTACATAAGTAACGAAGACACCAATGATGAAAATATAGTGATTGAACATTCAACAATAGAAAAAGTAAACACATACATCTATCTGGGCCAAATAATAACGATAGGAAAGGAAAACCAGCAGCTTGAAATAGAAAGAAGGATACGTATGGGATAGGCAGCATATGGAAAATTGAAATATGTACTGAATATGAACATTCCTCAAGGATCAAAAACCCAAATTTATAATCAATGTATCTTACCAGCTACAACGTATGGAGCCGACACATGGGTTTTAACTAAAAGAACAATAGAAAAACTACAAGTTCACCAACGGGCAATGGAAAGGAAGATGTTGAGTGTTACTTTGAAGGACAAGAAAATTAATAAGTGGATTAGACAACAAACAAAGGTGGACGATATCACCAATCGGATAACATCTCTAAAATGGAGCTGGGCCGGCCATGTAGCGAGAGCGACGTGTAAGTGGAGTGGCAAGATCACTAGGTGGAGACCATGGGGTGAAAAGCGAAGCATAGGAAGGCCCCAACAGAGATGGAGCGACAATCTGAAGAGAGTCGGAGGGCTTAACTGGTATCAACAAGCACAACATAGAGAAAAATGGAAAGATTTGAGAGAGGCCTATACCCGACAGTGGGTAGAGAGCGGCTGAAGGAAGAAGAAGAATACTTGCGCAGACTTTTCTTTGTATTATTTTTAAAAAATCGCGAAAAATCGCGAAAAATTGCTGTCCCCCCTTCATCTCAATCAAAAAATTTTGAAAAAATTCTGGAATATTCTCCACAGGGTGTAGATTGAACGAAAATTGTTACGAGTGCATTACTTTTAATAATTTATCTAGTATATAAAAAAAAAGTAAACATTTCAAGGTCATCAGTTTTCAATAAAGATCGGAAACAAACTTTGTTGAAAACTCGTTTGGGGTGTGTTTTGTGAAGTCACTGATCATTTTATACCTCCGTAACAAAAATTTTTATTTTAAAAGCAATCAAAGTACGGAACACTAATTGCGCAAGTTCAACTTGCACTTCACCGGTTATTTTAGATTATGTACTTAAAATATTTTAAGGCAATCTACGTAGTTTTTTAGGCAATTTTATGACGAGGAAAATGGACAGAAGCTAAGATATTTAAGAAATAGTGAACCGAAAGCGTTAAAATGTGAAAAATGCACTGAAATAGAAGAAAAATGTCCTTGCGATCAAAATTAGGCTGAGAAACTCGTTTACATTATGTTGACACTGTTTGAAAGTCAAATCGATTTCCAAGCTGTACCCAAAAATTTCCTGCCTCCACTATTTGGCCTTTTCAAATAATTTTTGTAATAATAATTCATTTTTTTTGTACAAAAATTATTTCCCCGTAACCTAAATAAATCCAAAAAAAATTATCTGATCAACTCCAAGGAAATCTCTCATAACTATAATGGAAAACACGTAATCTTGCAAATAAACATCCCGCAATCTATTTGAAAATGTTTACGTGTGTTTTCCTGCGATCATGCAGATTTTTCATTAAAGTGTATTGAATTATCATAAAAAACAAGATAAGATCACAAAAAAACAATTCATCACGGAGAAAAATTGACAACCACTCATTATTTCCCATGTTGAGGCCCACGTTAAGACTAGTTTTCAGTGGTATAATGCGAGTGTTAAGGAAAATTAAATCAACAACGTCACTAACGATTGAGGAAAATAACGCTAACAACATTAACATGTATAGACCGTACAGGTTCTACGAGAGCATTCGTTTTCTACTAATTTTATCCCAATGTTTTGGTGTGATGCCATTGCATAATATTACGAAAAATATGCAAGATATAAGATTTAAATGGCTGAGCGTAAAATTTTTGTATGCAGTGGTTCATGTTGGATGCGTTTTAGCTTCTGGAGTTGCTTGTATTTTAAAATTGGCCTTGCAGGGATTTGTCATTGATGAAACAGGTAAGTTAACTATAAATATAAGGTGTTTTTAGTGTTCCGTACGGAACACTTATAAGATGACTTCGGTGTCTGTCTGTCCGTCTGTCTGCCACACCCGATTTTCTCCAAACTATTTGTCATAGAAAGTTGAAATTTGGTAATAATATAGGAATTGATGATCTCATCCGAGCCATGTAGTTTTGAAAGTTAAATTTTGACTTAAGGGGTTAGTTTTGGGGGGTGAAATCGGAAGTGAAAAAAAAAATTTTTTACTAGATAATCGAGTGTGGTGTCCAATGAAAGCTTGTGAAAACACGAGTAAAATATATATATATATATATATATATATATATATATATATTACTTGCGCGCACTTTTCTTTGTATTATTTTTAAAAAATCGCGAAAAATCGCTGTCCACCCGCCTTATCTCGAAAAGTACTTATCAAAAAATTTTGAAAAAATTCTGGAATATTCTCCACGGGGTGTAAATTGAACTAAAATTATCACGAGTGCATTACCTTTAATAATTTATCTGGTACATAAAAAAAAACAGAAATTTCAAGGTCATCAATTATCAGTAAAAATTGGAAACAAACTTTGTTGAAAACTCATTTGGGGTGTGTTTTGTGAAATCACTGATCATTTTATACTTCCGTTACAACATTTTTTTAATTTAAAAGCAATCAACGTACGGAACACTAATTGCGCAAGTTCAACTTGCACTTGACCGGTTATTTTTCTTAAAGTTGGTGCATTGTTTTTATCCGGTTGTAGTGCACACTCAATAAAGTTATGATAGTCCATCGAGAGATAGATATTTAGGGTTTTGGGCGCGTCAACATCTTGGTTATTTAGCGCCCCAATGTGCTAATTAGCTGTGACTAATTTTGAAGTTATACTATAAGATTGACTTCTCTCAAAAATTTCCTGATGTTATCTTTATTGTTCTCATAAGAGTTGATGACACTGACTAGATTGGAAGATATGTTGAATGAGGTTCTCAAGTTTTGAAAATGTGCTGCCTCGAAGATGTGTTTTACGGTAAAGGGGCTCATGCAGTTGGGGCATGTTGGCTGATGTTCACCTTTTAACAAATAAGCGTGGGTGCCATAGGTATGTCCAATGGCTAAACTTCCATCGAGAGAAATAAAAAAATAATAATAAACACCCACCTTGAAAATGTATAGTGCGGCCCTGGACTAAAAAAGTAACCAAGTATACAGCTGAAAATGTTCAGATAAACATGCTGATTCATGGTACCATTAATAAAATGTAAATTTCCAAACCCTCCAGCGGACATGCATCCCCAAAGCAGAACACTGCCACCCCCTTGTCTCACCGTGAAACAAATGTTTTTAATTTCGCGTGCGGTATTCTTCTTTCTCCAAACTTCTGCCATCAGACCCAATTTTTAATTTTAATTCCTTCTCTAAAAATTACGGATCCCCAAAATTCAAGAGGTTTAGTAACGTATTCCGTAGCAAAAGCTAACCGCTTTTTGCGATTAGCTTCCGAAATCAACGGCTTCTTCCTGGCTGCACCCCTCTATGATCCTGCCCTGTGTAAACAATTTCTTACTGTTTGTGAACGAACATTTTTCGAAAATAGTTCCCGTACGTCTTCTTTTATTTTTGGTGCACTTTTCTTGGGATCTATAATTATTTACCTAACAATACTGGCCTCTTCACGTGGAGTCAGTTTCTTGGAACGACCAGAGCGTGGTCGAATCTTATTTGAAACTCGTTGATTTTTACTGGTTTATAATGTACTGAACAGTAGCATGTGACTTTTTAACAATATTTCTGTACAATTTTTCATCTTCCTACAAATCAATTATGATTTTTCGAACTTGCAATGGAATTACCCAATTTCTTTCGCTTATTTTTAATACTACTTTGAAAACCCACTGCAAAATTATTAGCAACAAGTGACAGATTATAAAATATGGCCGAAAATTATTCATTTGTTTTCAGTTTAGCGAGTAATAGATAGCTTGATAAAATACGGCTGATTATAACGTGTTTTTTTTCAATGCAGTTCTTCAGTGTACGGAGGCTTTTTTGACATTAATTTTGTTTACATTTTTATAACAATGATGTAACTTCTAAATAAAATGTTCCGTAGTTGTTTTTAGTACTAATCCTCGTTGGTTAAGTTTCAAATATTGATTTAAATATGTTTCCTCGTAGTTCCAATTAATTAGTTAAACATAACAGAAAAATAGTATAGAAAGCAGGTGGTGTATGGAGACTTTTTAGACTGACTGTATATATATATATATATATATATATATATATATATATATATATATATATATATATATATAAAATATATATATATATACAGTAATACCCCGCTTTACGCGAGGGATACGTTCCGAAAAAAATCGCGTTAACTGAAATTCGCGTATATCGAGGTTTATGATTAAACATAGTCAAAATTTAATACAAAAAAATACAAATCATTTTAATCAATCACTTTAATTCTAAGAACACTTTATGCAATACATACTCTTATTTTTTACGGAAAAATACATCTATTGTCTTTTGGGTAACGTTTTGTTTACGTTCTTGTAAAATACGTTCATAACACCCAACACTGTTTTTAATTGTTTGACACACGGTCAAGACACGGTCATCATTATTGTCTATACTCTGCAATATGTCCAAACCTGAATAAATTTTTGAAAGTGCATTTTGTATTTCCCCTGAAGATAAAACTTTCTCTTCTACTTGTTCTTCCTCATCCTAGATAGGATTATTCTGTAACTCGATCAGATCTTCATTGCTAATAGGATCGTCGTGCGTTGCTACAAGTTCTACGAGATCTTCTACCGTGACATCTTCAAGTTCAGACCCCTCAATCATTGCAGCAATGTCTTCAAGCACTTGTCTCTGCATCTGGACAATTCTTCTAGGTGCTTCCACTACATCTGGCCAAAGATTACGCCACACCCCATTCATACAACTCATTTTAACTTCCTTCCAAGCCTCTTCTATGTTGTGAATAGACTTCATAATGTTGTATGACTTCCACCACTCTCGCATAGACTGTCTTCCTTCCCCCCGTCAGTTTCATGAATTAGTTGGCTAAAAGTGCGGCGATGGTAATAAGCTTTGAAGTTTGCTATTGCTCCCTGGTCCATAGGTTGTAATATTGACGTAGTGTTTGGTGGAAGGAACTTTACGTACACTTTTAAGTCTCTGGGCGTATCAAGTGAGGTTGGATGTCCTGGGGCATTGTCTAAGAGTAATATAACTTTAGGTTCAAGCCCATTTCTGTCACAGTATGATTTGACTGATGGGCAAAAACTATTAGAATACCATTCTTGAAAAATTTCCCGTGTAACCCACGCCTTTCTGTTTGATCGCCACACAACTGGTAGACTTGTCTTGTCTGTGCCTCGCATTGCACGGGGTGTTTCTGAATGGTACACTAGTAAAGGTTTCAGTTTGAAATCACCAGTGGCATTACCACCCAGCAGAAGTGTTAGTCGATCTTTCGCAGCTTTGAAACCACTGGCTTGACGTTCTTCCTTAGAAATGAATGTTCGAGATGGCATTTTTTTCCAGTAAAGTGCGGTCTCATCAACATTGAAGATGAGACAAGCAGGAATTTTCTCTCGTCTAACGAAGTCTTGAAACTTGTCTGGAAACTCAGCTGCAGCTTGAATGTCCGCGCTGGCCGCCTCGCCTGTTATGTGGATATTGTGAAGATTAGAACGCTGCTTGAACCGATGGAACCAGCCTCTGCTGGCAGCAAAAGTCGGAGTGGCACTCCCTTCTCCTTCTTTTGTTTTCAGCATCTCATACAAAGATTTTGCTTTTGTGCATATGAGATCTTGACTTAGTGGTGTGTTCTTCTTATTCAAATCTTCGATCCAGACTGACAGTAATTTCTCCATTCTTTCTAAGATAGATGATCTCGAACGAGAAAGTTTTGTTGCACTTATAGGTGTTGAACCTTCGCTGGAGATTTTAATTTTTTCCCGATTTTTATAAATCGTTCTCACAGTCGATTCTGAGAGTCCAAAATCTCTCCCAACAATTGTTGCTTTGCCTCCATTTTCCATTCTTCTTAACACTTTCATCTTCAATTCCAAAGTGACGCTTTTACGCTCTTTTTTCTTTACAGGCGGCATTTTTAACGTAGGGTTAAATTATGTATGTATGTATCTCCAAATAAATATTAAAACAAAACTGCCAGCCGACCGAACTAACATTACGGAACAAATGAACACACGAAACGAACGAGGAAATCCCCATAGAACAAAGTCGAAGGACAGGGAATTCCCAATTCTTCAAAGAGAATATTCAGAGAAAGCGGGGATCCCCCCGCGACCATAGAGAAGTTAATGACTACATGAGCGCGAAATTTGAAATTCGCGTTATAGTGAAACCGCGCGTAACGGGGTCGCGCTAAGCGGGGTATTACTGTATATATATATATATATATATATATATATATATATATATATATATATATATATATATATATATATATGTCATATGGCACCGAGACTTTAACCCTCACTAAAGCATCCATAAGGAAATTACAAGTGACACAAAGAAACATGGAAAGGTCAATGCTTAGGTTGAGTCTTAGAGACGGGTCAAGAACGAAGAGATACGCAGAAGATCGCGAGTAAACGATGTCCTAGAGCAGGGGTGCTCAAACGGTCGATCGCGATTGACAAGTCGATCGCGAGTGCTTTTTGAGTCGATCTCGAGAAAAAAATTCCGATATAGAACTATTCACAGATTTTGTTTTAGGTAACTAAAACAAAATGTAATGAATAAACTACTAAAATTTATTCGATCCACAATTAGGCCAGAATAACCCCCTCATCACTTTCTTTTATCGTAATAACCCCCTGCTAGCGGCAAAAGGCGGCTTTATCAAAGGAACGCGCGGTACTTGTCAAAGAAAAGCCGCGTTTTTGATTCCCGCCGATTTTTCTAGAAACTGACGGGAACATTCGAGACTTCGTTCGCGCCGATATAAATGTTGCGCCTGCAGGAATAGGAGTCAGTCTGAGTTGTAACTTGAAGGCGATACATCGATACAAAGTTTATTAATAAATAGTAAAATTTTAATAACGATTGGGAGGAAAAATTTTTCTTTTGTATGGTAAAGGATAAGTGCATTTGTCTCATTTGCCTTGCGTCAGTTGCAATACCTAAGTGTGGGAACTTAGAGAGGCATCATAAAACGGTTCATAAAAACTATGAAAAGGATTTTCCGTCACAGAGTGAATTAAGAAAACGAAAAGTACGTGATTTGATAACTTGTTTGAAAAAAGAACAAACCATGTTCACAAGACCAGCCAAACAATCAAAAGCTGCAACGATCGCGTCATTTAAAATATCTCATATATTGGCGAAACACAAGAAACCATTTGATGATGGATTGGTTGTGAAGGAAGCATTTATTGAAGCGGGTGAGACTTTATTTGGAGATTTTAAAAATAAAACAGAGATTATGTCTGCTATTAGAGAACTTCAGTTATCTCGTCCGACTGTCACAAGGCGTGTTGAAGTCATGAGTCAGGACATGGCAGATAAACTAAAACATGATATCATGGAATGTACATACTTTTCTTTACAATTCGATGAATCCACCGATATGACAGAGACTGCCCAGCTGTGTATTTTTATTCGAATGGTATTCAATGACATGTCGGCTAAGGAAGAGTTTTTGACAATGATTCCTCTGAAAGGAAAGACCCGTGGCGAAGATATATATGACGTTTTCTTCAATTTTGTAACAAACTACAAGCTACCAATATATAAACTAGTGTGCATTATAACCGATGGAGCACCAGCAATGACTGGAAACCAAAACGGTTTTGTGGCATTGTGTCGAGCTAATGATGATTTCCCTTCATTTTTCTCCTTCCATTGCATTATACATCAACAAGTTTTGTGTTCAAAAGTTCTAAACATGGAGGAGATTATGGGCATTGCAATAAAAATTGTGAATTCTATCCGTGCATGTAGCTTCCAACGACGGCTCTTTAAATTGCAGTTGGAAGATAGTGAGTCAGCTGAACACACTGATTTAGTTCTTCACACGGAAGTCAGGTGGTTGAGACGCGGAAAATTCCTAGAAAGGTTTCAAGAATTATTGCCCGAAATAACAGCTTTTCTGGGCGAAAGAGGTGATGACACTCAAATGTTGAAAAACGGAAAATGGCTGACTGATTTGGCATTTTTGACAGACATCACAATGCATTTAAACACCATTAATTTGGAGCTTCAAGGTAAAGGAAAAACTATTATTGAGATGATTAGCGCAATAAACGCATTCAAAAGTAAATTGCAACTTATGATAGATCAACTGAAAAGAAAGGATCTGAAAAATTGTCCGTCTTTGAAAGCAAGGATTCCTCAGTTGAATTATGATATTTATGAGGCAGAATTATCAAATATTTTGGGCCAATTCGAAATACGTTTTTATGATTTCAGTAAATTGGCAAATATCGCATCATTTATGAGTTATCCTTTTTCGTGTAAAAACATTGAGGAATTAGCTACTGAAATAGCAAGTCAGTTTAACATGGACTCATGTTTTGTTGAAAATGAGTTAGTGCAGATTATATCAGATATACATTTCAAAGCCACAGCATCTGATACAAAATTCTGGTGTTTTATATCTGAAGATAAATATCCGAATCTAAAGCAAATCGCCTTTCAACTGACGGCAATGTTTGGGTCAACTTATTTGTGCGAGTCTGCATTTTCTGAAATGAAGATAATTAAGTCAAAATATCGCAATCGACTAACTGACGAACATATGTCATCATGCTTGCGATTATCACTCGGTAATTACGTACCATCTTATGAAAAGTATGCTGAGGACATGCAGTGTCACGCTTCAACATCCAAAGTCACTCTTTAGTTAAGTTTAGACACTAGAACTCGTTTGTTTTGTAAGAACCAATAATTATGAGTTTTTTCATTGACATTTTACAGCAGACCTACACTTACCTTGACTAAAAAAATGCATATTGTGCGGAAAACTAATATCTATGCCACGATACACCCTACCTAGACGACAATCCTGCATCACACTTACTTGTAGCCTCTCAGAGTCGATCGATCGTAGTCTAACAATATTGAGGTAGATCGCCAGCAGTTCAAGTTTGAGCACCTCTGTACTACACTATCTACTGATAGATCCTTATTGTCTTCTACAGGAGTAGGATTTTTAAAGTGGTTATTGAAAAGTAAACAGGCTATCTGATTTAAATAATTTGAATATATGTTATCATTTTTTATTGGCACATCCTGTGCGGCCGAAAACACTATTTTCAATATTTTAGTGCAGTGCCTTATGAATTTTCACCTCGAAATCCAATTACCTTAAATAAATTAGTGTAAGATCCTTTTAATTATGTTTTTTAGACAACATACTAAAAAGTTTACCAATTTTTTTTTGTTGCTATTTATGTTTTAGTAATTGCAATTTTTCCATTTTAAGAAAATAATTTTCGTTGAAATTTTGATAGTATAACCGCCATTTAACAAAAATGAATACTAAAAAAGGTCTTTTAAAAATATCAGGTATTCAAAAATGGTACTAGAAGCCAAGAACAGAGAGAACGAACGACAGATGTTGCTGTACAACGGAAGTTTTTCGTTTAAATCAGTTTGCCCAGACAGGTGTTCTGTTCCTGTTGTGTATTTTATGTAGTGAAAATTTTGTAATTTTATATTTATTTTATTGTGTTTTACGAGTTGTTCTCGCAAATTATTGACTGTAACTGTAAATTACAATGCGTATTATTACATTAAAGATATAATTTAACGAATGGAAAAATTTTGTAATATATCTTTCAAAAAAAGTCACCAACACAGTGATTCAACAGCCCGGATAGAAAGAGACGAATAGATGTAAAAAACTGAAGGATTTTTTAGATAACATTGTCCTGATACAGATGTCATTTTGCTGATTTCAACCGGAGTAACTGGTGATGAAAAAAAACATGTTTAACCCTTTTGCAGAAGATATGAAGATAATGCAAAAAGGGAAGGAATAAAATTTAAAACATTTTAAGTTATCGAAAAAAGATAAAGTCAAAGTTATTGGCAAAAAATAGCGAGATTAAAGTTAATGATGATCTTGTTTCAGTTGATCCGGTGTTGCTGTTTCAGCATATTTCCGTTTTAAAAAAAATTCAGTGAAGACCTTCAGGTTTACATGAATTATGAATTAGTGATCGCTCTCTTTGAAGATGGTCAAATTCGAAAGACAAAAAAATCATCGCTATACGAACTATTTCTCGAAGTCTATAATTTTTCATGATGTAGAAAATTTTTATTGCATAATGCATCGAGGTATGTTATTACACTGATGTAAATGTCAATTAGATTAAGATATTTAAACAGTAATTAACGCCGAAGTGTATACGTAGTATTTGACGGTTATAAAAAAAGACAGTATAAAATGAGCTTAAAGAAATCGTCGTGAACTTAAAAATAAGTCTGCAGATATTGAGTTTTATGAAAATATGCTCCTTAAAATTGGCCAAGAAAAATTTCTTACAAATAATAAAAACAAAAGTTAGCATGAAACATAGAAATGTTGTAGAAGAAATAATCTGACAATAATATTTTTACGTGACAAGCAGAAAGTGATCCGGACTGGATGTAAAAAACTGAAGGATTTTTTAGATAACATTGTCCTTTCCTTGATACAGATGCCATTTTGCTGATTGCAACCGGAGTAATTGGTGATGAAAAAACCCTTTTGCAGAAGACATGAAGATAATAAAAAAAAGGAAGGAATAAAATTTAAAACATTTTAAGTTATCGAAAAAAAGATAAAGTCAAAGTTATTGGCAAAAAATAACAAGATTAAAGTTAATGATGATCTTGTTTCAGTTGATCCGGTGCTGCTGTTTCAGCGTATTTCCGTTTTAAAAAAAATTCAATGAAGACCTTCAGGTTTACATGAATTATGAATTAGCGATCGCTCTCTTTGAAGATGGTCAAATTCGAGAGACAAAAAATCATCGCTATACGAACTATTTCTCGAAGTCTATAATTTTTCATGATGTAGAAAATTTTTATTGCATAATGCATGGAGGTATGTTATTACACTGATGTAAATGACAATTAGATTAAGATATTTAAACAATAATTAAGGCCGAAGTGTGTACGTAGTATTTGACGGTTATAAAAAAAGACAGTATAAAATGAGCTTAAAGAAATCGTCGTGACCTTAAAAATAAGTCTGCAGATATTGAGTTTTATGAAAATAAGCTCCGTAAAATTGGCCAAGAAAAATTTCTTACAAATAATAAAAACAAAAGTTAGCATGAAACATAGAAATCTTGTAGAAGAAATTATCTGACAATAATATTTTTACGTGACAAGCAGAAAGTGATCCGGACAGACTGATTGTTGAAACAGCAATTAATTTACAGTCACAAACGTTGCTATCGTTTTTGAAGGCGTTGGCGTATTGATTCTAGTACATGCATTAACCCCAAAAGACGATGAAATTTATGTTCAAAAGCTACTTCGAGGAAATTTTTTGATCTAAAAGCTTGGAGAAATCACTACCGAATGCAAAGCGCGTATTCTTCTTTTACACGCTTTCACTGGTTATGACAGGACACCTGCTTTTTTCAATAAAGGTAAAAACAATTTTGCTAACAATTTTTAAAAATGCAACGGTTTACATGATGCTGCTAAAGTATTTCAAAATGCTAATGGAGATCCTGAAAAAAATTTTCAAGTTGGTGTAGCATGCATTCTCGCTTTATACGGTGCCCCCACAAAATCAGATTTAAATACTTTGAGATTCAATTCTTTTATGAAAGGCACAGCCAAAAATATTTGTGTTCAATTGTCATCTTTAGTGGCTACATCTGATGCAGCATTTAAACGTCTAAAAAGAGTATACCTACGAGCACAAATATAATCAAATAATGATATTTCTATTGAACATTGGGGGTTGAAGTAAGTTTCTAATACATTTGTGCCAATAACAATGGATCAATTCCCCGCTCTAGATAATTTATGGAAAATACTGTGGTTTATATTGCACTATAGCGTGTTCACATGGTGATAGTTGTCTAAATGCATCCCCTTACACACGACAACATTTTTTTTCAGTCAAACAAGACAAGGTGTCCTATACGTATTTTTGGTCACTGAAAACGAATCCGTTGTCCGACATAGCACATCTAGTTTTTCAGTAAATCGAAAAAATATAATCTCAAAACTATATAAGTAAAATCACCAAAATAAAAATCAAGATTCAAACCTAAGATAACTTAACTGATAAAAAATATGCAAGCCTAAAGCTTACAAATCAAATTCCATATATAAACTATAAATCAGCTTAACTTCTAACAAAACCAACAAAACCTAACCTAACCTAATCACAGGTCCACAAATGTTTTTGTTAAATACATGAGAAGTAATATGCTATGAATCTGTATTTTGTATATTTAATTTTGGTCTCTAAGAAAATGCCGTTGTTTGTTTTATTCCATCACGTCAGGATTTTTTTCTAACTTCAAAATATAGTTCAAAATTAGTGAATATCTTCGTTCTTATGATAGAAATACTGAATATTGGTAAAAGTTGTCTAAAACAATATATTTCTATGTATTTTGAAATGCTGAATTTGTCTACTACGTCGCCATTTTTTCCTAATCTCAAAAAAATAACACAAAATCAGAAAATATCTTCATTCTTATAAGGGGAATACTGCGAAACTGATAAAAGATGTCTGAAACAATGTTATATGTTTTCAAAATCACTGACACTAACATGGTTGTGTTGAGTCCTAATTGTGAATGTTGTTGGTATAGGGCCTATGGCTGATATGATGAGGAGGTCAATGATGACTTTTTCTCGTTTCCATAGCCTTATTTCTGTTGCAGGGTCTGTGGATTTGGAGATTTTTTTCTGTATATTTCGTTTAGATGTTTGTGTCGTTGGGGACAGCTATGTCAATTAAATAGGTGACTTTTCCTTTTTTGTATTGAAAAGTAATAACCGGTCTATTGGCGAGGAGTGTTTTATCTGTATGGATACTGATGTCCTAGTAAAGCTTGTAATCTTTATTTTCAAGTATGAATGTTGGTGTATATTTGTAGTGGGGATCTGTGTTTTCTATGAGTTTGTATGTTGTGGCTAGTGTGTGAACTAATTTTGCCGCTGAGTCATGTCTGGCTGTATATTCCGTTCCGGCTAATATTTTACATCCGCTTGTTATATGTTCGATCGATTTTTTTTATGCTGGTGGCATTTCCTGTATCTGTTGTAGTTGAGTCTTTGACGATATGCTTTTGGTAGTTTCTGGTTAATATGCCTTTATCCTGGATGGCTACTAAGAAGCCTTCTGTTTTAGGGAATAGCTGCTCATCCTGTAACCAGATGTATGATTGTTTTTTATTTACGTAGTCTTGTTCTATGTCGTATCTGTGTTTTCCGTGGAGTGTTTTTTCTGACCACGTTTTCATCTTTTCCTGTTGCAATTAGGTGTGACTGTGTGTGTCTGCTGAATATGATTATTATTAGTATTAGATTACAGTAATACCCCGCTTAGCGCGACCCCGTTACGCGCGGTTTCACTATAACGCGAATTTCAAATTTCGCGCTCATGTAGTCATTAACTTCTCTATGGTCGCGGGGGGATCCCCGCTTTCTCTGAATATTCTCTTTGAAGAATTGGGAATTCCCTGTCCTTCGACTTTGTTCTATGGGGAATTCCTCGTTCGTTTCGTGTGTTCATTTGTTCCGTAATGTTAGTTCGGTCGGCTGGCAGTTTTGTTTTAATATTTATTGGAGATACATACATACATAATTTAACCCTACGTTAAAAATGCCGCCTGTAAAGAAAAAAGAGCGTAAAAGCGTCACTTTGGAATTGAAGATGAAAGTGTTAAGAAGAATGGAAAATGGAGGCAAAGCAACAATTGTTGGGAGAGATTTTGGACTCTCAGAATCGACTGTGAGAACGATTTATAAAAATCGGGAAAAAATTAAAATCTCCAGCGAAGGTTCAACACCTATAAAGTGCAACAAAACTTTCTCGTTCGAGATCATCTATCTTAGAAAGAATGGAGAAATTACTGTCAGTCTGGATCGAAGATTTGAATAAGAAGAACACACCACTAAGTCAAGATCTCATATGCACAAAAGCAAAATCTTTGTATGAGATGCTGAAAACAAAAGAAGGAGAAGGGAGTGCCACTCCGACTTTTGCTGCCAGCAGAGGCTGGTTCCATCGGTTCAAGCAGCGTTCTAATCTTCACAATATCCACATAACAGGCGAGGCGGCCAGCGCGGACATTCAAGCTGCAGCTGAGTTTCCAGACAAGTTTCAAGACTTCGTTAGACGAGAGAAAATTCCTGCTTGTCTCATCTTCAATGTTGATGAGACCGCACTTTACTGGAAAAAAATGCCATCTCGAACATTCATTTCTAAGGAAGAACGTCAAGCCAGTGGTTTCAAAGCTGCGAAAGATCGACTAACACTTCTGCTGGGTGGTAATGCCACTGGTGATTTCAAACTGAAACCTTTACTAGTGTACCATTCAGAAACACCCCGTGCAATGCGAGGCACAGACAAGACAAGTCTACCAGTTGTGTGGCGATCAAACAGAAAGGCGTGGGTTACACGGGAAATTTTTCAAGAATGGTATTCTAATAGTTTTTGCCCATCAGTCAAATCATACTGTGACAGAAATGGGCTTGAACTTACATTTATTACATATATACAGTTATATTACTCTTAGACAATGCCCCAGGACATCCAACCTCACTTGATACGCCCAGAGACTTAAAAATGTACGTAAAGTTCCTTCCACCAAACACTACGTCAATATTACAACCTATGGACCAGGGAGCAATAGCAACTTCAAAGCTTATTACCATCGCCGCACTTTTAGCCAACTAATTCATGAAACTGACGGGGAAGGAAGACAGTCTATGCGAGAGTGGTGGAAGTCATACAACATTATGAAGTCTATTCACAACATAGAAGAGGCTTGGAAGGAAGTTAAAATGAGTTGTATGAATGGGGTGTGGCGTAATCTTTGGCCAGATGTAGTGGAAGCACCTAGAAGAATTGTCCAGATGCAGAGACAAGTGCTTGAAGACATTGCTGCAATGATTGAGGGGTCTGAACTTGAAGATGTCACGGTAGAAGATCTCGTAGAACTTGTAGCAACGCACGACGATCCTATTAGCAATGAAGATCTGATCGAGTTACAGAATAATCCTATCTACGATGAGGAAGAACAAGTAGAAGAGAAAGTTTTATCTTCAGGGGAAATACAAAATGCACTTTCAAAAATTTATTCAGGTTTGGACATATTGCAGAGTATAGACAATAATGATGACCGTGTCTTGACCGTGTGTCAAACAATTAAAAACAGTGTTGGGTGTTATGAACGTATTTTACAAGAACGTAAACAAAACGTTACCCAAAAGACAATAGATGTATTTTTCCGTAAAAAATAAGAGTATGTATTGCATAAAGTGTTCTTAGAATTAAAGTGATTGATTAAAATGATTTGTATTTTTTTGTATTAAATTTTGACTATGTTTAATCATAAACCTCGATATACGCGAATTTCAGTTAACGCGATTTTTTTCGGAACGTATCCCTCGCGTAAAGTGGGGTATTACTGTATTACAGTAACATTCGTATTTATTAATTAATTAACAAAGTACCAAGTATTAAATATTATTATTACAAGCAATGATATTATTATATTTATATTAAAATAATAAATACCATACAATTTCCTTAATAAAAAGTTATAAGTTTTTATCAAGTACTACTTTTGATCGACTTATTAATCCAGTAAAGCAATGGTCGGTTACAACAGATCTTAGGATTAAGTTATGTTAGGTTTGGAGTTCTTCCATCTGAAATCCTAAAGTGATGAAACAAAACAAACAACGGCATGTATTTAGTGATCGAAATTAAATATACAGAATACAGATTCATAGCATGTTATTTTTCATGTTAAATATATACAATTGTGAGCCTGTGGTAGATTAGGTTAAGTTTTATTAGAAGTTGGGTCAGTTTATAGTTTGTATACGGAATTTAATTTGTAAGCTCTAGGCTTGCATATTTTTTATCAATTAAGTTATCTTAGGTTTGAATCTTGATATTTACTTTGGTGATTTTACTTATATAGT
Organism: Pachyrhynchus sulphureomaculatus; assembly: GCA_019049505.1. NCBI lineage: Eukaryota > Metazoa > Arthropoda > Insecta > Coleoptera > Curculionidae > Pachyrhynchus > Pachyrhynchus sulphureomaculatus. The sequence continues at coordinate 24,856,246 of CM032447.1, forward strand.
TATGAGATTAATTTCTTTGATTTACGCAAAAACTAGACGTGCTGGGTGGAAATGGACAACGGATTCGTTGTCAGCGACCCAAGGTACGAACAGAACACCTTGTCTTGTCTTGTTTGAGTAAAAAAAAAATTGTGGTACTATGTTATAAAAATAAAGGTAGTAGAAGAAAGTAATAAAACTGAACAAATTCAGTTCTAGAAATTTTTAATTTTGTATTATAAACAAAATAAAGGAATATTTTCATGTAATCTTTTTTTATTAAGATTAATGTTTTTAATACTAATTTTCAATATTTTTCCCTACAGAAATATATTCATAACATAATGTCTGCATAGAATTACTTTATTAACCTACATTATATATATTTTGATTTTATTTATTTATTTTCTTATTAAATATAAAGCACAAAAACATATTTTAATGGGTAAATTTTTTAATATACCTTATGGAAAATAAATCCGAAAGGTTTTATGAACATTCATTCCAAGTAATTGGATTTCGAGATTTTTGAATCTCAGCCGCTTGAGACAAGATGTAGAAGAATTTTACACTAAATTTGCACTGGACAAGAAAGCTGCCTACAACAGCAATCTTTACTGTTCTACTAATGAGTACAATCTGTCAAGTAAGAACGTGTCCGCTCATATTCTTGAAAAAATGTGTTTTGAGAACATTTTTTGCCATCAGTGTATTCTTTGGTTTGCTAACAACGGCGTAACAGTCGCTAAGGCAGTTAGTCAAAATTTCACCAAATTTACCATACCACCATTCACACGGCCAGATAATTCCATTGCAACCACACTTGTTGAGAGAGTGAACTTGGTGGCTGAACTCTTTGCTTCACATTCTACTATCGATTTCCAAGGAAAAACACCACCTACTATTCCCATATTGCAGTCAAAGATGCCCGATGTTGTCTTCAAACAGCGTATCATAAAGCGTATTTTAACGAAGCTAGACACCATAAAGGCTTCTAGCACTGACGGAATACCTGCCATAGTTGTCAAAAACTGTGCAAGAGAACTAACACCAGTTTGCTGGAAATGTACCAATACCTAAAAAAGGCAAGAAGACCTTGCCAAATAACTACCGACCAGTCGCACTGCTTTCAATAATATCGAAAGTAATGGAAAAGGCTATCAATCAGCATCTTCTAAAATATCTTGAACGATTCGATATTATTAGCGATCACCAATATGGCTTTCGTAAACACAGATCAACAGGAGATCTTCTGACTTATGTAACACATGTTTGGAACAACTCAATTGAACACCTTGGAGAATCTCGAGCGGTTGCACTTGACATATCCAAGGCATTGTTTGGCACAATGGACTGTTGGCTAGCTACGCTCTTGTAGTATGTCTGAAAAGTTCTGTTTGTGGCTCTCATGTTTCCTCAGAGAGCGTTCTTTACGAGTGGCGGTCGACGGGTTTCTTTCTAACACCTTTACAATCAACGCCGGTGTGCCTCAAGGCTCCATACTGTCTCCTACTCTCTTTCTCATTTACATTAACGATCTGCAGGAAAACACCGGGAATCCAATCTACAGCTTTGCAGACGACAGTACTCTTGTCTCTTCATTCACTTTGAACGCTCGGACATCGGCTGCTCAGGCGAATATCCGCAGATAGCAGGAGATCGTTCAACTTAACAAAGACCTGGAAGAAGTTCTATCTTGGGGTAACAGTAACCAAGTGGATTTTAACGCTACAAAAACCCAGGCGGCAGTTTTTTCTAAAAAAGTTAACGTTGCTCAACCCGACATAGTTATGTCGGGGCACTCCATTCCCCTAGCATCGTCGCCCAATTTATTGGGCGTTAGTTTGGGAGTAAATATGTCCTGGCATGAACATGTTGCAGGCATAGCAAGGAGAGCTTCTCAAAAGTTGGGAATATTATTTCGAACCAGAAAGCTTTACACTCCACAACAACTGTGGTCCCATGTTTGGGGCTCCGCTCCCAAACATACACTGCATTTATTGGATTCTGTTCAGAGAAGAGTTATTCGAAATACACGTCGCGCTGGTACTTCACATCCGTATGAGGTTCAGCTTGTTACTCTGCGTACAACGCTTTTCAAGCAGTCTTTTATATGGAGAACATCATCCCTTTGGAATAATTTGTCCAGCGCTGTGTTTCCCAGCGAGTACAATTTACAGCGATTTAAAAACAACGTGAATCGCTTTTTTCCGCACACATGCCGCTCCTGTAGCGCTTTAGGGACTTCCCTGCAGCACGTGTGCTAGACCCATTAAAAAAAAACTGTATATATATATATATATATATATATATATATATATATATATATATATGTATATATATATATATACATATATAAAAGTATTCGCTAATAGATACCCGTATGCCTAATGATTATTATTTATTTTTAGCGACAACATGCTTCTACATTTTCAACGCCTTTGCTTCCATTTATTTTATATACCTCGCCTTGACATGGCAAAAAATCCTAAAAGAATATTCGAACGTAGAACTCTCGATGAGGAATTACGCGCACAATCGGAATGTCAAAAAAATAAATATTTTAACAGCTACATTTTTTATGTGTTTTGGATTAAGTAAGTATAAAATAATATTATATAGCTGTTTAGTTCTTTATATTCATAAAAAAGCGGCCCATAGACGGTCAATATTATTGTGCAATATGGATTGCACAATATTTTGACAGCTGCCCATAGACGTTCAATATTATTGCACAATAATTGGGTTTGTACAGTAAATAGAATCATATTGATGGCTGTGCAATATTTTGCGCAATCACCAGTACAGACGTACAATGTGCTTGGCAATATTGTCAGTCCCCGCCGGTATTGTGAAGTGAAGTCATGTTGAGTAACACTGAACTCTGTTGTTTAATTGCTGTGGGCGTTATTAGTGCAAAAAAAAAGAAAAAGAAGACACGAAAGAAATGGGCCAAACAGTGGTTTATTGATAGGGAGAAGTACGAGGCTGGTTTGAAAAGTCCGTGCAAAGTCCGAGAGATGGCACCACCGGCGCGTATCGAGGTCATGTTTAGTTAGTAGCATCTCTTGAATGAATGCACACCAAGTTTCAGCCATATTGGTCTATTTCTTTGTGTTTGGCATTCGTGTGAATCAAGGAAGTCGAGTGATTTTCAAGAAATGGACGAAAAAAGAATTTCATGTGGTGATTAAACATTACTTTATGAAAGGCAAAACGCCTCAGGAGACTAAAGAGAAGCTTGATAAACATTATGGTGACTCTGCACCTTCGATTAGAACAGTTTATAAGTGGTTTCAAAATTTTCGGACTGGCCATATGGGCACAAGTGACGCTGAACGTTCTGGACGGCCTGTGGAGGTTACGACTCCAGAACTCATTGATCAAATCCATGATATGGTGATGGATGACAGAAGAGTTAAGGTGCGTGAGATTGCTAGTACTATGGGCATCTCGACTGCACGGGTACATAATATTTTGCATAAACATTTGGACATGAGAAAGCTATCCGCAAGATGGGTGCCGCGATTGCTCACGCTTGACCAAAAACGGAATCGTGTGAAGTGTTGCAAGGATGGTTTGCAGCTGTTCCAGAAGAATCCGGAGGACTTTAAGCGTCGTTTCGTCACTGTGGATGAAACATGGATATATTACTATACTCCTGAGACCAAACAACAATCTAAACAATGGGTTACCAAGGGAGAATCTGCACCAAAAAAGGCGAAGACCGTTCCTTCGGCCGAAAAGGTTATGGCGACTGTCTTTTGGGATTCGCAAGGGATAATCCTCATCGACTATCTGGAAAAGGGTAAAACTATTACAGGTGAATATTATTCATCGTTATTGGACCGTTTGAAAACCGAGCTGCAAGAAAAACGCCCGCGATTGGCCCACAAGAAAGTCCTTTTCCATCACGACAACGCACCAGCACACACCTCAGCAGTTGTGGTCGCAAAATTAATGGAAATAGGATTCCAACTCGTTTCACATCCCCCTATTCTCCAGACTTGGCTCCCTCGGACTACTATTTGTTCCCCAATTTGAAGAAATGGCTGGCGGGACAAAGATTTTATTCAAACGAGGAGGTGATTGCAGACACTAATGGATATTTTGCAGACTTGGACAAATCCTATTATTCGGAAGGGATCAATAAACTAGAACATCGTTGGACGAAGTGTATAAGCCTAAAAGGAGACTATGTCGAAAAATAAAAAAGGTTTACTCCAAACACCTAAGTAGTTTTTATTTTTGCACGGACTTTTCAAACCAGCCTCGTACAACCCACGAAAAATTACTCAATGAACTCAGAATGTGTGAACCGAATGATTTTCGCAACTTTTTACGCATGGACGGTGAATTATTCGATGAACTCCTTGCTTTGGTTATTCCTAAAATCGAGAAACAGGACACTGCCATGCGCGATTCTATTCCTGCAAGTCAACGTTTGTCTATAACCTTACGGTATCTCGCAACCGGGAATACCAGCACGTCATATTGCTCACCTTTTTTAACGGGTTTAGTATAAACTTTGCATTTAACATCCCACAGAGCCGGAAGTCCATGGTAAACTTTGATAAATTCCAAAATGAACTGTTTATCCAATTTTTTATCCGCCATCACGACGCGTTGGCTACCACCTGTTAATACCAACTGACGGGATATTGCACAATCCTGCCCACAAACGGCACAGTATGTTCCAGGTTGCACAATATATTTCCACAAATTTTGATGTCGTACAATCTATTGTACAACTTTTCAATACTGTCTACACACGTTCAATTATATTGCATAAACCCAGTTGTTGCGCAATAATATTGACCGTCTATGGGCCACTTAAAGTCAAGAAAATCGTACAAATAGGTTGCACCCTCAGTCAACTCTGGGCAAGATCATTTTTGACCACCTAATGGCCACATCCGCATTGACGAGACCATAAGGCGGCCAAAATAAATCTGCACAGAGAAGTGACTGAAGTAATTTATAAAAATAATTTCTTCAAATTTTAGTTTGTTCTGTTTTCGTATTTCTAGTAGAACACATTCTATTTGTTTTGACCAATTTGGATCACAGTGTAAGTTGTCCGAATTATAAACAATATCCTGTAGAAATATATTTTGGGAATGCTTTTCCACAATGGTTTACTATTGTTCCATATAGACATTGGGCTGGAGCTATAGTGCAAGTAAGTAAGATAATTTCATCAGTGTACTATATGGGGTGAAAAGTCCCAAGACTTTTCGAGAGATGACAGCGCAAACAAAACAAATCATATGATTTTCAGTTAGTGTCAACTAAAATTTTCGTGACATTTTCTCTATTTGCGAGTTACAGCTGTTTCAGTGAGGCTAATTTTGATTTTTATAAAAGTTCTTTTTCTTTCTCTAACTTAGGCTTATCGCCTGTTCAATCTCATCCACCTGCCTGCCACTATTCCGCCACACTCAGACCATGACACCACCTCTTTCGGGGACGGCCCACACTCCTATGTCCTAGTGGTGACCTATCACGAGCAATTTGCACTATTCTTCCGTCTTCCATCCTACCAATGTGTTCATTCCACTCTCTTCTCCGTCTCATCAACCAATCGTTAATATCCTCTACCTCATACCTGTTTCTTATGTCTTCACTTCTCTCTCCATCCAAAAGTGTCTTTCCAGCTATTCTGCGAGGTACCTTCATTTTAGTTGCTTCCAGTAGTCTTTTGGTTTTCGATGTTTCTGGCCTGGTTTCGGCAGTATATGTCGTAACAGCTGTTTTGTAAATTCTCGATTTTGCTTCGATTCCTATGTTACTGTGTTGTTTAGGCACCTTGCTATTTTTGCGGGTTCCGTCGTTTGTTACCTTCGCTTCAACATCACCATAAGCAGATATTTCTATGCCTAGATATTTAAATTTCATTTTCTGTTTAATAACTCCTCCGTCCACCTTAAGTTTACATCTTAAGGGTGTCTTTGACGTTGTTATACATTTTGCTTGAAGGCAGATTTGCCATATTAAACGATTTAGCTGTGCAATTAAATTGGTGTAGGAGTCGCTGTAGATCGTTTCCATTGTCTGTAAATAGTACTGCGTCACCGGCATAACATAAAATGTTAATCTCATTGTCTCCCATTTTACATCCTCTCATGGTCCGCACTTTTCTTATTATTTCGTCCATGGCGATGTTGAAGAGAAGGGGGCTCAGTGAGTCTTCCTGTCGAGCACAGTTCCTAGCTGGTATCGGTTTGGTAAGTTCTCCGTTTATCTTTGCTTAGATATGATTCGCTGTGTATGTATTCTGTATAGTCTTAATTATATTATATGGGATTTGCTTGTTGTAGAGGAGATATATAACATCCTTCACACGGTCAAATGCCTTTTGCAGGTCAAAAAAACATATATAGGCGGGCTTGTTGTATTCAATAGACTTCTTCATTTGTCTGAGGACAAAAACGGCGCCTTTACAGGATCTGCCTGACCTGAACCCCTGTTGCTCATCTTCTAAGGAGGTAAGAATATTAATTTTATTTGTTAGGAGTTTTAATGTGATGTTCAACAGATTTATTCCTCTATAATTCGAAGATATTTTCTTATCCCCCTTTTTACACATAATGGTCGTATTAATTAGTCATTCATTTGAGATTCTATGGCTATATAAAATCTTCGGAATTAAATTTATCAATTGTTGCACTAAACTTTCTCCCTCATATTTCAAAAGTCCATTCGAGATACCGTCTTGTCCAGGAGCTTTCCTATTCTTTAATTTCTGTAGTGCCTGTTACACGTCCGATACCCCAACTTCGGCATTCGCGCTGACCACTATTTCCGGCATGTCCAACGTAACTCTGCCTTATACAAAGGCCCCCGATATCTGATTTAATCTTCCCTGGGTATAAGATTGTTCGTTTCAACCAACTCGTTGATCTCGTTCCTGTGTGATCTTATAAGCCTTCATATTTATTTTTTAAGGTCGTAAAAGTAATTTTCCATTCTTTTCGAGAAGGCTTTCCAGTACTGATTTTTGACTTGTCTTGCCAAGGTTACTGTTTCATTTCTAATTTTGCGATATTCCGCATACGAATCCACCGTTCCCGATGCCCGATATGCCAGGAAGACCTATTTTTTTTTTGCTTAACGTCCGGGCAGAACAATGGGGTTTTATTTTTATAATTTTTGTGCCCAGTGCTTCTCACGCGTATATAAAACAATGAAACAAAAAAAATTGTTGATTAAACATTGCTTTTTAATGGGACAAAATACAGCCAGACCCCAAGAATGACTTGAGAAGTGTTATGGTACATCTGCTCCGTCGAAAACAACTCCATGTCGATGATTTAGTGATCTGAAATGCGATCGCCGAAGATGCACCACATCCCGGACGTCTAAATGAGGCAGGGACAAGCAATCATCGGAGACTATTACGTTGGCTTATTGGACTGTTCGAATGGTGAAATCAAGAAGAAAAAGACAACATTTAGCGAAGAAAAAAGTATAAGAAATCTATACAAGAGTAGACTGAACCAAAAGATACAACGGACGGGATTTGTTAATATAGAAGAAGAATATAAGTATATAAAGAAATGCCTACACGCAGCCGCATTGGAAGCATTAGGGTATCAAGAGAAAAACAGCAAAAACCATATTGGTGGGATGAAGAAATTGAATACGAAATTGAAGAAAAACTGTAAAGCTATCACAAATACTTAAGTTCAAAGAGCACAAACGACAAATTAAAATACAAAGAATCCCAAGCTAAAGTACGCAAAATGATTAGTGACAAAAAGAACAACCAATGGGAAAAGACATGCTCAAGACTCAACACTTACATAGGAGGAAGAAAAAGCACAGAAAGCTGGAGACTTCTTAAAAATATGAGAACAGAACGGAAAAGAGAAATCTTCTCACCAATAACACCAGAAAAATGGAACCAATACTTTACAAATATGCGAACAGAAGTTAGACCAGAGTTTAAAAGTACCCAACATGGAAACCCAAATATAGTTATACAAGGATCCCCAATAAGGATAACAACATCAGAAGTTAAAGAAGTATGTAAAACGCTAAAAAATGGTAGAGCCCCAGGACCAGGAAACATCCCAGGAGAGATAGTAGAATACGGAACTGAAAAGCTATTTAGCGCTTTGAGGAACTTATTCCAAAATACATTAACACATCAGAAGTACCTGAGGAATGGAAAACATCATACATATCAACAATTCATAAGAAAGGAGACAAAAATAATTGCGATAACTATCGGGGAATAACGGTTACAGGATCTATTAGCAGAAACGGAATACGCGGATGTGGAAGCTGAAGAACAGGCAGGCTTTAGAGCAGGAAAATCCACAATAGGCCATCTCTTCTCGCTGACACAAATCCTAGAAAGGAAAACCGCATTTGATCAGGAAGTCCATGTCTTGTTTGTTGATTTAAAAAAGGCCTACGACAGCGTGCCCCTAGTGAGATTGTGGGAAACACTACAACAGAGTAATGTAAGCACCGAAATAATTAAAACTGTAAAATCTTTATACCAAGACGCAAGAAGTAGAGTGAAAGCCAAATATGGTATAACAACAGGGTTCCAGGTCACAAAGGGTCTCAAACAGGGCTGCTGTATATCCCCAACGCTATTTAAAATCTATTTGGAGAGTGCACTGAAGAACTGGAAAAAGAAATGCAGCAGTATGGGATTACCACTGGATCACGATACTACATTGTACACGCTGTCATTCGCGGACGACCAGGTAGTAATCGCTCAGGATATCGATGATATGGAATACATGACACGAAAACTTATGGAGGAATATGAAAAATGGGGCCTAGAAGTCAATATTAAAAAGACCGAGTACATGTGGGTCGGAGGACAACAGCAGGACTAGAAACTGGCCACAGGACACCATCAAACACTGTGCCAGTTATAAGTATTTGGGAACGAGAATATCTAGGGACGGAACACTGGACAAAGCTATATTCGAGAGGAATATCCAAGGAAGAAAAGTGATTGCAATGCTTAATAGTATACTATGGGACAAAAACATAACCATTTAAAATAAGAAGAGAATTTACAACTCAATAGTGAAAAGTATAATAACTTACAGCTCCCAGGTGTGGCCATTGAAGGAAAGAACAGAAAAAATACTTAAAGCTACAGAAATGGATTTCTGGAGACGAGCAGCCAGAAAATCCAGAAAAGACCGCATACCAAGTGACATGATAAGACGAGCCTTAGAAATAAAGCACGATATAGTGGATGAAATCAAAACCCAACAGTTGGTATGGTACGGACATGTACAAAGAATGTCACAAGACCGACTACCTAAAAAGATCTTAAATTGGAACCCTCATGGAAGAAGAAAGCGAGGAAGACCACGCCAAAGCTGGAGAGCGGGAATCAACAAGGAAGTACTAGAGATCTGGAGGAGGAGGAATGGAGAAACCGGAAGGAGTGGAAATTAGGCATCGGAAGACGGAAGACGTTATAAAACCGATTGATATATATATATATATATATATATATATATATATATATATATATATATATATATATATATATATATATATATATATATATATATATATATATATATATATATATATATATATATATATATATATATATATATATATATATATATATATATATATATATATATATATATATATATATATATATATATATATATATATATATATACATATATATATATATATATATATATATATATATATATATATATATATATATATATATTTATATATATATATATATATATATATATATATATATATATATATATATTGTTTCACGAAGGTAATGCACCAGTTCACAAGTCCATAAAATCGATGGTGAAACGGGACCAATTGGGCTTTGAATTGCTTCCTCATCCAACATATTCACCAGATCTGGCCCCCGATTGATCAGCGATTATTACCGCTTTAATGAAGAAGTCAAATAGAAAACTGAGGCTTATTTTAGAGAACTCGACCAATAGTTCTATATGAAAGGTATTTAAATGTTGGGAGATCGCTGGAATAATTTTATAGCTCTTGATGCCAACTACATTGAATAAAATCGACTATTGGCAAAAACATTGTTTTTTCTTCAAAAATCTCGGAATTTTTTACCCCATGTAGTATAAGTTACCAGGTGTACAAGTATGAAATGCGGATTTTTTTTCTAAAAAAATCTTCCCCTTTTGCTGCGAACCATTCATCGAGCCATTTTTTCACATCTTCGTACGAACCAAAGCGCTGCTCAGTAAGTGCGTGACCCATCGATGAAAACAAGTGGTAATCGGAAGGAGCCAAGTCTGGTGAGTAAGCCGCATGGGGTAGAACTTCCCAGCTGAGTGCTTCCAACGTGTCGCGAACTGGTTTTGCCGTATGTGATGGAGCATTGTCATGAAGAAAAATGACTTTGTGTTGCCTCTTTCGGTATTCTCGCCTTTTTTCAAGCAGCGAACGGTTCAAATCGGTCAATTGTTGTTGGTAACGTTTCCCCCCAGATTTGAACAGCTCATAATAAACCACGCCCCTCCGGTCCCACCAAACACAGAGCATCGTCTTTCTACCAAAGCGATGCGGTCTTGCGGTCGATGTGGATGATGTTTTGCGCTTGAGATTCTCAAAATAAATCCACTTTTCATCCCCTGTAACTATACGATGCAAAAACGACTTCCTTTTGTACCGAGCGAGCAATATGTCACACGTGTTTTTGCGCTTTTCCATTTGCCTGTCGTTCAACTCATGTGGTACCCATCTACCGGTCTTCTGAATCTTTCCTATCTCTCGTAGCCGATTGGAAACAACTTGTTGACTAACGCCTAATTGCTCGGCGAGTTGTTTTTGTGTTTCCGAATCATCTCCGCCCAACGATGCTTGCAATTCCACATCTTTGTATTTTTTGGCGGTTTTCCACGTTCCTTGTCTGCAACATCGAAGTCACCACGTTTGAAACGCCGAAACCATCGTTCACACGTATCTTGCTATGGAGCATGTTCACCATAATCTTTTCGATTGAACAGCAGTTTTCTTCAAATGAAAACAAAAAATTAATGCTGTCCGCGAATGCTCTTTGTTCGGTATAAATTTCGACATATTGAACACAACACTGTGCACACACTTTTCCAATTTATCACTCGTGCGCATCTGACACTTGTTAATGACACAACAAAATGGCACAGTGTCAAATCTTTATAGCACAAACTGCATTTCATACTTGTACACCTGGTAAACATCTATGTAACTGACGATTTACATCTAAATGGTTTAGTCTAGACTACGGACGGCCATGGAGCAGGAGTTTAATCGTAATGCTTTGATTGCGGTAAATTTTTAAAACTAAAATCCGATATAAAGGGATTTAGTTTTAAAAAGTGCAGGTTGAGGGTCATCTATTCTAAACGATGGTTTTAAAAGAGATGTTCGCATGACTGAAAATTTGATTGAATTATTATGCTTACAATTGTAATACATGTTATAGAAACTTAATATGCTCAAAGAATTTTACAACTTCACGGTTAATTTTCGGTTTTTTATTGTATCACATTTCATATGCTTTTAATTGCCGTTATTCTTGTTTCTCTACTGCACCACAGTAAACATAAAATACAATAGCAACGCTAAAGAAAATTTTTTAGGTCCTGTTTTTTATCACGCATGCGCCCCCTATCATACCAACAATATGGCTGTCACCAGGAAAATCTTTTTAAAACGTGCTCCGAAATTCATTATTAACAATTTTCCGACATTATAATTGAAAATAATTATACAAAGAATGTCAAGAGGAAGTATTTGTTATTTTAAAGATTAGCCATGCCCGCGGCTCCGTTCGCGTAGACTTGATTCACTATTATCGTCACTGCTTATTCCTTATGTTACCTGACTCAATAAAATATATTCTACAACCTGACCAGAGAACATATGTATTTTATAAAAAAAAAACACGTAAATCGGATAAGTGGTTCTTAAATGCTAAGCGCACTAACAGGCAGACGGACAGAGAGACGTTGGGTTTTATATATATTATAGATTTTTTTTATAAATATTAAGTTAAGAATTTAAAAAAAAAAACATGTAAAAGTGGTTCTCGAATAATAAGCACATTAACGGACAGACAGACAGAGAGACGTTGCGTTTGATATATATTATATAGATTATTATTATTATTACAAAAAAGTTCTTCTTTCTCACATTTGGTCAATGTGGTTCCATGTTTGGCTGACAGGCCAAAGCCAAGTCAGCACAAACGCTATTACCATTATGTATTAAGGAATGACCTGACAATGTTACATGTTTTCAAAATCACTGACTTCTGAATGTTTCTGTGTATGTTTGTGTTGAGTCCCAATTGTACTACGTGTGGTGTGAATGTTATTGGTGTAAAGCCTGTGGCTGAGGGGGACAATGATGACTTTTTCTTGTTTCCATTGCAAAGTCCGTGTATTTGGAAATTTTTTCTGTGTATTTCGTTTGGATGTTTGTGTCGTTTAGGACAGCTATGTCAATTAGATAGGTGACTTTTCCTTTTTTGCACTGAAAAGTAATATCGGGTCTATTGTAGTAGTAGAGCTTGTAATCTTTATTTTCAAGTATGAATGTTGGTGTGTATTTGTAGCAGGAATCTGTGTTTTCTATGAGTTTTTATGTTGTGACTAGTGCTTGGTGCACAATTATTATTATTATATAATCTGGCCAGAGAACATACGTATGAATTAAAAATAAACACGTAAATCGGATAAGTGGTTCTCGAGTAATAAGCGCACTAACGGACAGACAGAGACGTTGCATTTGATATATGTATATTGTATTCTTTGTTACATGATATTATTCCATATTTAACAGTTTAGGCAGCGTATTGCAAGAGAATGCACCAGCGGCAAACTTTTTCCCGACTGCTTATTTCTTGTATTACCTAACGTAATAAAATATATCCTATAACCTGGCCAGGGAGCCTAGGTATATTTAAAAAAAAAGCACGTAAATCGGATAAATGGTTCTCGAGTGATAAGCGAACTAACAGACAGACAGAGAGACGTTGCTTTTTATATATTATAGATTATGATAATTGTGTTTTCATATTAGAGATACATTTTATATGTAAAACAGTTGATGTTTTATTGTATTGGTTTATGTTACTCCCCAGGACAATATCTCTAATAGTTGAGAAATATACATCCAACAGTGAGATATTTAAATGAATAACGTGCAAAAAGCGTTGAAGCTGAATGTATTTTTTGCTTGTATTTTTTGCCTTTTCCCCGTTTTTTTGTATATCTGTTTTAATAAGAACGTGATAAATAAAACTAAAAATGTTTCTTAAAAAAACTTTTCTCGTTTTTTTTCTTCTTTTTAATCGGCAAAACTCATTTTTATTCCACAGAATAGGATTTTTCTTGAAAAAAGGAATTTGAATATTTCAAAACTCGCGGGCACCATACCAGCATTATGGCGACAGGTCACGTGATCATTACAAACTCGAACCCCTTGAGATCAAAGGTGTCGAGTCGGACTATCACTAATGTGTTTTATGTTTACTGTGACTGCAGTTTCTAAATTTTCTATTATACACCCTAACCCGTTTTTATATCATGTGCCGTACACATCATACACTGCGGTTGTTGTCTTTATTATATTTTTAATATTAGCTTGAAAAGTACTATTTCTTTATTTTAGTTTACAAATACCGTAAGCACATTTACCTGGAACTTTACGGATCTATTTATAATTATGATCAGTGTTTCACTAAGAGAAAAATTTAACCAGATATCCAGTAGAATTAAGCAAAATAAGGTAAGCAGAGCTGAATTTTCGAAAATCTCACCTTGCTTAACTAAATTGGTGAGCAAAAAGATCGACCCAAACGATTTTGCTTCATTTAACACCGATCCTTGAATTTAATTTTCAAACAGTGGTATCATTAGAATGCTGATTTTCTACTCTTTCCAATAGTACCAAAAACATTTGGATTTTCAAAAACATTTAAAACGGTTTTACTCAATAGAACCGTTTTTGCTCGCTCGGCAACTTACTCGTTGCGCGTTATTCATCCCTATAAAAACACATGCAACTGCATTTTCCTCTCATTCCTTCATCGGAACTTGAACCGTCTCACAGTGATTCGGCAAGAACATGCTAGCGGGACAATATTCATGACGTAATTTCCAGGAACCACTGATAACGACTTGTAAACAACCCCCCCCCCCCATTTAACGAATTCCAAGAATTAATTTGTTTATCACCTCATAAAGGTATCTTATCAGGGGGTCAACGTAACCCTTATAAGAGAGGTCATTTTCATTTGCAAATCAGTTGCATTTTATGCACACTTGTGATAACATATTTTAAAATTGGTAGCAAAGTGAAACGAGTTTCTTGTGATGGAATATTCTGTTGAAGGTATGTACTCTATTATGACTTATATTTTTTATAAAAAATATGTATACTTTTGGTGTAATATCAATTTGTAAATGTATAGATAAATCCAGCAAATTTTACATTAATTGTAAAGTTTAAAAGTAGCAACTTTTTTTATTCACATATATCCACCTAGATTTTTCTATATGTAATACCTACAACATTCAGGCACAGATTCATATATATTATAGACCCCGAAAAGGCCCGAAAGTAAAATTATTTTATTTTTTTCAGAACCAGTCGTGACTATGACGAAAATGGGGTTTTTTGAAGAATGGCTAAAACATGACAAAACTGAACGAAACAGTGGCATTTTTTATTATATAAGTGAAAAATTTAATATGTCTGATGTTTCTGACGATTCTCTAAAACGACTCAAAATGAAAATATCAAGCCTTTCAGCAAAATTCAATCAAAAGTGGACTTCTTTAAAGTGTAACAAAGAAATGTTTCTAATCAAACATAAAGATTGGCTAGAGGGATCCGGAATCGAAATAAAGATGTGTGTTAACCAGCCGTGCACTTCAACATCATCAGCGGCTCTTTCCGTAGGGCGACCCAGAAAATCATTTGAAGACTCATCAACGAAAACGAAGAGACGGAGAGTAGAAGATCTTTTGGAATCGCGAAGTGCAAGTGAGCTTATTACAGCAGCTGAGTTAGCTACTCGAAAAGAAGGGCATCGAAGTGTTGCTAAACAGATCCATAACGTCGCGGTCAGTGAAACTAGAGAAAAGAATAAGTGTTCTGAACAAAGTCGGCAGTTAACACCAGACGAAGCTTTAGCTTATTATGTGGACTCGAAATCGACTTCTCACTCATATAAACAAACAAGAAAATGGTCAATGAAAGCGGGACATCAAGTGTATCCATCGTTTTATAGTTTAGGTAAGTCCAAAGCTTCTTGTTGTCCTTCTGACGAATATATTTCTGTGACTGAATCTCGAGCTGAAATTAAACTTCACGCGATTTTGAATAAAACGGCTGAACGATTAGTTAAAGCTCAGACGGAAGTCATTAGAAGTGTGTTACCTAGTTCATATTATATGTTGGTAAGCAAATGGGGCTGTGATGGGAGTTCGGGGCATAGCACGTATAAGCAGAAATTTGAGAACACTAACGCTACAGACGAATTTTTGTTCGTATACTTATTTGTCCCTTTGAGACTGCTTGATGGCGAAACTGTGATCTGGCAAAATCCAAGACCTTCTTCTACTTTATATTGCCGTCCTATTAAGTTTATTTTTGCCAAGGAGACAAAAGAGTTTACGAAAGAAGAAACTTCTAAAATTTTAGATGAAGTAAGTCAGCTTCTTCCAACATTATGTAACGTTGCTGGATCTCAAATCTCTGTTAAACACGATTTGTTGTTGACAATGACTGATGGCAAAGTGTGCAATGCCTTAACAGACACAAGTTCAACACAAAAGTGTTATATTTGCGGTGCCACCCCGTCTACTATGAACGAGGAGTCAAAGAAATATCCCAGCAACGAAGAACGCCTTGCATTTGGTTTATCTACTTTACATACATGGATCCGCATGTTTGAATGTTTGCTTCACATCAGCTATCGTTTAGAAATAAAAAAGTGGTAAGTCAGGGGAGATAACGACAAAGCTATTGTGAAGCAACGCTCACAAGAGATACAAAAAGTGTTTAAAGATCGTATGGATCTCATTGTAGATAAACCAAAACCTGGGTATGGTAACACAAACGATGGAAACACAGCACGTAGATTTTTTTCCAAAGCTGAATTGAGCAGCGAGATTACAGGATTAGACGTAAACCTTATTCGTAGATTTCATGTAATTTTAAGAACTTTGTCATCGGGATATGACATAAATTATATAGAATTCGAAAAGTTTTGTGTTGATACTAGAAAATTATACCTTGATCTGTATTCGTGGTATTCCATGCCCGTTACTGTGCATATAATTCTTGTACACAGCGCGGAAGTTATAAAGTCTTTTCTTCTTCCCATTCGACAACTCTCCGAAGAAGCCCCGGAGGCAAGAAATAAAGACTGTCGTAGATTCCGTGAACGGCACACCAGGAAGCGGTCACGTATTGCCACAAATACAGATCTTTTGAGAATGCTTTTAATTACGTCTGATCCTGTTATCAACTCGTATAGAGAATTACCGAGAAGAAAATTTACTTCTTTGCCATCGGAGGTTCTGTAGTGGATTATCCCACCTTCATTGCCATCCGAAACACCATCAGTAAGTCATCATCACGAATTACTCTCTGAATATTCTACTGAATGGGAGAGCGGTGATGACGACTCATCTGATGGTGATTAGTAGGTTTAAGTATTTTTTTATTGTAATTATTATTCTTATTTTATTGTGTGTTGTAGTTGCTTATAATTCATGCCTTAGTATATAAGTTATTTAATATTATATTTCTTTTACTTATACACCTTATTATTGTAAATAATTGATATATAGATACTGTTATTGTACTAATTTATTTTAAAAGAAATAATATTTTGTAAATTAATAAATGTGGGTATTATCATTATGATTTATATTTTTTTCCTAAAAATTTCTTTGTAAACAAACATGATTGTGCTTTTCACACATAATGAGTAGGTAGACGTATGTAGCTAATTAAAGAACAATTAGCGACAATAGTGAACAAATGAGACACATTAGTAAACCACTTCCGTCTTGCAGCTGCATATTTCGATTAATACACATACAGTACACATTTTTCAACTTTTTTTTCTTAAAATAGCTTAAGATACCGGGAATATACATAAAAAATTGAAATAAGTGAAGAAATAATATTGTCCCGCTAGCTTGTACTAGTCGAGACACTGTGCGTCTCTACTATACCTGCTTACTAATTACGTCACCAGAAAATGGATACCGACCCGGAAGAAACGGCACAAGTTATTGTCCTATTGCAAGAAGGACATAGCCAAGGTGTAGTCGCTGAGCAACTGCATCTAAGTCAGTCAGCTGTCTCACGAGTCTACAGACGTTACTAAGAGATTGGCGCCTTTACACGAAGATCAGGATCGGGAAGGAGAAGGTGTACCTCAGAGCGAGACAACCGCTTCATTGTCAACACAACTCTAAGAAATCGTCACTTGACCAACGTTGAGGTCCAGCAGGAGCTCCTAGGAGTTCGTGGTCGGGCTCCCAGTCACTGGACAATAAGAAGAAGACTTAAAGAAGCTAACCTAACTCCGGACCAAAATTCTCAGCAGCCCATCGAAAAGCGCAACTCAGATTTGCCCGAGACTGGACCTTAGAGCAATGGCGCTCCATTTTAGTCTCCGACAAGTCCCGAATGTGCCTAATGGCAATGATGGAGCAAGACGAGTCTATAGAAGGTCAGGGGAACGCTATGCGCAGTGCTGCTTTACTAAAACGATCGCCTATGAAGGAGGGTTTGTCATGGTATCGGGAGGCACCTCAATCGAGCACAGACAGTTGTGAAAGTTTTATGAATAACTTTAACTGTTAAACTTAAAATTTGTTTAATTTTTCCTTTCTCTTAACCCAATTTTCAATCCTTGTTCTCCTTGTTTCCCCTTTCAATCATTTTAATCAGTAAAAATCGTAAGATATGCTATGGAATTTGGTATTATCAGAAAGAGAATAGAATGGGCTTTTAAATGATAATAAAATCCGTAAAAATATATGAACACTGAATTCTTGGATCCATGTTACATAAAGCTAAATAGTTTGAGTCGATTTTTTTGCTCATCAGTTTGTTAAAGAGAAGAATAAAACATGTCTGTGTAGATAATCTTTATCTA
Organism: Pachyrhynchus sulphureomaculatus; assembly: GCA_019049505.1. Taxonomy (NCBI): domain Eukaryota; kingdom Metazoa; phylum Arthropoda; class Insecta; order Coleoptera; family Curculionidae; genus Pachyrhynchus; species Pachyrhynchus sulphureomaculatus. Next base: position 24,874,391 of record CM032447.1, read on the forward strand.
GTAAATTGTTTTGTTGTATTGATGTGCATGAAAGAATGGTGGATTGTTTATAAAACTAAATGAACTAGCTGAGGGTTGAAAGTTCCAGGGTCACCAGAAGCGATTTTAAAATACAGTAGAACCCCGATTAACCCAGTCGCGATTATCCGAGTTACGGATTAACCGAGCCAATCTAAGAAGCTGATTATCCGAGATACGCGCGTCTATGCTGCGTATTAACCGAGCTTCTAAAATATGTATGTACATATTTCCATTTAAAATCGTCGGGGCCTTCGGGGAATCCCCCTGGCCCGTGTGAGGGGTTCCCCTATTTATGTTTTTGGACTCTTTCAGCATGTAAATTTGCGTGAATGCAGTGCGTTATAGCGTTTACTACGGAGAAGTACGAGTATACTCACATAATTTCTGGTAATTAATACGAACTGCTTTGTTTGAATTTTTGTTTGTCGTATTATAATGGAGCCAAACAAGCGTAAAAGAATCGTCGTTCCTACTGAAGAAAAATTAAAAGCCATCAGAAGAATTGAAGCAGGAGAGACAATTAAAGTTGTTGCACGAGATTATGGAGTAGGTGCGGTAACAATTGGAGATTGGAAAAGAAACCGCACAAAAATAGAAGAGTGGTGTGTAAATCAAGCCTGCTCGTCCTCAGGAAGAAAATCAATGAAAACCGGCGACTATGAAAAGGTTAACGAAGCTTTATTCATGTGGTTTAACCAATAGAGATCAAAAGGTGTGCCTCTGTCAGGTCCAATTTTACAACAGAAAGCAATAATGATTAGTAGGCAATTCCCAGAGATAGATCAGTTTACCGCCAGTTCTGGATGGCTTGACCGCTGAAAAGAACGATACGGTGTACGACAACTGACTGTATGTGGTGAAAAACTTTCTGCTGATGTGTCATCAATTGAGAAGTTTAAGCAGAACTTTAAAAAAGCAAATCGAAGATTGTGGATACACATGTGATCAAATTTACAACTGTGACGAAACTGGTCTGAATTATAAAATGCTTCCATCAAAAACATTGGCATCTCGACAGGAAAAATCAGCTCCTGGGCACAAACGAAGTAAGGAAAGATTAACTATAATGGTATGTTCCAATGCATCTGGCAAGCACAAAATCCCACTGATGGTGATTGGCAAGTCTGCACGTCCAAGAGCTTTAAAAGACATCTCACCCAAAGCCCTACATTACAAAAGTCAGAAGAGCGCATGGATGCATGCGACCTTATTTACTAACTGATTTGAAAAGGAGTGCCATCTGTGACTAAATTTTTGAACAGAAACCGTCTTCCTATTAAAGCAATTTTGTAAATGGATAATGCCCCCTCTCACCCTGGAGAAGGACTTCATGTGGGCGAAATTGTTGTAAAATTTCTTCCTCCAAATGTAACCAGAATAATGCAACCAATGGATCAAGGCATCCTCGAAAACATTTAAAAAAATTATGGGCGTTTATATCTTGAACATACACAGAAAAGGAGGATATTATCAATGGAATGTGAAAGGTTACACTGAAAAATGTTATTTACTGCATAGGTCAAGCTTGGGATTCTGTGCGTATTACCACTATTCAAAAATCTTGGTCAAAAATTATTGATTTTGACGACTATAATGACAGTGAAGATGACACTCCATTAAATGAATTCGCTTTAAAATTGAGAAGCCATGGAGAAATGTCCTGTTCAAATTTTGACAACGAGATAGAAGAAAAAGAAAAAAGTTTATTTGAATTAATGCAAAAATTAAAAGGTTGCGAAAAATGCGATATTGTTGAATGGATTACAGCAGATGATTTAGAAGAAGAAATGAGTATTGAAGAAATAACGAATGCCTTTCAGGAAACCGAAAAATCAGATGACGATGACGAAGCGGTGGTGGATGAACAGTCTCCCACTAAGATCTCTCATCAAGAAGGTTTTGCTTCTTTGGAAAAAGCTTTGAGGTATATCGAACAACAACCAGAGGCAACCCCAGCGGATTTGCTTCTTCTTAATAGATGGAGAAACATTGCAGCGAGAAAAAGAAGATGCAATATGAAACAGAAGCGCATAGATACCTATTTTCACTGTTTTATAATGTATGTACCTATTTATATGTTAAAAACGTTAATACATCGGTTTAAAGTATTGGTGTTTATTTTTTGAATGAATAAGAAACAAATCTGGATTATCCGAGTTTTCAGTTATCCGAGGAGGGTGCTCTCCCACGTTACCTCGGATAACCGGGGTTCTACTGTATAATTCTATCCAAATTTTGTTCATAAAATCATCATAGTCCTCGAAAACGAGGGCAGTGGGTTCAAAACTCAAAAAACCCTTAAATAACATAACGGCAAGCTTTAAACAAGTTTAGAAGAGGCTTGCAAGTATTGTCAGGAAACTTAAAAAATGTAAATCCAAATAGTTAATAGTTTCAAAGGGTCTCTATTGTCCTATATTTCCTAAACAATAACCGTACATTTTTTTATAATGTCACAATACCTTTTTTTTTATGAGCATAATACACGTGGTGCAAGAAAATCTCTAAAACTCTACAGCGATTCACGTTGGTCTTGAACGCTGTAAAATTGTACTCGGTGGGAAACACAGGGATGAGGTTCTCCATATAAAGTTCTGCTTGAAAAGGGTTGTACAAAGAGTAACAAGCTAACTTCATACGGATGTGAAGTATTAGCGCGAGATATATTCCTAGCATGCATCGCTTTGGAAGGCATTACGCAGGGTACACTCGTCGAACACTTTCCATGAAAATACTTGTAGAATAGATTCAAGTCACCAACCATTCAGTTTGGGGTCTCCGATCAGGCGTGCAGCTCTCTCCTGAATAGAATCCAGCAAATCCAGTGCATGTTTGGGAGCAGAGCCCTAGATATGGGAACAGTATCCCATCGTTGGTCGAATTTGAGCTTTGTACAGAATTAACAGTTGTTGTGGCGTGTAAAGCTTTTTAGTTCAAAATAATATTCCTAGCTTTTGAGAAGCTCCTTTTGCTATGCTTGCAACATGTTCATGTCAGGACATATTTGCTTCCAAATTAAGTGACGATGCAAGAATAATGGAGTACTCCGACATACAGTCCCTGGCCAAATTATTAGACGCACTGCAAGATTTCATGTAAAATATTAATTACCGACTGATATTGTACCGTTTTATTATTTTAAATTGATTTGTTTTTTATTTTTATATTATCCAATCAATTACCTATTTATTTGACATAAATAAAACAGCATTAATTTAGAAAAGCATAAGTTTATTAAGTTTTAAAGAAAAGTGAAATTAATGTTAGTAAAAGTCAATATTTAGTTGAGCCACCTTTAGCCGCTATCAAAGCTTTAATTCTGCGCGGCATGCTATCAATGCAAGATTGTACTGTCTCCTGCATTTGAGGATGATGATTCCACACATAAAAAAATCTTTTCTAGGAGCTGGGTTTTGTTGGTAATCACATCTTTAGCCACTTCTCTTTTTCATCAGCTCCCACACATTTTCAATGGGGTTCATATCAGGGCCAATCCAACAGAGGGATATTTTTTCTGCCAAAAAAGCTTTAACAGACCGAGCAGTGTAGCAGGGAGCTCCATCTTGCATGAAAGTGAATGGTTCCCCATTTGGAAACCATTCTCTGAGCTGCGGAATCAACCGATTTTGTAATACTTCTTTGTACTGATCTTGCCGCATTATTCCTTTGACGACGTACAGACGTCCAGTGCCCTTGCCGCTGATGACTGACCAAATCATCACTTTGGTGGTATGTTTAACCGTCGGGACGACACAATCAGGATGAAACTTTTCTCCATGACGACGACGCACATACTGAGCTTTATTCTGCAAAATTTCGAATGTGCTTTCGTCACTGAAGCAGACCTGTCAAAAATAGGAAAAATATATAAACTTCCATGTTTATTTGCTTTATTTAACTGAAAATGATAATAATGTATCAATTATTGATTAAATTGCTGTATCTTACCGATCTCCAGAAGTCCACATCTTTGTCTTGCCATTGTTTGGCCCACTTCAGGCGCTTTGCTTTCATTGCAGCTGTTAACTTGGGCTTCCTGGCGGGGCGACAGGCCTTAAAATCTAATCCTTTCAATTTTCTTCGAACAGTGCGCTCAGAAGCATTTACGCTAGCATCCTGGAGTTGTGATTTTATTACCTTTGTGGTAGCAAATCTGTTTTCTACACAAATTTTCTTCAAACATCTCTCTGACCGTGGAGTGAAAATTGGTTTTCTACAGCATCTTTTCTTTCTTTTCGGGCTTAATTCCTTCCCTGACTCAATTTTCTTTTTTATGCGTCGTACACTAGCTTCAGAAACCTCCAATCGTCGTGATATTTCTCGGTTTGTAAATGTTTTCGCAATCACAAGGGCCTTCACTTTTTTACGTGGTGAAAGATCGCCTTTTCTACCCATAATGAAAATAGTCCAATTACTTTTTTAAAACACTGCATACAAAATAAACTAATAACTGAGTAGTATAAAACTGTTAAACAAACAATCACAGTCCATAAAGCCACAGAAACACGTCCGTACCTGACTCGATTCCGATCACGACTGATACAGGTTTGTACTTGTTTACGTTCATGTATCACTTTGTCAACACAGTGTTGCCATATGTTAAAAATAAATACAAATATGTAGTCTACAACAATTCTTTTAAATAAAAATCAATAATATTGTAGTTTAAATATACCATTATTGCATAAAAACTCTTAAGAAACATAAAATTACTAAAAAAAATACAGTGTGTCTAATAATTTGGCCAGGGACTGTAACTATGTCGGGTTCAGCAAAACTGCCGCCTGGGTTTTTGTAGCGTTAAATTCTAGTTCGTTACTGTGACCTCAAGATAGAACTTTGTCCAGGTCTTGGTTAAATTGAACGACTTCCTGATGCCCGCGGAGATTTGCATGAGTAGCCGATATTGGAGCGTTCAAAGTGAACGAAGAAATAAGCGTACTGTCATCTGCAAAACTGAAGAGGGATTCCTGGTCCTTTCTAGGAGACCCTGGGGCACACCGGCGTTAATAGTAAAGCTGTTAGAAAGAAATCCGTAGTCTGCCACTCGTACCCTACACTTTCTATCAATGGCTCTAAAATTTCTTCTCTTTTCTTTTTGTAGAATCCTCCACACAAATTTTGGAAAGAAATTCGTGAAGATTATTACAGAGTTTCTAATCTAACCAAAGTAGTCGATGCTCAAATAGCTGGTTTGGTCCTCATATCGTTTCTAAATAACATATATTTTCTTTGTATTCAACTATATAACAGCATCAAGTAAGTTAAAAATGGAATAGGGGATATATTAATTTTCGCAATGTTTCAAATTCACAATTTCAAACCAAAATTAGGAACGGAACATCTCAATTTGTTATAAATAATAAAACAATAATAAACGCTTTTTATTATTAGTAATTTTTTTTATTTTTAGACTATCGTCTAACATGTATTCCTTTTTTAGAGAGAGAGCAGCCATTATAGATAGTGTATATTTTTTTTACTCGTTTGGTTATATTGTGTTTCGAGTTGTAGCAGTTTCTCTTTATTCGGCTACTTTGAACGAGGCTGCGAGAAAACCTTTAAAGTACTTGTATTCGTTGCCCACAGAAAATTATACAATCGATGTAAGTAATAAGTAGGGTTATAGATTTAAATATACCTAGACTTTTTAACTGCCTGAAAATTGTTTTCAGGCTATATATATATATATATATATATATATATATATATATATATATATATATATATATATATATATATATATATATATATTTATATATATATATATATATATATATATATATATATATATATATATATATATATATAAATATATATATATATATATATATGTATATATATATATATATATATATATATATATATATATATATATATATATACACATATATATATATATATATATATATATATATATATATATATATATAGGGTGTTATGAAATTCACTGCATATATTGAAATAATAATAATAATATTACATTAATATTACAGTTTACGTTATACATTTCAATATTTCTGCTACAAAAAAAAGAAAAAGGAGCTGAAAACAATTAAAACTGTTCAAATTTCAATCCCTTGTAAACTACATCATCTAAAATAAATGTTCATGAATTAAAGAAAATAATAAACTAAACGAGATACACAGAGAGGAAGAGAAAGAGAGAGAAATGCGACAGAAATTAACCTAATTAACTAATTGGTTTAAAATACTTTTTATCTGCTTTCTAAATATCTCAGGTTTAAGGGTTTTTAAAGCAACAGGTACGGTATTATAAAGTTTATAGATATTGTAGGAAAAGCATCTTTTAAAAAGAGCCGTTCGGTGAGATGGTGGAGATATAAGTCCACCAAATCTTAAATTCAACCTATGAACGTCTGTTCTATAAATAATTTTATTTGTTAGGTATGGTGGGCAGTTATTAACAACAAAAACATGAAACATTATCAAAGAATTTAGTCTACGTCTATCCTGCATATCCAACCACATAGCATGCTCTAATTTCTGAGACACAGACTGAAATTTTCTTATACCATAAATGAAACGTAAAGAGCTCCTTTGCACTTTTTCAATTTTATTTGAAGTTACTTTATCTAAACACGGTCCATACATAATAACACAATAATTAAAGTGAGTTAAAACCGGAGAATCTGCCAATTTTACCTTAAGAGATTCTTCCAAAAGATATCGATGTGGGTAAAGCATTTTCAGTGACATATAGGCTCTTTGTACAATATGCCCTAAATCATGACAGATGATTTATCAAGTAAGTTGGGAATGTGGAATCTTGGCACAATGATACTACTCAGTATATATCACCACTACACCAAACACTTTATTTTTGCACTCGACGCGCGTTTCGCTAACCATGTTAGCTTCATCAGTCAATCATCGCTCCTGATGAAGCTAACATGGTTAGCGAAACGCGCGTCGAGTGCAAAAATAAAGTGTTTGGTGTAGGGGTGATATATACTGATTTATCAAGGTTAATTAGCAAACCATGGCGCTCCGAAAACTCCACCAAAGCACTCAAATCATTATTTACCATTGCTTCAGCCATTCTCCAATCACTAGATAGCAGTTGAGTGTCATCGGCATAGAGATATGACTTGACATGCTTTAAACAAGAAATAAAATTATTCGTATAAATGGTAAAAAGGCACGCCACACTTCATCAATTCCCTCGATGACTGTCCCAGTCATGGCATACCATATCAAACGCTTTGGAATAGTCCAAAAGCACCAATATTGGGTCACTCGTGAGGCCATGAAAAAGCACATTCAATACTTTTTCAAATTCGAATTTTTGAAAAATTAAAAAAAAAATGGACAAAACTCCTTTTTACCAAATATTTACTATAATAACCCGCGCATGAAAGACCAACCTCGGCTTCGGTAAGGCGCCGAAAAAACAATTGAGTACAATCGTGCCTTAATCCTCTTATACGTATCGACTTCCGCAAAGCATTTGACACGGTAGAACTATCTGAAATTTTGGAAGCGTTGCAAGGAAGTAGAATCGATCAGAAGTAGAATCGATCAAAAATATGGCAACATGATCAGAAATATCTGCCTAAATGCAATAACAACTGTGAAGTTTCATTTAATCACCATTAAAATACACATCAAACGCGGTGCCAGGCAAGGCACTACACTTTCACCCAAGTTATCCACAACAGCCCTCGAATACGCCTTTAAAAGAGTAAACTGGGAGCATCTCCGCTTTGTGGAGGATATTATTCTGATATCGGACAACCTCGGAGAAGCCAAAAACCTACTACAAAGGTTACAGAATGTAACAAACAAAGTTGGACTACACATAAATTCTACCAAAACTAAAATGATGACTAACATGGTACCAAGTACACCAATACAACTCGGAAATATAAGTGTAGAAATAATTCAGAAATATATATATATATATATATATATATATATATATATATATATATATATATATATATATATATATAATATATATACACATACAGTCAGTCCAAAAAGTCTTCATACACCACCTGCTTTCTATACTATTTTTTCTGTTATGTTTAACTAATTAATCGGACCTATGAGAAAACATGTTTAAATTAATATTTGAAACTTAACCAACGAGAATTAGTATTAAAAACAACTACGGAACATTTTATTTAGAAGTTACATTATTGTTATAAAAATGTAAACAAAATTAATGTCAAAAACGTCTCCATACACTTAATAATTACCAATAATAGTTAGAGGAGTTTAACGGAAAATAACAACTTCGTTTAAACTAATATTTAGTACCTGAACTAACCTGAACTATTATTTAGTGGGACAGCCGTTGGCCTTGATAATCTCCTGTAACCTTTTTGTCATGCTTGCAACCAGATTTCTAGTAACTTCTGTTGGCATGTTCTCCCATTCGTTAAATATTCTGTTTTTTAATTCTTCTCTATTTGAAACGTTATGTTTGAGAACGCGCCGTTTAAGTTCCTCCCATAAATGCTCTATGGGGTTAACATCGGGTGATTGCGGAGGTGTATAAAGCTGCTGTCGCACATTATGGATCATCCATTCTCGCACCAAGTTTGCGGTATGTTTTAGATCATTGTCCTGTTGGAAAATGTATCTTTTTTCGAGTACCAATTTTTGGACACTTTCTCTTAAATTGTCTCTTAAAATGTTCAGATAAACATGCTGATTCATGGTACCATTAATAAAATGTAAATTTCCAAACCCTCCAGCGGACATGCATCCCCAAAGCAGAACACTGCCACCCCCTTGTCTCACCGTGAAACAAATGTTTTTAATTTCGCGTGCGGTATTCTTCTTTCTCCAAACTTCTGCCATCAGACCCAATTTTAAATTTTAATTCCATCACTAAAAATTACGGATCCCCAAGAGGTTTAGTAACGTATTCCGTAGCAAAAGCTAACCGCTTTTTGCGATTAGCTTCCGAAATCAACGGCTTCTTCCTGGCTGCACCTCCCTATGATCCTGCCCTGTGTAAACAATTTCTCACTGTGAACGAACATTTTTCGAAAATAGTTCCCGTACTTTTTCTTTTATTTTTGGTGCACTTTTCTTGGGATCTATAATTATTTACCTAACAATACTGGCCTCTTCACGTGGAGTCAGTTTCTTAGAACGACCGGAGCGTGGTCGAATCTTATTTGAAACCCGTTGATTTTTACTGGTTTACAATGTACTGAACAGTAGCATGTGACTTTTTAACAATATTTCTGTACAATTTTTCATCTTTCCACAAATCAATTATGATTTTTCGAACTTAAAATTTCGCTTATTTTTAATACTACTTTGAAAACCCACTGCAAAATTACTAGCAATAAGTGACAGATTATAAAATATGGCCGAAAATTATTCATTTGTTTTCAGTTTAGCGAGTAATAGATAGCTTACTACTCAGTATATATTACCACTACACCAAACACTTTATTTTTGCACTCGACGCGCGTTTCGCTAACCATGTTAGCTTCATCAGGAGCGATGATTGACTAACGCTAACATGGTTAGCGAAACGCGCGTCGAGCGCAAAAATAAAGTGTTTGGTGTAGTGGTGATATATACTGAGTAGTATCATTGTGCCAAAGATTCCACATTTCCAACTTAGAATAGATAGCTTGATAAAATGCGGCTGATTATAACGTGTTTTTTTCGATGCAGTTCTTGAGTGTATGGAGACTTTTTTGACATTAATTTTGTTAACATTTTTATAACAATGATGTAACTTCTAAATAAAATGTTCCGTAGTTGTTTTTAGTACTAATCCTCGTTGGTTAAGTTTCAAATATTCATTTAAATATGTTTTCTCGTAGTTCCAATTAATTAGTTAAACATAACAGAAAAATAGTATAGAAAGCAGGTGGTGTATGGAGACTTTTTGGACTGACTGTATGTGTGTATATATATATATATATATATATATATATATATATATATATATATATATATATATATATATATATATATGTAACTGGGTCATGACGTACGTATCAGCAAAGACAACCAAGCACCTACGCTGTCTTGAAGACCTACTCAGGCATGGGAAAGATGAAATATGTTTTTATAGAAGACATTCCGATTCGATGAGCTTTGAAGCGAAAGGCATTCAATCAATGCATCATAGTTATGTCATATGACACAGAGACTTTAACCCTCACTAAATCATGCATAAGGAAATTACAAGTGACACAAAGAAACATGGAAAGGTCAATGCTTAGGTCGAGTCTTAGAAACGGGTCAAGAACGAAGAGATACGCAGAAGATCGCGAATAAACGATGTCCTAGAGCATATCTTATGATTGACATGGAGATGGGATGGACATATTGTCAGGATGACGGATGGTCGACATATGCAGTAGAGGACTCCGTACCTGATGGAGTGACGATATAAAGATAGTTGTGACGAACTGAAGTGTGACTGCCCAGGACAGAATAATCTGGGGACATCTTGAGGAGGCCTATGTCCGACAATGGACGCAGGCATTAGATATATATATATATATATATATATATATATATATATATATATTATATATATATATATATATATATATATATACTCGTATATATATATATATATATATATATATACTCGTATATATATTATATATATATATATATATATATATAATATATATATATATATATATATATATATATATATATATACTAGTATATATATATATATATATATATATATATATATATATATATATATATATATACTCGTATATATATATATATATATATATATACTCGTATATATATATATTATATATATATATATATATATATATATATATATATAAATTACTTCTTATATAAAAAAATATCATGAACGAAAAACCATATAAAAATAAATATTTAAACAGTTCATCGTTTACTTGTATAAAACTTGTTCCGTTTGAAAAATATTAATATATATGCATCATGTATATTTTTTTAGGTAAGCAGACTAATCACTCAAATAAACTACTTACCGAATGGAATAACTGGACACGGATTTTTCCTTATTACTAAAAATTTTCTGCTTCAGGTAAGACATATTAAAATCGCCATAAAAATGACACATCGATATAGAGAACTATATAATTCAATTTTAAAAAATGTTTTTAATTTTTTCGATACTGTTCCGAACCACTTATTGGCTGAACTCTTCTGTCTTATAATTTTTTTCTCATTAGCTGACATTTCCTTTAACATAGTGTTAGAATTGAAAATAATAAAAAAAAATAAGAGAATTGCTCTTTTATTAACCTCTAAACGAGGGTGTTTTTAAATTTATCTGCCTGCCATACAAAAAATATGCTTAATTGTCATATTACTGTCGCTATTCTAAGTACTTCTATGAAATTTTGTACCAGCTCGTGACGCTCTCCAGTTTTCACGATTTTTTTTCTTCCGAAAAATGAATGAAAGTAATTTGGGACATCATGAAGGGACAAACTTTCTTACCAGGGAGGAAAATGGACCATAAGAGTACGGCTGGACTTATTTTAAAATAGACACTAAACGTAAGTGGTGATCTTAAACAGTTGTTTAAATTTTTATTCCTAGTTATTATCGATCTCCATCAAGTAACGGCTAAGTCAGTGCAGTATTTAGTCTAAACAGTTTCGATGAAGTCGAAACTCAATTGCCGACGAATCTCTAACCTCTTTACACCAGGGTTGAAACTACCCTCCTCTCCACTTCCCGAGATCAAAATCCTTTTGAACAGTCGATGGCGATCATTTTTTGGGATTGTAAAGGAATTTTGCTTATTAAATATGGGTCATTCTTTTACAAACCGTACACCTATTTTGACTTCACTTTTTTAATTGGCCTGAAAAATTTTTATGGCTTCTATACATGAAATTAGTCGACACATGCATCGAGATTTTTTTTCCAAATGCATATTTTGCAAAATATGGATGTTATAAATTATTGTAGTCCACTAATCAGCGGCACATTAAAAAAACAATATCTCCTGTTCTATTTATCGTATAAACTTCGTTCTTCCACCATTTTATTGCTTTATATGTTGGCTTTCGCAAAATATAGCCGTGGAATTTTTTGATTGTTTTTTTATAAAAAATTATAACAACGGAATTGTTTAAATAATTCTGTCATGCTTACCCCCATAACTTATAAAATCGAAAAAATACTATTATATTCGCTATATTTTAATCTAAAAAATTTTTGAAAAGTAGGTCTTTATTAGGTCGGAAAATATTAAATAATTTCGAGCGCGCATTGATTTCTAGCGAAGTATCGTTTACGTTTGCGCCCATTTTTTGCTTTTGAGAGATTATCCTTATATATATCCAATACTTCTATGTGGAATTTATATATATAGGGTGAGTCAATGATAGAGTAAAGTTCATTATCTCATTTGTTTTTGAGTATACAGGGTACTTCAAAAAAGTGTGGCCGATATAACATATGTTTCTTTAAATGGAATATCCTATTTACTAATTTATTTTTAAATTCTCCGTAAAAATTTTATAACTCTTTTATTAATAATGTTATATACCTAAACCTAGTAGTTTTTCTAATATTTCAATTTTTAAAAAAAAATACTAGTTTTTCAGTTTTGTAAAAAATTGCCAGTAGCGTTTCTGAAGGTGGAATAGTCATAATTGGTACGAGCGTTCTATAGAGATGAAAAAAAAAGATATATGTAAAGAAATTTGAGTTAGATGCTACAGGGTGTTCAAAATAAATTTATGCATTTCGACTATTTTAAATTGAAAAATCTCAAATTTTTTTAAATGGCACACCCTATATATTATTATTTTTCTGATAGATTTTACAAATCCTCCAACTTTTATTAAGTATGTTATATACCTATTTCTAATAGTTTTCGATTTATTTGAATTTTTAAATTTTTACCCTTGTTTTTAATACACTTACGCTATAACATCATAGTTGCCAAGACAAAACAAAAATGTAGGCTTACAACACCAGTAGATATGGGAAATAGAATACGGATGCGTCTAAGACAATAACGCCCTTTATGCTAAGGAAAGTGAAGGAAAATATAGTAAAACGACTAAACATGTGTACTCAAGTAGACGGGCATATTTTTGAACATTTATTACGTCATAATAATTAAGTTAAACTATATTAAAATTATTATTAACTATTTGTTTATGTTTTCACAACAGCGTAAGTGTATTAAAAACAAGGGTAAAAATTGAAAAATTCAAATAAATCGAAAACTATTAGAAATAGGTATATAACATACTTAATAAAAGTTGGAGGGTTTTGTAACATCTATCAGAAAAAATAATAATATACAGGGTGCCATTTAAAAATTTGAGATTTTTCATTTTAAAATAGTCGAAATGCATACATTTATTTTAAACACCCTATAGCATCTAACTCAAATTTCTTAACATATATCTTTTTTTTCATCTCTATGGAACGCTCGTACCAATTATGAGTATTCCACCTTCAGAAACAATGGCGCTACTGGCAATTTTGGACAAAATTGAAATATAAGAAAAACTACTAGGTTTAGGTATATAACATCGTTAATAAAAAAGTTATAAAATTAGAAAATAGGATGTTCCATTTTAAAAAACATATGTTATATCGGCCACACTCTTTTGAAGTATCCTGTAGACTCAAAAATAATTTGAAACTGTGCACCTTAACATTCCCTAAAAATATTATATTTAATATATTTTCGTCATTCCCGAAACAAATGAGATAATGAACTTTACTATATCGTTGACTCACCCTGTACACCTAATTTGCCTTTACACTTTTAATTGGCCTAAAAAATTTTTTACGGCTTGTATACATGAAAATTAGTCGACACGTGTAGAGGAATTTTTTTTCCAAATGTATATTTTGCAAAATATGGATGTTATAAATTATCGTAGTCAACTAATCGTCGGCACATTAAAAAAGCAGTATCTCCGGTTCTATTTATCGTATAAACTTCGTTCTTCCGCCGTTTTATTGTTCTTTGTGTTAGCTTTCGCAAAGTATAACTGTGGAATTTTTCGATTGTTTATTTATAAAAAATAGTAACAATGAAATTGTTTAAATATTTTTTTCATGCTTGCCCTCATAACTTAAAAATCGAAAAAATACTATTATATTCGCTATGTGTTAATCTAAAAAATCCATATTTTTGAAAATGGGTCTCTATTAGGTCGGAAAATATTAAATAATTTCGAGCGCGCGTAGATTTCTAACGAAGTCTCGTTTACGTTTGCGCCCATTTCGTGCTTTTGAAAGGTGATCCTTTTATATAACCAGTACTTCTATATGGAATTATATAAACATTATCCAAAAAACGAACAAGGTGAATGCTTATTGTTAGACTAAATGTTCAAATGCATCGAAAACTTAGAAACGTAATTATTGGTACTGGAACAGACAAACTCAGCTGAAATGAAAATTTAAAAAATTACATATTTTTTTGATGGGACAACAGCGCAATACACAAACAAAAAAAAATCATCAATCTCACTCATCATCTGAAAGACTTTGGTGATGGTTTGGGTGCTAGAACCACCCTTCAAAGAGTAACCAATCCAATGCAAGCCTCGAAAGAATTATCTGAATGGGCAATTAAGTCTATTTCTAACATGTCATTGAAATTTGTAGAGAATAAAGAATATACTGAAGAAGTAAAAAAAATTAACATATCGTCGAAAATTATACTATATGTATTATTATATCATATCCTTGCAAATAAATGTACTTATGACAGTATTGTATAATCTTTTAATTTATTTTATTTAATACTCCGTTCGTTTCTTATCATAAAAAATCCTAATATTCGATTGCAGCTCTATTCCAGTATTCAATAATTACGTTTCCAAGTTGTCGATGATTGCGCATTTCAACATTTAGTCTAATAACAAGGATCACTTGTTCGTTTTTTGGAAGATGTATATATAATTTTCATATAGAAGTATTGATATAAAAGGATGACCTTTTTAAAAGCAAGAAATGGGCGCAAACGTTAGAATTCTACGCGTGGAGCGCGGCTCACGACGCGCGCTCGAAATTATTTAATATTTTCCGACCTAATAAGAGACCCCACTTTTTAAAAATATGATTTTTTTTTAGAATAAAACATAGTGAATATATTGGTCTTTTTTTCGATTTTATAAGTTGTTGGGGCAAGCATGAAAAAATTATTTAAGTAATTTTATTGTTATTATTTTTTTTAAAATAAACAATTCCACGGTTATACTTTGTGAAAGCCAACATAAAGAGCAATAAAATGGCGGAGGAACGAAGTTGATATGATAAATAGAACCGGAGATATTGCTTTTTTAATGTGCCGTCGATTAGTGGACTACGATAATTTATAACATCCATATTTTGCAAAATATAGATTTGGAAAAAAAAAATCCCGCCACACGTGTCGACTAATTTCACATATAAAAGCCATAAAAAAATTTTTCTGGCAAATCGAAAATATGAAGACTTTTTTCCTCAAATCCGTACGGTTTGTAAAAGAATGACCCACCTATAAAAAAAGGATCCACAATTCATGGAGTGGTTTACGTAAGGGCGATCCAAAACTTAAAGCGACCCGTCAGAGAAAAACGTCTGAATTTATGGCTAGGTAGATAACTTAAAAAGAGCCCAGTTTAAATAATAAACATTAATTCTTGCCGTTTTTTTTTCTATTTTAGGCTGCAGCTACAGTAGTAACTTTTGAGCTGATGATTTTTCAATTTTCTCCTGCTATAAAAACTGTGCCTTCTGCTCCTACGGAATATCACTGTATCAGATAGAGGGGAAAATAGTATATAAAGAATTGTCACCATAAAAATAAAAAGGATAAAAAAATTATTTGAATGCAAATTAAAGTACTGTACATTTAACATTTCAAAAAGCCTCGAATTGTTACAAAAAAAAACTAAAAGTGCTGAGAATTGTTTTAATAATTAGTGTTTCTAGTGTACCTTAGTAGTGATACTTAGGAAGGACGTTTTATAATAGCTACGTGTTTAGAAAATAGTTTCTTTTAGACCAGAGGTGTCAAACTCAATTTTGCAGAGGGCCATATATTAAATTTAGAATGTGTAGGCGGGCCAGATTCAAATAAAAAAAATGTACTGAATTATTATAACATTTTATTTATTTAATTATATAGTATATAATATACGGTTGTTAAAAATTATATCAAAGTTATAAAAGAGGGTAATTATTTTGAGCTCGAGGATCCAGATACCTAACTTCTCTTGTTTTTGACAAGCTCATTGATGTCAGGTATCATATTCGTTGTAGTTATTTTAAGAATTTATTGGAGATGTTCATTCGAAAGTCTTGTGCGATGTTTGTTCTTATTTATTTTCATGACGGAAAACATCTGCTCACATAAATAGGTGCTATCAAACATGCAGAGAATGCGTGCTGCATGCTTTTT
This sequence comes from Pachyrhynchus sulphureomaculatus, assembly GCA_019049505.1. Lineage (NCBI taxonomy): Eukaryota > Metazoa > Arthropoda > Insecta > Coleoptera > Curculionidae > Pachyrhynchus > Pachyrhynchus sulphureomaculatus. Next base: position 24,890,802 of record CM032447.1, read on the forward strand.
TAATTCCGGGTAGTTATCCAAACTCTTGAAATATTGTGTATAAAATGTAAGAGCGTTAATCTCTTTAAATTTTTCTTTCAAAATACTGTCCGATTGAAGATCTATCAACTCCATTTGCAAATGAACTGGTGCCTGTGAAGCTTCAAAATTGAATGGATTGTTGAAAATTGGGAATTCCATTTCATTCATTTTGTGAAAGTCTTCAAAACGATTGTTGAATTCCGTGATCAAATTTTGCAGAAGTTGAGAATATTGAACCAATTTTTTTTTGGTTCACTGTGCCAAATGATTTTAAATGAGGGAAATGATCCAAAGTTTGATTTTTTACCTGATTTTCCCACAGCCTCAACTTTGTTTCAAAGGCTTGAATACATGAATACATTTGAGTGACAATCAGATTTTTACCCTGTAACTTTACATTCAGATCAGTCAAGTGTTTATTCATATCTACCAAAAAGGCACAATCAACCCACTAGTCCTTGTCATAACAATTGGGTTGCCTTTTTCTAACATGAAAGCTTGAATAGGGTCACGTAATGCAAAAATTTTTTTCTAAAACTACTCCTCAACTGAGCCAACGAACTTCGGTGAAGTAAGGAACATCAGAAAACGTTTCGTCCAAATCTTGTAAAAACTGCCTGAACTGTCGGTGATTTAGTCCTCTGCTCCTTATAAAATTTACTATTTTAATTATAGGTTGCATGACATGGTCCATTTTTAAATGTTTGGATGCCAATGATTCCTGATGAATTATACAGTGAAATCCCACAAAATTCCCTGATGTTTTCTGTTTTAATTTAGTTACAACGCCCGAATGTTTGCCAGCCATGGCAGGAGCGCCATCCGTAGTTGTGCTGCTAAGTATATTCCAGTCGAGTTCATATTCTGCTATCAAATGCTCAATTGCAGAATAAATATCATTTGCTGTTGTAGTACCTGTCAATGGAACGCACTTTAATAGTTCTTCAGTTATTTCAAAGTTACTGTTAATACTTCGTATAAAAACAGCAAGTTGAGCTGTATCAACAGTATCGGTGCTCTCGTCAACAGCCAGTGAAAAGTTTGTAAATTCCTTAATTTCTCCTTCAGTTGAAGAACCAAATTTTGAGATAAATCATTTATTCTTGAAGCAACAGTATTTCTTGACAGCGAAATATTTTGAATTATTGACTTTTGAAATGGAAATGAAACATCGGCAACTTTCAACATACAGTCTTTAATAAAATCACCATCAGTGAAAGGTTTTGATCTCTTCGCGATTTCTAATGCAATAATAAAACTTGATTTCAGGGCATCTTCGCTCTCAGTATTAGCTTTAGTAAACATCGATTGTTGACCATGAAGTTTAGATTTTAAAGATGACAATGTGTCCATTCTTAGTTTTTCAGTGTAACAATCGAATTTTGATTTATGATTCGTATCATAGTGTCTCTTCAAGTTAAACTCCTTACAAACAGCAACTATTTGATTGCAAATCAAACACAGTGGTTTACCTTTCCATTCTATGAAAAAATATGCAATTTCCCATTTAGACTGAAAAACTCTGCACTCACTATCAACTTTACGTTTTTGTGACATTATGCCAAAATCGTAACAATTATGGAACTCGACACAACAATTATGGATATCGCACGCGCACGACACAAACAAATGCACAATACCTTCACAATCACTACTTCGCAGTACAACTAAAATCCTTCTCCGACCGTATCGCTTCGATTACTCGACTCACACTCAACTGACTCACGTCGCGCCGACGCACTCCTTCTATAATATCGATAAGGAAGGTTCTAGTCTAGACTCGAAGCGCGTGGAAGATTCTATTGTTCTCAACAAAAATAATAGGGTATTTTCGCTTATTGCTAAGAGATGGCGTTACTGTCTATCTCTCTCGCTTGTCAAGGCACGCGCTGCCCTTGAAATTACTTATAAATGTAGTGTGCGCATTTTAAAACTTCCGTAGAGGAATCGAGTAAAAGTCTAAAAGCTATAAAAAACATGATTCTTCTTTCTGTGACACTTTGCGATCGCGGGCCTTATTGATACGTCCCGGGGGCCGGATGCGGCCCGCGGGCCGTATCTTTGACATCCCTGTTTTAGACCAACATGTCTTTACAGAAGTAGTCAAATTAAACTACTGAAATTTAATCGTTTTTAAAGTTATTTCTTGCTGGAATTTTTTCCAATTAAAATTCATAGAATTTTTTTAGATATCTGGTATATAAGGAACGTGATTTAAAAAAGAAAATTAAACTTTTCTTTCTAGATTTCCTGTAGAGGGATCCATTTTGTTGAATCACACACTGAACAGAAATACAGTGTTCTTTTACGGATTATGTATTTTTAGTGTTCCGTATCAAAACTGAAAAACCGAACACTTATGGAATCACTTCGGTGTCTGTCTCTCTGTCACAGCTGATTTTCTCCGAAACTATTTGACATCGAAAGTTAAAATTTGACACAAATATATAAATTGATGGCTTGATCACAGCTGTAGTTTTGAAAGTTAAATTTTGACTTAAGGGGTTAATTTGGGGGGGGGGGGGAGTTTAAAAATAAAGGGTGTTTTTTATAGAGGTATAGAACTTTGAAATGGAATAAAACAAAGATGAATTTTTTAAATTGACATGAAATTTACTTTATTCGAAAAATAATCTTCTGGCATTATAATTTAAATATGACTTCTGACATATGACCGCCACGGCTGGCTCGGACGTAGTCTAATCTGGAGGTCCAATTTTCGATGACTTTTTCCAACATTTGTGGCCGTATATCGGCAATAACGCGGCGAATGTTGTCCTCCAAGTGTCAATCGTTTCGGGCTTATCGGCGTAGACTAACGACTTCACATATCCCCACAGAAAATAGTCTAGCGGCGTTAAATCGCACGATCTTGGAGGCCAATTCACGGGTCCGAAACGTGAAACTATGCGGTTACCAAACGTTTCCTTCAATAAATCAATTGTAGCACGAGCTGTGTGACATGTTGCGCCGTCTTGTTGAAACCACAGCTCCTGCACATCATGGTTGTTCAAATGATGAACGAAAAAGTCAGTAATCATGGCTCTATAGCGGTCACCATTGACTGTAACGTTCTGACCAGCATCGTTTTTAAAGAAGTACGGACCAATGATTCCACCAGCCCATGAAGCACACCAAACAGTCAGTTTTTTCTGGATGTAACGGTGTCTCAACATACACTTGAGGATTATCATCACTCCAAATACGGCAGTTTTGTTTATTAACGTATCCATTCAAACAAAAGTGAGCTTCATCGCTAAACAAAAATTCGCTTATGAAAATCGGGATCAACGGCAATCTTGTTTTGGGCCCATTCACCGAATCTACGCCTTGCTAGGTGATCGTGTGGCTTCAATTGTTGCAAGAGTTGGATTTTGTAAGCACGCAAACCAAGATCTTTCCGCAAAATCTTCCATAAAGTGGATGGACACATATCCAATTCCTGTGCACGATGGCGGATAGACTGATTCGGGTCTTCCTCTACGCTACGCTCTACAGCAGCAATGACTTCTTCTGTACGCACTGTACGACGTCTCTGTGGATGCGTATTTATCATTTAGAGTAAACGTGGTGCGAAAACGTTCCATAGTTAATCGAATTAATTGCTCTGATGGACGATTATGTTAACCGTAAAATGGACGTAGTGCGCGATACGTATTTCGAACAGAACCATGATTTTCAAAATAAATTTGCACAATTTGGAAGCGTTGTTCAGGCGTCAGTCTATTCATGTTGAAATGCCAAACCAAACTAAACATAAATCACTTGACAGCTGACAAAATGGCCGCCAGTTAAAAAAAGTGTTGCCAACTTAAAGTTTTATACCTCTATAAAAAACACCCTTTATATGTTGGATTAAGAGGGCGATCCGAAATTTTAACTTGTCGACTAACCGTCTGCCTAATTGTTCATTCTATCGGAGTCGAATAAAAGCTTTTAATGTTGATTTTATGGCCTCCGTACCCTGGAATGCCCAGATAAGGCCCAAAAGGCCACATCCAAAAATGGACTGTCGTTTAGCCACTTAAATCAAGCACAACGTCGATCCAAAAATGGATTGTCAGTTTACTTTTTATAAGTTTAAGAATAACTTCAAGAAATAAAACAAAATTGCATCAAAAATTACCTTTACTAAATGGGAAATTTGTACTTAGTCGAAGTGTAAATTACAATAAGAAAAAATTCCAATGATAAACATGTATTGTTGGAGGCTGTATTTTTTGGTTGAAGATTTGTTTATTTATATAAAAAGTCGACTTTATACTACTTAGAAAAACAGTTACTCGAATCCTCCAAGTTGAAGCGAGCCAGTTAAAACTAACGAATTAGACTCAATAAGTTGGATCGAACACGATACGAGAACGGTACAACAATAGAAATCTTCCCGTACTGGTTTCTAATTGATTTGCTAAGTATTCACCAAGCCAATAGAGCAAAAGCCCGCGACTGCCAGACCTTCGGTAAATAATAAAAGCTAAAAGTTTCTCTACGTATGTCCACAATACGGGTAAGAACGATCCCCGACTATAAAACTTGAGTCGCGGTGGCTTTGGCAGGTAACAGGTAGTAAAGGTGTGTAAAATTTTGCCTCAAATTCAGTATAGTATAAAGATCAGTTTTTATGTATTGTATTCGTAATAATCTTATAAATCGCCTCGTCCACTGCCAGACACTTAGTACGGTTGCAACCCTCTGCCAGACACCCTTAAATATAGTTAATTGTAATTATACTTACGTTAGAGTATAAAAGCTGAAATTTATATATGTTATTTGGAGGAAAACTATAAAATGATGTTTCCTCAGTAGCCAGACACTTTCGATAGTTCCCCCATCTTGCCAGACACATTCAAAGTCTACTGTAGGTGCGAGCGCGAGGGATATATATGTAAGCGGGTGCGAGTGAAATAGTGCGTTCGGTCCATGGCGATCTTTTACTGAGCATTAACTGTCTCTAATTCTGTGGTAAACTATTTTCTAGATTTATGAAGAAAATTTATTATATAAAATTATTAGGGACTAAAAAATAAATTTTCAAAAAATTATTCAGTAAAATTATTAAATCAACAATCCAATAGTGTAATCAAATACGTTTTAGAGTTTTGTAAACTTCATTTAAATATTTAATCTAATAAAAATTTCAATATTTTATAAAAAATTTTGTTTACTATAAGGAGGGAATAATTATTTTGATAGTAAAAAATTCAATGAAAAAGGAGTTTGATTATACTTACAGCCATTGTATACAAAGTAAAAAAATAATATTTCAAACATGTATTATTAAATTCAAAAAAATATTCAAATTATTTTCATCGTTGTCGTCGATATCGTCATTATCCCTCATCACCGCTACTCTAGTCTGTGGATTGGTCGTTATCATTATTGCCTTCTCCGGCAATTTCTGTAATAATTAAACCAAGTTAAACACAATTACGAATAGTCACAAATTTATCTACAATCTATCAGTTGCATCGTTATGTTCACTAACATCTGGTTCACTAATGTCAGGTTTTTCTTGATAAGTTGTAGATTGTAATGCTCCTGATTCAGAAATTAAGGTTGGTTGTGATATTGTTGAAGGTTCTGTAAGTATAGGCGGTAAATGAGATTGTTTTTGAGAAGTTGAAGGTTGCGGTTCTGTTGATTGAGAAGATAAAGTTTGCTCTGATGTTGTTGGAGATTTTGTTGCTAACTCTGTAGTCAACTCAGGTATCAACGGCGTGACTGGAGATAAGCTGTCTGTAACTACACTGGTTGATTGTTCTTTTGCACTATTTTTTTTAGAACTTTTAGGTTCAGAAGTGTAATATTTTCTCATAAGTCCTGTGAATGCTTTATGGCATTCACGGTGATAACCACCATCTGTATATTCATCAGGCAAAATAATGTTTTTATATTTGAGGTTGTTTTTTTCTGACTGTCAAAATAGTTTGGCATTTTTTTTAATGTCTCTTCAGAAAACAATGTTATTTTGCCATCACTTTTTTTACAAACAAAACAAATTAATTTTTTGCCTTCCGTTTTTCCATGATAACACAATACAGAATAAAAGACAGCTGATGCGCAGTAAAAGATCGCCATTGACCGAACGCACTATTTCACTCGCACCCGCTTACATATATATCCCTCGCGCTCGCACCTACAGTAGACTTTGAATGTGTCTGGCAAGATGGGGGAACTATCGAAAGTGTCTGGCTACTGAGGAAACATCATGTTATAGTTTCCCAAATAAACATATATAAAGTACAGCTTTTATACTATAACGTAAGTATAATTACAATTAACTATATTTTAAGGGTGTCTGGCAGGGGGTTGCAACCGTACTAAGTGTCTGGCAGTGGACGAGGCGATTTATAAGATTATTACGAATAAAATACATAAAAACTGAGCTTTATACTATACTGAATTTGAGGCATAATTTTATACACCTTTACTACCTGTTACCTGCCAAAGCCACCGCGACCCAAGTTTTATAGTCGGGGATCGTTCTTACCTGTATTGTGGACATACGTAGAGAAAACTTGTAGCTTTTATTACTTACCGAAGGTCTGGCAGTAGCGGGCTCTTAGACTACAACTATGAAGGTAAATCAAATATAAACCTGAATTTTTCTCTCAACTCTCGTGAGGTAATCCGTTCCAAACTGGCCCTTTATTGCGTTGGTAACCCTAAACACGTAATTTTAGGTTAGTTTTTGTTCTGTCGCATAGCAACTAGGTGACCTTCAGTGTCTTATAATTGTTAGTGCTATTTATTTGGTTTTATTTAAGTTTTAATTTTAATGTAACGATGGGTAAAAAGGTAGTCGGTTGGCACGCAAACAAGAAAGACGAGATAAGAGAAAACGACATCATCCTCCAAATCGCTGTCAAAACGAACAAAATACTACGACGTTAATAACAGCAGTAAATCTACCGAAGAAGTTGACGAGACTTTGAGCGTATTTTTCGGAATTTCAACTTTTGTAAAAATGCAAAGTTTGTAATAGTAACCTTTCCTAGAGGCAAGCTCTCGCAATCCTGGTTTCAAAATAGTTCTAAATTGCTTATGTACACCGAAATATATAAATCCCTGTCTTTTAATCCGCAATGCATACGAAGTCAATCGCCGATTCATATTTGATATGACATTGGGTCACGCTGAGACAATCTATGCATTCATAAACCTGCTTTTTTCAACCCAGCAAGCAAAAAAAATTCCCAAAAAATCACCTGTATTTTTGATCAACACACTGTCAATTCCTTTTAAATAAAATGTTAAAAGAATATTAGTAAAATAATTTAAATTACATATAATTTTAGAAAACTCTCGCCCTACACTACTTTGAACAAGCATATGATGAAATACTGCTACTATAAATACGGCCATATCTATTTTGATAATATTTACAACTATTACTATTTTAAAGCGAAACATTTTTCATAATACATTTCTAAAAATAAAAAGGTGTAAAAATCTATGTTAACAATTACAAAGTACCACAATTTTTTTTTTGCTCAAATAAGACAAGGTGTCCTATACATATTTTGGGTCGCTAATAGAATTGGGTGATACTGTGATTTTTTAGTCACGCTGTTATATGTTACGGTGATTTTTTAATATCAGTGATTTTTAAACGTGACGTGATCACAGTTTTTGTTTTTTTGAGACCACGACCAGTACGACCACGTTATGGATATTGATATAAAGCCGACTAAACTACGCAAATTGGTGATTTTCGCGAATATCACTTATACGCTTGTGTTCTTTGCTTCTACTGTTCTATTTATTTATTAGAAAGAGATATAGGAGGTGATTGGTGATGGCGCAGTGATTGCGCCGTTGATTTGTTTGTACTATCTATTTTTAGATTAAGTATTTTGGTTTTGGTACTTAATAGGGATAAGCGATATTACACGAACAGTGATTTTTTCACTGATATTTAATAATCACTCATGTCTTCAGTCTGAAACTGATCCCTGAATTCTGAACATTAATACTAACATTAATAGATATCACTGATATATATATATATATATATATTATATATATATATATATATATATATATATATATATATATATATATATATTAGATATATATTATATATATATATATATATATATATATATATATATATAGATATATATATATATATATATATATATATTATATCATAATATATATATATATATATATATACAGTGGGACCTCCACTATCCGGGGCTCTATTATTCAGGGTTCCAATCAACCGAGGTCCCGAGTGGCCGATTTTTTTTAAGGTGTTTTTTGACACTATTTCGCTTTAATTACACTGTGTGTAATTTTTTAAGTTATGGAAAAATAACCATATACGGACACCACTACGTGATAGTAGACCAAAAAAAAAAAAGACCCGTGTCTCCAGTTTTTCCGAAAGTCATGCACTTTTTTTTTTATGGGCCCCCAAAGATTTGAGGCCTGGGTGTAATTTTTGCAAAAAAACTCATCATATTCTGAGGCTCATATCTTGCAAACCGTTCGGAATTTTAATTTACTTTCTGTGGCAAAGTTGTAGCCCTTGTCATAAGGAACAAAAATTGTGAACATTTAAAGTAAAAAAAACTTCATCTTCAAGATCAAAATAGCTAAAAACTGTAAAAAAATTCGATTTTTTTTACCTTTTTTTCCCTGTTTAGGCCCATAGCTAGCAAACCGTTCAAAATTCAAGGAAACAATCAACTACAAAAATATAGCTAAGATCTTAGTAAACAACTTTCTAGAATATATGAACTTCCTAGGAATGATTCTTAACACTGTTTAGGTAGCCGCAAAAGTTAAAATTTTCCCGAAAAATCTACTTTTTTAAAGTTTTTTGCGATTTTGATCTGGAAGATGAAGTTTTTTTGATTTTATATGTTCACAATTTTTGTTCTTTATGACAAGAGCTACAACTTTGCCTCAGAAAGTAAATCAAAATTTCGAACAGTTTGCAAGATATGAGCCTGAGAAAATGATCAGTTTTTTGCAAAAATGACACCGAGGCCCCAAATCTTTGGGGCCTCATAAAAAAAAAAATGCATTACTTGGGGCAAAACTGGGAGACACGGGTCTTTTTTTTACCCGAGGCTCCCAGTTTTGGCCCAATTCATGTACTTTTTTTTATGAGGCCCCAAGGATTTGGGGCCTCGGTGTCATTTTTGCAAAAAACTGATCATATTCTCAGGCTCATATCTTGCAAACCGTTTGGAATTTTGATTTACTTTCTGAAGCAAAGTTGTAGCTCTTGTCATAAAGAACAAAAATTGTGAACATATAAAATCCAAAAAATTTCATCTTCCAGATCAAAATCGCAAAAAACTTTAAAAAAGTAGATTTTTCGGGAAAATTTTCACTTTTGCGGCTACCTAAACAGTGTTAAGAATCATTCTAGGAAGTTCATATATTCTAGAAAGTTGTTTACTAAGATCTTAGCTACATTTTTGTAGTTGATTGTTTCCTTGAATTTTGAACGGTTTGCTAGCTATGGGCCTAAACAGGGAAAAAAAAGGTAAAAAAAAATCGAATTTTTTACAGTTTTTTGCTATTTTGATCTTGAAGATGAAGTTTTTTTTTTTACTTTAAATGTTCACAATTTTTGTTCCTTATGACAAGGGCTACAACTTTGCCACAGAAAGTAAATTAAAATTCCGAACGGTTTGCAAGATATGAGCCTCAGAATATGATGAGTTTTTTGCAAAAAAATTACACCAGGCCTCAAATCTTTGGGGGCCCATAAAAAAAAAAGTACATGACTTTCGGAAAAAAAACTGGGAGACACGGGTCTTTTTTTTTTGGTCTATTATCACGTGGTGATGTCCGTATATGGTTATTTTTTTTCGTGTTGCACTGTGTTATGTATTATTTTCATTAAAAAAAAATAAAATTCATATTACATATTTAGATTATTATTAACACTTATTACTACTATATATTTAAAAATATGTACGTATTATTTTTATTTAAAAAAATATAAAATAAAGCTCGGTCCGAAAAATCTGCTTCTGGTCACAAATCCAGAAAAGGAAGACTCACAATTATGACTTGTTCTAATGCTTCAGGAGAACACAGGTTAAAATAAATTGTTATAGAGAAGGCAAAAAAAACGTCGATCGTTTGAAGAAACCGAAATTAGAAGTCTTCCTTGCGATTACTGTAATCATCCAAAAGCTTGGATGAATCAAGCAATTTTTACGTCGTGGTTTAAAGACAAATTTGTACCTTCAGTACGTCAACACTTAAAAGAGAAAGAGCTATCCCTTAGAGCTGTTTTATTGCTCGATAATGCTCCGTCCCATCCAGCTGAATCAATCTTGGCCACCGAAAAAGGACAAATTTTCGTTCATTATCTTCCAGCGAACGTAACGTCACTAATCCAGCCGATGGATCAAGGGGTAATATGAAGTTTAAAACGAAGATACAAAAAAATATTTCTCCGATTTCTACTCGACGAAAATAGTAGCACCGAGTCAATAAAAGAAATCCTAAAGAGGTGGACAATAAAAAACGCTATTTTTGCTGTGTGCGATGCCTGGGTAAATTTACGCCCTACAACATTAAAACTTTCATGGACGAAAATATTAGAACAAGAAGATTTAATCCAGCCAACCACATAAGATATTGAAACTGACTCATATCTCGACATCGCTAAAGCTCTCCCGGATTTCATCCATGTTGACAGGAATGATATGATAAATTGGCTGGAAAGTGACATGAACGAAGAGGGTTTCGAAACACTAACAGAAACCGAAATAGCAGATCACAGAAAAGACGGGCCATCGACTTCTTCGCAGATTAACCATGGAAACGAGAGTGATGACAACGAAGATTAGTTTATCGTTTTGGAAACGAAGAAAATTAAACGCAACCAAGTGTTAGAGGAGACGGAACTTCTGTTAAATTATTTTGAACAGGATAACGCCGATTATAACAGAATCATCGCGTTACGGGCCATGAGAACAGATATTAGAAAAGAAATCTTTAATAAAAAACAAAGTAAAATTACCGATTTTTTCTCTAAATGAAAATTTAATGCATATCTATTATGGACATTTGTATACATATTGAAAATTAATAATAATGTAAAACGTTTGTTTCTTATTAAAAAAAAAGATCTTCTACCCAGTTTTTCTTAATTTACATTCCTACCTAGCACATTTAATCAATAAAAAATTTTGATTCGTTCATCCAGGGTTTTCGATTATCCGTGGACCCCCCTCCCCGTCATTACTCCGGATAACGGATATATACAAACCAATAATATTTATACATCGTAAGTCGTAAGCACAAAGGCAAAAGTATGTTTTTGTTATGCGATACTCATATCTGGTCTGCATCTGCATATATGTTAAATATTAAATATCAGTTCACGCTTTTATCAAAATTAAAGGAACGACCGTTATAAGTGATTATTAAATATCAGTGAAAAAAAAATCACAGTTTGTGAAATATCGCTCGTCCCAAGCCGCTGATAAGGAATCCGTTGTCCGTTTCGACCAAGCACGTCTAAGACTTTGCGTAAATCAAAGAAATATAATCTCAAAACTAATAACTAAAATCACCAAAATAAATATCAAGATTCAAACCTAAGATAACTTAATTGATAAAAAATATGCAAGCCTAGAGCTTACAAATTACATTCCCTATATAAACTATAACCTAGCCTAACTTCTAACAAAACCAACAAAACCTAACCTTACCTAAACACAGCCCCACGAATTTTTTTTGTTAAATGCATGAGAAGTAATATGCTGTGAATCTGTATTCGGTCGCATGCCGTTGTTTATTTTGCTCCATCACTTGCTCCAAACCTAACATAACCTAATCCTAAGATCTTTACACCAAAAACGCCAAATCTAACCTAACCTAATGAAAGAACTTTACACCAAGAACTCCAAACTCACCGAAATAAAGCACCACTATTGTAAGAGGCAAGCGAAATAAAGATTTAGCAATAAAAGATATATAAAAATGTATCGTTTCATTTTTTACTAGGAACACTATATTTCCTTCAAAAATAATGAATTTTCATTAATATAAGCAATTTTTAAGGTTAGAAGCAGAATGAATGGATTCACTGACATAGAGCCATTTTTACAGTTAGAAAAAAAGATGGGGACGTAGTTAAGTTAGTTTCGGGGTTTGAAGAAGTTCTTCCATTAGGTTATGTTAGGTTCAAAGTTCTTGGTGTAAAGATCTTGCATTAGGTTGTTAGATTTGGAGTTGGTTTAAAGATCTTAGGATTAGGTTATGTTAGGTTTGGAGTTCTTCCATTTAAAATCCTGAAGTGATGGAGCAAAACAAACAACAGCAACTATTTAACGACCGAAATTAAATCTACAGAATACAGATTCATATTACTTCTCATGTATTTAAAACAAAAAAAAGTGCCTGTATTAAGTTAGGTTAGATGTTGTTAGAAGTTAGGTTAGGTTTTGTTAGAAGTTAGGCCAGTTTAAAGTTTATATGCGGAATTTAATTTATAAGCTGTAGGCTTGCATATTTTTTATTAATTAAGTTATCTTAGGATTGAACCTTAACATTTATTTTGGTGTTTTGCTTACATAGTTTTGAGATATCTCTTTGATTTACTCAAAAACTAGACATGCTGGGTGGAAACGTATAACGGATTTGTTTTCATCGACCCAAAATACATATAGAACACCTTGTCTTGTTCGAGTAAAAAAAAATTATGGTCCTGTGTTATCTATTATTAACTTTATTATTATATGTTGTCCCCCAATAAATTTAAATTCCGAAATATGTATTTTTACTGATTGACACCTAAAAAAATGTAAGAAATGTTTACTGTATAAAACTGTGAGAAGGATGACACTTGGTTCAATGCTAATCTACCTTTTCCAAATGTGGAAGAAATTTCAATGTTTCTTTCTCTCAGGTGAGATACCAGAATATCAGCCAGTCTTAGTAGTTGGCCCTGACTGTAGACTTCCCTGGAAAATACACATGGATCAGCTGCCCAAGAGACTTTTTGTTATAAAATGCAAGGGAAACTGTGTCTCCAAATGTCCTTTGAAAGGTTTATTTCTACCACTGTCACTTGCATATAGCATATGTAATATTTGCTTGCAAAAGAAGACAATAAAAATAGTTATATGTCTAGGTTATAGAGTAGACCATACAAAAGCTCTTACCAAACACATAATAACATTACTATAACTTATAAACCTGGAAACTTTATGTTATATAAAAACATACTGCATAACTGTATGCGCAACTGTGATGAAACAACACCTTGCTCTCAGGTCTTTTAACACCAGTAAAGAATTTCATTTAGATCAGTCCTTCCCCGGTAATACTGAATTGTTATAAAAATTAAAAGTTCTTTTTATATTATATTTTTCAATCATTCGTGAAAAATAGCCCTTATTGCCTTGTTTACTTTGATATTTTTATAAATACAAATGTTTCGCTTTATAACAGACTTGTGACCTTTTTAAACGAATTAATAAAAATATCATAAAGTAAAAATAGACAATCAACAGTCTTTTAACACCTAAAAAAAATGTTAAAGAAATTACAATCACAGAGCCTACGATTCTTCAATAGAAGGCAACCAAAATGCCATATTTGTACATGCCGATGCTAACATCATGTATTTTGGGTTAAATTGCACGCACTGTACTGGTCCCGGATGATCTGCATTTAGGACACAAACTTTGTAACCTGTATCGGCATTCCATACATGAACTCGCCCATCTGTGGAACCGCTGAAGATGAACTGTGAGTCTGGACTAAAGGAAGCTTCTATCGGAATGCCTGGAAGGAATAAATAAGTTTTTCTAGTCTGCTCTGATGAGGTATTTTTTGTGATGTAATCCCATTCATCCACTAAATTTATTTCAGATAACTATCAATGAATGACTAACCAAAACTAACCTGAATTAACTCAAATGAACTTCAACGAGAAAAAAACTTTTTACTTGAATTTTGCAAAGTAATATTTTGCTAGAGGAATGCTTACCTTTATTGTTAAGATGACCCGTAAAAGTCTGCAATGGAGTCCCATGAAAAGCATCTATTAGCCTTATAATAGAACCATTTGTACTGATTAGTATAGTTTTACCATCTCTTGAAAATTTTAAACCTGTCCAATCACACTCTTTTTCTTGTGTAAGTTTAAAAGTAACAAAAGGACCCTAAAAAAATAAATATTTAATAATTATGCTAAAGAAAGGAAACAGTTTTTAGAAATATAAAGTTGTTAATTACACACTTCTTGCCAGTGGTGTTTGTCATTAATGTTAAGTAGAAATTAATAAATTCACTCTTACCTTGTCAAAAGACCTTAAATCATACAACTTTATACACTCAGAATTAACACCAGCAGCAAAAATAAGTCCTTCTGGATCATATGCTGCCACCGGCCTTCCAGATAGATGCATAAGACCTTGGCAATTTGGAGACCTTAAATCCCATAATCGTAAAGTTTTGTCCATAGATCCCGAAAGGAATGTATCTTCAACTGGGGAGAGACATAAGGAGACTACTTTTTTGGTGTGACCAGGGAAATATCTAGGAGAAAACAAAATATAGTTATTATCAGAAGTAAAACAAAATACCTTTTTTAAAAATACTATCACTCTAATAGATAATATGTGACAGATCATCGAGACATCCTTACCTTATATATTTATTATCGTGCAAAGACAAATATCTTATAGTATCATCAATTTTTGTAGAACTATGTATGGCAGTGTTCTTAGCATGTGTAAAATGGATTAAGTCTACTCCATATTTTTTGCTGTTTACTGTCCGGACTTGTGTTCCCTTTTCACAATCGTAAATAACGATTTGGTCATCCTCGCTGCAAGAAATTAACGTTTCACCATTAGCTGAAAAATCTATGCTGTTTATTTTATCGGTGTTCTCACGAAAAACTTTCGCCACTCGAAAGCTACGTACGACCTGGTCTACCAGTTTCATCTTCATCTGAAAGGTTGAAAACTAAATGGTTTTAGGAACCCGTTGTTTTTTTTTATACCAAAATAATGTTTTCATTCAAAAATAGTCTTTAGATAACATGACAAAACCGGAGACAAACACAAACAAGTATGGCGACACAATATGACATACGTCAAAAATGATTTCTACTTTATCAACCGCAATCTCTCATTTATTCAAGATTTAAGACAGCTCTTTCAAATAAATCATAATTAATAGCAAAAAAAGAAGAGAACTGGCAAAGCCAAAAATGTCAAGAAACATATGATTTTTGATATGTAAACAAACTAAGACTTTTTACAGTTTAAAACAAGAATTTTTTTGTTAGAAATGGCTTATGATATCGTAGATTTTAGCAAAATATGCAGAACATGTTTAGCCGAAACTGCAGATTCCAAGAGCATTTTTAGTGTTCAATGTATAAATGAAGAAAATTTAATGCTTTCTGAACTGCTTATTGCGATTACTTCAATTGAGGTAAAAAAGTCTAATTGATATTAATTTATTGATTAATGGAAATTTCGGCAGTAACAAATAAGGTATATTTGTGATTTAGGAAGATTTTTTTTCCCATATTTAATAATAATAATAATTTGAAATGATATTACTTTTTATTTGTAGGCTCATGAAAATGATGACTTACCGAAACAAGTATGTTTTCAGTGTGTTCATTATATGGTTAGTTCATTCTCTTTTCAACAACAATGCCATAAATCACACTCTACATTAAGAGCTCTCTTATCTGGAGCTTTGCAAACACAGTTTATGCCACTCCAGCCTGTACAAATTTCTTTAGAAAATTATTTAGGTAATTCATTACAAATAAACGAAATATTGAGCAATAACTCTTTGCAAAATGAAACTGTTGAAAGCAGTCTAAATGACCAAGTAAATACAGTTGAGAATATAAGTAACGAGAGTGATCATTTTGAAGATGAATCTTTTAATAATGAAAAAGTCAATACAGAAAATAAAATAACTGTTTTTGATGTGAAGGAAAAGAAAATTGAAGAAAATTCAGTAGGTGGTGAAAGTTTTGGTACTAAAATAGGTAAGAGTGGTTGCAGATCTTCAATTTAGGTGGAAATTTATATTACAGATAATAATTCAAAATTCATTGCAAAAAGATGATAAAAGTTTTTAACTCTAATAGTTAGAAGAGAGACTCGATAAGTTAAAATCTCTTTTAATGAAAATTGAACGTGATTTTAAGCACTTTTTTTTCAAAGCGATCACAATTTTTAGGATCATTACCTAAGTTATTCTATTTTCACTAAATAATTTTTTTTTCAGCATCCATTAATCCCACCAACACTGCAAATGAGTATGTAGGAAGCAAAGAAAACAAAAAACTAGATATTTTTGAAATAGCTGTTCAAAAGAAGGAACTTGGAACTGCCTACCAAATAGGCAAAGGTGATTTAAAAGAAATGAAAATTGAAAAGCAATTGACCCAGAGTGATGACACTACACAACCTTTATTTCCATGTGAAGAGGGTGGCTGTGCAGCTTGTTTTACTACAAAAAATGATTTAAAGGTAATGGTGTTAAATTAATATTTACCGTGTTCAAGTGGTAACCATAATCTCTTTCATTGTTGTATAAATTTGTATATATAATTTAAATGTTTTTACACATCTTCCATAGGAATAGTGAAATTAACTGGGATAATTGTGAATCATTGTCAAAATCACTCCAAAAACTAGATGTTTGATGGAGGTTTTTTTTGACAATTTCAGTTAATAGGATATTTTTCAGTTTTATTTAAGAAGTCTTTTGGGTTGAGACTTTTATACCAGGTTATACTACTCACTAAAATAAATCACTTCACCAAAGTGCATCTAGACTTACCCCAGAGAAAGAGTTTACAAATATTACCCCACAGTCTATGCAGTTAACTTTAGATGTTATAATTTATTACATAAAGAGATCCTTTTATGAAAAAGAGAAATATAAGCAACCCTAAAAATAGTTAATTAAACTAGATGGCAAATTGAAATTTTAAAGGTCAAAAATTAAGAATCAAAACTGGCCATATTTTCTTTATTATTTAACTTTTTTATACAAATTATTTTGTGAATTTAGTGGGTAGTGCTACTTATTAAAAAAATGCTGTAACTTAAAGAAATACCCTATATATCAGTAGAAGTAAAACGAGCTCCAATTTATAAAACAATTCAAATAAAACTATGGCAATTCCCGTGATAACAGAGAGAAATATTAATGACCTTCAAATGAACTGTGTATAAATAAAAAATAAACTGTTCAGAAAAGAAACATATATATATATATATATATATATATATATATATATATATATATATATATATATATATATATATATATATATATATATATACACATATATATACACACATACATACCTTCTTCTTTAGCCTGTAGAAGCCCACTCCTGGACATAGGCCTCTTCCAGAAATTTCCATGCCAATCTTTGCTAGGCTGTCTGAATCCAGTTCTTCCCTGCATGTCGCTGGATATCATCTCTCCATCGCGCCTGCGGTCGTCCAACACATCTTTTCATCTCCCTTGGTCTCCTCTGCATTAGGGCTTGCATCTATTTAAAATCACTTTTGGCCACGTGTCCTGCTCAATGCCATTTCAGTCTGGTCACATGCTTGATGACGTTGCACACTCCCGTTCTTCTTATTTCATCATTCTGGATTCTGTCTCTCAAGCTAACTCTGAGTATCACCCGCTCCATTGCCCTTTGACAGACCCAGAGGGGACTGGCAGTATTTGCGATGAGTGTCACCGTCTCAAGTCCGTAAGTCGCCACTGGTAGGATACATGTGTCATAGACCTTCCTTTTGAGGTTCACAGAGATCGTAGGGCACCGGAGGATGTAGCTGGGTCTTCCGATCACCATCCAGGTGAGGCCAATTCACCGCGTTATCTCCGCCGTCTGATTATCTTTCCCAAGCTTGATATTATGTCCCCAGATAGTTGTTTTTGTTGAGTACTTCCAAAGCGTGATTCTCGACGATGGCGTAAGCATATTTAGATGCTCTCATTATGTGACCAAAGTTTTCGCCTTTCTATAAAGTTGACTATCTCGTATTCACTATCTCATATTCTTTGTTCATCTTGCAAGGACTTCATGGTTTCGCATTTTATCGGTCCAAGATATGCGCCACATTTTGCGGTAATACCACATCTCAAAAGCTTACAGTTTTTCCAACTGGTTCTCTTTTAGTGTTCAAGCCTCCATTCCATACTGCGACACAGGAAAAACGTAACATCGAAGCATTCTTAACCTAAGTCTGATGCTAACATAACAATTTCTTTATCGACACAAACGGCATTCTAGCAATTTCTATTCTTGTTTGTATTTCCAACGTTTGATTTCCCGTTTATTCCATCAATAGCAGTAACTTTTTTGGTTTAATTCATATGAAAATTGTCCTTCAAATCTTGATTGTACCGACTTGCTTTATAGAGTTATGTATTTTTTTACAGTGCCACTCAAAAACACATACCCGTACTCACATTTGCAAACCATGTAACCAAATATTTTTCTAGTGCCAGTACACTATCACGTCATGTCAATAGTAAACACCGAAATGGAAAGAAGATACATTTGTGTAATGACTGTGGCAAATCATTTGGAAGGTAAGTATATTTATTTCTTATTTTCATGTCATTTCAAGTTTCAAATGTCGTATTTGATATCACTTTATGTTATTTTAGATTATTTTGTATTTTGTTGCGTAAAGTGATCTGGATCAATGTGATTCGTCGAATATACCTAAAGAACTGTAATTGGGTCACTTTCAATAACCTAATTTCTTAAGTTGCTAGTAGCCTAATGTGATTATAGAAAATTTAACAAACAGTGTTAAGAGTAAATGGTTTCTTTAATATTGTAGATCCGATGACTTAATACGACATTTAAGGGTACATACCGGCGAAAAACCATTTAGATGTGAAAAATGTGGAAAAGCTTTTGCACAGTCATTTCGGTAGGTTTCTAAACGAGATCGGTCGTCACTTGCCGTCATTTAAGCAAACTGGAGAGCATTTACATAATCCTGTATGTCGAAAACCAAATTGTGATTCCAAGATATTGTAAAACCGATGTTTGAGGCATTCGCTAAATGTATTTTTTTCCAAAACACGTGTGACAATTTTATAAATGTCTTGTACAATTATTAACATCATTCTTACAATTATTAATATAATTTTTTTTAAAAAAAGCTTACTTCGCTAATACAAGCTCTGTTTTAGTTAAATACTCAATAACAACTAAATTTCGAAGGATCAGGATTATGGACGGTGCTTCTTCACATATTTTTACCTGATTTATGGCACGCTCACCCCACCTTATCCTTTCCTTTATTATTTAGATTACTGGAACACATGAGGGCCCATTCAAATGAAAAAAATTTCGTTTGTGCGATATGTGGAAAAGCCTTTGCAAGATATACAAGTCTATTGGCTCACGATAAGACTCACAGTGGCACGAAATCTCACGAGTGTAAAGAATGTGGTAAAAAGTAAGTGACTAGTGAGTGAAATTTAGATAACATTACAGTTGGACATGTAAGAACGTGTCGCCTATTATTTGTAGTCGGTAAAAGAACAATGCTTTGTGCAAAAAAAATTGATTTTTAGCCTTATTTATGGTTAAATAGTACATTATCGAACATTCGCGCTTCGAGGCTGTGTTCCTATATAATCATCCAAAAGATCTGAGAATGACACCTACAGTGGCTATTAATTATATGGGTCGGTCGGGGGCATTCGTTAGCAAGTGGGTCAAACGATAATGTCAGTTAAAAAATGTTGTTGATCTACCAGAACATGGTTTCGAGAGGAAAAGTGTCAGGCAAGAACGAAAAAATAACTATGTTTTCCGGATATCCTCAATTAATTTTACCCCAAGGAGCGCAAAAACTAAAGCAGAAAAGTTTGGATATATCGTATGAAACGAGTCGCACTCATCTACCGGCTAACACTTTGAAGTGGTGGAGTACAATCAAGAAACACGAAGAAAAACACAAAGAAAAACGAGTCGCGTGGCAAAGGAAAATATAGGTCGAGACTGGAGCAATGTAATTTTTTCCGATGAAGCTTCATTTTGGGGTTATGTTATCACCCCACGAGCCTGGTCAATTTCCACTAACAGCTTGATTCAGCGCACCGTGTAACACATGTTAGAGGATGTCTTTTGGAAAAAGGTTTAGCACTTCATCTTTATCTCTAATTTGACCGCTGAAAAAATACTCCAGATTTACAAGAAGGCAGTAGTACCGTCTATCAAACGGTGGTTGGTCGATAAAAATGAGGACTATATTCTTCAAGAGGATCACGAACCTAAACATCGGAGTAAAACGTGTAGCCAGTAGAAAAGGGAATCGTCACACTGGATTGGCCATTCACGTCGCCCGATTCAAACGCAATCGAGAACATGTGGTCATACATCAAACAGAAGCTTCGTAGTAATAAGGTGTACACAGCGAAGCAGCTGTCACGGCAAATTCGGGCAATTTGAAAATCTTTACCTCAAGACTAGCGGAAAATCACGTCAAAAGTACGCCCTGAAGATGCCAAGCGATCGTCGATGCTGATGGGCACTGGACGAACTACTGAATCATTAGCATTTTAATGGCAGTCCTTTACTGTCGAATAATGTAAATTTTTTAATGAACAATGCGCGACACGTTCTTCCTTGACCGACTGTATATCTTAAATTATTTTACTGCCCAGGTTTTTTAACAACTTTAAAAATAGTGGTCTTTTATTCGGTGTTAGTTTGTTCAAATGAACTGTGTATAAATAAAAAATAAACTGTTCAGAACAAGAAACATATATATATATATATATATATATATATATATATATATATATATATATATATATATATATATATATATATATTGTGTCGTCTTTTTTATGACATGCTAAACTGTCCTCAGTTTGAGGCATCTTTTTCCGTACCCTGTGAGAAGTTGTTTGTCCCACGCTTGAGCGCAATTTTGTAAGGTGTGCTAATTTTGCTTTATTTTTCGCCCCATGTAGACTGCGTCATTTTGTAACATTTTTAAATACTGGACGCCCCAAGCTTGAGCACAATTTTCTTGCAGCCCCGCTTTAATTTCTGATAATGAATTGAGTGAGACCTGATTTTAAAAGAACTAAAGAAATTAAAGAAATACTAGCTCAGTTTCCCTTGGTAGAGAGATATGGGTAAGAGATAATTTTTGTACGTCTTTTTGGAATTTAATTCTATTTTTAAAGCAACCTCAGTTGTACGACTTTTTTTTGGGCACCACTCATTTTAAAATAGAAAGGATTTAACTTCAGCTAAGAAAAATGAGAAAAAACTGAAGTGTTTTATGGATATTACTAAAAAGAAATTAGTCTAGCACAACTGATCCTGAAAAGAGAAATAAATATTCAGTGAGACACTAGCTTTAATCAACAAAAAAAGAATTTATTCATGTTTTTTAAAATGAAAATAAAAAGTTCTAACCTTTACAGTTATACCAAAAAATTCTAGCCTAAATAGTAGTTGTTACATTTAAACTTTAAATTTTTACAACCCCCGAAGGCGAGACATCGTGTTTTACACTTCACTTTTTTGTCTGTTATACATTGCTGTTAATGCACTGCTCTTAAATAAGTCTATTGGAGGGAGTTTTGTTGACTTACTGTTTTTCAGTCCTGCTGTGATGGACTTCGCCCGATTTCACACTTTTTCTTAACACTTAGAAAGCTCACTACAGCTTTTATTGTCGAAACTGGTACTTTTACTTAGCGGCTTCTGAAGAAAATTAGCCTACTTCGGCTAGATGGAAAATAGCCTCTCGGCTAGACGGTACTGCCTGGTCTGCGGCTCGATCGAAAAAAGCCTCGCTGGTAGTTTCTCAGGCCCTTAAATAATCGTGCGATTTTTGCCGGTAATATCCGGACGCTCCAATCAAAACTCCGGGTCAAACATTTCGCCAATCGCGGCCTGGCGGTAGGTTCGATCAGCAACCCGCACCACACAGTATATACTGAATGTCCTGAAACTTTTGTTTAATATACCGGTCGATATTTTAAAATAAAAATAAATACAATTTGAAGTGAAAAATCAGTAACATTGCATGGTCTTAAAATCCAGGAAAAAATGAATGTTACATTTACCCCCTTCCAAAAAGAAATAGACTACACTAGTCTATTAAACTAAGGCTACTGATGAAAAGGTACAAAGTGGTACACTATCACTTAATACTAAGGTCAGAACTTAAAACAAAATTACAAACTTCGGTCCTTACTACTAGACTTAATTCTATTAAGCACTAATATTAAGTACAATGAAAACCAATTGAAAATTTTTGCATGTACACAAGAATCTTATAACTAGACTTAACTTAATTAAGCACTAAGGTTAAGTACATCAAAAAGCAAATAAAAATCCTTGCATGAACATAAGAAATACCTGTTCAAAGTAACAATCGCGGTCTTCTTATATAAAAGAATCAGCTCTGTTATTGTTACCAAAACAAAAAAATAACTGTCTAGACTCTTGTCTAAATCAAAAAAAAGTGAACTGAAATAAAATATGAACACCCCCCTTAAAATCTTTTAAGGATTGTCTGAAAATTTTTTTATTTCAGCAAAAGAAATTTATAAAAATTCTTAAATAAAGAAAAAAAATAAAAGAATGATTCTAGTGCAAACACTTACACTAAAAAGAAAAAGTCTTGTCAGACCATTTAGCACTAGGCCAAAAAAAAATATCTGGATAAATATCCAGGCAAACGCTCGGGAAAAATCGCTATCCATGCTCTAGCTCATCGCTAAGAGAACATTCTAAATCTAGTATCACTACTAGTCGCACTCAGAAAATAATCGCACTCCATATCGCAATGTCGACGTCCTAAGACATCTAGACATGCTAAAAATCGCTAGGGAAAACGCTCTGGTTGATCGCCAGAAAACACGTCAGCTCATCGCCAACAAAACACTCTGGTATCGCCAGAAAAAACTCGGCTCCTCGCCAAGAAAACACTCTGTAAATAGTCCTCGACTACACAAAGTCTGCGTTCTAAAAGAACAAACTCGCCATGAACATAGTGAGCAGCTATAAAAGCTAACTAAATCACTATAAGCGCAGTGAATAGCTACAAAAGCTAAAATTCACTCTTAACACAGTGAATAGTTATAAAAGCTAAAATTCACTCTAAACACCGTGAATAGCTATAAAAGCTAAAATTCACTAAACTGAATGATCCTGCTTCAAAAAGCAATGTTCACTAAGAACAGAATGATTAGTCCGCGCGCAACTAACATTCAAGGAAACATTCCTAACATAACTATATGAGACAGCAAGTCTCGAAATAGGACCTCCCTAAAGTCATAATCCTATATAGGAGTCCATAAGCAAAACGACTCAAAATCTCGCATTTTGAGCACATGCCCTCAGGCAACCAACATACACCGAAATATATACAGAAATATGTACAGTAATATATACAGCAATATATACAGGAGTTCAAATCCCTAACTCTTGGTTATGATAACTCCATACTGAGCTTGGTGAAAGCTCTTAGCAAAAGCTAAACAAATCTTCGGCACATCGCACCAAAGTGACAAATCTGCCTAGAAACATGAGCCAGAAAAAAAACGCTCTCCGTCATTCTTCAGGGTGGCTACACAGAGAAATAAAACTTAACCAGCATTGCGCCTCTTCAAGTTGCATGAAGAACCCTCGTGTACTGGTCTCGCCCTAGAACAACAACGAAAAACATTCAATCCATCCCACATAACAGGAGACAAACACTTCTCCACGATATACTGAAAGGTGGAGACAAAAAAAATACAGAATTGGTGACCCTGGAGTCCACCAACAAAAGGGAGTAGATTATAGCATCCACTAAACTAAAACGGTGTCTACCACACCACCATAAGTCAAAAAAATTAATCAATAGGGTGTTCCGAAATACACTACTGCCAACAGCCTGTCACCACTAATAGGCTAATTGGAGCTGAGGTCGACTACAGTAGTTAGGCTCTCCTTTGGTTCAAATAGAAATAACCATTGGGTAACAAAACCTTTAAAGGTCCCAAAGGTCAAACGTTCACCCCCCATAGACTACCCTTCCAATCAGTCTGTTCCTCAGGAAGACTAACTCCCTGCCAAACGTCGTAACGGCATCTGTTAGCACCCGGTGCATCACAGCCTGTAAAAACAGATAACTCATGGGATACAACCTAAAAGGTTTACAAGGTTGACTTAACCAAGCTTCTAACGAAATTTTAAAAAACGAAAATGAGCTTAAAAAGGCTACATGAAACAAAAATTGCTCAATTTTCCGGTGGCAACGCAACAAAACTTTTGAAGACGACAAGAGCTTTCCCAGCTTAATCAGAAACAAGAAGAAAACATCGTTGACAGCTAAAATATTCGATCATGGTGTTAATCGTCTCCCTAAACAATAGCCTCTAGAAGAAACTGCTACAGGTATCAGGCATAACCGTTTTCTGTCAGCCCAAACTTCTAGATTACCTCTTGGAAATCTAAAAATTCGGTTAGGAATCTTCCTTCACTGCGCTTAGCCTCTCTTGACAAGGTTCTCATCTCGGTATCAGATTTTGATCATTTCTTTGTGAAACGACTGTCTTACTCTGCTCTCATCTCCTGTAAATGATCAGCCTTTAGTTCTCCTGCAGAACTTCAATTTTCTATCAATCTGATAGTAAACCGAAAAAACTCATCAGACGCCTATGAGCCTATACAAAAAAATTTTAAAAAAATTTGTGACTCAAAGGTAACGTTTTAAACGGCTCTGAAAAAAATAGAAAATACCCTTAGTTTGTCAATTCAGAAGAAGATCTAAATCAAAATAATTCCAAGTCTTAGACTTACTGGATAAACCAAAATCAATTTACTCTTAATTGCACCCAAAATATACCACTAAGGTAATAAAAATACACCCTCTCGGGTAGCAAACTTTGAAATTGCTCTTATTACATTTTGACTCTACATCATACAACACGAGCTTCATCCTGCGCTTGTCCTAACTCAAGATCACCTTGGATTGCCTCTAATCAAAATTTCGCTTCCAAGTGTCAAGAACTGGATATTATTTGGGGTCATAAGCAAATCAAATCCCGCGACCACCGACATACCAGTCTTATGATATATCCTGAGTGTGACTCTTTCGCAAGCTCGCAACAGCTGAGTCGATGCTAATCATCAACTACAATCAACCTAGGTTTGGGATATGGCCAATACCCAAAACCTTAGCAAAAACTATAAAAGTAAGCTATCCCCAGCTCAACTTTTATAACAGTCAAAAAAGACGAGGTCGTCACCTCTACAGAGCAACATCAAAAAAAATAAACTAAAGCAATTAAGATAGTGTAAATATAAATTATTCTTCTTCTGACAAACTTTCATTAGGGTTAGGTTCATTGAATGGTTTTAAGTCTTTAATATGCCATCGTCCTACTTTAGTCCCATCTAAATTAACTAAACCATAAACTAAATCCGAAATCTTTTCTCTAATCACGCAATGCACATACTTAGGTACCAACTTAGATGTGAATTTATCAGCTGCACTGGAAAGAATTTTATTTTTTCGCCAAACGTGATCACCTATCTTAAAGGAAAAATCCCTTTTTCTAAGGTTGTAAGACTTACTGTTCCGCTCATAAGCCTTATGTATCCTACTACGCACGTCGGTGAAAATATCTTTTAAACCCTTTAAATTTTCGGCGTACGCGCCCCTGTTACCCGGAATTATTTCGCTGTCAGCATTGACATCCAAGTCTAAGTTTTTATAATATGATCCAGATAGAGGTATATGTCTGCCGTAAACTAAGAAAGACGGTGTGAACCCTGTTACTTCGTGTCTCGCGCGTATTTATCGCTTGTTGGATTTTGGAAATATTGCTATCCCAAGTGTCATGTGAATCCACGTAACTTCTTAAAGCGGTCCCGACTGTTCGGTTATTACGTTCCACAAAATTACATTGGGGAGAGTACACGGGATTAAAACGGATGTTAAAACCATAAGTGTCACTTAAGCCCTTAAAACTCTTAGAGGTAAACTGAGTACCGTTATCGCATATCAAGAGCGATGGAACACCGTGGATTAGAAAGACATTATTTTCCAAAATTCTCTCTATATATCCAGCTTTAGAGCTTTTCAAAGGAAATAGCATGGTATACTTTGTAAACCAGCAAGAAACCACGAGAAGCCATTTATTTCCCTTTTTTGAACGTGGGAATGGGCCTACTAGATCAGCTGCTATGACTTGAAAAGGGTAATTAACCGTTTTCTCCTCTTTTCCCATCAGTCCCATAGGTAGTGTATTTGGAGATTTCTGCGCTCCACATACTTCACAAGTCCTCACAAACTTTACGATGTCAAAAACGCATTTTTGGCCAATAATACTGTTCCTGAACCCTGTGAAGAGTTTTATAAAAGCCAAAATGACCAGAAGTAGGAGGAGTGTGACACATGTCTATAACTTCCTCTCTCTGTGGTTTAGGAACTAGTATTTTCCACTCGGGTACATTAATTTTTAAAGGCAACTGGTTTGGGATAAATTTGTACACGAAATCATTTTTCCACCTTCCACTGTGGAAAATTTTGAGGAGATTCTTTAATTTGCTGCCGTAAATTGTCGTACCATGGGTCAATGCGATCTACATCTACTGTATCAATTCTTACGCCAAACTGTGCATTAAGACTGTTTTCGTCCGCTGTATGATCTGGGATTCTTGACAAAGCGTCAGGAATAACATTGTGGACTCCTTTTCTATGAATTAAAGTAAACGTGTGTTGTCTCAGCCTAATCGCCCAACGCGCTAGTTTGCCACTAGGGTTTTTAATAGAATTAAGCCACAATAAGCTATAATGATCTGTTATGACCGTGAAAGGAACACCTTCTATGTAAGGTCGAAACTTTTCGATGTTAAAGAGTACTGCTAAACATTCTTTTTCAACAACCGAATAGTTACGTTCAGCCTTTGATAAAGTTCTACTGGCATACGCTATCACCCTTTCCTCACCATTGATTTTCTGTGTTAGGACGCCCCCTAAGCCAGTATTAGAAGCATCACTAGAAATATAAAACTGTTGGGAAAAGTCTGGTTGGGATAAAATGGGAGCTGAAACCAATAGTTCTTTAATCTTTATAAAAGATTCTTCGGCTGCCTTTGTCCAATCTATCGATTGTCCTTTTTTTCGTCCTTTCAAAAGATCATTAATAGGCGACAACAGGGTAGAAAAATTCTCGATAAAACGTCTATACCATGAACACATTCCTACGAAGCGCTTAACTTCCGTAGTATTAGTAGGTCTCGCATAATTAACCATGCTTGCTACTTTATCCGGATCGGTACGCAAGGAATTTGAGCCTACAATATAGCCTAAAAACTTTAGAGAAGTTTTGAAAAAATCACATTTGCTCAAATTTTATCGTCAGTCCGGCCTCTTTCAATTTATCTTTTACTTCCTTAAGTAAGCGAATATGCGATTCGAAGTCTTCCGATGTTACTAAAATATCATCGAGATAGGTAAAAATATGTGGCTCATATTTCGGACCAAATATAGCGTCCACTAAACGTTGCTGAGTTTGAGCAGCGTTCTTTAGACCAAACGGCATAGTGACGAACTGAAATAGACCTCGGCCTACTACTGCAAAAGCGGTCTTTTCTTTAGAGGATTTGTCTAAAGGAATTTGCCAGAAAGCCTTTCTAAGGTCTATCGAAGATACATACTTAGCATTCCTGAGTGATGTCAAAATTCTGTCGATGTTCGGTAATGGATAGTTATCAAATTTGCTGACCTCGTTGAGCTTTCTTCCGTCAAAGCACAGACGATACTGTCCATCGGCCTTTTTCACCAATAAGATTGGAGAACACCAAGGACTGTTTGATTCTTCAATCACTCCGAGTTTCAACATTTCGTCTAACTCTTTATTTAATACTTTTGACATATAAGGAGACATGGCGAAGGGCCTTGTCTTTACAGGACTGGCATCAGCCGTATCTATAGACATCTTGATTTTATTCGTTCGGCCTAACCTATCTTTACTACTTATTTCATTGAAAGAGCTTATTACTTTTTTCTGCTTTTAAGCGTTCCGTCCGCGAGAGATCATCTAGGGTACATAGACGCGAGAAAAGGTTTTCAAAAGAACTTTCTGAATAACAATCTTTAAAACTTGTTTGAGAATTGACTTCTAGGGACTGTGGATACCACGAATTATTTTTAAAATTTACCAAAATTCCGAATTTTTGTGCAAAATCACATCCTAGAACCAAAGTATGTGATAGAGAAGGTACTACTAGAGCAGAGATTACTAAACAATGACCATTGCAGACTAGCGGCAACTCAACCGTACCTAAAACTTTTAGACGGCTGCCATCTGCAGTGGTAACACTTCTATTTTTGACGTGGCATATTTTTATACTTAAACGACTTAAAATCTTAATACCATTCTGACCTACAACGGAGGCATTTGCACCAGAGTCAAATAAAGCCGAGAAATGGGCACCTAATAGATTTATCTTGATATGCGGTCTGTTGTCTAAATATTTATGCACGAATAAAGGAGACATGTGACCATTTGGAGAAGCAGGAGTTTTAACTTGAGAAGGATAATTTTTATTAGACTTAAAAAAATCAGAAACTTTTTGTAACCATTTAGTCCAATCCGATCTACTGGAATATTTTTGGTTCGTCCGTGTTTCTAGAACGTTTTGGATTAGGGGCTTTACTGCGAACATGAGCTTGTGACTTAGCCGAATGATTAGAGGCTTTTTTGTTGGACTTAGGATATCCGCCTCGGTGATATACCGTCCTTACTCGTTTTTTGTACATTTGGGGCATGATGTTAGTCTCACACCTGTTGTTCCACATTTGAAACAAAATACCCTCTTTGGTGCTGTACAATTTTGGTAAGTGTGATTCGGGCCTGTGCAATTCCAACACGTGAAAATTGCCTTAGGTGAAACCGGCTTGTCGTTCACTTTAGCTGCAGTGTCGCTAATTTTAGAGTCATTATCTTTTCCTTTACCCGTTTTCTGGTTACTCCTAGGGTTCCGATTTACATTCCCAACTTTATTTGTCGAGACTCCACTTCGGCCATTTGGATTATACCTTACCTGATGTATATTAGTTTCGCTTTTTGGTCTGCTCTTTTCTAACAAATAATCGGACTCTTCAAGTTTTCTACATAACCCGGCGAGTTCGGCTACCGAATTTATATCTAGTAGAGCTAACCGATTGACGAAACTAGGCAGAATATTCCTACGTATAAATTTAACTTTGGTACATTCCAAAGGCTTGATGGATAACCTACCAAATAAAGATTCCATGTGGGCAATAAAAATCACAGTGGACTCATCCTTCTTTTGTCGCCTCCTCTTTATTTCTGACCACAATTCTTCATCATCGTCACAGTGCAAGAAGTCCTTCTTTAGCCTATCTACCAAGGAATGCCAGTCGTTGACACTTGATTTTATGCTTCTATACCAAATGAAGGCATCGCCAGTGAAAAATTCAACAGCAGAGCTGAAAAGTTCATCTTCCGATACTTTCCTAGCTTGAGCTATTTCAGTCAGCCTCTCCAAAAAAGGATAGAGTCTCTTTGAGTCTCCATTAAATTTCAATTGCCATTCGCTGACAGGAATATTTCTGGCTGCGCAATTCACGATTGGAGCTGGTACGTTTATGACTGGGGTTGTAATAGGCAGCTGTGGTAACTCATGGCCAGGAGCTATCTTTTCTGCAAGATTTGCTTCCATGAGCACACACGTAGCTATCGTTTCCTGAACATATTTGGAAAGCTTCGACGCTTCCTCTTCGTCATCCGGCATGGGAAT
Source organism: Pachyrhynchus sulphureomaculatus (assembly GCA_019049505.1). Taxonomy (NCBI): domain Eukaryota; kingdom Metazoa; phylum Arthropoda; class Insecta; order Coleoptera; family Curculionidae; genus Pachyrhynchus; species Pachyrhynchus sulphureomaculatus. Next base: position 24,920,629 of record CM032447.1, read on the forward strand.
TCTTTGTACGCGACCCGCTACATGCGATAAACGTGATTTAACCCGGTGTACAAGTGAATCATTTGGATCACCGTCATAACTATCGATTAAGTTTTGGATTGAATTTAAACTCTTTTCGATACCAGCCGTTTCTTCTGTAAAAGACAGGGTGTCATCCCCTATTTTTATCGTTTTTCCCGGCTCATTAATTTCTTTACTTAAGATCCTCGTTAGAATCTTTCTTTTATCTGCGACCGGACGTTCTGAGAAAGTACGACGGATTTTTAGTTCATAGTCTAATTCATATTCCAATAGGTGATTGACTTTAAAATTGAAGGCTTCCATGATAAATGAATACTATAAAATTTAAAAGAATTGTTTAAAAAGCCGTGAAAATATTTCTCCTGTGCTCCCAATAGTCAAAAAAATAACAAAATCTGTAAAGGCACTTAAAATATGTAAACTTCTTTACCAAACTTTAAAAAAATCTTCAACAATTTCAAAAAAATTTCTAAGTATTGCCTCGTATTAAAATCCTTTTATTAAGATATCTTAAGAATTTCCTATAAAAAAATCTCTAAATATCGTTTCGTATATCAGCAAAGTACTTTTAATATTCATGCAAAATATAGGTGAGAAAAAAGAACAGTTTTTTGTTCGGTTATCCGCAAAATAAATCAACAATGCAAAATTAAAGTCGACCAACACATCTGCTAATCTGAACTATAAATTTAGCTTTTAAGAAAAAAGTAGGAATCTCTTATCTTAGAGTCAACAACAAAATTCAAATATCTATATCAGATAAATTGAAATAAAAAAATTCTACAAATTCCCTGCTTTTGTCTTACTGCTATAGTGTAGTTTCGTTTAATAAATATTATGAAATAAAAATATCTGCAAAGTTAGAGCTTTTATTTTGTTCGAAAGCTAGTGCACTGAACCCTTTTTTTAAAAAATAAAATTCCAAAAGCCCCGCGTTGACAGCGCTATTTTTATGTGTCGTCTTTTTATGACATGCTAAACTGTCCTCAGTTTGAGGCATCTTTTTCCGTACCCTGTGAGAAGTTGTTTGTCCCACGCTTGAGCGCAATTTTGTAAGGTGTGCTAATTTTGCTTTATTTTTCGCCCCATGTAGACTGCGTCATTTTGTAACATTTTTAAATACTGGACGCCCCAAGCTTGAGCACAATTTTCTTGCAGCCCCGCTTTAATTTCTGATAATGAATTGAGTGAGACCTGATTTTAAAAGAACTAAAGAAATTAAAGAAATACTAGCTCATGCTGTGATGGACTTCGCCCGATTTCACACTTTTTCTTAACACTTAGAAAGCTCACTACAGCTTTTATTGTCGAAACTGGTACTTTTACTTAGCGGCTTCTGAAGAAAAAATTAGCCTACTTCGGCTAGATGGAAAATAGCCTCTCGGCTAGACGGTACTGCCTGGTCTGCGGCTCGATCGAAAAAAGCCTCGCTGGTAGTTTCTCAGGCCCTTAAATAATCGTGCGATTTTTGCCGGTAATATCCGGACGCTCCAATCAAAAAAAGCCGGGTCAAACATTTCGCCAATCGCGGCCTGGCGGTAGGTTCGATCAGCAACCCGCACCACACAGTATATACTGAATGTCCTGAAACTTTTGTTTAATATACCGGTCGATATTTTAAAATAAAAATAAATACAATTTGAAGTGAAAAATCAGTAACATTGCATGGTCTTAAAATCCAGGAAAAAAAATGAATGTTACAATATATATATATATATATATATATATATATATATATATATATATATATATATATATATATATATATATATATATATATACATACATACCTTCTTCTTTAGCCTGTAGAAGCCCACTCCTGGACATAGGCCTCTTCCAGAAATTTCCATGCCAATCTTTGCTAGGCTGTCTGAATCCAGTTCTTCCCTGCATGTCGCTGGATATCATCTCTCCATCGCGCCTGCGGTCGTCCAACACATCTTTTCATCTCCCTTGGTCTCCACTGCATTAGGGCTTGCATCTATTTAGAATCACTTGTGGCCACGTGTCCTGCTCAATGCCATTTCAGTCTGGTCACATGCTTGATGACGTTGCACACTCCCGTTCTTCTTATTTCATCATTCTGGATTCTGTCTCTCAAGCTAACTCTGAGCATCACCCGCTCCATTGCCCTTTGACAGACCCAGAGGGGACTGGCAGTATTTGCGATGAGTGTCACCGTCTCAAGTCCGTATGTCGCCACTGGTAGGATACATGTGTCATAGACCTTCCTTTTGAGGTTCACAGAGATCGTAGGGCACCGGAGGATGTAGCTGGGTCTTCCGATCACCATCCAGGTGAGGCCAATTCACCGCGTTATCTCCGCCGTCTGATTATCTTTCCCAAGCTTGATATTATGTCCCAGATAGTTGTTTTTGTTGAGTACTTCCAAAGCGTGATTCTCGACGATGGCGTAAGCATATTTAGATGCTCTCATTATGTGACCAGAGTTTTCGCCTTTCTATAAAGTTGACTATCTCGTATTCACTATCTCATATTCTTTGTTCATCTTGCAAGGACTTCATGGTTTCGCATTTTATCGGTCGAAGATATGCGCCACATTTTGCGGTAATACCACATCTCAAAAGCTTACAGTTTTTCCAACTGGTTCTCTTTTAGTGTTCAAGCCTCCATTCCATAATATTTGGTAAGTATTTTAGTGAATAATTTGTATATATGACTCAAGAGGCTAATGTGTCGATAGTTTATAAGGTCTCCTTTTTATTCCATTTCGATGGAGTTATTCCTTCCAGGAGACTTTTATTAAATAACATTTTCAGGGCTTTGATAATTCGTTGTCCTCCTCGTTTAATTGCCTCTATTACAATATTATCCTCACCTGGGGCTTTGCCATTTTTCATGTCCTTCATTGCTGATGTGATTTCTCCTTCTGTGATCTCTGAGATCTCTTCCGACTCCTGATTTAGGACTTTTGATATGTTGATTTCTGTTCTTCTATCGTGTACGGTATATTGTTGATAAAATAATTCAATCATCCTTAAAATATCTCTTTTTTTTTATTATATTGCCATGTACGTCCGTAACTTGCAGATGTCCTTCCTTGCTAATGTGATCTTTTTTCTTAAAACTTTTAAGCTCTTACTTTGTTCTACAACGTTTTTAATTTCGTCTGCATTTTCTGTCTGTCTAATTTCCTTAGATATCTCCTTATTTATAGTCCTGTATCCGCCCGTACTCTTATCCATCATTTCTCTCCTTTGCCTCATTAACTGTTTTACTTTTTGATTTAGTTTCTGTTGTCCTTGTTGTTTTGGGCATGTTCTTTCAATGGCGTTTTTGATACTGTTTTTTATGTTCTCAACTGTTGTATTATTTTCGTTGTGTTCTAAGGAGTCTGCTCCTTTCTATAAGAATCTTCCAGGGTTGTCCGTTTATTATAGTTTCTTTTAAGATTTATGTTGTTTCTTTCCTTTTTAATGTTTATAAATACTCTTACAATAGGGTGGTCCCTTCCAACTAAACATCTATTTAGGACACTTTTATTTTTCGACATAGTCTCCGTTTAGGCTTATACACTTCGTCCAACGATGTTCTAGTTTGTTGATCCCTTCCGAATAATAGGATTTGTCCAAGTCTGCAAAATATCCATTAGTGTCTGCAATCACCTCCTCGTTTGAATAAAATCTTTGTCCCGCCAGCCATTTCTTCAAATTGGGGAACAAATAGTAGTCCGAGGGAGCCAAGTCTGGAGAATAGGGGGGATGTGAAACGAGTTGGAATCCTATTTCCATTAATTTTGCGACCACAACTGCTGAGGTGTGTGCTGGTGCGTTGTCGTGATGGAAAAGGACTTTCTTGTGGGCCAATCGCGGGCGCTTTTCTTGCAGCTCGGTTTTCAAACGGTCCAATAACGATGAATAATATTCACCTGTAATAGTTTTGCCCTTTTCCAGATAGTCGATGAGGATTATCCCTTGCGAATCCCAAAAGACAGTCGCCATAACCTTTCCGGCCGAAGGAACGGTCTTCGCCTTTTTTGGTGCAGATTCCCCCTTGGTAACCCATTGTTTAGATTGTTGTTTGGTCTCAGGAGTATAGTAATGTATCCATGTTTCATCCACAGTGACGAAACGACGCTTAAAGTCCTCCGGATTCTTCTGGAACAGCTGCAAACCATCCTTGCAACACTTCACACGATTCCGTTTTTGGTCAAGCGTGAGCAATCGCGGCACCCATCTTGCGGATAGCTTTCTCATGTCCAAATGTTTATGCAAAATATTATGTACCCGTTCAGTCGAGATGCCCACAGCACTAGCAATCTCACGCACCTTAACTCTTCTGTCATCCATCACCATATCATGGATTTGATCAATGATTTTTGGAGTCGTAACCTCCACAGGCCGTCCAGAACGTTCAGCGTCACTTGTGCCCATATGGCCAGTCCGAAAATTTTGAAACCACTTATAAACTGTTCTAATCGAAGGTGCAGAGTCACCATAATGTTTATCAAGCTTCTCTTTAGTCTCCTGAGGCGTTTTGCCTTTCATAAAGTAATGTTTAATCACCACACGAAATTCTTTTTCGTCCATTTCTTGAAAATCACTCGACTTCCTTGATTCACACGAATGCCAAACACAAAGAAATAGAGACCAATATGGCTGAAACTTGGTGTGCGTTCATTCAAGAGATGCTACTAACCAAACATGACCTCGATACGCGCCGGTGGTGCCATCTCTCGGACTTTGCACGGACTTTTCAAACCAGCCTCGTATATATATATATATATATATATATATATATATATATATATATATATATATATATATATATATGCTCTCAGTTTTTTTTCGAAACTACTGGAAGGATTTCAATTCAATTTTTAATGACAGTGATGGTTTAAGGCTATAAAGTGGTACTAAAATTTCAAAATCGCGAACAAAAAAGGCGGTTTATAAACTTAATAATTTCCAGTTTCAACTGAAGTTGATGTTGGACGGTTTTCGAGGTCATATGTTACGAATATATGATTTTTTATGCTGGTTATATTCTAATTTGAATTATTTTTGTTGCTTCTGTAGGTTGTGTGGTTCTGGTTCTTTGGCGATGCATATGAAAATTCATACAGGAGAAAAAAATTATGTTTGTAATTATTGCGGAAAAGGTTTCACATCGCCTAGTAATTTAACAACTCACAAGAGGATGCATACAGGTAAAAAAATAATAAGAGTCAAATCATTTTAAGATCCAGACAACTTCGGCAAAATTAGAAAAAGCGCTTTTTTTCTTCTTATCTTACATAATAACACCAGAAAAATATATATTGGCTAGAGTTCTATGAAATTACAAATGTTTGTACCTGGCGTTCCATTGAAAAATGTAATTTAATGTTATATATCAAAAACAGTGTGCCTGATTTTTGCCTAACCCTTTAAGTAAGCGCCAAAAGGAGATGGCCCATTTAAGGGTTACGTACACCTGGGCGCTACAAAAAGTATGTATATTTAATATATATATATATATATATATATATATATATATATATTATATATATATAAAAGGTTATTAAGTGAATATTACAAAAGAATGGTGATTATATATTTTTATTGTACTTTAAATTATAAGAAAAAACATTTTTTTTAAATGATGAAACTGATGAAAACTATGGGGCATCCATCTCTTTAGGATAACATCACCAAAAATAATCCAATATGCAAAAATAAAAATTAATCTTGTAAAATACTGTAATTAAAAATTGCCGAAGGGTTAAAATTTACTGTATTTCTAACTTTAGTATGCAATTTTCGATCAAAAAATTTATTTTATTTATGAAAAATTGTCTGATAGATCAATTTCAAAAACCTGTCGATATTTTGTAGAAAAAGTAATTATTAAAATTAAAAAAAGCTAAAAAATATTAAAAATCGACTGAGTAATATTGCAGACAGTGTCTGAAAACAGCTAGCGGTCCCAATCCGACGCCAGGTCACATTTAATGCTATAACTTTATAATGGAATGGGATTTTCTTAAATTTTTTTTAAAAATAATTCTTAGAAGTATAAAGAATAAAAATCCGTAAAAAAATTGAATTTTTGAAAATTGGAAGTGGAGGCTTAAAATCAATAACCCTGTATATTAGGAAGAATAGGTGATATTTATTTTTTGGAAACCGACAGTCAAATGTAAGAAAAAACAATTTGGCTGGCAAAATGTCCTTTTTAAACCGATGTTCGTATGATAATTTTAAATTTTATTGTAGGCGAGAAGCCTTTTGTTTGTATCACCTGCGGCAAAGGTTTTCCAGACAGATCAAGATTGAATGTTCACTGTCGTATTCACAGGTTTGTATACCCACTGACATCAACTCTTAAAAAATTGTAATAATATATATAAAAGTTATAACTTAAAACGGTTATTAACCTCGACTACGCCTCAATTAATATACTTTGCTATCATTCTTCACTAGAAATTCGCGGAGTAGTTCGTATTTATTTTTGCACGTATTTTGTGAATGTCTTGTACTCTCCATTTATCGAGGTATTTGTGTAAAATTACCTGCTTTACAATAATAACATATATTTTTTTAGTGGAGAGAAACCATTTGTTTGTCCATTCTGTAACAGAGGTTGCATAACATCATCTCAGCTTAAAAAGCACGTTAGAATCCATACAGGGGAAAAACCATACGAGTGTAGTACATGTGGCAAACGGTTCTATAGGAGTGAAGATCTAAAAATTCATATCAAAATTCACAAAGGTAAGTTTATGATTTACTGGCGAGCCGTGTACTCTATGTATAACATAGTAATATATGGGATATATACAGTAAAACCCCGATTAACCGAGTCGCGATTATCCGAGCTCCGGATTAACCGAGCCAATCTAAGAACCTGATTATCCGAGGTACGCGCGTCTATGCTATTAACCGAGCTTCTAAAATATGTATGCACATACATACTCGTCGGGGCCTTCGGGGAATCCCCCTGGCCCGTGTGAGGGATTCTCCTATTTATGTTTTTGGACTCTTTCAGCATGTAAATTTGCGTGAATGCAGTGCGTTATAGCGTTTACTACGGAGAAGTACGAGTATACTCACATAATTTATTTGGTTGGAGTTCTGGTAGTTAAGTGTAATTAATACGAACTGCTTTGTTTGAATTTTTGTTTGTCGTATTATAATGGAGCAAAACAAGCGTAAAAGAATCGTCGTTCCTATTGAAGAAAAATTAAAAGCCATCAGAAAAATTGAAGCAAGGGAGACAATTAAAGTTGTTGCACGAGATTATGGAGTAGGTGAGGTAACAGTTGGAGATTGGAAAAGAATCCGGACAAAAATAGAAGAGTGGTGTATAAATCAAGCCTCCTCGTCCTCAGGAAGAAAATCGATGAAAACCGGCGACTATGAAAAGGTTAACGAAGCTTTATTCATGTGGTTTAATCAACAGAGATCAAAAGGTGTGCCTCTGTCAGGTCCAGTTTTACAACAGAAAGCAATAATGATTAGTAGGCAATTCCCAGAGAGAGATCAGTTTACCGCCAGTTCGGGATGGCTTGACCGCTGGAAAAAACGGTACGGTGTACGACAACTGACTGTATGTGGTGAAAAATCTTCTGCTGATGTGTCATTGAGAAGTTTAAGCAGAACTTTAAAAAGCAAATCGAAGATTGTGGATACACATGTGATCAAATTTACAACTGTGACGAAACTGGTCTGAATTATAAAATGCTTCCATCAAAAACATTGGCATCTCGACAGGAAAAATCAGCTCCTGGGCACAAACAAAGTGAGGAAAGATTAACTATAATGGTATGTTCCAATGCATCTGGTAAGCACAAAATCCCACTGATGGTGATTGGCAAGTCTGCACGTCCAAGAACTTTAAAAGACATCTCACCCAAGCCCTACCAGTCTATTACAAAAGTCAGAAGAGCGCATGGATGGATGCGACCTTATTTACTAACTGGTTTGAAGAGGAGTTCGTGCCATCTGTGACTAAATTTTTGAAAAGAAACCGTCTTCCTATTAGAGCAATTTTGTTTATGGATAATGCCCCCTCTCACCCTGGAGAAGCACTTCATGTGGGCGAAATTGTTGTAAAATTTTTTCCTCCAAATGTAACCAGCATAATGCAATCAAGGCATCCTCGAAAACATTTAAAAAATTATAGGCGTTTATATCTTGAACATCTGTTAGAATACACAGAAAAGGAGGATATTATCAATGGGATGAGAGAGGTTACACTGAAAAATGTTATTTACTGGGTAAGTCACGCTTGGGATTCTGTGCGTACTACCACTATTCAAAAATCTTGTTCAAAAGTTATTGATTTTGGGGACAATAATGACGGTGAAATTGAGAAGCCATGGAGAAATGTCCTGTTCAAATTTTGACAGCGACATAGAAGAAAAAGAAAAAAGTTTATTTGAATTAATGCAAAAATTAAAAGGTTACGAAATTGTGACAAGAGGAGATGTTGTTGAATGTATTACAGCAGATGATTTAGAAGAAGAAATGAGTATTGAAGAAATAACGAATGCCTTTCAGGAAACCGAAAAATCAGATGACGATGACGAAGCGGCGGTGGATGAACAGTCTCCCACTAAGATCTCTCATCAAGAAGGTTTTGCTTCTTTGGAAAAAGCTTTGAGGTATATCGAACAACAACCAGAGGCAACCCCAGCAGATTTGCTTTTTCTTAATAGATGGAGAAACATTGCAGCGAGAAAAAGAAGATGCAATATGAAACAGAAGGCCATAGATACCTATTTCACTGTTTTATAATGTATGTACCTATTTATATGTTAGAAACGTTAATACATCGGTTTAACGTATTGGTGTTTATTTTTTGAATGAATAAAAAACAAATCCGGATTATCCGAGTTTTCAGTTATCCGAAGAGGGTGCCCCCCACGTTACCTCAGATAACCGGGGTTCTACTGTATATATATATATATATATATATATATATATATATATATATATATATATATATATATATATATATATATATATATATATACGAGGCTGGTTTGAAAAGTCCGTGCAAAGTCCGAGAGATGGCACCACCGGCGCGTATCGAGGTCATGTTTAGTTAGTAGCATCTCTTGAATGAACGCACACCAAGTTTCAGCCATATTGGTCTATTTCTTTGTGTTTGGCATTCGTGTGAATCAAGGAAGTCGAGTGATTTTCAAGAAATGGACGAAAAAGAATTTTTCGTATGGTGATTAAACATTACTTTATGAAAGGCAAAACGCCTCAGGAGACTAAAGAGAAGCTTGATAAACATTATGGTGACTCTGCACCTTCGATTAGAACAGTTTATAAGTGGTTTCAAAATTTTCGGACTGGCCATATGGGCACAAGTGACGCTGAACGTTCTGGACGGCCTGTGGAGGTTACGACTCCAGAAATCATTGATCAAATCCATGATATGGTGATGGATGACAGAAGAGTTAAGGTGCGTGAGATTGCTAGTGCTGTGGGCATCTCGACTGAACGGGTACATAATATTTTGCATAAACATTTGGACATGAGAAAGCTATCCGCAAGATGAGTGCCGCGATTGCTCACGCTTGACCAAAAACGGAATCGTGTGAAGTGTTGCAAGGATGGTTTGCAGCTGTTCCAGAAGAATCCGGAGGACTTTAAGCGTCGTTTCGTCACTGTGGATGGATACATTACTATACTCCTGAGACCAAACAACAATCTAAACAATGGGTTACCAAGGGGGAATCTGCACCAAAAAAGGCGAAGTCCGTTCCTTCGGCCGGAAAGGTTATGGCGACTGTCTTTTGGGATTCGCAAGGGATAATCCTCATCGACTATCTGGAGAAGGGTAAAACTATTACAGGTGAATATTATTCATCGTTATTGGACCGTTTGAAAACCGTGCTGGCCCACAAGAAAGTCCTTTTCCATCACGACAACGCACCAGCACACACCTCAACAGTTGTGGTCGCAAAAATTAATGGAAATAGGGTTCCAACTCGTTTCACATCCCCCCTATTCTCCAGACTTGGCTCCCTCGGACTACTATTTGTTCCCCAATTTGAAGAAATGGCTGGCGGGACAAAGATTTTATTCAAACGAGGAGGTGATTGCAGACACTAATGGATATTTTGCAGACTTGGACAAATCCTATTATTCGGAAGGGATCAACAAACTAGAACATCGTTGGACGAAGTGTATAAGCCTAAAAGGAGACTATGTCGAAAAATAAAAAAAGTTTACCCCAAACACATAAGTAGTTTTTATTTTTGCACGGACTTTTCAAACCAGCCTCGTATATATATATATATATATATATATATATATATATATATATATATATATATATATATATATATATATGTATATATATATATATATATATATATATATATATATATATATATATATATATACGTAGCTTTTATTTAAAATCAAACTATTTTTGGTAATTTCGGAACAATTACTTTTATTAACAATTTGCAATCCGGCATCTAACAAAACTGACCGTATTCTCCACTTGTCTAAACAAAAACTAGTACGTACCAAAATATCGGTTACATAAACATCATTTAAGTCATATATGGCCATATATCAATACATAAAAGAAATTCAATGGTTGTGTCATCTGATACCGTAAATATACAGTGACTTAAGTATAATTATTTCTACGTAATGTAAACAAGCCAGCTTGCTGGAAAACCATTATCAATAAGTTATATTCTACTTCTTATCTTGCATCTGTTTGGCCTATCCTGCAAATTCGTACACCTTGTTTTCTTTTAACTAGGCCAGGAACAGGGTTTTTTTTCATACAGTAATTGCTGACAGCTAGCACGCCAACCTGCGAAGGAGCGTCCTCGCGACGACTTCATTTTATTTTCACCTAAAAGAAATTAACGATGTATAGTGCTAGATAGTGGTATTGCCACTATTTTTTTTTAGACCTAATAAGATTGCCATTAGTATTTTAAGCTTATAGTGGGATTGCCACTATCCTGATGGGGAGGCTATTAGTATTTTTGCCCTTATAGTGGGATCGCCACCATCTGAATAGCCATTGATGAGATCGTCACTAATCTTCTTTTCCTTATAATGGGATTGCCACTCTCGTTCATACCTAATAGGATTGAGAATAAAACAATAACTTTTTAGTAAAATTTTCACTTTTATTGGTTTTTATACAACACACGTGTTTCACTAAAACATTAGCTATATCAAAAGTATGGGTATAGAATGAAATAAACATTTTTCAGTGTAAATATTTATAGGTAGGTTGTAACTAAAGGATAACAACAAAACTTAATAATTATACAAATTATCCATTCATTAAATAAATTCAAGAACTCTACATAGTATGTTGGAAATGTAGAATCTTTGGCACTCAGTATATATCACCACTACACCAAACACTTTATTTTTACACCCCACGCGCGTTGCTGATACTGAGTAGAACTCTACATAAGACAAACAGATAGAACATTCAAACGAAGAATTTCAGAACATAATAAAAGTTTTTTTAAAAAGTGAAACTGATTCTTTATACGTTCAGAACAAATCGTATAATTTAAATTTATTTGAGACCCTTGAGATCAATAAAAGAAAAAAAATACACACTGTGAAATGACCAACTGGACCTCGGAAATTCACTATTGTTGAATTTATTTAATGAATAGATAATTTGTATAATGATTAAATTTTGTTGTTATCCTTTAGTTACAACCTATGGGTAAACATTTACTTATAAAACCAATGAAAAATGTTTATTTCATTCTATACCCATACTTTTGATAAAACTAATGTTTTAGCAAAACACGTGTCAAGTATAAAAATCAATCAAGTGGAAATTTTACTAAGTTAATGTTTTATTCTCGTTGAATATGAATTTCCATCAAGTAACGGCCGAGTCAGTTAATTATTCTTATAGGATTGCCATCAGTATTTTAACTTTATAGTGGCATTGCCACGCCACGATCCTAATGGGAAGTCAGTATTTTTAATGTTCCGTACGAAACATTTATAAGATCACTTCGGTGTCCGTCCGTCCGTCTGTCTGTCACACCCGATTTTCTCCGAAGCTATTTGACATAGAAAGTTGAAATTTGTTACTAATATAGGAATTGATGGCCTCATCAGAGCCGTCTAGTTTTGAAAGTTAAATTTTGACTTAAGGGGTTAGTTTTGGGGGGTGAAATTGGAAGTGACAAAAAAAAATTTTTACCACGTCATCAAGTGGAAGCTTGTAAAAACCCGAGTTCAAAAATATATGTAATGTAATACTTTCGCACACTTTTCTTTGCATTATTTTTAAAAAATCGTGAAAAATCGCGGTCCCCCCTTATCTGAAAAACTACTGATTAAAAAATTTTGAAAAAATTCTGGAATATACTTCACAGGGTGTAGATTGAACGAAAATTATCACGAGTGCATTACCTTTAGTAGTTCATCGGATATATAAAAAAAAAGAAACAAAAATTTCATGGTTAATAGTTTTCAGTAAAGATCGGAAAAAAAAAAAAACTCATTTGGGGTGTGTGGGGTGTGTTTTGGGAAGTCATTGGTCATTTTATGCCTCCGTAACAAAATTTTTTATGTTGAAAACAATCAACATAAGAAACACTAATTGCGCAAGTTCAACTTGCACTTCACCGGTTAGTTTTTGTTCTTATAGTGGGATTGCCACTATCTCAATAGGCATTAGTGAGATCGTCACTCATCCTCTTATTAACTTAATGCTACTGACAATCTTACTCAGACAAATACACAGTAAATTTTTTATTTTAGGTAAAGGTAGTGGGATCGTCACTCTAACTCACCTTTTTGTATAATTATTTTGCAGCTACCATGATTTCCTATGTAGTCGGTATCTTTCGTTGTGGAAAATATGCCATCTCTCTAATATATAGTGTGGTTTTTCTCCGTGCTGTCACAGTCTACATCGCGGTTCTTTTACTGGCTACAAGTTATAGACGACTTACTTGATCGATTGTACATAAGAACAAATTTTTAAGATTAAAATTTAAAATGATTTTAGGTGAAAGGAATCATGTCTGCGAAGTATGTCAAAAAGGTTTCTACCAAGCGACGACTTTGAAAGTTCACTTGAGGATTCATACAGGTCTGTATATACTTTAACATCTTATTAAAACGGATTCTAGTGAACCAAAGAGTTTTCCTGTTGAAATTTAGTCACTTACAGCTTCATAAAATATTTATAAAATTTTCCAATAGTACCTTTTTTTCTAGGAGAAAAACCGTACATTTGTAGTACATGTAATAAATCTTTTTCGCAATCGGGACCTTTTTCAATTCACGTGAAATCACATTCCAAGGAAAAAGTTATGACACAAGAGAATGGAGTTAATGGAAATGAAAAAATTATACAATATTTATAACTTTGTTATTGATTTTTTGAGACTGTTTTAGGAAACAATATATACAAAACATAAGTATATCTGCTAATATATTTAAATAAATGAATGGTGAATTTTATGAACTTTATTTTCGATAAACTTCACAGCGTTTGTCGCTACAATCTGGATAAATTTTAATTGAAATCTCCCACCATATTATGCTTCTTTCAGAGAGTCGCTGTTGACGTCCGAGTAGCAAGCTGACTGAAGTAAATAGTGTTAGTCGCAAAATTGTCGCCATGTCGAGAACAAGTGGGGAGTGTAATCGAAGAGCCGCGATCATCGAAAGCCTGCGTATTAGACGGTCAGGACTGGAAATAATTCGGTTTTTCGGATACTTGAAATCAACTATTTATGACGTTGTAGCTCAAGAACAGTCTAATGGAGGTTCCAGTACGCCGGCGAGGAAGCGCCACTTGAAAGAATGTACCGTAAGGAGCCCTGAAGTAATCAAAAGGACTCGAGGGCTGCGTTACGAAAATTGGCGTCGATTGTGGGTGTAAGCGAGCTGAAGAGGGCCTTCGATACCATTCCTACACAATTAGGATAAGACATATGGTCTCTCAGATGCCAGGACAATGCGAGTAGCTTGCTGCAATCTGCTTATCTATTCTTGGAAACACGAAGTTGGCGCGACACATCGGATACTTTTCCGACGAAAAAATTTTCACTGTTCATGCAAAAATTAACTGGACAAATGATCGCTGGCTTGCTCACAAACCCGAGAATATCCCCGTTGTTGCTAGAACGAAATTTCTGGCCAGGGTCCACGTACTAAGTGTTGTCTCCAGGGAGGGTGATGTCGCCACCGCATTTCTTCCAAAAAGGGGAAACTGTGACCAAAAAGTTCTGAACAATATAGTGAGCCCTAGATAGAAGATATAGCGAGGGGAAGGCTATATATTTTCCAGTAGTATGGTGCACCAGCTCACACGAGCCATTCGGCCCAGAACTGGCTCTCGGACAGCTTTGACAGGTTTTGGTCCAAGGAATTATGGCCTCCTAATCATTCAGATTTGAATCCCTTGGACTAATACGTATGGAAAGAGTCACAGACAAGTTTCGGCATCTCAATATGATATCATTAATGACCGCTATTGAGGCAGCGTTCACTAACATGAGAAGCGCGAAATTACAGAGGGCGCACAGTAAGTAGAAAAAAAACATTAGCGGTTAAAAATCCCTACAGACCTAAAATTTCATCGGATCACCATATTTTTTTTTTAAATCATCGTAAGAAAATTTAGAAAAGAACTGTCCAGCCAAATTTGGGAAATATAAATTTTAAATAGCCATTTTACGCAAATACTGTGATAAAAAAAGATCAGTTGGAGAAAAAATACTATTGCCCAGACATATGTATTCCTAGCTATTTTTGCTCACTGAATCCAAATATAATAATAGCCAGATATGTTATATTGGTCACTGAATTCAAATCTAATGTCTGATTTGCTCATGTATCTATGCGATTTCAAGCTCATAAAGGAGCACATACTACTTGGATTGTCTGCGAACTGAAGGGTATATAAGCAGGTGTTGTCATCAACTTAGATACCCATACCATTGCATTTCTTTTTCCACCTCCTCAGTGCTTTTGCGACATAGATCTTGAATAGGGGTGGCGAAATACAACATCCTTGTCACAAGCCTTTGTTCACAATAAAAGGATCTGATATTTTATTTCCTACTTTTATGGTGGATTTCATGTCATTATATAGGGCTTGGACAGCTTTCACTACTGTATGATTTATGTTAGTATTTTGGAGCACTTCCCAGAGAGCTTTTTTATAGAAATATTGTCATATGGTTTCTGTAGATCTATGAATAGTAGATGAATTGCCCTGTTTCTTTCTAATTTTTTCTCTGTTACCTGTTTCAAAAAAAAAACATTATCTGTGCATGATCTACCTACACGAAAGCCGCATTTTTCTTCCTCTTCATAGTTTTTATATTCTTCTTCAATCAAATCTCTTGTAATTCTCCCATACACTCTACTAATTGAGCTAATTACTGATAGCCAGCGATAGTTATTGCAGGTCCGGGGGTTCCGTACGGAACACTTATAAGATGACTTCGGTGTCTGTCTGTCACACCCGATTTTTTCCGAAACTAATTGTCACAGAAAGTTGAAATTTGGTAATAATATAGGAATTGATGGCCTTATCAAAGCCATGTAGTTTTGAAAGTTAAATTTTGACTTAAGGGGTTAGTTTTGGGGGGGTGAAATCGGAAGTGAAAAAAAATTTTTTTTACTAGGTTATCGAGTGTGGTGTCAGATGAAAGCTTGTGAAAACACGAGTAAAATATATATATATATATATATATATATATATATATATATATATATATATATATATATATATATATATATCTATAATATATATAAAATGCAATGTCTCTCTGTCTGTCTGTCCGTTAGTGCGCTTATCACTGGAGAACCACTTATGTGGTTCATATGTTCTCTGGCCAGGTTATAGGCTATGTTTTATTACGATAGGTAGCATAAGGAATGAGCAGTGACGTAAAATAGTGAATGAAGCCGCTAGCGCATTCCATTGCCATACACAGCCTAAACCATTTAATATGGAACAATATTATGTAGCAGAGAATATCTATAATCTATAAACTATAATATATATAAAATGCAATGTCTCTCTGTCCATTAGTGCGTTTATCACGCGAGAACCATTTGTCCGATTTACCTGCCTTTTTTTTAAATGCATACATATATTCTTTGGCCAGATTATATAATAATAATAATAATAATAATCTATATCTATAATATATATAAAATGCAACGTCTCTCTGTCTGTCCGTTAATGCGCTTATCCCTCGTGAACCACTTATCCGATATACAGGAACAAACGAACACATCATGCGTTGCTTTGATAAAAGCACAAGCCCACCGAGTACAATTTACAGCGATTCAAGAACAACGTGAATCGCTTTTTCCGCACTCGTGCCGCTCCTGGAGCGCTTTAGGGACTTCCCTGCAGCACGTGTGCTAGATCCATAAAAAAAAAAAAAAAGATAAGGGAAATAATGGGAGATAAGCAGAGATAAGTCTAGATAATGGGAGATACGGAGAAATAATGGGGGATCAGAAGAAATATTGCAAGATAAGTCGAGATAAGCCTAGATAATGGGAAATAAGGTGAAACAATGGGAGATAAGGAGAAATAATGGGAGATAAGGAGAAATAATGGGAGATGAGCAGAGATAAGCCTAGATAATGGAAATTATGTAAAGATAATGGGAGATAATTAGAAATATTGGGAGATAAGGGGAAATAATGAGAGATATTTTATTATGTTGGGTAACATAAGGAATAAGCAGTGATGATAGTAGTGCATGAAGTCCACGCGAGCGGAAGCCGCGGGCCCGGCTAGTATATATATATATATATATGTATATATATATATATATATATATATATATATATATATATATATATATATATATATAATGTAGTACTTGGACTCACTTTTCTTTTTAATATTTTTAAAAAGTCGCGAAAAATCGCTGTCCCCCCACCTTATCTCGAAAAGTACTGATCAAAAAATTTTAAAAAATTCTGGAATGCTTTCCACGGGGTGTAGATTGGACGAAAATTATCACGAGTGCATTACCTTTAATAATTTCAAGGTCATCAGTTTTCAGTAAAGATTGGAAACAAACTTTGTTGAAAACTCCTTTGGGGTGTGTTTTGTGAAGTCACTGATCATTTTATACCAGCATAACAAAATTTTGTATTTTAAAAACAACGTACGGAAAACTAATTGTGCAAGGGTGGTTAGTGAAACGCGCGTCAAGTGCAAAAATAAAGTGTTTGGTGTAGTGGTTATATATACCGAGTACTGAATACTATGTTTTCATATATTTCCCTTGTTGTACGATTTTCAGTTTCTTCAAGGTAGCTGCCCAGTCTTTTCTGATACAGATACTTAGTGCAATCGTTTTGTAAACTGTCGATGTTATATTTCTCTTCTGTGATGTTTTCTTGGTGTGTATTTTCCTTATTTTAAAATCTATTCATATACTGTACTGGAAAGAATATTCTTACTTTAAGGAGATGGGGGTCGGCTATGTTACATAGTCCCCGATATACTCTAACATCTTCAGTCTTTAGTTTGGAGTGCTGTTTTGTCATTGCATAGTCGATTATTGACTTTATGTTTCTGGTGTGCTGTGACCATGTATATCGATGTATTTCTTTATGTTTACAGTACCCGTTTGCAATTTCAAGTTCGTGTTGTTCGCATAAGTCTATATAAGCCATTCTCCATTATCATTTATTATTTCTTCTCCAAATCGGCCCTATTATATTGTGATTTTCTCTTCTACCCGTTCTAGCATTCAAATCTCTGAGTATTATTATTTCTCTGTTGTTTCTAATTTTTGTTATCTCTTGTTTCATCTTTTCGAAGAATATATCTTTATTCTCCACGGTGGCATCATTTGATATCGCATATATTCCAAATATACATACGAGGCTGGTTTGAAAAGTCCGTGCAAAAATAAAAACTACTTATGTGTTTGGGGTAAACCTTTTTTATTTTTCGACATAGTCTCCTTTTAGGCTTATACACTTCGTCCAACGATGTTCTAGTTTGTTGATCCCTTCCGAATAATAGGATTTGTCCAAGTCTGCAAAATATCCATTAGTGTCTGCAATCACCTCCTCGTTTGAATAAAATCTTTGTCCCGCCAGCCATTTCTTCAAATTGGGGAACAAATAGTAGTCCGAGGGAGTCAAATCTGGAGAATAGGGGGGATGTGAAACGAGTTGGAATCCGATTTCCATTAATTTTGCGACCACAACTGCTCAGGTGTGTGCTGGTGCGTTGTCGTGATGGAAAAGGACTTCTTGTGGGCCAATCGCGGGCGTTTTTCTTGCAGCTCGGTTTTCAAACGGTCCAATAACAATGAATAATATTCACCTGTAATAGTTTTACCCTTTTCCAGATAGTCGATGAAGATTATCCCTTGCGAATCCCAAAAGACAGTCGCCATAACCTTTCCGGCCGAAGGAACGGTCTTCGCCTTTTTTGGTGCAGATTCCCCCTTGGTAACCCATTGTTTAGATTGTTGTTTGGTCTCAGGAGTATAGTAATGTATCCATGTTTCCTCCACAGTGACAAAACGACGCTTAAAGTCCTCCGGATTCTTCTGGAACAGCTGCAAACCATCCTTGCAACACTTCACACGATTCCGTTTTTAGTCAAGCGTGAGCAATCGCGGCACCCCATCTTGCGGATAGCTTTCTCATGTCCAAATGTTTATGCAAAATATTTATGTACCCGTTCAGTCGAGATGCCCACAGTACTAGCAATCTCACGCACCTTAACTCTTCTGTCATCCATCACCATATCATGGATTTGATCAATGATTTCTGGAGTCGTAACCTTCACAGGCCGTCCAGAACATTCAGCGTCACTTATGCCCATATGGCCAGTCCGAAAATTTTGAAACCATTTATAAACTGTTCTAATCGAAGGTGCAGAGTCACCATAATGTTTATCAAGCTTCTCTTTAGTCTCCTGAAGCGTTTTGCCTTTCATAAAGTAATGTTTAATCACCACACGAAATTCTTTTTCGTCCATTTCTTGAAAATCACTCGACTTCCTTGATTCACACGAATGCCAAACACAAAGAAATAGACCAATATGGCTGAAACTTGGTGTGCATTCATTCAAGAGATGCTACTAACTAAACATGACCTCGATACGCGCCGGTGGTGCCATCTCTCGGACTTTGCACGGACTTTTCAAACCAGCCTCGTAGCTTCTGTTGTAAAACATTCCTATTTAATCTTATTATATTTTCATCAATTGCCTCCAGCTTGTTATTTTGTTCTTTAGTTTATTTTTCTATAAGAAATGATGCCCCTCTTTGCGCGCGTTAGTGTTTTGGTACGCCACTGTATAGGTGAATGTAATTGCCGATTAGTTCGCTACCACTTCTTTTCTTTTTCGTTTCTGTTAGAGCGATAATATTAAATTGATGTTCGTATAATTCCTGGACAATTTCAGGTAATTTTCCTTTACATCCTTGTACACATAGCCATAGAGGATGGACTGAGTGTTCCGTATCCCGCTGTGAAGTAAATATGGACGCAAAAGTGTGAGAGAGACAAAGCGAATGAGTGGCCAGTAGCTGTCTCTTTTTAGAATGCTGCTAAGCTACGGCGCTCTTAAAAATAATATTTCTAAGTGTTCTATTTGAACTAAAATCGGGTATGGGGCTTTTCTCGCCTTGAATTCCGTCTCGGGGTACAGCATCTTGTTTATTACAGGCCTACAGAAAAGAGGCAGGTATTGGCCGCACAATCGCTTTGTCTCTTTCTAGAGAGTGGTCAATTTTGTGAAGTTAATGTTCAGTCCATCCTCTATGTCTATGCTTGTACATTTAACATAACCTAACGGATTAAATCATAAAAAAGGAGAAAAGGAGAGACTTTTGATATCTGGTTGTGATATAAAACTTTATTGTTGGTGTTAAGATATGAATCAGTAAAGTAAAAAATTTGAGGTAGTTTTTAGACCATCACTCGTATTCAATAGGTTTATTAGCAAATCGGATATCATATTTGGATTCAGTGACCAAAAATAGGTAAGAATACATATGTCTAGTCAATAGTAAATCAATAGTACAGTCCATAGTATTTTTTCTAGGATTGATCAATTTTTTTATCACAGTATTTACGTAAAATGGCCATATAAAATATGTATTTTGAAAATATGGCTCGACAGTTCTTTTCTAAATTTTCTTACGATGATTTAAAAAAAATATATATGGTGATCCGAACGCTAATGGTTTTTTTTTTCTACCCACTGTGAGGCGTGCCGGTGCTTCAGGCCGAGAATGGAGGCCATTATTCAAGCTAATGGGGATACACTGAATGATTGTTATTAAGATAGATGCCCTAAATGTCATGCCAAAAATTTTTTTCAAAGTTCATTTTTCATTAAAAAGCGTGCCCTTAAAAAGTTATTCGATTTCTCCGCATTTGGGTGACGCACCCTATATTATTAGTCTAATCTTGATAACCTGTGGACGGGTATTAGGACATTTCATAAAAAAAATCTTTTAAGGAGTTTCTGGGACATATACCACGTTTATTATCACATGAAGTACAACATACGCAGTGCGTTCAAGTTTTAAAGTATCCTATCGTTTCCTGACAAACGATACACTAGAAAGTTCAAACTTCCGTTACTTGAACATTGAACTGAACATATTCTCCCTGTAGACGTACACATTTTTGACAACGATGGCGTCACGAGACTGATTCTGTAGGGGTCTCTTTTACTCATCGATAAGCAGCTACAGAGAGAGCCCTTCATCGTTGGAAAAAGCAAAGTCTTTATGTACTTCCTTGTTACCTCAAGTAACTGAACTCTCTCCTATAAGATTATTACGCCCACAATTTGTTCTGTAGATTACTAGAGAAAATGTATACTTAAGACTAATTTCTCAAGAAGCAACTGTTATAGTAATGGAGTTTTACTCATCATTAAAGGAGGAAATTAGGGAAAAATAAAAAAAAACACACACATTGTGTTATTAAATTTATTAATATATTGTATTTACAAATTCACAGTACATCCTCGATCCAAAAACACAAAACTTCAGTACAGGATTGTGCATTTTTTTTGCGATTTAATATAACTTTGCATAAGTATAATTTTCTAAAATCGTTAAACTATGTTACTTTTTTACACGTTAAAACCAGGACGGCAAATTTTTTCACAGTGAAACGTTTAGGCTCATATGTACAAAAGCATTTAATCATTTAATATGTATAATTGTTTAAGCCATTGATCGAAAACTTAGTTTGTAGTAGAATTTGATGAACAGAGCTGTAAGGTAAATTACACAGGCATACAAAAAAATCTCTATCTTTTAAGTAAGACACGTATATTTTTAAGTATTTTTTTTTATGCTGAATCCAAAAAAATCATATAACAAAATACATCCACCGTGAGGTTTTTTCAGGCAACATACTTAAAGTTACCAGAAAACTATTAAATTGAAAAAAAATACATTTTAATAATGTAAAACTGTATAATTATTAAAATTATGGAATAAAACTATTATTTCGGACATCTTTAAATATTCTGAATCTGCATTTATCATAAAAACTTAAAAATATTAGATTTTAGTGTTCATGTCTAGCAAAAAACGCGCATACACCGCCTTTAACTAAACTATGTAGCAAAATGCTGTTTAAAATAAATATCTGCAACCGTTAAATTAAAAAATTGTTTATTAATATTGAATAAAACACTCACTCGCTCGCTCAGTCACTTACTCGAGTTGATTGATTGGTCCGTTACTTTGTGACAGTACATTTTAACAATAAAACTACTTAATTACTTTGTTAACTGTCACTAAATATATTTGTAAAGATTTTACAATTGCGTTATCGCGATTTCGTAGAACAACTACATTGTCAAACGCTTAACTAAGTCTTAGTTCAGGTTAACTTAAATATTATTAAATCTAAATCTCCATTTAAAATATTCTTTAACTTATTTATACTTAAAAAAAATTATATGATCAGTTACTCTATTATTTATAAAATTATATGTTCTTATTCTACCAAATCTATTTCCAGATCCAAGTATTTTTTTTATAATATTTTTTTCTAATTTTTCTTTATTTTCCTTTAAAAAAAAACAATTTGTCTTGTAATATTGATAATGCTTTTTCTTTATTTCTATGATGTGATCTTTCATCTTGACATTCAACAACTAAGTCTTAGTTAAGCGTTTGACAATGTAGTTGTACTACGAAATTGCCATTACGCAACTGAAAAATCTTTACAAATATATTTAGTGACAGTTAACAAAGTAATTAAGTAGTTTTATTGACTTACTTACTCATTTACATACCCCATACTCACTCGCTCGCTCACTCACGCGCTCACTCACTCGCGCTCACTCACTCACTACATCACTCACATTCCCCCATATTCACTCAATTAATCTATCCACAAAACTAATTTCTAAAACTGTCAAGTTATTAGACTGCATTTTGCAAACTTTTGTTCCTGAATAGTAAACGGATATTTTTTTCAACACTAAACACTATTCCTCATATTTTGATATCAAATTTGAATTCCAAACTTAAAAAACAACTAGAAATGATAGTTTTGTCGAAAAAAAAAAATCATGTTTAGCTGTTGCATTTATTTACTTAAAAAAGCATTTTACCAACCACATAGCACCCTTCTAAGTGTTAAAAGCGAGTTTTTTGTTAAAACTGAAGATAAAACTTTAATTTTTGGGGGCAAGTCAGGTTTAAGACCTTAAAAAAATACTGGAAATAATAGTTTTGTTTAATATTAATAAAAATTAAAAACAATTTTTTAATTCAGCCGTTGCACATATTATCTTAAACAGCATTTTGCTACGTACCTTAGTTAATGATGGTGTATGCGTGTTTTTTGTTAAACATGAACACTAAAACCTAATATTTTTAAGTTTTTATGATAAATGTAGATTAGGTGTGTTTTCTGAAAAAACCTCACAGTAGATGTCTTTTTTATGATTTTTTTTGGATTCAGCATAAAAAAATACTGCACTGTGTCTCACTTAAAAGACAGAGAATTTTTTTTTGTATACCTGTGGTACTGAAATCATTTTTGTGGTGTTCGCAAAATCGTTTTTGCGATTTGTAACTTGAGGGCGTTTCGGTAACAGCAGGCTAATTCTCGCTTAGTCGCATCGACTGTTAGTTATGTCGGTTAGTTTTTTTTCGATCGTAATTCCAACTGGCGTTACCAAAAAATGCTCACAATTATAGATGGCACTTATATTCATATAGTATTTTTCAAGATCTAAGAAAGTGATTTGGCAAATTGATGCAATAAAAACATTAAACGACCGTTAGGATCTTCGCAGGTACCTGGCCGTAACAGGGTAGTAATTGATAATATATCTCCCTTTCAATCTAACATTTTATTGGCTACTTCGTGTTTATAAATATAAAGAATATGGTATTCTTCATTTTACCTGCAGTGTTATACTGGAATAGTGTGTATTATAAAGTTTAATAGTGTCTTAAAATGCCCGAAGCCCTTTCCATCAGAAGCCGCAAATGTTTGCCCGTTGAGGCAAAAGTGATAGTTAAAAGTGTTTATTTAAAGTTAGTGAAGCGAGGCCACGAAAAGTACTTTTCATTGACGGAGACATCAGCTTTAACAAGCATCCAGTTTGAAAAATTGTAAATAATTCGATAGCGCCTAAAAAAACACGAAGAGACAAAGGTGTGTCGAAAAGTTCCTACGTTATTGTCACTTTCACGGAGGCTGCGCTGTCCGAGGATAGTTGTGTTTGGGGGTTTTTGTTCAAAAAAATAGACAAAAGGCAAGTTATAATGGAATCACGGCGCTTACAACAACTCACAATGGAATATCTTGAAAAAATAAATACAGCTAGATCGGAAAATCGACACCCACGACACGCCTAGTAAAGGATGGATTAATAAATCCAAAAAATGCCACACCAAAACTCTATGAAATAAAGGTAAAAGAATAACTATTTTACATGCAGGACCAGAATGTCTATTTCTAGCAGCCAAGAATATTTCAGATTCCAGCTTCTATTATCATTGTGATACAACCGCTGAAGTTTTTGAAGATTGGCTTCAAAACAAATTAATGCCGAATATACCACCGAATAGCTGTATTGTGATGGATAATGCATCCTATCATAGTCGCTAAATGAATAAGGTACCGAGTTCCACCAGTAGAAAAGGGAAATACAAGCCTTTTTGTGCGAACGTGACATGTATTTCCATGAAAGTTATACAGTTAAACAATTGTTAGAAATTTTAAAAAGTTACAATTTTTCAAAAGAATATGTTTGTAATAACAGGAAGCAGCACACGAAATAATTTGGCTTCCACCATATTATTGTACCTTTAAAGCGATCGAGGTGATATGGCATAAAATAGAGTCTAATATACGTGCTCACAATAATACATCCACTTTAAACAGTAGTGCGATTGAGTTGATAAAGACAGAAGTCAAAAATGTAACCGTTGAATACTAGAGAAATTGTATTCAACACGTTAAAAAAATTGAAAACTCATATAGATGTATGTACATAAATATAAATAGAATAGAACCTGTAAAAAAACTTATTATTGATTTACAAGATATTAATTAATAACTAAAATTGTAACAAATGTACGCGAGGACACCGTACACTGTTTTAATATATTTGTGTAATTACTATATTGTGTATTATTCAGTATATAAAACATTAAAATGCAACTGTCTTATCACAATAAAATTTTAAACCCAACAATTATACAATCAGGTATAGTGCGGCCCTACACGATGCCTCGTCATTAAACAGCCATAAATTAATCACTTTCGAATCTTGTCGAATTTTGAATGGGTACAGGTAGCTAAGTCACATTCTTAGATCGTGAAAAATACTATACGTTTATTTGAGAGAACCACTGGAGAATAGTAACCAACCAATTATAAACGCGAGTAACGAGTTGTCGATGCGACTGGCTGGGAATCTCGCAGCTTATAGTAAGGTTTATATATTTGACAGACTCCAGGAATTATTTCCTATCTATATTGTCTGTTATTCTCCTTATTACAGCGTTACTTCAAAGCAGTCGAAAAGAGTTTTCTTTGTGGAAAGCCAGTATGATATTCAAAGAAAACACTGGTCCTTCACTAGTCCTAAAGAAGTAGTGCAAATTTTCTACAATAGTTTAAACAATTTAGTCCTCTGTAAGCTAAAAATTCTTTTGTAGCATTTAAAATACTTTTGATTTATTGTCGGAATCTGTACTCCGTATTTCTAAAAAGAGTAAAATTTAAAAATAGTGCCACAAACCGGTAGTTTTATTATAATATTCACACCTTATTTCTTTTTATCACAGTACGACGTGAACGTAACAAAGGATGTATAAAAAATCAGTCACATTCCCGAAAAGAAAAATTACGTTTGTAATCATTACCTAAAAAGTTGAGCTCAGTTTTCACTTTGTCGCCAAAAAGTGAGGAAATTGCAACCACCTCGGTTTAGCGTTGTTCAAAGAGGGAAAACGTGCGCAGGAATTTAATGGCGTGGTGAATATTTCTCCATTAATGAAAAAATTGTGTACATGTAGTACTATTGCAAAGATAAAAAGGAACTATAAATGATATTGATGGCCACCACGACGCCATCCTCCCTTTCTCGGATAGACGGCAGTACAACGGACGAAGCGACGCGTGTGAAATGTGACTGATTTATCTTACACACAACACACCAGTAGTCGACTTAAAAAAAAAACAATTCTGGAAAATTCCAGTTTAAAAACGATCTTTCTAAAACGATTAAAAGTTAGTCGTGTTAAAAATCTACGGTCTCAGAAAGGCCACTTCCAATTTTAAAGCTTACTATAATAAATAGGTAAGTTTATAATATAATATGGATACACAAAATATGCTTTATATATATATTATTTTTTTTTGATCTTCGGTTATCACTATTATTTACAAGAATTGGTAAAGTTTACTAGAAACGAACAAAAAAAAAAATACATCACAAACGAGACCATAAGGTGACCAAAATTGCTCTGCAGTTGGAGTTGAATACGAAATTTATAAAATTCCTGCTGTAGTAGGGACTAGAATTGCTGTATTTTTGTATACGTCCATTATATTTACCATCACTTTGGTACAGCCTGCATATACGAGGGTTGTATGACAGATACACGGCCTCGGCCAGAGACGACGCTACTACTATTTAAAAAATTATATTTTTCGTAAATATAACCTTTCACAAGAATTCTGTCAAATTTTCAAGTCGCTGCACAATTTAGTTTGTGAGGGGCAGCCATTTAAATAGAACAACTTATGTGACTTTACAGCAATGGACGAAACTGAATTTCGAGCAGTGATAAAATAATTGTTTTTGAAAAAGAAAACGAATGACGAGATAAAAGCGGAACTCAGTGAAATTTATGGGTACCATGCACTTTCGTTATCGACCATAAAATATTGGACAGCTGAATTCAAAACAAACAAAAACATTTGTTCTATTAGATGTCTAGTTATAGTGGTAATAGTGACACTGTATTGTGACGAACGATCCGAAAATGAGTTTGAAACAACGAGCTGCGATGCTATTAAACCTGGTAAGTTCCGAACCGATCGTTGACGAATTTCACGTGAAAAATCCTTCGAGCGATTGATGAAATCAGTCGAATACTAAGCAGCCAATTATTGAAATTCGTACGTTTTTCCCAATGCTAATAAATTTGCAAGTGTAACGTGGAAAATTCTTAATAAAAAAAGTATTTTTCTGCTCTTCTAGCAAACTTTTTGTAAAAAAGTATAAAAGAACAAAATATGTCATTTACAAGGATTAAGAGATTCTCGTTATAAGGATAAGAAAATATTATCTTGTTCCTTGATCAACATTATATACGAGGTAACCTTAACCAAGTCAACAGGAGATATTAAAAATTTTGGTGTAGGAATGTATGACAAATTTTCAGTGGTACGAGGGACGTTTTTTAAGTTTTTACAAACGACCACTTGATGGTGCTATTGAGATGTGATAATACCATTGTTGTAAAATTTGACATTTGTTGTTTTTAAAACAGTAGCAGCTCAGAAATTGGCCGAGAAGTTTGTTTACAGTGAACGTTTAAAAAAAAAAAACAGTTTTGTGAAAAAATGGAAATTTCACGTGAAGGTGCCTAACTCAATAACAATGCCTCAAATCGCTTCGTTCAACTTTTGGTAATGAATCACCATCAGAAAAGACTGTTTACAATTGGTTTGCAGAATTTTGTCATGGTCGTGTTTCCGACAGCGATGAATTTCGTGAAGGTAGACCAAAATCGGTTGATGTTTCAAAAAACATCGATGCTGTGCACAACATGATTGAAGAGGATCGGCATATGACTCACCATGAGCAAGAGCCATATCTAAGACTCTAGTACGTTCGATTTTGCATGAACATTTAGCTGTGAAAAAAGATCTATTCCGATGGATTCCGCATAATTTGACCGAAACTCAAAAACAGGCTCGTGTCAACTGGTGTAAGAAAATGCTTGAGAAATTCGACCGAGAGCATGCAAAATCTGTATACGACATCCTAACAAGAGACGAAACTCGTACGAGCCGGAAACTAAGCAACAATCAAGATGAACCGAATCAAACAAAAGTGGTTCGTTCGCGAAGAACTTTCAAGAAAATGATCGCTTGTTTCTCTGGTTATACTGGACATGTTGTAACTGTTGCTTTAGAGCAGTGTTTTTCAACCTTTTTCATGACGCGACCCCCTTAGTACTTAAAAATTTTTCGCGACCCCCTAACCTCCGCTGTTTCTAACCTGTATTTTATTATGTTACAAATAAAAATCCATACAACATTTTTATTTATTTTCATAATTAGGTATCGGCTAAATACATAATTAAGTACCTACAACAGACATATTTTTACATCGATTACGTCGCCAAACGCCTCCACGAATACGACAATAGTAGATTAATAAAGCGCCTGCGTATGTGCGAGAACCATGCCAGCTCGCGAGTGCGGCGAGGTCGCCGGCGAGTATGAGAGTCGATTGAATGAGCGGGACACAACGAGCGCTGCGGGGGCGTCGCGCGTCGTGGGGTACAGAGCGGCGCGCGCGATCACGTACGCTGGAAATAACCGCCAGTCGGCGTTCGTTTGACGAGCACAAGCCATTATTTAATGTTGAACTCACGTATTTGAATTTATTGAAGTGACTAATGAAAATGGATAAATTTCTAAAAAGGTCAACACAACCGTCAATTTCTAGTGAGAGTAGTGAAACGAAACCAAAGAAAAAACGTCTTTATGACGACAATTATTTAAAATTCGGATTTACTGTGATTGAAAATAAACCGCAGTGCGTTATTTGCTTCGAAACTTTATCAAAAAAAAGCATGAAGCCATCAAAACTAGTCCGACACTTCGACACAAAACATCCAAATGAAAAAAACAAACCGTTGGAATTTTTTGAGAGAAAATTGAAGGCCCTTCAATATCAAAGAACTGCTGTAGTACAGATGTCCAATCTAAATGAGAAAGCATTGCTAGCTAGTTATCGAGTAGCTTTTCGTGTGACTAAGCAGGAAAACCTCACACTATTGCCGAAAATTTGATTTTACCAGCGGCTTTAGATATAGCAGAGATTATGTTTGGCAAACAAGAGGTAGAAAAGCTCAAAGTATACCTCTCTCTGACAATAACATTCAACGCAGGATATCTGACGTTCGTGATCAATTCAGGAAAAATAAAAGAAAGTACTTTTGTATTCCTGCAGTTCGATGAATCTACGGATATTGCGGGTTGTGCGCAGTTTATAGCTTTTGTGCGTTTTAACTCCAATGAGAGATTGATGGAAGAAATACTGTTTTGTAAAGCTCTTCCCATGAATACAACAGGTCAGTGCTTATATAACATGTTCCTTGAAGCTACAGAAGATTTCAATGTTGATTGGGCGAAGAAATGCATAGCTATTTGTACGGACGGAGCAAAAGCCATGACTGGTTCGAAGAGCGGATTTATTACCAGACTAAAAAAACTGATGCCAAACGCTTGTTGGATGCATTGCTTTCTTCACCGCCAATCTCTGGCGGCCAAAAACTTGTCACAGGAATACAATGAAGTTCTCAATATAATTATAAAAACAGTAAATTCTATTAAAGGAAAAGCGTTACAGACACGATTATTTCGAGTGATTTGTAAAGATATGGGTTCACTGCACCAAAATTTACTTTACCACACAGAGGTTAGGTGGTTATCGAAAGGCAAAGTACTGACGAGAGTTTTCGAACTTCGTGCTGAACTTTTGGTGTATTTACAGCAGGCCAAAGCAGAATATGCCAAATTCGTTTGTGACCCGGAATTCCTTTTAAAACTGGCTTTTCTTTCCAACTTATTCGAACATTTAAATACCTTGAATAAAAGCCTTCAAGGACGGGATGAAAATGTCATTACTGCTAAAGACAAAATCCATGGCTTTACAAAAAAAATAGACTTATGGTCATCATCCATAAATCAAAACATCTTCGATTCTTTTTTGTCGACTCAGTCTTTTATTGGAGAGGTGGGGTCTGAGATAAACATCAGAGCATATATACCTGTATGGAAATTGTCTTGCAGAATTTGAAAGAAGAATTGTGTCATTATTTCTCGGTGCAAGAACTATCAGAGTACATTGGGCAAAGGTGGATCATAAATCCGTGTTTTTTAAATGCAGCGATAGATGAGACAAGTTTGGGAACCAACCTAAAAGAAAAACTGCTGGAATTATCGGCCGATGGAATGTCGCGCTTATAATTCAAGTCTGTTAATTTGGATACCTTTTGGTTAAAAAGAAAAACAGAATACCCAGAATTAACCACAGAAGCTTTAAAGTGTTTGATTCCATTTGCCACCTCTTACTTATGTCAGTTGACGTTTTCGTCAATGGCCCAAATCAAAAGCAAACAGAGAAATCGCCTAAATTTAGAAAACGATTTAATTCTATGTGTAGCAAAAACAGATCCGCGATGGGAGAAATTAGTTAACGAAAAACAGGCGCAACCTTCACATTAATGTGAATGTGACTCATATGTATTTTTTTATTCTTGTTGATTTGTGTTAACCTACAAATGTCCTTTAATTAACATTTTCTTAATAAAAATATATTTTTAAACTTTATTGTTTTTTTTCTCTTTTTTACTGAGGCTTCGCGACCCCCTTATAGAGGCTTCGCGACCCCCAAGGGAGTCGCGACCCACACGTTGAAAAACACTGCTTTAGAGGATCGAAGAATAGATAATGCTGAACGGTATACAACTATTTGTTTGCCAGGAGTCATCGATGAAATCAAGAAAACCAACCGAAAATGTTGCATCAATCTTCAACATGACAATGTCAGCTCTTAAACAGCGCGTCAAACGACTGATTATTTGACGGAGAAAAACATCGAATTAATATCTAATTGCCCGTATTCATATGATTTATGGTCTAACGACTTCTTTTTATTCCCGAATGTCAAAAAAAATGCGTGGACAACAATTTTCATCAACTCAAGAAGCTGTAAAATCATTCCAAAACCATGTTTTTTGTACCATCTTCAGAGGGGAGTTTCGAAAACTGGGTCGAACGTATGCAAAAGTGTATAAAAAGGCGAATATTTGAGAAACAATAAAACGATTTTTTTTTTCTTTCATTGTTTTTGTAAAAACTTAAAAGGTAACCCTCGTATACCTAACTATTAGGGATCTTTACTCGTCGAGATTAAAACACCGTGTTCTGAACTAAGTCTTCTAATCTTAACGAGTTAATATCCCTGCAGATGCCTCGTGTAATCGTAGGAGAAACTTCGGGAAGTTACTTCGAATTGACACGGTCTAATGCTCGAGTTTAGAATACTGTATTCAGTGTTCTAATCTCGCGAAAAAGTGAAGATCCCTGAAGATGTCTCGTGTTATCGTAGGACTATACGTCGAAAAGTTACTCCAAATTGGTACGATCTAATCGTAAGACCCGCGATTTCACCGCGATCTAATCAAGATCGTAAAAGCTTTCGTTCCGTTTTGGCTTATATTTCTCAAATAATATCGGCGTAGGATGTCGGGCAGCAGCTGCCCTTACGTACAGCAGTGAAACTTTCCACCATTTTTGTCATGTCAACGAAAAATACGAGAGCTTTATTTCGTATCATTTTTTATTATTTTATCTCCCGATGTCAATAAATTATTAACATTTATTTTAAAAATATAGCCACTACAAAACAGTTCTCACCATTACACCAAACACCTTAGTTTTGCGCTCGACGCGCGTTTCGCTAACCATGTTGGCATCGTCACTCCTCGTACTGTTAATATGGATACCGAAACGCATCGCAATCCCTGAAATTTAATACAGTTTTTTTTTCTCAATCCCTGTATTCGATATTTCACGTTATATTAGAACTATAATATACTAAGAGAAACAATAAAAAAAGCCAGCCCATACTTTTTGGTATAACAAAACAACTACTTATTATTTCTTTCCAGAAATACAAAAAACATAAAAATTACGGAAATAAACAGTACATCACTACAAAAAAAATACAACTTTATGTTAAATAAATATACACCAACATAACAAAAAAATAAATTACATATCTTAGCAGATTACGTCTAAGCGGCAGTCTTTTAAATATCCGGTTAGTAGTTTTATTCTTCAGTTAGATATATTTAAAAGTTCGTAAAAAAATTGAGCCTTAAATTGTTAGGGTCTTCCGCAGTGCGCTCTATCATTTTGCACGCAATTAATTAAAGATGTTAAGACGATACTGATCTCGAAGAAAAAACATCCAACCAGACCTAAAAAAACCGGCAGAAAAACAAAGGAGGAAGAAATATCGAAAAGTTATTATATCTTTGTTCTTAATAGTTAAAGCGTACATGTATAAGATAAAGAGAGAAAGGGAGATACAGAGAGGCGAATTACGTTATAAAAAGGCAGTGGCGTATCCCAAACTATCTCCAAAGATTCAAAAATTAAATATAATCATATAATAAAAATACAAGAAATATTCTCGTTTTACAGTTTGAGTACACCAATTCGAAACATACATAATAATGTTAAACCTAGTTTGGTGCTTAAGCTCTTTTTTTTACAAAGCTAAGCCCGCTCATTGTTATCTATATAAGCTCACGACGGGCCTATGGTTTTTCTCATGTTCGCTCCTTCATATCCTCATTATTTACTTATTTTTCTAAAGTCGAACTCATAAAAATGGGTTGTTACTGTTCATTGCTGTTACTGTGGCAACCTGTAAACCAAAAAAATATACATTACTCGCAAAACCTTACCTTCACTCTGTATCTATTTAGAACAACTATCACAAAATGCACATTTGATTTTACGATCGGTCAAGTAATAACCTGTCACACATTGTTCCTTAAAAATGACAAACCACCGTTTGGCAGTCGGTACTAATGCCTTCTTGTAAATCTGGAGCATTTTTCAGCGCTCCAATTGTACAGTCCCTGGCCAAATTATTAGACGCACTGTATTTTTTTTAGGAATTTTATGTTTCTTAAGAGTTTTTATGCAATAATGGTATATTTAAACTACAATATTATTGATTTTTATTTAAAAGAATTGTTGTAGACTACATATTTGTATTTATTTTTAACATATGGCAACACTGTGTTGCCAAAGTGATACATGAACGTAAACAAGTACAAACCTGTATCAGTCGCGATCGGAATCGAGTCAGGTACGGACGTGTTTCTGTGGCTTTATGGACTGTGATTGTTTGTTTAACAGTTTTATACTACTCAGTTATTAGTTTATTTTGTATGCAGTGTTTTAAAAAAGTAATTGGACTATTTTCGTTATGGGTAGAAAAGGCGATCTTTCACCACGTAAAAAAGCTGAAGTGAAGGCCCTTGTGATTGCGAAAACATTTACAAACCGAGAAATATCACGAAGATTGGAGGTTTCTGAAGCTAGTGTACGACGCATAAAAAAGAAAATTGAGTCAGGGAAGGAATTAAGCCCGAAAAGAAAGAAAAGATGCGGTAGAAAACCAATTTTCACTCCACGGTCAGAGAGATGTTTGAAGAAAATTTGTGTAGAAAACAGATTTGCTACCACAAAGGTAATAAAATCACAACTCCAGGATGCTAGCGTAAATGCTTCTGAGCGCACTGTTCGAAGAAAATTGAAAGAATTAGATTTTAAGGCCTGTCGCCCCGCCAGGAAGCCCAAGTTAACAGCTGCAATGAAAGCAAAGCGCCTGAAGTGGGCCAAACAATGGCAAGACAAAGATTTGGACTTCTGGAGATCGGTAAGATACAGCAATTTAATCAATAATTGATACATTATTATCATTTTCAGTTAAATAAAGCAAATAAACATGGAAGTTTATATATTTTTCCTATTTTTGACAGGTCTGCTTCAGTGACGAAAGCACATTCGAAATTTTGCAGAATAAAGCTCAGTATGTGCGTCGTCGTCATGGAGAAAAGTTTCATCCTGATTGTGTCGTCCCGACGGTTAAACATCCCACCAAAGTGATGATTTGATCAGTCATCAGCGGCAAGGGCACTGGACGTCTGTACGTCGTCAAAATAATGATGCCAGATCAGTACAAAGAAGTATTACAAAATCGGTTGATTCCGCAGCTCAGAGAATGGTTTCCAAATGGGGAACCATTCACTTTCATGCAAGATGGAGCTCCCTGCTACACTGCTCGGTCTGTTAAAGCTTTTTTGGCAGAAAAAAATATACCTCTGTTGGATTGGCCCTGATATGAACCCCATTGAAAATGTGTGGGAGCTGATGAAAAGAGAAGTGGCTAAAGATGTGATTACCAACAAAACCCAGCTCCTAGAAAATATTATTCATGTGTAGAATCATCATCCTCAAATGCAGGAGACAGTACAATCTTGCATTGATAGCATGCCGCGCAGAATTAAAGCTTTGATAGCGGCTAAAGGTGGCTCAACTAAATATTGACTTTTACTAACATTAATTTCACTTTTCTTTAAAACTTAATAAACTTATGCTTTTCTAAATTAATGCTGTTTTATTTATGTCAAATAAATAGGTAATTGATTGGATAATATAAAAATAAAAAACCGGTCAAGTGCAAGTTGAACTTGCACAATTAGTGTTCCGTACGTTGATTGTTTTTAAAATAAAAATTTTTGTTAGGGTGGTATAAAATGATCAGTGACTTCACAAAACACACCCCAAATGAGTTTTCAACAAAGTTTGTTTCCAATCTTTACTGAAAACTGGTGACCTTGAAATTTTGTTTTTTTTATATACCAAATAAATTATTAAAGATAATGCACTCGTGATAATTTTCGGTCGATCTATACCCCGTGGAGAATATTCCAGAATTTTTTCAAAATTTTTTGATCAGTACTTTTCGAGATAGGGTAGGGGACAGCGATTTTTTAAAAGTAATACGAAGAAAACTGTGCGCAAGTATTACATTATATATATATATATATATATATATATATATATATATATATATATATATATATATATTTTTTACTCGTGTTTTCACAAGCTTTCATTTGACACCACACTCGATGACTTAGTAAAAAAAATTTTTTTCACTTCCGATTTCACCCCTCAAAACGAACCCTTTAAGTCAAAACTTATGTTGCGGTGGTATAAAATGATCAGTGACTTCACAAAATACACCCCAAATGAGTTTTCAACAAAGTTTGTTTCCAATCTTTACTGAAATCCGATGACCTTGAAATTTTTGTTTTTTTTATATACCATATAAACTATTAAAGGTAATGCACTCGTGATAATTTTCATTCAATCTAGACCCCGTGGAGAATATTCCAGAATTTTTTCGAAATTTTTTGATAAGTACTTTTCGAGATAAGGCCCGGGACAGCGATTTTTTTCGCGAATTTTTAAAAATAATACAAAGAAAAGTGCGCGCAAGTACAATATTATATATATATTTTTTACTTGTGTTTTCACAAGCTTTCATTTGACACCACACTCGATGATCTAGTAAAAAAATTTTTTTTTCACTTCCGACTTCATCCCCCAAAACTAACCCTTAAGTCAAAATTTAATTCTCAAAACTACATGGCTCTGATGAGGCCATCAATTCCTATATTACTACCAAATTTCACCTTTCTATGTCAAATAGTTTCGGAGAAAATCGGGTGTGACAGACAGACAGACAGACAGACAGACAGACACCGAAGTGATCTTATAAGTGTTCCGTACGGAACACTAAAAACAAATCAATTTAAAATAATAAAACGGTACAATATCACTCGGTAATTAATATTTTACATGAAATCTTGCAGTGCGTCTAATAATTTGGCCAGGGACTGTAGGTAAAGATGAAGTTTCCCAAAACCTTAGCAACCGCCGTAGGCGTCATTTTTAGACCTTTTAAATGATTCCATAGGAACGCAGCCTCGAAAGGCGAAGCGTATGCAGCACTCATGTTCGATAATGTACTATTTAACCATAAATAATGCTAGGAATGAATCTCTTCACACACGTTCTTACTTGACCGACCGTACTTGATTTGGAATTTATCTAATTTAAATCTCTCCTTCGTAAATTAACATTTAAAATGTTTCCATTATTCTCCATTGACTACTGTAATTAAGACTGACGATAATGGAAAGCTGACATAAATTTCTCGACTTAAAACTTTACATTCCAAGCTACACCCCCTAACTACCTCCACTCCCCCTCCCTACATTTTGTGTAACACCCTCTCTATTCAGTTTTAGGGCCACAGCTGCTAGGACCGGGTGTAGGTTTTACAATTCTTTTTGTGGCATCCGTCTTACTCTTAAACAGTAACCAAGCTATCCTTAGAGTTGTTTTACACGTCCTCGAATTTGGATGCATTATTATTTTTTATATATCCAATAGGATTCACCATTACGTGAGTGTGGAAACCAAAATTCATAATTCTATTGGTTTGTTTAATATTCTTTACCAAAACATTGCTCTAGATATTGCATATAACAGGTTTCTGTCAAACTGAAGCTTCCCAATCCTGACGCGAAGAAAAAAAACACGTGTGTGCTTAATGCAGGATTAAGACCGACTACTTTGTATGTTTAACACTTTTAATTACAACTCTCCTTAGAACATTTTGCTCTATAAGGAATTTCGTGCAATTGGGTAGCTTATGTCACCGATGGCAAATCAGAGTTCGTTGTATTCTCTGAACACCGAACGTCTCCTTCGACGCTATATTCCGCTGGGGGCGACGGATAGTTGTATCTTTACCTTCAAATATTTGCCAGTTTGTTTATGGTTTCGATACCTTAAACCAACATTATTTTCTTTCGTTAAAACTTATTTGATGATGCACGAATTCCTTAACGTGTATTGTAAAGACTGACCAACTGATGAAACAGTAAAAATGGTTGCCCCAAGGTTGCGCTCATTTACTGACGAGGCCAATACACGTTATCCAGTGATTATAGCGTCCATCTTCTGAAAAAATCCGAGTGAAGATTTTCCTCCAGGACTGTCTTTGTTTTGGTATCAGAAATATTGTGTCAAAAGTCCATTGCGAAATCGTATCAGCAAAAAAGTTATCAAAGGTTATCGCGCAAATCAGTTTTTCTCAAATATCTCGTGAACTATTGGTTTTACGTGAATTTTGGTTGCTATGAAATTTGTTCATCATCAAAATCTGCATAAAAAAGATCCTATACAAAATTTACGTGGGACTAATAGTTCTCGAGTTATGAGGCCGAGGCATTTTGGAGAAAGCCGCATACTCCACTATACGTTTACGTATAGTGGTGCATACAGACAATATGACGCATTTATGCGTAGAAAAGCCGTTTAATACACAGTTCCCATAATTCTTCCTTCCTGATTTGTCCTTGGAGTGATAGTAACGACCTTAAGTTGCAGCTGTCTAGAATTCCACTGAAATCTTATGGGTCGATGTATACCTGAAAATATTTTCCCTTTTAAAACTCAGTTTAACGCTACGTATCCAAGAGTTCGGACGTTTTATTTATATCGAAACATTCTGTAATCCTATTACAATGGCTGGTAACACCTGTTTCATTTGTAATGAAACTTTATCGAGTGGCGTGATTGTGACTGTTGTTCGTGGTTTATAATTATAGTGATGAACATATTGATTATTTACAAAGCGTAAATACTGTGGCTGTGCATGATGACTGTCGTAAAAACTATACGAAGAAATTCACCACTGAATCATATAAGAAACGTCGTATGAGTAGGTGTCCCTCAACGTCTCAATACTCTCCTCGTAAGCATAGATCAACCTCATTTGACTTTAATACGTTGTGTATTTTTTGTGGTGAATTAACCAGGGAGAAAGTAGAGCAAGAAAAAAATAAAAAATCTTGCAATCTGCGTCAAAGGTGGTGAGGAAACGAATGCATCGTAACGCTCAAGTTTTCTCAGCCTCATATCTCGAGAACTATTCTTCTTCTTCTTCTGATGGTGCCATATCCTCAGTGGATGTTGGCGATCATCGTGGCTCATATTACTTTATTAACTGCCGATCTGAATAAGCCAGTTTCGATTTTTCCTTGTAGTATCAATTACAAAAGCTCATACTGGTTATTACACATTACGTGCCCGAAATAAGCGGTTTTACTTATTTTTACGTTCTTGAGCACATCCTTTTCTTTATTTAGACGTTGTAGTACTCGTTCGTTTCTCTCGTGAAGGATCCATGAAATTCTTAACATGCGTCTATAGCATCAGCATTCAAATGCTTTTAGGCGTTTTGTGGTGTCTTCTGTGAGAGTCCAAGCTTCCAGTTCGTA
Organism: Pachyrhynchus sulphureomaculatus; assembly: GCA_019049505.1. Lineage (NCBI taxonomy): Eukaryota > Metazoa > Arthropoda > Insecta > Coleoptera > Curculionidae > Pachyrhynchus > Pachyrhynchus sulphureomaculatus. Next base: position 24,958,328 of record CM032447.1, read on the forward strand.
GTAAAGTACTGAGAACACGTAACAGCGTAGAAATCGTAATCTGATATCAATGTTCAGTGAGAGAGTGCATAATATGTTCTTCATGCGAAAGAAAACGTGAATCGCTTTTTCCGCACACGTTTCGCTCCTGTAGCGCTTTAGGGACTTCCCTGCAGCACGTGTGCTAGACTCATAAAAAAAAGCACTCCTTACCCTTTCAATCCTACTTTTTATTTTTCTTGAGCGATCCCAGTTTTCATTTTAGGCAACATCCAAGATAGTTGAAATTTTTCTACTCTTTCTATTGAGTTTTTTCTTCTATATAGAAGTCTGCATTAGTGTTTTGCTATTAGTCCCACGTAAATTTTGTATGGGCCTTTTTTTGCAGATTTTGATGATGAACAAATTTCATAATAACCAAAATTCACGTAAAACCATTAGTTTACGAGATATTTGAGAAAAACTAATTTTCGCGACCTTTGACCTTCGATAACTTTTTTTGCCGACACGATTTCGCAACGAACTTTTGACACAATATTTCTGATACTGAAACAAAGAAAATTCTGAAGAAAAATCTTCACCTGGATATTTTCAGAAGATTGGTCTTTTTCGGTACAAAATCACTGGGCTAACCTTACGTCAAGGAAATTAAGATTGGTCGTCGACTAAGGTGGAGGAAGTGATGAAACAGATCTCTGAGTAGCAGGCCAAAGGATGGTGGTGCTATGGCTTAATTGGTAAAGTGCGGAGGTGTCTATTCTGAGATCGTGGGGTCGAATCTCACCGGCACCCAGAAACTTTTTTAAACAGTTTTGTGGTTTTTTCTTTACCTTCAAATATTTTCGATATATTTAAAACCCAAATGAAAGTTTTACTACTACTACTACTAAACTTACCTTAAATGGATTTCCGCCCCACACATTACTCATTCCATTCATAGGCGGTAGAATATTCGAGAATCCATTAGCCTTACCCTGGTCTCGGAACGGATTGACGTACCCCTGTTGTGACTGGCCGTGAATTCCATTTAACCCATGTATATTATTCATACCATTAGTTAGGCCGTTCATACCGTTGCTGAACCCATTGATGCCATTGGTCAAACCGTTCGTACCGTTGGCGAAGCCGTTGGAGTTCGCCCATGCGCTAGTACCAAATGGATTGGCCATTTGTGATTGGTTGGTTTCTTGTAGCGGGGCAAAGGCACTCAAAAACTGTCCTGAAAGAGAATAAAAAATATAAGTCAAAGTCGTTGTAGATAAATAAATCATTTTTAAAGAATTCAATCGGTATGTGTTCCTGCCAAACATCATGCACACGTTATCGCTTGATGTAGTTGTTTATGCAATCATTATACGCCTCGTTCAAGAAATCTCTGTTTGTCGAATGATAATGATGTTTATTAATCAAGGTGTAGCTGAGATTTAGTTATTAATCGAGTTTTTAAACACACGAATTGCACAAAAACATTTTTTATGATAATCTTCCTTTGGAATATTTTTCTCCAACTAGAAATGTTATCAATAAGAGTGGTATACAAAAAAATCTCTGTCTTTTACGTGAGACACATGTTTTCTTTAGTATATTTTTATGCTGAATCCAAAAAAATCATAAAAAAAGACATCCACCGTGAGATTTTTTCAGAAAACACACTTAAAGGTGCCAGAAAACTAGGTAATTGAAAAAAATACATTTTAATAAATAATGTAAAATTGTATGAATCATTCAAATTATGGAATAAAGCTATTATTTCGGACATCTTTAAATGTTCTGAATCTACATTTATCATTAAAACTTAAAAATATTAGGTTTTAGTATTCATGTTTAACAAAAAAAACACGCATACACTACCTTTAACTAAATTACGTAGCAAAATGCTGTTTAAAATAAATATTTGCAACCCCTAAATTAAAAAATTGTTTTTAATTTTTATTAATATTAAAAAATTAAAGCATTAAGGACTAACAATAGAGAGAAGACGTATATAGAGTACATCCCAGAAAGCGAATGGGAAGAATATTATAAGAAGCTGCTAACAGAAGATAGACAAGAATTCCAAGAAGAGAACCCTGAAGAAGAACAGAATAAGGAAATAAAAAAGATAGAACTAAGCTATGAAGAAGTAAAGAAGACAATAAAAAAACACTCAAAAATAATAAATCTGCAGAGCCTGGGGGTGTGGTAAATGAAATGATTAAGTACGGGAATGCTGAGAAACATGTTCCACAGAGCGATAAATGGAGAAAAAATACCAGAGGAATGGTCAAAAGCCATATTTAAAAAGGGAGACCGCAGAAAATGCACAAACTATAGAGGCCTAAGTATAATATCGAGTATGGGACGTTTGTATGGAAAAATTATTAAAAATATCATGGAGGAAAATATAAAAGGAAAAATTGGAGAAGACTAAGAAGGCTTTACGGCCGGACAATCATGTATAGACCACATATACACTATAAAACAAACAACGGAAAAAAAAACTGGCAAAGAATAGAGAAGTTCATCTAGCCTTCATAGACATAAGAAAGGCCTATGACTCAGTACAAAGACAAAGATTATGGAACGCAATGAAAGAAATAGGCATTGACAAAGAACTAATATACGCAGTAAAAGCTCTCTACGAAAACAACACAGTGAACATAAAAATAGGACATAAAATAGGGAAGAGACTCCAAACATCAAAAGGATGCTCTACATCCCCAACACTATTCAAAATATACCTCGAACAAACATTAAAAAAATGGAAGCAAAAATGGAATGGGAGTCCCAATACGAGAAGATTACTTATATACTCTAAGTTTCCCAGACGACCAAGTAATTATAGCGCAAGTTGAGGAAGACCTCAGTTATATGGTGAGAAAACTGAAAGAAAAATACACTAAAGCAGGATTAGCAATAAACTTTAATAAAACGGAATATCTAACAACAAAGGACGGAAACGTGGAGAATCTAGAAGTAGATAACGAAATAATAATCAAAGGAACCGATAGATTTAAATATCTAGGAACCATCATTTCAAAAAACGCAACATCAGAAGAAGAGATTAAAGCTAGATTAGGACAAACGCGAACATGCATAAGACAATTAAATTCGATCCTGTGGGACAAGCACATTACAAAGAGAAACAAAACACGCATATACAAATCAATAATACAAAGCATAATGACATACGGGTCAGAAACATGGACGATCAACAAAAGAAATGAATCTAAAATTAACGCGGTAGAGATGGAGTATTGGAGAAGATGTTGTAGAGTGACACGTATGGAGAGAATAACCAATGAAGAAATAAGAAGCAGAATGAACATCAAAGAGAACGCAATAAATACCATTGAAGAAAAACGGTTAAAATGGTATGGACACATAAGACGAAGCGAAGATAATAGGTGGATAAAGAAAATAACGATCGTGGAGAGACGATGTGGGCGAGGCTATCGAGGACAGGGGTCTAACAGATGGAGACTAGGAAGATAGAAACGGATGGAATCAAAGGCTGAGAGAAGGAAGACAGCGTCAGCTGTAGAAAATCCTTGTTATATATATATATATATATATATATATATATATATATATATATATATATATATATATATATATATTAATATTAAACAAAACTATTATTTTATTACATTTATTTACTTAAAAAAGCATTTTACCAACCACATGGCAGCCTTGTAAGTATTAAAAGCGAGTTTTTTGTTGAAACTGAACATAAAACTTTATTTTTGAGATCAAGTCAGGATTAAGAACTTCAAAAAATACTGAAAATAATAGTTTTGTTCAATATTCATAAAAATTAAAAACAATTTTTTAATTGAGCTGTTGCACATATTTATTTTAAACAGCATTTTGCTACGTAGTTTAGTTAAAAGCGGTGTATGCGTGTTTTTTGTTAAACATGAACACCAAAACCTAATATTTTTAAGTTTTTATGATAATTGTAGATCCAAAACATTTAAAGATGTCTGAAATAATAGTTTTATTTCATAACTTTAATGATTATACAGTTTTACATTATTTATTAAAATGTATTTTTTTCAATTTAATAGTTTTCTGGCAAGTTTAAGGCTTGATTCATACTACGAGGCCGCTCTCGATACACTCTCGGTTCGATAAAATTTTCTCATATCCACATTGCTGTTCCGATATAGATCTCGCTTCCTTTTGTCTTCGTCGACGATTCAAGTTAGATTGGAGTAGTTAAGAAAAGGTCATATAACTTTTCAATTGAAGAATTAGCAATTATAGCTATTCTTTTAGACGATGTTTCAAAAATCATCGAAAAACGAAGGAAACCGAGAAGAAGGAAATGGGTACATCGAAGTTTAAGAAAAAGTGAAGGTGAATATTATACACTGTACCGTCATCTGATTGGCGACGAAGAAAAGTTTATAAAGTATTTTAGAATGGATTCTGGGACATTTGAAATGAATACCACATTTCGAAAAAGTATTATTCCCCGACAGAAACTTATGAAGTGTCTTTATTAGTTTTATTTACCAGATATTTTCACAGCTCTTTCTATTTCACTCCACATTTTTTTTCTTATAGTGATTGTCACTACAGTTAGGTGACTGTAAATCATACAACCCTGGCTTACCCTTCACTAATTCAATAAGCATTTCATCTAAAAGTTAGTAATAAAAATGTAGAATCATTAAGTCTGAAATTTTTCGTTTCTACTTAGTTATATTTTCAGGATAATGAAATATTAAGAGCACAATAGATCAGTCAATCGATAATACATAATGTCCACAATTTTTCACTCGCCATTATTTATTGATGTATTTTAATTTTTATTAATTTTTTACCTTACACGCATTTGTTGTCTAGTGCAGAACTGAGCGGGAACGAAGTGGAGCGGGATCAAAAATATATTCATGCTACCGCGACGAGCCATGACAGGTCCGATCTCGCTCCGATAAAATATTCTTTGAGATGAGTGTTATGAGATCGAAATCTGAGCGATAGTGATAGTATGAATACACTCATTATTTCTTCTGTAAACATATTTTATCGAACCGAGAGCGTATCTAGAGCGGCCTCATAGTATGAATCAAGCCTAAGTTTGTTTTCTGAAAAAACCCCACGGTAGATATCTTTTTTATATGATTTTTTTCAATTTAGCATAAAAAAATACTTAACAAAACACGGGTCTCACTTAAAAGACAGAAATTTTTTTTTGTATATCTGTGTAATTCGTAACCGTTCCATAATACACTTAGTAAGAAACTAGTATTATTTAGTTTTTTATTTTGTAAAAAGCCTAGTTTTCTTATGACAGCGTTTCGATTATTTATTCAGTCATACTCAGAGCCTAATAAAGTTTATTTTGCCATTTTTTTTTTACATGATGCCTAATTACGCTTATAAAGCCGGGTTTCCCACCAAACAGACAGTTTAAAAAAACAGTTCTGTTTTTAATAAACAAAACAAAACATGTTTTGTTTTTTTCAAACAGTTTCTGTAGACTGTTCCAAAAGTTTTGTTGCTAGTGTTTGTTCTCTTTTTCCCATTTTGTTTAGTCTCGCAAGAATGTCCTCCGACGACGATTTTTTTTATAATTAGCTGTGGTTTGTTTTTAATTAATGGCCAAAACAGAAAAAACCAAGATATTGGGTCAGTTCTCTATTAAAAAGGAGAGTTAATTACGGCACAGCAGAATTATTGGCTGATTTAAGCACGGGCTATATTGGGTTAAATGGGGAATTGAGGTCTTCCTTCCACAATTTTACCAGAATGTTAAGTAGCGATTTTGAATTGTTAATTAATTTGTTAGGACCTAAAATTGCCAGTCAACTTTTTTAATCATCATTGTAACTAAATACATACATATATATATATACGAGGCTGGTTTGAAAAATCCGTGCAAAAATGAAAACTACTTATGTGTTTGGGGGTAAACCTTTTTTATTTTTCGACATAGTTTCCTTTTAGGCTTATACACTTCGTCCAACGATGTTCTAGTTTGTTGATCCCTTCCGAATAATAGGATTTGTCCAAGTCTGCAAAATATCCATTAGTGTCTGCAATCACCTCCTCGTTTGAATAAAATCTTTGTCCCGCCAGCCATTTCTTCAAATTGGGGAACAAGTAGTAGTCCGAGGGAGCCAAGTCTGGAGAATAGAGGGGATGTGAAACGAGTTGGAATCCTATTTCCATTAATTTTGCGACCACAACTGCTGAGGTGTGTGCTGGTGCGTTGTCGTGATGGAAAAGGACTTTCTTATGGGCCAATCGCGGGCCTTGCAGCTCGGTTTTCAAACGGTCCAATAACGATGAATAATATTCACCTGTAATAGTTTTACCCTTTTCCAGATAGTCGATAAGGATTATCCCTTGCGAATCCCAAAAGACAGTCGCCATAACCTTTCCGGCCGAAGGAACGGTCTTCGCCTTTTTTGGTGCAGATTCCCCCTTGGTAACTCATTGTTTAGATTGTTGTTTGGTCTCAGGAGTATAGTAATGTATCCATGTTTCATCCACAGTGACGAAACGACGCTTAAAGTCCTCCGGATTATGCTGGAACAGCTGCAAACCATCCTTGCAACACTTCACACGATTCCGTTTTTGGTCAAGCGTGAGCAATCGCGGCACCCATCTTGCGGATAGCTTTCTCATGTCCAAATGTTTATGCAAAATATTATGTACCCGTTCAGTCGAGATGCCCACAGCACTAGCAATCTCACGCACCTTAACTCTTCTGTCATCCATCACCATATCATGGATTTGATCAATGATTTCTGGAGTCGTAACCTCCACAGGCCGTCCAGAACGTTCAGCGTCACTTGTGCCCATATGGCCAGTCCGAAAATTTTGAAACCACTTATAAACTGTTCTAATCGCAGGTGCAGAGTCACCAGAATGTTTATCAAGCTTCTCTTTAGTTTCCTGAGGCGTTTTGCCTTTCATAAAGTAATGTTTAATCACCACACGAAATTCTTTTTCGTCCATTTCTTGAAAATCACTCGACTTCCTTGATTCACACGAATGCCAAACACAAAGAAATACACCAATATGGCTGAAACTTGGTGTGCGTTCATTCAAGAGATGCTACTAACTAAACATGACCTCTCTCGGACTCGTATATATATATATATATATATATATATATATATATATATATATATATATATATATATATATACATATTTATATTTGAATAAAAAGTTTAACTAAATAAATATAAAAAATGGTATTTACTTTTTAAATGTTGACAAACTCTTTATAAAAATTGCATACATTTAATAAAAAGTTGATAACTAGTTGAAAGAGTACAAATGTCGCAGAGAACAAAACTACAACATTCAGGTGTTTCAACCAAACAGACTAAAAAACACGAACAAATTTGTTTTGCTTTGATATACCGACTTGAGATACTTCGGTGTCTGTCTGTCCCTCTGTCACGCTCGATTTTCTACGAAACTATTTGACATAGAAAGGTGAAACTTGGCTCTAATATAGGAATTGATGGCCTCATTAGAGCCGTCTAGTTTTGAAAATTAAATTTTGACTTAAGGGGTTAGTGTTGGAGATGAAATCGGAAGTGATATTTTATTTACCAGGTCAAGTAGGGTATCAAATGAAAGCTTGTAAAAAATTGCGAAAAATCGCTGTCCCCTTATTTCGAAAAGTACTATTTAAAAAAATGTTGAGAACATTCGGAATATTTTCCACAGGGCGTAGATTGAACGAAAATGATCACGAATGCATTACCTTTAATAATATATCTGGTATACAAAAAAAAAAACAAAAATCATCATCATTTGGGGTGTGTTTTGTAAAGTCATTAGCAATCGAAAAGGGATCATCTTTCACCGTGAAAACACTAGACCACATATCGCTAAACAGACACTGCAAAAACTTAGGGAGTTAAAATAGGAAATTCTCCAGCATAATAATACATTTTTTACTGAACAGTTCGCGACATGTTCTTACTTGACCGTCTGTAACTAACTAGGATGAATACTTATGGGATCATTTCGGTATCCGTCTGTCTGTCCATCTGTAACACCCGATTTTCTCCGAAACTATTTGACATAGAAAGTTGAAATTTGGTACTAATATAAGAATTGATGGCCTTATCGGAGCCGTGTAGTTTTGAAAGTTAAATTTTGACCCAAGAGGTTAGTTTTGGGGGGCGAAATCCGAAGTGAAAAAAATATTTTTATCAGATCATCGAGCCTGTAAAAACACGAATTCAAAAATATATATAATGTAATACTTGCGCACACTTTTCTTTGTATTATTTTTTAAAGATTGCGAAAAACCGCTGCTCCCCCTATCTCGAAAAGTACTGATCAAAAAATTTTGAAAATATTCTAGAATATTCTTCACAGGGTGGAGACTGAACGAAAATTATCACAAGTGCATTACCTTGAATAATTTATCTCGTACACTCGATAATTTTGACCTAAGTTTTGCAATGTGGCCTTGAAAGAAGAGTTCTGACTCTATGTGAAGACTCAAAAGCTTAACAGGATTGTTTTCTAAATCCTTACATAGTGACATGTTTTATTTAAGTTAAAATTTATTGTATTTTCAGATATTTGCTTATTTTTCTAAGCAGTGTCTAGTGTGGTGTCATCTGCACGTTATATAATATTAATGCTTTCTAGATATCACAAAAAGGATTGCCTCAAGTATTGGAGATTGTTCGTGAAATAGTAGGCGAAACGTACGGAAATTACTCCAAATTTCTACGGTGTAATCGCGAAAACTGCGATTTCCTAAAGAAAACCAGGATTCTTGAAACCTGAAAACGTTATTTTTTTTGTCTTATATCTTATGTTGCAAAATAAAAAATCCACTCTTGTTAATATGTCGTCACATTTATTATGAGGAAGTATGGTCTGCAGTGACGATTCTAAGCTGAAAGCGATTCCGTTTTCGTTTATTACTACCTCTAAAAGGCGAGCAGCAGTAAACCCCAACCGAAACAGTTTTCATTAAGTCTATAGTATTATTTTCTTCCTATTGTCTATCAAAACAACGACTTTTTCCATGAATTAATGCCACGTTATTAGACCTGTTTTTAAATGGGATAGTCTATCTATCAATCACTGTCACCTCATATTATTATTATTATAACAATTCAACAATTGGAATGTTCTATTCGGTTCTCAAAGTTACACAACGTGCCAATGGTACCGGTACCTCTAGGTATACACATATTGTTTTATTTTTTCATAGTTTTCAATTGTATTACTTAATAGATCATTTTAGAACATTTTGAAACAATAATAGGTTTATCTGATGGGTCATTTAAGGTTAAATCGTACAGGGAAAAAAACTTAATCACCAGTTAAATTAAATAAAGAAACATATGTTTACACTATTTGGTTAAAAATTGTTGCCGGAAACATATTCAGTCAGCCGTGCGTGCATAAGGTGTATTGACTTTTATTCTTTAAATTACACAGCCCCACAAAAAAAAAGTTCATTACCACGAACCAAAATACATGTATCTAGTGTATACCAGGCGTACAAGTATGAAATGCGGATTTTTTTTCTAAAATAACATGTTAAATTCGGAAGAATGATAAAAAGTGTTTTATTCAAAGTATGCTCCATCGCTTGTTATACATATTTCCCATCTTTCGGGCAATTTGTGAATACCACGCCAGTAAAAATCTTCCCCTTTTGCTGCGAACCATTCATCGAGCCATTTTTTCACATCTTCGTACGAACCAAAGCGCTGCTCAGCAAGTGCGTGACCCATCGATGCAAACAAGTGGTAATCGGAAGGAGCCAGGTCTGTTGAGTAAGCCCCATGGGGTAGAACTTCCCAGCTGAGTACTTCCAACGTGTCGGGAACTGGTTTTGCCGTATGTGATCTAACATTGTCATGAAGAAAAATGACTCTGTGTTGCCTCTTTCGGTATTCTGGCGTTTTTTCAAGCAGCGAATGGTTCAAATCGGTCAATTGTTGTTGGTAACGTTTAGTATTAACCGTTTCCCCAGGTTTTAACAGCTCATAATAGACCTCGCCCCTCTGGTCCCACCAAACACAGAGCATGGTCTTTCTGCCAAAGCGATTCGGTCTTGCGGTCGATGTGGTGGTGCGCCTGGGTCTACCCGTGATTTTTTGCGCTTGGGATTCTCAAAATAAATCCACTTTTCATCCCTTGTAACTATACGATGCAAAAAAAACTTCCTTTTGTACCGAGCGAGCAAAATGTCACACGTGTTTTGCGCTTTTCCATTTGCCTGTTGTTCAAGTCATGTGGTACCCATCTACCGGTCTTCTGAATCTTTCCCATTTCTCGTAGCCGATTGGAAACTTGCTGACTAACGCCCAATTGCTCGGCGAGTTGTTTTTGTGTTTGCGAATCATCTTCGTCCAACAATACTTGCAATTCCACATCTTCGTATTTTTTTGGCAGTTTTCCACGTTCCTTGTCTGCAACATCGAAGTCACCACTTTTGAAACGCCGAAACCATCGTTCACACGTATCTTACGATGGAGCATGTTCACCATAAGCTTCTCGAAGTTAGCGGTATGATTCAACAGCAGTTTTTTCAAATGAAAACAAAAAATTAATGCTGTCTGCGAATACTCTTTGTTCGGTATAAATTTCGACATATTGAACACAACACTATGCACACACTTTTCCAATTTATCACTCATGCGCGTCTGACACTTGTTAATGACACAACAAAATGGCGCAGTGTCAAATCTTTATAGCACAAACTGCCTTGGTGTACCATCTGTTGTCTGAAATCCGCATTTTATACTTGTACACCTGGTATGTAAAGATTTATCGTGTCATTTCTTTTTTGGCCAAAAACATCCCTTGAAATGGGCTAAAACTATAGTGATAATGTAATGACTCTTAATGAAGTGTGTAGAGAAAAGAATACGCATTCAAACCACAACAAGCTATTTCTATTAATTAAACCAAAATCCACCCATATAGAGGGTGAAAAGTAGGGGAAGAGTGGCATGAATGTGTCATGTTTTGAAAGAGCCACTTCCAATTACGCGGTAGTTTTCGAACGAATGTTGTACGAATCACTGTTTTAAAATAGCAACACTGGATGGCTGTCGCCCACAAATATTTGACAAATAAATGGAAGTACTTCTCTCTTCAGAACTACTAGTTTTACCAAAACGAATGTAAGCACATTTTTTGAAAAACCTATTGATGTTTACTCAAGATATAATTTTCCAATACATATGATTTTTAATGCAGATGAAACAGGCTGTAACACTGTAACCAATTCTCCCAAAACGATTGCTGAAAGAGCATCGAAACAAGTCGGACAAGTGACATCAAGCGAATGAGGGACTTTGGTGACAACTTTGTTTTCCATTAATGCTACTGGTGGTTTTTTATGACCTATTTTTGTATTCCCACGAGTGAATTACAAAGACATAATGCTAACTAATGGTTCACCAGGTGCTCTTGGATTGGCAAATATTTCAGGATGGATGAATGAAGAATGTTTCATTAAAGCCTTGGAACATTTTATGGCGCATGTGAAGCCCTCTAAGAAAAATCTGGCATTGATCTTAATGGATAATCACAGTTCACATGTTAATCTCCAGAGAAAACTCTATTGTAATAGTCACATTCCCGCCATACTGCAGCCACAACCTACAGCCACTTGACGTCACAGTAAATGGCCCCTTCAAAACCAGGTATCGGATTGCTATGAATGAGTGGATGTTGTCGAATCCTGGTAAAACAGTGACCATTTATCAAGTTGGACAATTTGTGAAAGATCTGTCAGCTTTCAGTCCTAACAATATTTCGCAAGGTTTTCTCAAAACGGGGATTTATCCCTTGAACTCGAACATATTTGGCGACGAAGAGTTTCTGTCATCATTTGTGACTGATAGATCTGATCAATCTGCAGAGGTCGATTCGGATAAGGAAAACGATAATGACGTGACTGAAATTAAAGAGAATTTGGGACCTTCTTCGCATTCACCTGATTCTGCATCTTCACTTCCTGTTCTAAGAACGTCAGAGCAACAAATTATATCACTAGACTATTTGAGACCGCCTCCACCTTCGCCTGCTTCTGCTCTTGTACTTTCAGTACCGAGCACTTCAGGACAACAAATTATCTCACCACAAATGATTAGATCATTTTCAAAGGCAGGCCCTAGAAAAAAGACTGTTTTGTAATAACCGGAAAACGTCAATATATAATAAAAGACTGCTTTTAGTCAATTTCCACTAGTTTATTTATAATTGTGATGACGTGTTTCGCTGTCGATGCAGCTTCTTCAGATCTACATTTTACACTGTCAAGTTAGGTTTAATGTTTACAATTTTATATAATTTCTTAATTATAATATTTCGCCTCATTAAATTATATTGATAGTATTGGAAAACCCACACAGACAAGAAATTAGGAGAATAAATTTAATAATGGTGAATTGTTTAAATCTACCTGGTCGTTGAGTAAAGTACCTGTAGTCCTTAATCGACTTATTTGCATTGTCTCTAAAAGGTTTGGTTTCAAACCTTTTTATTGGGTATGTAAAATTCTTATTAAATGTCTGATTCTCTGGTAAAAGATGATTAACATATGTTGAATTAGAATTTTTATGGATGAAACTTTTTTCGTGTTCTGTAATTCTTTGTATAAATGTACGTCCAGTTTGTCCTATGTATATTTTAGGACATGTTAATTGATATACCCCTGATTTATTGTCTTTATTGATTTGTGGTTTGTAGTTTTTGAGATATTTCCCTATAGTATTGTTAGTCTTGTAAGCTATGTTGATATTTTTTAATTTAAAAATTTTCCCAGTTTTTCTGTTGGTTTGCCAAAATAGGTTAAGCATTTAAATGTGGTTTTTCTGTTCTTAAAACCTGAGTATATTTCTGAGATAGCCTTGTTTCTAAGTTTTTTCCTAACGATGTTATCGATTAAAGTAACTGAATAGCCGTTGTTAACGGCTACTTGTTTTATGCAGTTTAATTCTTTAGTAAAATTGTCTTCTGATAAGGGGATATTAGTAAGTCTGTGTATAAAGCTATGATAAGCCGCGAGTTTATGATGGTTAGGGTGGTGAGAACTATTGTGAATTGTGGTATCTGTATGATAGGGTTTGTGATATATTGCAAATTCATGTTTTTTCATGGTTTTACGGATTGTTAAGTCTAGGAAGTTGATTTTCCCTTCGACTTCTTCTTCCATTGTAAAACTGATATTTCTATGTAAAGAATTAATGTACTGTAAAAAGTGAGTTAATTGTCTGTCCGTACCTGTAAAGCAAACAATTATATCGTCTACGTATCGATACCAGTATAGACAATTATTACTATTGTTATTATGTTAAATATCATTGTTTCAATACTGTCCATGAAAATTTCAGCAAGTAATGTGCTTACCCAATTATAAATAAACTAGTAGAAATTGACTAAAAACAGTCCTTTGTTATATATTTATAATGAATTTCCATCAAGAAGAAGCTACAACCCTCCGAAAATCGGAAAATGTCATCTGCCATTGTAACGGATACTCCAGAAAAAGACAACATAGAAGAGAAGGAGGCAAATGCAAGCCAAAACAGGAAAAATGTTAAGAAAATGACGACAAAAAAATCTATAAAAGCGTGTACTAAGAAGTCAAAAACAAATAATAACACAGATTCTGATTCAGCAGATTCTGACACTTTAGTATCGTCACAAGTTAAGAAGAAAGTCTCAGTAAAGGGTTTTAATAAAAGGGGAAAAAGACAGGATGATTGTGTAGTTTGCAAAGAAAATTATAGCAATAGCAATCAGAAGTGGTCCTAGTGCAAAATTTGGCCCGGTTGTGCACATGAATCCTGTGGTGTAAAAGGGACATTGCATTATTTTTGCCAAAAATGTTTTTTGCATTATTTATTACATTATTTATTTTTGATTACATTTTTAATTTTACCAATTTTATAAGCTCCTAAAAATACTGTATGCAATTGTTAATCTCAAAGGGTCAGCCCTTTGAGATTAACAATTGCATACTCTTCTCTCTTCTTAGATTTTTAAAAAAGACTTTATAAAGAATTTGCGCAAATTAATACTTTCTGCATAATAATTTATAAAAAACTATTTTTAATAATATTTTTGTTAATTTCCGGTTAAAGTCTCTATAACAGGGATTTAGCGCTTTCGTAACTTATGTTGGCTCTTTCAATGCCTATGTGTTATGAAAGAGTCGAATTCCATTTTTTTTTTGTAAATGATTAAAAGTTTATGTATATTGTTGCTTTTGGGTTTGTGGTTTCTTTATAACTTTACGTACATAAAGAAATAAATAATAATTTATAATACAAATCTTATTATTTAATAATTTCCTTTTCAAAACTAGCTCTCCCATGCCACTCTTTTCTTACATCCAAAACTAAATAACGCGCGTGAGTTTAAATAACATATACAAAGGACAAATTCTAAAGCTCTTAGGACAAAATATCTGAATCTGGTGTGACAACCAGATATTACCCTTAAAGTTGAGACTCACCCCTACAGGGTGTAAAAATAACCCCCACCTATGGAGGTATCTCATAAGATTCAATAATAAATAAAAAAGTTCAGGCTTTTGTAGTTTTAGGCAGGGTGAACAAATATGGAGTAGATTCGCTTGAATCACTAAGACACGACTATAAACTACCCTTAAAGGGTAGTAGAAACTACCCCTACGCTCTAATGATGCACATGGATGTTACTGAAATTCGGAAAAGGTAAAGTACTTTTATCTTATTGTACCAAACATTCCAGACAATAGATCATCTTCCTAATAAGGTCGAAAATCATCCCTAGGGGGGGGGGGAACTACCCCCTATGATTGATGGATCTTAGAAGTTCTAGCATCTGAGAAAAAAATACAGGCTGTATTTGTCCTTCCTGCCTGAGACTATGAAAGCCTGTATTTTTTTGCTCAGATGCTAAAACTTCTAAGATCCATCAATTCAAGGGGGACCCCACTCCTAGGGATGATTTTCGACCTTATTAGGAAGACGATCTAGTTCTTGAATGTTTGGCTCAATGAGATAAAAGTATTTGATCCATCCACGTGCATCATTAGAGCGTAGGGGTAGTTTCTACCACATTCTAAGGGTAGTTTATAGTTATGTATCGGTGGTTCAAGCCACTTTACTCCATATTTGTTTGCCCTACCTAAAATTACAAAACCCTGAACTTTTTTCGTCATTATTGAAACTTATGAGATATCTTCGTAGGTGGGGTGGTTTTTACATCCTATAGGGGTGAATCTCAACCCTTTAAGAGTAATGTATGGTTGTCACACCAGATTCAGATATTTTGTCCTAAGAGCTACAAGAATTTGTCCTTTGTACACGTTATTTAAACTCAAGTGCGTTATTTGACTTTCAGAGGTACTTTTCACCCCCTATAAGGATGGATTTTGGTTTAGTTAATAAAAATAGCTTGCTGTGGTTTAAATACATATTCTCTTCTCTAGACTATAAAATATCTACCATTTTTCACACTTTATTAACCCTGCGGGCCGGGCGCCGCCGACTAAATCTCCAACCAGGGCGCCGGGTCTCGCAAACCCATCAATAAAAAATCTTGTTAAAAAAAAAAAAGTGATAAATTAATATTTTATTGAAAAAAAAATACACATTTTTAAATACAAAACCTTATATTATAAAACTGGTTTAAGTATACACAGTCAAAAATCTAATTTTTAAATATTTGTTGTCAAAAAAATTAAACATTTCCTAAAAACTACAAACAAAATAACTTGAAGATTAAAAAAAAAAATTTTTAGTAAAAACATTGTAAAAATATCATAAATCAACAGATTTTATTGATTCATTGCAATTTCTGAGCACTCAGAACACCATGCATGGATATGAGTAAGACATACAAATTTTCCACATTTTTTGCAAAAATATTTGGTTTTTGAATCTTTTTTACAAAAAAAAAAAAACATCTTTTTCTGTTACCTGGTTGGACTTCTTCATTTCTATTGGGTTCTTGTGTTCCAGCAACTTCTTGTCTTCTTTCCCTTACCGACCTTGGAACATTTGTTTCATAAGAACGTCGCTCCAAGTGTTCTTTTGTCAAGGATAGTCCAACATCTCTTAGATATAATCGTCTTTCAATCTTATAAGTTTTATTATTGTAAGCAAAAATAATTTGGGAATTTACACCACCCATATTCATAATTGAAAAAAAAATAACCATCGGCCACCTTCTTGTATTCCTTGCTACGTTATAGGTAGCAGACAATTTGTCGAGATTATCTACACCTCCTTTGGTATGATTGTAATAAGTAATTATATCGGGTTTGCATTTTTTCTGCCGTAGAGGGATCAATCCTATCATCGTGATGTAAACTGGATATAAGATTAACATTTCTATATTTCTTTGGAATATATGACACGATAGTCATAATTTTTTGAAAGCCAAATATTGAAGAAAATTCAGGGCGAGCTCTTGTGTTGGAGAATTCTAGAGGCAATTCCCTTTTATTTTTTTTTTATTGTACCCACGTACGTGGTTTTATGCTCCACAAGTAATTTTTTTACCAATTCAACACTGGTAAATCAATTATCACACGTAAGATTACGATTAGTCCCAGATATAGGTTCTATTAGTCTCAAAACTATACTTTGTGGATCGTTAGGGCGTTCATATATACCTTCAGGCTGCTTTCCGACGTAAACCTCCAGATTTGAAGCATAAGATGTAGAGGAATCAACTAAAGCAAATATTTTTATACCGTATCTGTTAGGTTTACTTGGAATATACTGTTTGAAATCACATCGCCCCCTAGATGCCTCAAGCTTTTCATCAATTGTTGTGTTTGCTCCAACAGTATATGTGTTTTTACAGTTTTCAACAAAAAGGTCAAATAGGCTTCTGATTGGAGCTAGCTTGTCAAATTGTTTCCTTGCTTCTCTTGTCGTCAAGTCATCAAAACGAAGGCATCGAAGAAGAAAATGAAATCGATCGTGAGACATTACCAACCAAAATCTTTCAATCCCGAGTTCGTTTCTCTGCCATAGCTCTTTTGTATTAAGTCGTCCACTTTTGAGGGTCCCCGCCAAATATAATAATCCAAGAAAAGCTTTTATTTCACAAATGTCCATGGGTTTCCCTCTTCTCTCTCTTGCATAATTTTGAGCCAATCCAGAAATGTAGAGATTTGTGTTTTCCACTATAATGTTAAGCATTTCATCTGTGAAAAATAATGACCAACACTCCATGGCTGTTTTGGCGTTTTTCCCACAGTTCCTGACGCCTGGTAGCCGAACAATAATATTTTCTTTTCTCGTTCTTACGGTTTTGTTTGGACAATGTTTTTGCCATCGCGTGGTTCCGTTTTTACCAATGAAAGCTGGAATTCTTGGTAATTTTGCAAGAGGTACATTGTCATCACTGCTATCATCGCACTCTTGTTCTGATTCACTATCGGTACTTCGGGTTTCTACTATATTTTCTTCTAAAGCTAACTCCTCTTCTTCGCCATCCGGCTCATCATCTGAATCAGCTTCTTCCCATAATTGGCGGAGTTTCTCCTGCTCTTTCTCATAATAAGTAGACATCGCTGCTAAACAAAAGAGATACTATTTTTTATAAAATAGTAACTAATAAATAATTAATATGCATAAAATAATGCAAAATAAATTTTATTTATGCTAACTTACCGTTGAAAAGTAAAACCAGCCGAATGTAAAAAGAAAAGCGCAAACCGGGGCGCCGGGTCTCACAGACCAAAATCAAAATAATTTAAAAACTAAAATACGTACACAACCACCGATTGTTATGCGGGTATTGAGGCCAAAAATGAACAGGTAGACGAACCGCTAAGCGGTTGAAACGATGTTACGAAAATTGCCGACTGATTGTCGGAGCGTCGGGTCTCAGAGGCTAGGCGCCCCGCCCGCAGGGTTAAGAGTCATTACATTATTACTAGAGTTTTAGTCCATTTCAAGGGATATTTTTGGCCAAAAAAAAAAATGACACGATAAATCATTTTTTTATCTATGGATTCGAATTCAGCGTCGAAAAATACACTAGATTCATGTATTTTCGTTCGTGGTAATGATTTTTTTTGTGTGGCTGTGTTATTAACACATATCATAATTACCTTGACTAGGTGATCCGAATATGGATCCTTGTGGTGATGGAGATCCGTATACTGACCCGGTGTTTGGAGTTGACGAACTATATAAAGACCCTGTTGATCCAGTGTTAGAAGTAGACCAAACATCCTACAAAAAATAATTATAATTACAAATATAGTTAACAGTTCTTCTAAATCTTTAACTAAAGACTGCAATCTTTGTTGAAATTGTAAAGTTTTGACAACGTTTTCGGAATTAACTCGATGTATCAAAGACATAATCAAAACTGAAGTGAGTAAAGTCAGTCTAGATTTCCAATACATCTTTAAATGAAGTATTTTTAAAAGAATTATAGAGTCAGTAACAAACCACAAAGCGTAGTTATTTATTTTTATAAAACACGATGTGAAACTTGGATTTCAACCGTGACAACATTGCTTCAAACTATCAATTCCACTCCTTTGTCAAAAATTCACTGAAATGCTTTTAGTAAGTTTATCAGTGACGTGGACACTAAAAGTGCAGGTTTTTTTGCGCTAAATTTTTCAGTTATCAAAGGGAAGCGCCATTTATGACTGTTTTTCTGTAAGCTTTTTTATTATAATAATAAAGCTCTATATTAGATTAAATAAATATATCAATGCCAAACACGCAGATATCTGAGCAGCCAGAATATATAGGAATTTGCCAGTTTTAATATGTCTTACTTCACAAAAATAAAAAAATATAGGGATTTGTTGGAAAACAAAACACTAAGCTTTGAATTGTTGTGGCTGTTACTTGATGGAAATTCATAACGAATGTAATGAAAGACTGATTTTGTCAAATTTCCACTTTATTTAGTTTCACAGAAACTGTATGACGCGTTTCACTATACTATAGCTTCGTCTGATACAAAATGATATTTGAATATTAATGTTTTTACATTTATACAAATACCCTAAGGCAGATAGGTAATAAAATTAATACTATATGCTAATAAATATTGCTGGGAAATCCATTCTGAATATTAATTGTATAAATTGAGGAAAGGAAAGTTACCATGGGTCAGCGAGGTATCTTTTTATTCGTTTAAGATAATGTCTGAATTTTTAATTCTATTTATTTCTAAATTTTCTAATAGGTTTAATTTGACGCTTTGTTTTGTATGTGTAAAATTTTAAATTTATCGTCAAAAAGATGAGTTGATTCTGTTAAATGATTACTGTAAGCTGAGTCGGTTTTGTTTTTTAAATAGCTTCTTTTATGTTCTGAAATCCGAGTTTCGAATGAGCGACCTGTCTGACCTATGTAACTTTTATGACAAGAACCACAATTCAACTAATACACACACTCCAGATTTTTTTTTTGATCTATTTTATTTTTCCTTTGCGTTTTTAATGAATTTTCCTAACGAGTTGTTTGTTCTAAAAGCTATGTTGATATTATATTTGTTTAAGTGACTTTTAATTTTTTCTGACGTGTTACCAATACAGGTTAAAACATTATATTTTTTACCTGTGTTTTCTTTCTTGGGGTATACTAAAGAAATAGCTTTATTCAGGAGAATATCCGTTGTTAACAGCAATTTGTTTTATTAGATTTAATTCTTTGTTAAAATCATCTACAGATAAGGGGACACTTACAAGTCTATGCAACATACTGTGGTAAGCTGCCAATTTGTGTTGTAGGGGGTGAGCTGAATTTATGTTTATTGTAGTATCTGTATGTGAGGGTTTGTGAAAAATAGAGAATTTGTGTTTGTTGTAACCAGGCTCAATTCTAAACAAAAAATTAAAAAATAAAGCTATTTCTTTAGTATACCCCAAAAAAGAAAACACAGAGAAAAAATATAACACGGTAACACGTCAGAGAAAATTAAAAACCACTTAAACAAATATAATATCAACATAGCTTTTAGAACAAACAACTCGTTAGGAAAATTCATTAAAAACGCAAAGGAAAAACAAAAAAGATCAAAAAAATCTGGAGTATATTAGTTGAATTGTGGTTCTTGTCACAAAAGTTACATAGGTTAGACAGGTCGCTCATTCGAAACTCGGATTTCAGAACATAAAAGAAGCTATTTAAAAAACAAAACCGACTCAGCTTACAGTAATCATTTAACAGAATCAAACAATCTTTTTGACGATAAATTTAAAATTTTACACATACAAAACAAAGGCGTTAAATTAAACCTATTAGAAAATTTAGAAATAAATAGAATTAAAAATTCAGACCTTATCTTAAACGAACAAAAAGATATCTGTCTGACTCATGGTAACTCTCCTTTACTCAATTTATACAATTAATATTCAGAATGGATTTCCCAGCAATATTTATTAGCATATAGTATTAATTTTATTACCTATCTACCTGAGGGTATTTGTATAGATATAACAACATTCAAATATCATTTTGTATCAGACGAAGCTATAGTATAGCGAAACGCTTCATACAGTTTCTGTGAAACTAAATAAAGTGGAAATTTGACAAAATCAGTCTTTCATTACAAACACTAAGCTTGTTTGTGTGTTATTTGTATAATATTCACGACATAAAATCGTCATAAAATATTCAAAATTTTTGGCACGAAATGTCCCGGCTAAAAATGTATAAACATATGTACAAAGTTTCGAGTCCAAAAATATATTATGAAAAACAACAACAAATAAATGTAAAAAAGCATAGTTGTATTATACGTAGATAGAGTTTTATGAGTTGATACGAATACCTGTTATCTTTAAGGTTATTAAGTGAATAATACAAAATAAATGGCGATTATATATTGTTATTGTACTTAAAACTTTTTTTTTTAAATATGTTTTTAAATGTTTACATTATTTTTTATCGGGTTAAATGGACCACTGATGAAAACTATGTCGCCTCCTTGTCTACAAGATAACTTCACAAAAAATAATCCAATGTGCAAAAATAAAAATTAATCTTGTAAAATAAAGTAACACATTATTTTATAATGCACGAAAAAACTTTTTTTTTTATGGGTCTAGCACACGTGCTGAAGGGAAGTCCTTAATGCGCTCCAGGAGCGGCATGTGTGCGGAAAAATCAAATTTACGTCACTATCAAATATCTTACCTGTTGCTGCTCTTTCTGCTGTTTCATTTCGTTATCTAGATCTTTCAACGCTGCATACTTATCGTTTTCTGGAGATGTTGTGGAATTTTTTATCTGGGCGGCAGCTACGCCGTTGAATAGGCCGTTTTGCTGATTTGGGGGTGCCGGCTGTGCAGTCCAGGCGTTTAGGGTTGACGGAGTTGGCATACCTAAAATAAATAAATAATAAGGTAACGTCACATACACTTCCGAAAAATCTAAAAACTATGTTTTTTTTTACGCGGACTATATTTGAGCGGCCGGTACGCCGGGTTTGTCAGAGATGCTGCGCAAGTAGAATAGAATTACATCTTAATAATAATAGGGTAAAATATGTGTAATATCTCTGAAAAATTCGTTCAGGGTCATTTTAACGCGCTGGCGGTAGCGACGTTATATTGCATGTGTTTGTCTTTCTGTAGCGATAGGTTGTTTAGTTTGGTCTTCGACAACTAAACGTAACATAAAGTTTATTAAGAATGGCCTTGTAATTCAGCCACTGCTTCTACATGTGACTATTTTTTGTGAAAACTCTTTAAATGAGGAAAATACCAGATGTACAAGTATGAAATGCGGATTTCAGACAACAGATGGTGCACCAATGCAGTTTGTGCTATAAAGATTTGACGCTGCGCCATTTTGTTGTGTCATCAACAAGTGTCAGACGCGCACGAGTAATAAATTGGAAAAGTGTGTGCGTAGTGTTGTGTTCAATATGTCGAAATCTATACCGAACAAAGAGCATTCGCGGACAGCATTAATTTTTTGTTTTCATTTAAAGAAAACTGCTGCTGAATCATACCGATCACTTCGAGAAGATTATGGTGAACATGTTCCATCGCAAGATACGTGTGAACGATGGTTTCGCCGTTTCAAAAGTGGTGACTTCGATGTTGCAGACAAGGAACGTGGAAAACCGCCAAAAAAATACGAAGATGTGGAATTGCAAGCATTGTTGGACGAAGATGATTCGCAAACATAAAAACAACTCGCCGAGCAATTGGGCGTTAGCCAAGAAGTTGTTTCCAATCGGCTACGAGAGATGGGAAACATTCAGAAGACCGGTAGATGGGTACCATATGAGGTGAACGACAGGCAAATGGAAAAGCGCAAAAACACGCGTGACATTTTGCTCGCTCGGTACAAAAGGAAGTCGTTTTTGCATCGTATACTTACATGGGATGAAAAGTGAATGAATGAGTGAATTTATTGTAAGAATCCCTAGCGTAAAAATCATGGGTAGACCCAGGCGCACCACCCACATCGACCGCAAGACCGAATCGCTTTGGCAGAAAGACGATGCTCTGTGTTTGGTGGGACCAGAGGGGCGTGGTCTATTATGAGATGTTAAAACCTAGGGAAACGATTAATACTAAACGTTACCAACAACAATTGACCAATTTGAACCGTTCGCTGTTTGAAAAAAGGCCATAATACCGAAAGAGGCAACACAAAGTCATTTTTCTTCATGACAATGCTCTATCACATACGGCAGTGGAAGCACTCAGCTGGGAAGTTCTACCTCATGCGGCTTACTCACCAGACTTGGCTCCCTCCGTTTACCACTTGTTTGCATCGATGGGTCACGCACTTGCTGAGCAGTGCTTTGGTTCGGACGAAGATATGAAAAAATGGCTCTATGAATGGTTCGCAGCAAAAGGGGAAGATTTTTACTGGCGTGGTATTCACAAATTGCCCGAAAGATGGAAAAAATGTATAGCAAGCGATGGAGCATACTTTGAATAAAGCACTTTTTATCATTCTTCAGAATTTAACATGTTTTTTTAGAAAAAAAATCCGCATTTCATACTTATACACCTGGCAATATTGTTTTCTTGTCGCCCTTTGGATGCATCTTTCCCTTCCTCTGGAGAGCCATGAAACGCCACTGTACATGACTGCATTACTAGTAAACACAGGAACTATATAATTTCAACTCATTATTAAGACATTAAAAAGGTAGGTATCTGTAACTTAAAATTAATATATCTACGAGGATGTGGGCGATATTTTTAAAGTAAAAACAAATAAGATAGTGCCAAATGAAGTGAACAAAACATAAAAAAACTTTAAATAACTTTTTCCAAGGTTAGATTTTAGATATAGCCGAGTAATATGCTAATCATTCTGAAACCAAGTCAAATTGTTCAAAAAGAAAATGCAATACCGTATTCGGAAAAGGTTAAAATAACAAATAATTTCAGCTGAATTAAATTGTACATAAATACTTAAAACGAAAAGTTAGTAATAAAAAACGTGGACTATAAACCTAACCAAAAATAACCGGTCAAGTGCAAGTTAACCTTGCGCAGTTAGTGTTCTGTACGTTGATTGCTTTTAAAATAAAAAAATTTTGTTACGGAGGTATAAAATGATCAGTGACTTCACAAAACACACCCCAGTTTTCAACAAAGTTTGTTTCCGATCTTTACTGAAAACTGATGACCTAGAAATTATTGTTTTTTATATATACCAGATAAAATATTTAAGATAATGCACTCGTGATAATTTTCGTTCAATCTACACCCTGTGGAGAATATTCCAGAGTTTTTTCAAAATTTTTGGATCAGTACTTTTCGAGATAGAAGGGGAGACAGCGATTTTTCGCGATTTTGTCAAAATAATAGAAAGAAAAGTGTGCGCAAGTATTACATTTATATATATATATATATATATATATATATATATATATATATATATATATATATATATATATATATATATATATATATATTTTACTCATATTTTACTCGTGTTTTTACAAGCTTTCATTTGACACCACACTCGATGATCAAATAAAAATTTTTTTTTTCAAAACTACACGGCTCTGATAAGGCCATCAATTCTTATATTAGTGCCAAATTTCAACTTTCTATGACAAATAATTTCGGAGAAAATCGGTCAGACAGACAGACCGACACCGAAGTCATCTTATAAGTGTTTCGTACGGAACACTAAAAAGACTAGTCAAGCGCGAGTCGAAATCATTTTAATAATACTACAATGTGGAGCTTTTGCAATTGGTAAGTTAATTAGATAGATGGACATACCACTAAAATAATAATGTAGCTACACATCACAAAAAGTTTATTTTTACTTACACTTTAAAAGGTGTTTTAAACATATCGGACAATTTTTAGTGTTCCGTACGGAACACTTATAAGATCACTTCGGTGTCTGTCTGTCTGTGCGGCTGTCACACCCGATTTTCTCCGAAACTATTTGACGTAGAAAGTTGAAATTTGGTACTAATATAGAAATTGATGGCCTCATCTGAGCCGTGTAGTTTTGAAAGTTAAATTTTGACTTAAAGGGTTAGTTTTGGGGGGTGAAATCGGAAGTGAAAAAAAAATTTACTAGGTCATCGAGTGGGGTGCCAAATGAAAGCTTGTAAAAACACGAGCTCAAAAATATATATAATGTCTTACATGCGTACACTTTTCTTTGTATTATTTTGAAAAAATTGCGAAAAATCGCTGCCCCCCTCTATCTCGAAAAGCACTAATTCAAAAATTTTGAAAAAATTCTGGAATATTCTCCACGGGGTGTAGATTGAACGAAAATTATCACCTTTAATAATTTATCTGGTATATAAAAAAAAAAAATTCAAGGTCATCAGTTTTTAGTAAAGATCGGAAACAAACTTTGTTGAAAATTCATTTGGGGTGTGTTTTGTGAAGTCACTAATCATTTTTATACCTCCGTAACAAAAATGTTTATTTCAGAAGCAATCAACGTACGGAACACTAATTGTGCAAGTTCAACTTGCACTTGACCGGTTATTTTATCTATAAAGTCTACATCTGAAATTTATTCTTTAACGTACTCACGTATTTCGTTGGTCGAGAGCATATATTTTGTTCGATGTAATTTTAAAAGAGAGGATTGTAGTTTTTTAATCATTATATAATTTTTTTTTGTTAGTTCACCATAAAGTGGATTGTATTCTTTAGTGTGAGATAGTCAAATTTAGTTTTAATTTTAGAACTCCATGTTTGCAAGGAAGATACTGGCTCACTGAAAAATCATATGGTTTTTTGGTTGTGCTGCCATCTCTCGGAAAGTCTTGGGACTTTTTACCCCATGTAGTATAAGTTATTAAATTAATTTAGAAAATATTCAGCTGTTTCTTATTAATATGCTATTATTTACTTTCTTCTCTATTTGCTAAAACTATGCATCATTATACTTCATTAGATTATTAATAATATAGCGAACGCTGGTTAACCAACAAATATTTTAAATTTTAGAAATCTGATAACACTTAATTCAACCAAATCGTAACTGCGTTCCAGTCACCGTTTCTCGAGTCCACTGTTAATCTTAGATCGCATTTAGATGTAAACAAGCCTTATTTACTTTAAGACACACTGTATATATATATATATATATATATATATATATATATATATATATATTACTTACTTACTTATTTACTTTAAGACACACTGTATATATATATATATATATATATATATATATATATATATATATATATATATATATATATATAACACATGGGCTGAAAAGTCCCAGGCCTAACAAAGAAAACACGGTTTTTTTGGTTCAAAATTAGCTTTATTCATCAACGTAATCTCCATCAAGAGCAACGCAATCATTCCAGCGCCGCTCTAACATTTCAATACCACTTTTGTAGAACGATTTATATAATATTCACTGTTTGGTATTTCCTTTCTCAAGATAGTCGATGAATATTACACCACGCACATCCCAAAATACCGAGGCCATAACCTTTCCAGCCGATTGTTGTGCTTTCGGGCGCTTTGGACGAGGTTCACCAGTTGCTGTCCACTCAAATGACGATCGTTTTGATTCCGGAGTGAAGTGATGGATCCATGTTTCATCCATTATCACATATCGACGCAAAAATTCCGGTTTGTTACGTTTAAACATGGCCAAACACTGCTCAGAATCATCAACACGTTCTTGTTTTTGATCAACAGTGAGCAAACGCGGCACCCACTTTGAACAGAGCTTTCTCATAGTCAAATGCTCATGCAATATAAAGCCAACACGTTCTTTTGATATCTTTACGATGTCAGCTAACTCACGCAACTTCACTTTTCGATCATTCAAAACGATTTTATGGATTTTTTTGATGTTTTCTGGTGTTACCGCCTCATTTGGACGTCCACTGCGTTCTGCATCATCGGTGTCTCTACGACCACGTTTGAAGTCAGCAAACCAACGTTTTATTGTTGTTTCTGATGGAGCGGAGTCCCCATAACACTTTTCAAGCCATTGCTTCGCTTGAACGGTATTTTTTCCCATCAAGAAGCAGTGTAAAATTAAAACACGAAATTGTTTTTGATCCATTGTTTTGAAAATAACAAAAGTAGCGTCACTCTTAGCACAATAACTCACAAACTAATGAATAGAATATCATGAAATTTTAACAGCTGTCTTTTGAAGGTTAGTATTAACTGAAAAAAAGGTGACTGCAATAAAACTAGCGCCATCTATGTGTTAGGCCCGGGACTTTTCAGCCCATGTGTTATATATATATATATATATATATATATATATATATATATATATATATATATATATATATGTTCTTGGGGTAAGCGACCTTTGGAAAGGAACTAAAAAGTTTTTGACACCTTTTTAGCTACGCCAAGCTTTCGAAAATATTTCATTTTCTTCATCAGCGTTACAATTATAGTAGATTATATCAGTATTTTTGAGATTCAAAGCAAAGAACAACCCGCATGTTATTCATAACATTAAGGTACTTACTGCTAAGTGGTGTGTACAGGAATTATTATCCGTGGGGGCGCTTTATTACACTTATTCATCAGAAGAAACATGAGAAAACCTCGACATAATCCTGTCTGGGAAATATAATATGCTTTTACTCCATTTTGTTAGTATGGTACGAAAGAATTGTGTGGTTCTAAGGCGATTTTAATTTATAAAGGATTTTTTTATTATGTTTTCTTGTCATTTTTGCTAAGGGCAGCGTTCTTCTATCTCTTGGTTAGGTTGTGGTTAATTTATATTTGAGAGTAGAATGACGTTGACATTTTGTTTGGCTGTTATAAGATTGGAGAGTTAGTAGAAATCAGTGTGATTATTATTACAGAGATATGTCAGATATGTGGTATGAGTTTTCGTTTTGACTGCCCATTTCTAATAGATTGGAGAATATTAAACTCAGATCTCCAATGTCAGATTTTTTATTGATCGAGTTAGGTTCAAGATGGATCTCCACCATTTCCCTAAAGATTCTACTGCCGAAATTTCTCTCTCTACACAGGATTTTGGTTTCAGCAAAATCAAATTCATATGAAAATTGGCTAATATGCTGGGCAAGCGTGCAAGAGTTTTTTTTAAATCTGCAATCACTTTTATGGGAAGTGATTCTGTCTTTTAGGATCCTTGATGTTTGTTCTATATAGATTTTTTCACATTGAGAGCAGGGGATGCTGTAAACTACTTCTGAAACTTCGGTGATTTCATCTTTGTCTTTTAGAGAAGTGAAAATATTATTGATGGTTTTTTTGTGTTTAAAAGCAACTACCTAATTTAAAAATTGCTTCTTCTACTCTCAAATATAAATTAACTACAACCTAACCAAGAGATAGAAATACGCTGCCCTTAGCAAAAATGACTAGAAAACATAATAAAAAATCCTTTATAAATTAAAATCACGTTAGCACCACATAATTCTTTCATACCATACTAACAAAATGGAGTAAAAGCATATTATATTTCCCAGAGGTTTAGTCGAGGTTTTCTCATGTTTCTTCTGATGAATAAGTGTAATAAAGCGCCCCCACAGATAATAATTCCTGAACACACCACTTAGCAGTAAGTACCTTAATGTTATGAATAAAATTCGGGTTGTTCTTTACTTTGAATCTCAAAAAATACTGATAATCTACTATAATTGTAGCCCTGATAAAGAAAATGAAATATTTTCGAAAGCTTGGCGTAGCTAAAAAAGGTATAAAAAAACTTTTTAGTTCCTTTCCAAAGACCACTTACTCTAAGAACAAAAAACTGGTGTGTGTATGTGTATGTGTATGTGTATATATATATATATATATATATATATATATATATATATATATATATATATATATATATATATACAGTAGAACCCCGATTAACCGAGTCGCGATTATCCGAGCTCCGGATTAACCGAGCCAATCTAAGAACCTGATTATCCGAGGTACGCGCGTCTATGCTGCGTATTAACCGAGCTTCTAAAATATGTATGTACATATTTCCATTTAAAATCGTCTGGGCCTTCGGGGAATCCCCCTGGCCCGTGTGGGGGGTTCCCCTATTTATGTTTTGGGACTCTTTCAGAATGTAAATTTGCGTGAATGCAGTGCGTTATAGCGTTTACTACGGAGAAGTACGAGTATACTCACATAATTTATTTGGTTGGAGTCAAGTGTAATTAATACGAACTGCTTTGTTTGAATTTTTGTTTGTCGTATTATAATGGAGCAAAACAAGCGTAAAAGAATCGTCGTTCCTATTGAAGAAAAATTAAAAGCCATCAGAAGAATTGAAGCAGGAGAGACAATTAAAGTTGTTGCACGAGATTATGGAGTATGTGAGGTAACAGTTGGAGACTGGAAAAGAAACCGCACAAAAATAGAAGAGTGGTGTATAAATAAAGCCTCCTCGTCCTCAGGAAGAAAATCAATGAAAACCGCGACTATGAAAAGGTTAACGAAGCATTTTTGATGTGGTTTAACCAACAGAGATCAAAAGGTGTGCCTCTGTTAGGTCCAATTTTACAACAGAAAGCAATAATGATTAGTAGGCAATTCCCAGAGATATATCAGTGGATGGCTTGACCGCTGGAAAAAACGGTACGGTGTACAACAACCGACTGATGTGTCATCAATTGAGAAGTTTAAGCAGAATTTTAAAAGGCAAATCGAAGATTATGGATACACATGTGATCGAATTTACAACTGTGACGAAACTGGTCTGAATTATAAAATGCTTCCATCAAAAACATTGGCATCTCGACAAACGAAGTAAGGAAAGATTAACTATAATGGTATGTTCCAATGCATCTGGCAAGCACAAAATCCCACTGATGGTGATTGGCAAATCTGCACGTCCAAGAGCTTTAAAAGACATCTCACCCAAAGCCCTACCAGTCTATTACAAAAGTCAGAAGAGCGCATGGATGAATGCGACCTTATTTACTAACTGGTTTGAAGAAGAGTTCAAGAATTTTTTCCTCCAAATGTAACCAGCAGAATGCAATCAATGGATCAAGGCATCCTCGAAAACATTAAAAAAAATTATAGGCGTTTATATCTTGAACATCTGTTAGAATACACAGAAAAGGAGAATATTATCAATGGGATGAGAAAGGTTACACTGAAAAATGTTATTTGCTGGGTAAGTCAAGCTTGGGATTCTGTGCGTACAACCACTATTCAAAAACCTTGGTCAAAGTTATTGATTTTGAGGACTATAATGACAGTGAAGATGATACTTCATTAAATGAATTAGCTTTGAAATTGAGAAGCCAAGGAGAAACGTCCTGTTTAAATTATGACAGCGAGATAGAAGAAAAAGAAAAAAGTTTATTTGAATTAATACAAAAATTAAAAGGTTGCGAAAATGTGACAAGAGAAGATGTTGTTGAATGGATTACAGCAGATGATTTAGAAAAAGAAATGAGTATTGAAGAAATAACGAATGCCTTTCAGGAAACCGAAAAATCAGATGACGAAGTGGCGGTGGATGAACAGTCTCCCACTAAGATCTCTCATCAAGAAGGTTTTGCTTCTTTGGAAAAAGCTTTGAGGTATATCGAACAACAACTAGAGGCAACCCCAGCGGATTTGCTTCTTCTTAATAGATGGAGAAACATTGCAGCGAGAAAAAAAAAATGCAATATGAAACAGAAGCGCATAGATACCTATTTCACTGTTTTATAATGTATGTACCTATTTATATATTTAAAAACGTTATTACATCGGTTTTAAAGTATTGGTGTTTATTTTTTGAATGAATAAAAAACAAATCCCGATTATCCGAGTTTTCAGTTATCCAAGGAGAGCGCCCCCCACGTTACCTCGGATAACCGGGGTATATATATATATATATATATATATATATATATATATATATATATATATATATATATGACTTAAATGATGTTTATGTAACCGATATTTTGGTACGTACTAGTTTTTGTTTAGACAAGTGGAGAATACGGTCAGCTTTGTTAGATGCCGGATTGCAAATTGTTAATAAAAGTAATTGTTCCGAAATTACCAAAAATAGTTTGATTTTAAATAAAAGCTATATATATATATATATATATATATATATATATATATATATATATATATATATATATATATATATATATATATCGGTACATACACTACAAAGAAATCGTTAAATCCCTTTAAAAGCGATGCATGCGTGGAAGTAGCATTTCGCTGCAGGTTGTACACGATGGAAAACGCAGTCCCGGGCAGTTGGTTCCAAAAAAAAATGAAGTTCTCCTTATCTTCAAATAAAAGAATTATTGAAGATGGTGGAACAATAAAAGACAACCTGAACTTCATAATGATGTGTGTGTATGTGAGTGTGTGTGTGTATGTGTGTGTATACCTAGCATGCATTACTGGATTGGCGCCTTTGAACGCTTCTCATAAAAGATATTTTTAAAAAACGTCTTACGTCACCAATCTTTATAAGATGTTTCAAAAAATCAAGGATTCTGGTGAGTTATGGGTTCCAATCAGGCGAATGGCCATCCTATAGATAGAATCCAACAAATGCAGTGTATGCTTGAGACTCAAGTTCTTCCCGATTACATTACTTTCCTTTAGCAACGGAATTTAACAAATGCAAAAATACACCTTAAATGAACATTTAATCCAGACCCCTTGTAGTTTTTATTAATTGCAATCAGTCAGCAATATAAAATGGAGCTCAGTGATGACGTCTCTAAATAGTTTTTCGAGTTTTGTAAACTATTTATGTCTCATTCTAAATGTTGCGTGCCAAACTAGAATAAAATAGCTGTTTTAGCGGGCTATTTTTATTAAAAAGAAAGCCTAAAAAACGGAAAAAAGTCATAAATAACTAAGATAAAGTAAACAATAGTAGAGTGCAAGCAGCATTAGCAGCGTTAAGGTTCTCTCGGAAGTTCAATCTAGATTGACAGATAATTTTATGTCGATTTTTTATCTATCTAACATCCTTAAGGGACTATACCAGTGTGATAATTTCAAAAAATTGATTTTTTTTAGAGATTTCGATACTTTTATTAGTATAGAATACAAGGTCGAAGTATCTAAGTCGGCCAATGTTTATTTTTGAAAATAGAGCTGCTTGAGTGGCCATAAACTTTTTTTGGAAGCGTAACGCGAACAGGAGCAGGTATTAAAACTCCAACGCGGTGATATCATCACTGAAAAGAAAGTTACATTTAATATTACAATGAACTCAAAATAGTCCTAAAGGTAGGTACGTGGCAAGAGATCATTATTTATGTGTTACACGTGCGTATAATTTAGTCATTCTTTTAACACATTTTTCTCTAAATTGCATTTTTTAAATTTGCAATTTATTATATCGACTTAATTTTTTTTTGCATGTTCAGGACATGTTTTGTCATACCATGAACCATGGATTTTTTGATCGGACCAAAAATGTCAATTTGGCATGCAAAAAACGGACACTTTTTTGGCGAAAATTTTATACTTTTTTTTTTCTAAACGCCGCCATTCTTGTAATTTTCAATCTTGATGGTACGAAAAATTATATCTATTTTAAGGATCATTTTGTTTTTTTCTTTTGATTCGGGGCAATATGGAGGCGCCAATCACGGCAGCAGTAGAGCTACTTTTTTTTTACCTGTTCCGTTACTGGGGCCTAAGTCCCTTAAATTTTAATATTTTGGTCGGAAATGTACCCAACATTTTAAAAAATTTGATGATTCTTTAAAAAAATGTTAGAGAAATATCTTTATTTTTAAATAGTTACACTGGTATAGCCCCTTAAAATGGATCAAATATTACTTCTCCTTTTATTATGTATCTTTTTGTTTTTATTAAAAAAACTCGCATAACGGTAAATCCTGAAGTTCACAAATAAGTATTAATGTTTCAAATTCTCTTAATATGGTTATTATACCATGCAAATCATTTACAATCGTATAAACAGACTGTCAATCGAAATTGATCGTTTGAGGTAACCTTTAGCAGTAGCTAAAAAACTCTCTTGGCGACACGACTTACTCCATCGATTCGTTGTGCACCTGGGGAACAGAGGCACCTGGTTTAACATCGGACCGCTGATGGCCGAAAACTGCAGGTCAAATATACTGAAGTCGTCGTCTTCGTCTGAAGGAAGCAATCATTAAAAAGAAATTAATCAGTACAAGAAAAATAACTATTAACTGAGGTATTCTCAAAGAAAAAAATCGGGAGCTGTAGGATCGGGCGGTCTCTCCATCTCAAGATTAAAAACTTTTTCTAAAAGAGAGGTGTTTGTGAATGCGAAAAGTCTCGTTCTTATTAAAAATCCCATAAACCATAGTTGACGTTATTTTTCTTGATCTTTTTTTGTTCCAAAATAGAGGGGTCACATTTGCGTCACCCTGTAAGAATGTGGTTCCGGTTCATTCTCAATACATTTCGCAGTTTAATCTATGGCGCTCTAAAGAGCTGATAACTATCATACGTTAGGAGGAACGGTTATCACCAAAACTTTATTTTTGCATCTGTCGCGCGTCTCGCTAACCATTATTCTCATCATCAGGAGCGACGATGATTGATTGAGTCAATCATCTCTCCTGATCTTGCTAACATGGTCAGCAAACTGAGCTTTGAGTGCAAAAATAAAATGTATCGCATAGAGGTAATAATTATTGTGTAGTGTTAATGAGTCAAAGATAACAAAATCCCAATTTAACTGTGGACGAAATATTTCCTACGAATATTGGTCTACGAACTTAGGATTTACTTATTTCTTAATTAGTTCTTAAACTAGCAGTTTGGACGACTGATCTGTCAAGTTACGTTCACAGTCAGATCAACTATTATATTTTGATTTACAGCTAAAAAAAATGACACTTTTAAAGGACTATAGGACGCGAAATAAATTGCAATTTAAATAGGAGATGTAGTCGATGGAAGGTCCAACTAACATATGAACTCGCTCTATGATTAACGTCTTATTATTTTTATAAAATAATATACAGCCGGTCAAGTAAGAACTATACAATTATAACTTGTAATCGGTAAAAGAAATTCCTTTTTTGTTTGGAGCTATTGTTGGCACCCCTGCAAACAATGCTTTGTATAACGAGATTCATTTCTAACCTTATTTATAAAATTTTTAAAATCAAATTATAGACACCCTCGTCGCCATCCACCTTGGTTGACGCTACTCAAACTCACCCAGGTTCATTCATAATAATTAACTAATCCGAGAAGGTTATGGAGACATTCCAGACACACTGCAAGGTGGATCTTGTCGGATATCATTTAAGATAAAAGGAGAAGATAAGGGTTTTGGAATATAAACCGCCAGCCGACCGAATAGCCCTGGCAGCTGTGGTCGTAAAAGCATAGAGAGAGAGAGAGAGAGAGTAAATTTATTGACAGCGTTAGATCAGAAATAAATAAAACAATAAAGATTAACCAATAAAGAAATGGGAAGAATATTACAAGAACCGTTTAACTGAAAGAGAACACAGTTTAACAAAAAAACCAACTAACATAGATATACAGGGAGAAGTAATAAGGTGACACCTAAAACGGTGAAACAAACAATTAAGAAAATAAAGAATCGAAAAGCAAGCGAATCAGGGGGGAATCATGGCCGAGATGATAAAAAATGCCATCGACAAAATGATTACAGAACTAATTAACAGATGTTTAGTAGGCGAACCGGTTCCAGAAGAGTGGAAAGTGGAATTTATGTCATCCATACACAAAAAAAGGAGACTTAAAATGTGAAAACTATCGAGGTATCACAGTAACATCAACACTTAGTCGCCTATATGGGAGAACTTTAAGAGACATAATAGAGGAGGAATACAAAGAAAAAGAAGCACAAGAACAAAGTGGATTCCGCGCAGGAAGATCCTGCATGGATAACATATTTTGCCTGAAACAAATCATAGAAAAAAAAAATAAAATAGGAAGAGAACTACACCTCCTTTTCTTAGATCTCAGTAAAGCATATGATAATATACCAATAGAAAAGTTATGAAAAGCACTAGATCAAACAAATATAAACCACACCACAATAAAAGCACTGAAAAACTTATACAAAGGATCTACAATTAAAATTAAAATTGGACAAGTGATATTACCAGGCTTTCATACTTCAAAAGGACTAAAACAAGGATGCTGTATATCGCCAACACTGTTTAAGATATACATAGAACAAGCATTAAAAGAATGGAAAAAAAATGCAGGGGCATGAGACTTGAGATTAACAACAGCACTACTTACACAGTATAATTCGCGGACGACCAAGTTCTGATCGCCCCAGACCAACAAGATCTAGAATACATGACACGTAAGATCAAAGAGGAGTATGAGAAATGGGGATTATCAATGAACATAACAAAGACAAAATATCTATGCGTAGGAGGAAAGCGCATAGATTGTGAGCTAGAGAATGGAGAAAATATTAAAACATATGACAAATACAAGTATTTAGGTGCAATAATAGACAAAGATGGCAAAGATTCGATAGAAATAATAGAACATATAAGACAGGGACGGAGAGCGGTGAAAAGACTAAATAGAATATGGTGGCATAAAGATATCACGAAGAAACGGAAGATGAACATCTACAATACAATAGTAAAAAGCATAACACTAACGAACAAAAAAGAAAGATAACAGCAGTTGAAATGGATGCCCTAAGAAGATCGTGTAGAAAAAGATTTTGGGCTCTTCATCTTTACCTACGATTTGAACGCTGAATAATAGGCATTAGTATCGACTGCCAAACGGTGCTTTGTCGATAACAATGAGGAGTGGATTCTTCAACAGGATAACGACCCGAAACATCGGAGTAAACGTGTAGCCAGTGGAAAGTGGAATCCGATATAGTCACACTAGATTTGGCCATCACAGTCGCCCGATACAAACCTAATGGAGAACGTGTGGTCATACATCCAGCAGAAACAAATTTTTGCGTCTAGAATACGTGGAAAATCTCGTCGAAAGTATATTCCGAATATACCAGGCGATCATCAACGCTGATGGGGACTGGACGAACTACTGAATGATGTAAAAAACTTTTAAATAAATACATTTTTAGTGAACAATGCGGGACGCGTTCTTTCTGTACTTGACCGACTGTACTAAATTTTAAAATAAATGTAACCCGGGTATAATTAATTATTTATATATTTCCAGCGCCAAATGGTTGCAATTTTTTATCAGACATTTCCGCGCTAGACGAGAGTTGGGTTTACGCTTGGCCGATGTAAAAAATTATCCACTCGTCCCGTCTCAGACGTTACCGCAAGGACGATGTTACGTAATAAAACATTATTGTCAAAATAAATTCACTTAACCTAGATAGGTTGTTTTCTTTTTGTAATTCGGATCAATATTTATAGATAAAAAGATAATAATCGTAATACGAAACGGAAAAATTAAATATCTCTAATCAAAATGTACATTTTTCTCATTATAGCATTCATACATCATTCCATAGGGTAAGCTATCGAGACGTAGTATAATGGCGACACTTTAAATTTCTGTCCCAACTTAAACAAGGGTTTACTGTGTGGACACAAGGCACCAAAATATCAGCAAACACCATACTGAACAACGTCGACAGCAGTAAAAATCGATAATGCAAAATGAGACTGGCAAAAGGCCTATGTCTATCAAGTCAGAACAACACTGATAAACGGATGTTTATTTAATTATATATATATATATATATATATATATATATATATATATATATATATATATATATATATATATATATATATATATATATATGTATATGTAGATATATACAGTCGACACTGTTTATAGTGAAACTCTATATAGTGAAAAACTCTTTATAGTGCAATTTTTTCAAGACAACATATAAAATTCGACTTTATTCATCAATATAGTCTCCTTCAAGAGCGATACAATCAGTCCAACACTTTTCTAATATTTCTATATCCTTCTTGTAGAAGGATTTGTCTGTGCCTTCAAAACAGGCTTCAGTTTCGGTGATAATTTCTTCATTGGAGCCAAATCTCTTTTTCGTGAGTATTTTTTTGAGGTCTGCGAATAGATAATAGTCGCTGAGGGCCAAATCTGGAAAATACGGTGGTGAGGAAACAATTTGTACCTCAATTCATGTAATTTTGCCATCGTAACCAATGATTTCTGACATAGTGCATTGCCCTAATGAAAAAACACTTTTTTCTTGTTCATCTGGGGCCGCTAGCCGACAGTTGTGTCTTTGGTGACTTCGGGCGGCTTTCACCGGCTGTTGTCCTCAGCTCACTGCCGATTTGATTCCGGTGTGTAGTGGTGGATCCATCTTTCATCCATTGTCACATAGCGCATGAAAAAATGCTTTTTGTTGCGCTTAAACAGGTCCAAACAGCGCTCAGAATCATCAACACGTTGTTGTTTTTGGTCCACTGTGAGCAAACGCGGTACCCTTTTCGAACAGAGCCTTCTTATGCCCAAATGTTCATAAAGAATATAACCAACACGTTCTTTTGATATCTTTAGGGTCTTAGCTATCCGACGCAATTTCAGTTTACGGTCATCCAAAACAATTTTGTGGATTTTTTTTATGTTTTCCGGTGTAACCACCTCATTTGGGCGTCCAGAGCGTTCAGCATCATTTGTATCCGTATAACCGCGTTTAAATTCACCATACCAGTAAATGATGAGTGATTTTCAAGCAGAGTCTCCGTAACACTTATCAAGCCATTGCTTTGCTTTAACGGTATTTTTTCCCATCAAAAACAGTGTTTAATTAACACACGAAATTCGATTTTTTTTCATTGTTTTGAAAATATCAAAACTAACGTCACTAAAACCACTGTAACTTGTAAACTAATCGTCGAAATGTCATGAAATTTTGACACGTATCGTTTGAAGGTTGGTACTTCCTAAAAATCATATGAATTTTTTGAAAAGAGTGACATCTATGTGTCAGACCAAAAACTTTTCAGCCTAAGTGTCATCAGCGATGCAGTCCATCGTCGGATAACAGCCTCCCCTAAGTACATCCATCTTCTTCGGTTTTGGGCCTTGTTTATCCAGTTGTATCCCACTAGGCTTTTGATGTCGTCAGACCATCGGGTTGTCGGGCTTCTCTACTTCTTTTCTCATTCCAGGGCCTCCAGTTGATTTCTTTATGGGTCCATCGATTTTCAAAGTCTTACGATATGACCCGCCCATCTCCACTTCAACCTGCTTACCCTCTCAGCTACATCAGTTATCTTGGACCTTCCTCAAATTTCTTTATTAGTCAGCCTATCACTCAACGATATTCCCAACATCCTCCTTGATATCGCTCGTTGAGCCAATTGTAGGTGATTTATAATTTCTTGATTCAAAGCCCACGTTTCCGTTCCGTATGTCAATATTGGCAACGCGCATTGATCAAATGTGTTAGCTTTTAGTGTATTTGGGACATTGGAAAGGAAGATGTTCCGCAATCTGCCAAATGCCGACCAAGCCAATACTATTTTCCTTGATAGATCCGCTCTCAAGTTTTCTTTGGATATTACTATTTTTTGTCCAAGATATGCGTATGAATCCGTTCTTGTGATTTTCGCGTTTTTAATGTTCAGTACTGCTTCTTTATCACAGTCGTCATTTGTCATGAACATGGTTTTGGCGATGTTTATCTTCAAATCAATCTCCCTGGACTTGTTGTTAAGTTCGTTAAGCGTTTCTTCCAAATCTTTTTGTTGTTAGATACAAACACAATCTCATCCGCGAATTGCAAATGATTGAGTTGCTCTTCTCCTATATTTATACCCTTACTTGTCCATGAAAGTTGTTTGAAAAGATCTTCTAGCGCCAACGTAAACAATTTCAGCGAGATGGTGTCCCCTTGACGTTCCCCTCTTTTCATTTCTATCTTGGTGTTTACTTCCGTTCTTCTTAAATCAGAATCATGGCAGAGAAAGCATTCTTTTTAGGGCGCTTTGAAACTTGCTTGAGGTAAAGATCATTACTTTTTACGACTGCCAAATCTTCTAAGGGAATTCATAAAGAAAAACAACTGATAAGGCACCCTACCGACGTGTTTCTTTAGGCTTCACAGTGCGACGAGAGACAAAATCCAATGTTTTATTCAGAAGCGGCGTAAGGCGTGGGCGATGTGGGCCACCGTCTACGGCCTTGCGGTCCTAGGGGCCTCGCGCTTCCAAGATTTATGCAGCTTTCTTTGACTCATGAAAAATATTTAGCTAGGATTTTTTTTCTCTATATAAAATCCGTCCTCTTGCACCACCAGAGGGCCTCGCAAAATTTATCTTGCCCACATCAAATTTAGGTCTTGCCCCGCCGCTGGTTTTATTACTAACTTATTCCTGAAATTTGTTAAAATCTTATAACAGATGGGAAACGCAACTTGAACGTCTAAAACTTCTAAAATAGCTACTGCATAAAGAAAAACTACTTTCGAGACGGCACCCTACCGGCCCGTTTCTTTACGGTTTCCAGGTCGTTGAGCAAAAAAAAAAACGAATGTTTTATTACCGAAGTTTGTTAAAAATTTATAGCAAATGGAAAATGCAACAGTAAACTTCTAAACGAGGAGTGTAAATATAAAAATAATTTAGTTTTTAATTTGTCGACAGCATTGTTAGAAATATTAACATTATCCAGGCCTGAGGGAATTAAATTTACGGGTTCCTCTCAAGAAACTTTTTCTTGTAGCGGGGCTTGAAAATGATGACCGGAGGAAAAAAGACAACAAATTCTCCCTTTGAAAAATGCCTTTCTTATATTTACCAAATTCATTTGCCTGAGCAATCTGAGCGACCCAAGGATAACTGCCCTATGCATCTTCATTGTTAATGAAGCCGGTATATTCTTAAGATTTTTCTGGAATGTGTTCTTAATTCCTCCGATGACTAGGACAACCATTGCTACTGAATGTCAAGAGAACAAAGCGCGAAGTTCGTAGTTTACCAGGTGTACAAGTATGAAATACGGATTTTTTTTTCTAAAAAAACATGTTAAATTCGGAAGAAAGATAAAAAGTGCTTTATTCAAAGTATGCTCCATCGCTTGTTATACATTTTTCCCATCTTTCGGGCAATTTGTGAATACCACGCCAGTAAAAATCTTCCCCTTTTGCTGCAAACCATTCATCGAGCCATTTTTTCACATCTTCGTACGAACCAAAGCGCTGCTCAGCAAGTGCGTGACCTATCGATGCAAACAAGTGGTAATCGAATGGAGCCAAGTCTGGTGAGTAAGCCGCATGGGGTAGAACTTCCCAGCCGAGTACTTCCAACGTGTCGCGAACTGGTTTTGCCGTATGTGATGGAGCATTGTCATGAAGAAAAATGACTTTGTGTTGCCTCTTTCGGTATTCTGGCCTTTTTTCAAGCAGCGAACGGTTCGAATCGATCAATTGTTGTTGGTAACGTTTAGTATTAACCGTTTCCCCAGGTTTTAACCAGACCACGCCCCTCTGGTCCTACCCAACACAGAGCATCGTCTTTCTGCCAAAGCGATTCGGTCTTGCGGTCTATGTGGATGGTGCGCCTGGATCTACCCATGATTTTTTGCGCCTGGGATTCTCAAAATAAATCCACTTTTCATCCCCTGTAACTATACGACGCAAAAACGACTTCCTTTTGTATCGAGCGAGCAAAATGTCACACGTGTTTTTGCTCTTTTCCATTTGCCTGTCGTTCAACTCATGTGATACCCATCTACCGGTCTTCTGAATCTTTCCCATCTCTCGTAGCCGATTGCTTGTTGACTAACGCCCAATTGCTCGGCGCGTTGTTTTTGTGTTTGCGAATCATCTTCGTCCAACAATGTTTGCAATTCCACATCTTCGAATTTTTTTGGCGGTTTTCCACGTTTCTTGTCTGCAACATGGAAGTCACCACTTTTGAAACGCCGAAACTATCGTTCACACGTATCTTGCAATGGAGCATGTTCACCATAAGCTCCTCGAAGTAATCGGTATGATTCAACAGCAGTTTTCTTCAAATGAAAACAAAAAATTAATGCAGTCCGCGAATGCTCTTTGTTCAGTATAAATTTCGACATATTGAACACAACACTATGCACACACTTTTCCAATTTATCACTTGTGCGCGTCTGACACTTGTTGATGACACAACAAAATGGCGCAGTGTCAAATCTTTATAGCACAAACTGCATTGGTGTACCATCTGTTGTCTGAAATCCGCATTTCATACTTGAACACCTGGTAAACCGTCAAAGATCAAGTAAAGATAATCGGACCTGTAAGTTGACGAGACGGATTATCTTGAGATGGGCCGCTTATGGAAGAATGAAAGATATCTTTAAAGCAGTCGTCCCAATTACCCCGAAACGGAAAGTATTTAATCAATGCATCTTACCAGTCCTGACCTATGACGCAAAAACCATAACTATAACTAAAGCAACTGTAGAAAAAACTAAAATTGATAAAGACGAATGATCGATGTTTGGCCTGACCTTAAAAGATCGAGTAAGAAATTAAGAGATACGCCGGCGAACTGGAGTAGACGAAATCACAGAATGCATCGAAAAATTAAAGTGGAGATGGGTTGGATACATCGCCAGAATGGTGAACGGAAGATGGGCAAAAAAACTTCTAGAGTGAACGCCAAGAGCTGAGAAGCGCAGCCAGGTTACACTTCCCACACAATGGACGGATGACCTGAAAAGAATGTCAACGAATCGGGTTGCGACAGCTAAAGATAGAGAGAACTGGAGACGTTTGGAGGAGACCTATGTCCAGCAGTGGACTTGAAAGCGGGTTGGATGATGATGATGATGAACGTCAAAGATCAATTAACTTTCCAAAAAAGAGCCCTCACTTACAGAAAAAGAATCCTACTTTATACAAAAATTTTACCACCTTCTCAACGACAACCAAGGAGTAGATTTCCACAAAAAAGAGCCAGAGATAATAGGTGTTTCGGGTAATAATGTCGATTTTGCTAAGAGATGGCGTTACTAATATATTTTGTTGTTGGTATAGATTAATGACATCTATGGCGTTTTAGAAAGTAAATATACGCCATCAAAAGCCAATTCGTTATTAATTGTCACTGTGCGAAAAACACAGTTTTTCATAGCTTTGAATATGTCGTGTTTCGTACCAGAAAAAGACGTTTTGCGGGGAAGTTTCATTTGAAGAAAACGGCTGCTGAAAGCTATCGATTGTGGGATGAAGCTTATGGTGAACCAAAATTTGGGTAGACCCAGGTCGGCCTTCAACATCACAACCAGTGCGCAATATACAGGAAAAGAAAGCTTTGCTGTGTATTTGGTGGGATAGTAGAGGAGCTGTGTATTACGAACTGCTCAAACCTGGTGAAACGATTTCTGGCGATCGATACCGGCAACAATTCATAAAGTTGAACCGAGCATTGAAGGAAAAACGACCAGAATACGCCCGAAGACACGATAAAGTCATTTTTCAACATTACAATGCTCGGCCTCATGTTGCAAAATGTGTTAAAAACCATTTGGAAAACATCAAAGGGGACGTTCTACCCCACCCGCCGTATTCACCGGACTTAGCCCCTTCAGACTACCACTTATTTCGATCGATGCAGCACGGACGTTCAGAACAACACAAAAGATGGCGTTACTAATATAATTTGTTGTTGGTATAGATTAGTGACATATATGGCGTTTTAGAAAGCAAACATACGCCATCAAAAGCCAATTCGTTATTAATTGTCATTGTGTGAAAAACATAGTTCTTCATAGCTTTGAATGTGTTTCGTAACAAAAAAAGACGTTTTGTGGGGAAGTTTAATAACCTTCTTTCATTTGAAGAAAACGGCTGCTGAAAGCTATCGATTGTTGGAGCTTATAGTGAACCAAAATTTGGGTAGACCCAGGTCGGCCTTCAACATCACAACCAGTGCGCAGAAGTGAAAATTTGGCTTGAGGAATGGTTGGCCTCAAAAGATGAAAAGTTTTTCTGTTGTGGAATCCATTTTTTGACAGAAAGATGGGAAAAAGTCATAGCTAACGATGGCCAATACTTTGATTATTAAGGTAATTCATTTTGTGATGGAAATAAACGCTTAAATGTTACGAAAAAATCGACATTATTAACCGAAACACCTTTTACTAATTGTTTTATTTTACTGTTATTTCTCTTCTGGTAAATATTATCGATACAAGTTCTATACTACAAAATCACACCATACGACCTAATTCGTAAACACATACGCAAACAATTCAAACATCAAAACTAAAAAAAAAATAAATAATTAAATTACACAAAGTTATACAGAGTCACAAATGCATCATGCACACTGCACATGCATCTAATACATGCTATCCATTAAGAGTTTTTTAAATTTTGAAAATGTTAATATCATGTTTAAAAAATGATGGTGTTCTATGAAACACTTAATACGCAGTTAGATCCTGTTTATATTAGAGAGTTCTTGTCGTTGTTTAACGGAATTCCAACATTTAAAAAAAATGTTGACAAGTTTCATCCTCTTATAATAAGAGCTCATTTAAAATTAAATTATGTTTTTTTATCTGCATAGCACATGTGCTGTGGGGAAATCCTAAAGCGGTACAGGAGCGACAGTCCTGGGATTACTCCCAGCTTTTGAGAAGCTCTCTTTGCTATGCATGCAACATGTTCATGCTAAAACATATTTGTTCCAAAATTAACACCAAGAAAATTGAGTGACGTTGCTAGAGAAATGGAGCGTTCCGACATAACTATCGCGAGTGTAGCAACGTTAACTTTCCTAGAATAGCTGCAGCCTGGGTTTTTGTAGCGTTAAATTCTCCTTGGTCACCCCAAGATAGAATTTCTTTCAGGTCTTTGTGAAGTTTAACGATTTCCAGCTGTCTGTGGCTATTTCCATGAGTAAGCCGATATTCGGGCGTTTAAAGTGAAAGGAGAAATAAGCGTACTGTCATCTGCAAAGCTGTAGCTTGTTAATGTAATGAGGAAGAGAGTGAAAAACAGTATAAAGCCTTGAGGCACACAGGCGTTGGTAGTGAAGGTATTAGAAAGAAATCCGTCGACTGCCACCCTCTGAGGAAATACGAGAGGCACCAATTCGAACATACTATAAAAGCGTAGCTTAACCAAGAATCCGTCATGCCAAACGCGGTCGAATGCCTTAGATATATTGCTCGAGATTCTCCATAGTCTTCAATTGTGTTGTTCCAAACATGTGTTACATAAATTAGTAGATGTCCTGTTGATCCTTGTTTACGAAAGCCATACTGATGGTCGTTAATAATTGAATTCTTCTCGTATTTTAGAAGATGCGGATTGATAGCCTTTTCCATAACTTTCCAAAGAAATGCGACTGGTCTTCTTGCCTTTTTTGGGCATTTTCAGCAGGAAAGAAGCAAGGAATCCCTTCCTGTAGGTTAAGTGGAAAAGTCTACAGAAAAGTGATTTTAGTTTACACGTGCGCCAGAAGCTTTTTGGTACAAGATATTATTATCTGAACAAGAAGAAAGAATACGACGTGACAAATCCTGTGGCTCCAACCCACACAGGCTCTCACGCGATGTGGTCCGAAAATGATGATCACGCCTTATGTCTGTTCTGTTAGTGACCATTGACCAAATTCATTTGCCTGAGCAATCTGAGCGACCCAAGGATAACTGCCCTCTGCATCTTCATTGTTAATGAATCATCCGAGGCACAGCAAGCCGGTATCTTCTTAAGGTTCTTCTGGAATGTGTTCTCAATTCCTCCGATGACTAGGACAACCATTGCTACTGAATGTCGAGGGAGCAAAGCGCGAAGTTCGTAGTTTACTAGGTGTACAAGTATGAAATGCGGATTTTTTTTTTCTAAAAAAACATGTTAAATTCGGAAGAATGATAAAAAGTGCTTTATTCCAAGTATGCTCCATCGCTTGTTATACATTTTTCCCATCTTTTGGGCAATTTGTGAGTACCACGCCAATAAAAATCTTCCCCTTTTGCTGCGAACCATTCATCGAGCCATTTTTTCACATCTTCGTACGAACCAAAGCGCTGCTCAGCAAGTACGTGACCCATCGATACAAACAAGTGGTAATCGGAAGGAGCCAAGTCTGGTGAGTAAGCCGTATGGGGTAGAACCTGCTAGCTGAGTGCTTCCAACGTGTCGCGAACTGGTTTTGCCACATGTGATGGAGCATTGTCATGAAGAAAAATGACTTTGTGTTGCCTCTTTCGGTATTCTGGCCTTTTTTCAAGCAGCGAACAGTTCAAATCGGTCAATTGTTATTAGTAACGTTTAGTATTAACTGTTTCCCCAGGTTTTTAACAGTTCATAATGGACCACGCCCCTCCGGTCCCACCAAACACAGAGCATCGTCTTTCTGC
The DNA here is from genome assembly GCA_019049505.1 of Pachyrhynchus sulphureomaculatus. NCBI lineage: Eukaryota > Metazoa > Arthropoda > Insecta > Coleoptera > Curculionidae > Pachyrhynchus > Pachyrhynchus sulphureomaculatus. The sequence goes on from CM032447.1 coordinate 25,002,983, forward strand.
CAAAGCGATTCGGTCTTGCGGTCGATGTGGATGGTGCGCCTGGGTCTACCCATGAGTTTTTTGCGCTTAGGATTCTCAAAATAAATCCACTTTTCATCCCTGTAACTATACGATGCAAAAAAAACGACTTCCTTTTGTACCGAGCGAGCAAAGTGTTTTTTTCGCTTTTCCATTTGCCTGTGGTTCAACTCATGTGGTACCCATCTACCGGCTTCTGAATATTTCCCATCTCTCGTAGCCGATTGAAAACAGCTTGTTGACTAACGCCCAATTGCTCGGCGAGTTGTTTTTTTTTGTTTGCGAATCATCTTCGTCCAACAATACTTGCAATTCCACATCTTCGTATTTTTTTGGCGGTTTTCCACGTTCCTTGTCTGCAACATCGAAGTTACCACTTTTAAAACGCCGAAACCATCGTTCACACGTATCTTGCGATGGAGCATATCCACCATAAGCTTCTCGAAGTAATCGGTATGATTCAACAGCACTTTTCTTCAAATGAAAACAAAAAATTAATGCTGTCCGCGAATGCTCTTTGTTTGGTATAAATTTTGACATATTGAACACAAAAACACAACACTATGCACACACTTTTCCATTTATCACTCGTGCGCATCTGACACTTGTTGATGACACAACAAAATGGCGCAGTGTCAAATCTTTATAGTACAAACTGCACTGGTGCACAATCTGTTGTCTGAAATCCGCATTTCATACTTGTACACCTGGTAAGTCTTTGTACTTAGAACGTTAATAAATTTCTTTGCTGTTTTATCGAGAAGTACTATATCAGGTTTGTTGACTTGTGCCTTGTGGTCGAAAAGGCAAAATTCCAGTAAATACGGCACCTGTCATTTGTTTAAACCGACTCGATCTCTCCCGGAAGATACGGCTGTCAGATATGATTATTATATTCTTATTATATATTATTATTATTACTGTATATTGTTATAAGATATAAACTGTGTTTTAGTTACAATCTCGACACAGTGTGTACGTTTAAAACGGATGGACCGATTGGTAATAATCATATAAATTTTGAGATATTTGCGTTTTAAATATTATAGGGATATTATTAACGAAAACTCTCCATTTATAGAAAATCCACAATAAGAATATATTAAAATGATAGACGCAATAATTATCAATGCTAATTGATAAAATTTATGGAGCAATATGCGTTAGAAGTTTTATTTTTAGTAATCGCTATTAATTAATATTAATTTTAATTCCAAATACAGAGCCTCCATCAACTAGGATTAAAGGAAAGTACGTATATAGAAAATGCATCCTTTCCTTAATGATATCTTGGTCCAAAAATGCAATGCATTTTATGGAAGCGAAATTCATAATGAGCGCTTGTTAAGGAAGTGCCAAAAATTGTCACATTTTTTGTTATGTTTCCTTATAAGACTTTGTCATTGTCATGCAGATCTGTCTGAAGAATCAATCGCGTGTCTAAGGATGTAGTAGAATACCTTAAGAGGCTAAAATTTAAAAATCTGGGAATCCAATTACTTTGAATGAATTTTCATAAAACCTTTTTGATTGTACCGTTCATAAGGTACAATATTGAGAAGTTTACCCATTAAAATATGTTGCTTTGAAACTATAATATACATAAAATGCAACGTCTCTCTGTCTGTTTATCTGTCCGTTTGTGCGCTTATCACTGGAGAACCACTTATCGGATTTACGTGCTTTTTTTTTATAACATTCATATGTTCTCTGGCCAGGTTATAGGATATATTTTATTACGTTAGGTAACATAAGGAATAAGCACTGACGAAAATAGTGAATCAAGTCGGAAAAAAGTTGGCCGCTAGCGCGTTCTCTTGCAATACACTGCCTAAACCATTAAATAGGGAACAATATCATGTAGCAAAGAATATAATAGATATAAAATGCAACGACTCTGTCTGTCTGTTTGTGCACTTTTCACTCGAGAGCCACTTATCCCATTTATATGTTTTTTTTTTTAATTCATACATTTGTTCTCTGGCCAGGTTATCTATAATCTTCTATAATATATATATATATATATATATATATATATATATATATATATATATATATATATATATATATATAAAATGCAACGTCTCTCTGTCTATCTGTCTGTCTACCTGTCCGTTAGTGTGCTTATCACTTATCTGATTTAAGTGCTTTTTTTTAAAGTATACATATGTTTTCTGGCCAGGTTATAGGATATATTTTATTACGTTAGGTAACATAAGGAATAAGCAAGTAGTAATAATAGCAGTGGCGATAATAATAATATATAAAAATGTCGCTCTGTCTGTCTGTTTGTCTGTTATGTGCTTATTACTCGAAAAGCACTTATCTGATTTACGTGTTTTTTTTTTATTCATACGTATGTTCTCTCGCCAAGTTATATGATATATTTTATTGTGTTAGGTAATATAAAGAATGAGCAATGACTATAATATTGAATATAGTCCACGAGACCGGAGCCGCGGGCACGGCTAGTGGCAGTAAATAAAATCAAACATAATCTAATACAATGTATTAGATTACGTTTGATTTAGATTATTGTATAATAAAGTAGTTCTATGCAGAAATTATGTTTATGAATATATTTCTGTAGGGATAATATTGAAAATTCGTATTAAAAACATTAATTTTAATAAAAAAAAAAAGATTAAATAAAAATTTTCATTTATTTGATTTATAATACAAAATTAAAAATTACTAGAATTTAATTTCTTCAGTTTCAAACCTTTCTTCTACTTCAATTATTTTAATAAAAGATGCATTTTTGCAATAATTTGAAATTTTCAAAAAAATCGATTTTTTTAGTTAGATTTATTATTTATACTTTTAAGAATATTTCAAGCTTTATAAAAAGTAAAAAACTCCAATTATTACCGGAGTTACAGCGATTTAAAATCAGAGCGGCAGAGTACTCTTGAGAGTAGGCCCGCATTTCAGGTAGTAAGCAGCCAGGTGCGAATGGACATTTAAAGACATCATTGGAGGACCTCATGTATGGTTCAGGAATCGCAGATTGAAGGTAATATAAAAAAAAATTATAGACTTTTAAGACGCGGACATGGTACTTCTTTTTCGTTTTTCTCGAAACTTCGATTTTCAAACTCGTGGACAAAATATCTCGAGATCTACTGAACCGATTTTGATAAAATTTATACCACATGTTCTTTATAATAAAGGATATCTCAAAATGACATTTTAATAATAATAATAATAGCAGCTTTATTACCCAACAGTTTCCCATTAATAGGGTAAATATTTAGACATTTACATATTCAATGACAGTCTGTAGTAATTGCTTCTTAGTACAACAGTATATGTCACAAACATTACAAATATGATTGAAATTAGTACACATTACATGAATAGGTGAATTCAATAACAAATTAGTATTAGGTCTGTTACATCTAAAAAACATATTTGATCGTGAGTGTATCCGTGGCACATTGATGTTAATTTGAGACAGTATATCCCTGCAATCAATCATATTGTGCAATACTTTATATAGGAATAATATTGAGGCACAAACTCTCCTGATTTCCAGGTTAAGAATATTTGTCTGTTCACATAAATAATCGCTGCTGATTCCCCGTTCAGGATACATTCCATTAATCTTAAACAACAGAAATTTCAGAAATCTCCTCTGCACTTTTTCAAGTGAAACTTTATGTACCTCGTACATTGGACTCCAGACAATACTTGCATATTCTAGTTTCGAGCGAACAAAGCAGAAAAACAAAACCTTCAGTGATGCAATATTAGTGAAACTCCTACAATTCCTAATGATGAACCTGTAAGACTTCATTGCTTCAGAAACTTTCAATGCTATATGCTGAGCAAATGTTAGTTTTGCATCAAAAACAACTCCCAAATCCTTAGCTGTGCTACACCTACTTAAATTATGGTCTTGAATTCTATATTGAAACTCTATTGACGCTACCCTCCTAGTATATGTTAAAACTTTGCATTTTTGAGCATTTAGATGTAGTTTGTTGTCACAACACCAAGAGTGTACGAAATTCAACTGGCTCTGTGAAAAAAACTGAGGAACAATCCTCAGTTTTTTCTATTGGCATAAAAATTTTAGATCATCAGCATAAATTGTCTGTTACATTTTAAACCCTCGCAAAGGTCATTTAAGAACATAATGAAGAGCAAGGGTCCCAAATTTGAACCTTGTGGAACGCCTGAGGTAGCCACAAATCTTTCTGATTTGAATCCGTTGTAGGCTACAAACTGAATTCGATTAAACAAGTAAGAACTTATAAGAGCCCTCGCACCATCAGTGAAACCAAGGAAAGACAACTTATTGATGAGAACATGATGGTCGATTCTATCAAAGACCTTCGAGAAATCTGTATAAATAATATCAACCTGCCCACCATCATCTAATATTTCCGAAATGAACTGTGTCATAACAGTTAGATTTGTTACCGTAGATCTCTTACTAACAAATCCGTGCTGATAAGGAGAAATTTGATTTTTAATTTGGCTATAGATACGTGCATACAAGACTGAATCAAAGACCTTTGAGAAGTTACAAAGTAGAACGACACCCCTGTAATTTTCAATATTTCCCCTGTCTCCATTCTTAAAAATAGGACATAATCTACCTTCTTTCCACGTTTCGGATAAACACCCTGTTTAATTGATAAATTAAAAATATACTTTAAAGGTCTTACAAGGACAGTCGCACAGTCCCTAATGAGAAACGAGGGAATATTATGAGGGCCAGAGGTCATCTTATTTTTTAATTTTTTCGTAGCCATCAATATTTCATCCTCAATAATGGACGAGAATTCCACAATTGTCAACGACGTACTAAGCGAATGACAAGTCGCTGCTGGTTCCAACAGTGTGAAAACACTCTTGAAAAAATCTGCAAACGCATTAACAATGCCCGACGGAGACTTCAGAATGTCATTTCTATACACCATCACACTGGGAATCCTAGAAGAATTACTTTTGGAATGAACATAACTCCAAAAGCGTTGGGGATTCAGTGCCAGAGGAGCCTGTGCATCCTCCATGTATTTAACATATGACGCTTTAATTTGCTGCTTAGAAATTGATCTTAACCGTCTAAATTCTAGATAATCATTGTGATTACCATATCTCTTGAATTTTATTTTATTAGTAAAACGGATTATTTATTTGAAAAGTACGAATGTTTTTATTACATGTTTGTACCTTTTGATATAAGGTACAAACATGGAGGTTATGTGGGAACACGACCATGAAACTTCGTCTGCATTAACTGCATTGTTTCACCCGCAGTGTGGAGGGTTGCGCCATCTTGTTGAAAGAATATGTATTCCAAGTCCATGTCGTTCAATTCACTCCATAAAAAGTTGGTTATCATGTCACGAACACCATGACGGTAACCGCATTTCCAGCGGCATTCTCGAAAAAGTACGGCCCAATCACGCCTCCAACCCAAAATCCGCACCAAACAGTGACTCGTGGTAGATGCTTGGGAAGCTGTTGGATCACTTGTGGATTTTCGGTCCCACAAATTCGACAATTTTGTTTATTTACGTAACCACTAAGCTGAAAATGTGCCTCAACGCTGAAGATGATTTTTTTTGAAAAATCATCACCGATTTATTGATGCTCCAATATTCAATTGACGAATGTACGGCGCTGTGCATGGACTGCGGGCTGCAGTTCTTGTGTCAATTGGGTCTTGTAAGCATGTAAATGCAGATCTTTCATCAAAATCGCGGCAGTTTTTTTCTAAAAAAGTTAACGTTGCTGAACCCGACATAGTTATGTCGGGGCACTCCATTCCCCTAGCATCGTCGCTCAATTTGTTGGGCGTTAGTTTGGGAGCAAATATGTCTTGGCATGAACATGTTGCAGGCATAGCAAGGAGAGCTTCTCAAAAGTTGGGAATATTATTTAGAACCAGAAAGCTTTACACCCCACAACAACTGTTAATTCTTTACAAAGCCCAAATTCGACCAACTATGGAATACTGCTCCCACCTTTGGGGCTCCGCTCCCATACATACACTGCATTTGTTGGATTCTGTTCAGAGAAGAGCGGTCCGTCTGATTGGGGACCCGGAATTGACCGGCGGCCTTGATTCGCTGGAACATCGAAGAACGGTTGGCGACTTGAGTCTGTTCTACAAGTATTTTCATGGAAAGTGTTCGAAGGATGTAGCCCGCTTAATTCCTCCCAAAGCGGTGCATGTTAGAAATATACGTCGCGCTGGTGCTTCGCATCCGTATGAGGTTCAGTTTGTTACTCCGCGTACAACGCTTTTCAAGCAATCTTTTATATGGAGAACGTCATCCCTTTGGAATAATTTGCCCAGCGCTGTGTTTCCCACCGAGTACAATTTACAGCGATTCAAGAACAACGTGAATCGCTTTTTCCGCATTCGTGCCGCTCCTGGAGCGCTTTAGGGACTTCCCTGCAGCACGTGTGCTAGACCGATAAAAAAAAAAAAAAAAAATTCGCTGCACAGAGAATCTTGAAAAGTTCAATTGCTGAGGACGATGGCGAATCGAGGTGGAAGGACTTTCGTCAACACTCGCACTCACTGCGGCTATGTTTTCATTCAACCGGCCGGTACGAGAACGGCCACTACTTTTTGCGGTCAGAATTGAACCACTAACCTCAAATTTTTTGATTAAATGCACCACAGTGTTGCGAGATAGTGCGTTATGATGACCAAAAGACGTGCGCACTTTTCGAACCGTCTCTGCAAAATTTTCACCATTCTTGTAGTGAATTTTCACAATTTCTATGTGTTGCTCGATCGTGTAATTCTCCATGACTAAACCTCAATACTTCCTGATGCCAGTTGTCAATTTTAAAATGTCAGGTCATTTTGAGATACTCTTTACTATCTTGAAGTTGACATAAGGTTTTTTCGATTGAATGCACAGTTCATTATTTATTAATTTTTAAAGCTCAAGATTTTTGTGGACAATCAAAGTTTATTTTCGAACGGCTGTTACTTCTACAGGGTGGCCCAAAATTACCGAAGGGGATTGAATTCCTTATAACTTTTTTTTATTATAATTTTGTTTTTTATTTCTTTTCAGTATTTTGTAAAGAAGACTTGGGGAATTTAAAATGGAACAGTACACAATTGAACAACGTGTCCAAATCGTTGAACTTTATTTTTCAAATCAACGGTCCATTGTTTTGACTCAGCGTGCATATCGTCGTTATTTTAATGTGCGGGTTGGACCCTCAGAGTCAACAATAAACCCTCTGGTTGCAAATTTTCGACAACAAGAGGCAGTAAGGAACCTTCCTGGTGCCGGCAGACGACGAACGGTGCACACGAATGACAATATTGAACGGGTACAGGAGAGTATTCGGGAAGATGGAGAAACATCAACCAGGAGACGTTCGACACAACTTGGCCTCTCACGAGGGTCGCTGCACAGAATTTTGCATACAATAAGAATGTTTCCATACAAAATTCAGCTTGTCCAAGAATTGAAAGCGACAGATTACCAGCAATGACTTGATTATGCAATTTATTTCCGGCAAAAAGCAGAAGAAAATCATGATTTTATTCATAATTTAATTATGAGCGACGAAGCCCATTTCCAATTAAATGGGTTCGTTAATAGGCAAAACTGCAGGATATGGGCTACGGAAAATCCAAGAGTAGTTCAACAGCGACAATTACACCCACTTAAGTGTACTGTTTGGTGCGGTGTTTCGTCGAAAAGGATAACTGGCCCATATTTTTTTGAAAATGAACACGGTGTCGCCGTTTCCATCACTGGTGTTCGATATCGGACAATGTTGGAAAATTTTTTAAGGCCAGCCGTGGAAAACCATCCGCAAGTATGGTTCCAACAGGATGGAGCCACAGCGCACAATGCGAGGGACCCAATGGCTCTTTTACGCGACATCTTTGGTGAACGAATTATTTCGCGTACAAGCGATTTTAATTGGCCTCCGCGTTCACCGGATTTAACCGCTCCAGACTTTTTCCTTTGGGGTTATTTGAAAGGAAAAGTCTATATTAATAAGCCTAGAACCATCCAGCAATTAAAAAACAATATACGCGACGAAATCAATAACATAATACCTGATGTTTTGCGAAAGGTTATGGAAAATGTTTTGGAAAGAGCACGAATATGCGAAGCAGAAAATGGCCACCACTTGCGAGATATAATTTTTCATAATTAAATTAAAAATATTCTCCATTAATATACTGTATTTAAAAAAAAAAAAATTATAATTATGTCTTAAATAAAAAGTTATAATGAACTCAAACCTCCTTCGGTAATTTTGGGCCACCCTGTATAAAAAAAAAAATTAAAAAATTTTTCCATATATGGCCACTTATGTTAGCTATGACCTTTCTTAACAATAACAAATGATTTGTTTAGTTTTCAGACGATTTCTGACTGAGAAAAAAAATCCACCGGTGGCAAGGATTTTCAAAAGGGGGTCCTACAAAATGGTTCGTATCTCTGCCATTTTTTAATATTTTTTTTATTTAACTTGTTAAAACTATAATGTATTTGTAAAAATAAAAATTACATTGTATATACAATAGTTGTGTTAATTTGTGCTTATTTTTCCGAGCGCTAAGGTGGCGTAATCCCTTAAACAACTATTATCATGGCACTGTAAACCCGCTACAGTGCAATATAAACCACTATTTCGACATCCGCAGGCAGATCCCCATCCTGTTTTACAGTTATAAAACAGCATTTTCAGCAAATTATCTGGAGTTTGGGATTGATTCATCGTTACTGGCACAAATATACTAGAAACATACCTCCACCGCTCATTTTCAATAGAAATATCTTTACCTAACCTTATGTGTACTTGTAGGTATACTGTTCAAATGCTGCATCAGATGTAGGCAATAAAGATAGCAACTGATCCCAGGTATTTCACAAAAGAATTGAATCTCAAAGTATTTAAATCTGTGATTTTTTGGGGGCAACGTATAAAGTCAAAATGCATGCTAGACCAGCTTGAAAAATTTTATCAGGATCTTCATTAGCATTAGTATTTTTAAATACTTCAAAAGCACCATGTAAATAGTTGCATTTTTCAAAATGTTTGGCAAACTTGTTTTTACCTTTATTGGAAAAAGCAGACGTCGTGTTACGATCATGAAAGCGTGTTAAAAATAATATGCTCTTTGCATTTCGGTAGTGATTTCTCCAAGCTTTTGGCTGAAAAAAAAATTCTGAGCAACTTTTCCTCGAGGTGGCTTTTGAAAATAAATTTCACGGTCTTTTGGAATTAGTGGAGTTAACAGAACCAATACGTCAGTGCCTTCAGATACTATAGCAACATTTGCCGACTGTAAATTAATTGCTGTTTTAACAACCAATCTGTCTGCATCAGTTTCTGCTCGACACGTAAAAATATTATTATCAGATAATTTTTTCTTCAGTTTCAATGAGTTGATGTTTATTTTTGTTATTTATTAGAAATTTTTCTTGGCAAATTTTAAGAGGCATATTTTACAGCAAAACAAATGGTTTATAAAACATCTTTCCACCGTTAAAGGGAATAATTGGCGAGAACAACGCGTAAAACACAATAAAATAATTATAAAATTACAAAATTTTTACTGGACAAAATCCACAACAGGAACAGAACATGTGTCTGGGCAAACTGATTTAAACGAAAAATTCCGTTGTAGAGCAATATCTGTCGTTATCCCCTCCACTTTTTGCTACCTGCTCCTTGCTTCTATCCTTTTCGAATACCCCGCATCTTTACAAGATGTTTTTCTAATGTCCATTTTTGTTAAATAACGGTTATACTACCAAAATTTCAAAGAAAACTATTTTCTTCAAACGGAAAAATTATAATTACTTAAAAACTAAGAAATATAGCTCAAAAGGTCCTTACACTAATTCATTTAAAGTAATTGGATTCCGAGGTCAAAATCCCTAAGGCACTGCGCTAATGTGATAAAAAAATACTCACCGTTTGTAACATTACTGCTAGCATTGTATACCATGTTATGTTCGAAATCTGCGAATCCATTTTGTTGAGAAACTTTGCATCGCTCCCGTGCTGGAAGTTGACGTATTACTAAAAGAAAAAAAATAGTTAAAAATGGGGAGAAATTCTAGCATTCAATTAGTTAAAAGTAATTTTAAATCCCACTTACCTAAATATATCGGCCTTATCAAAATCTACGGCAAAACTACTTCCTAAATTATTATTAACACAGTTGTTACTCTTGACCTCCGGTCGACTCCGCGAAGTACCATTCGTTATAATACCATTTGGTACCGTACCGTTTGGTACTGTACCATTTGAGACGTTGTTGTTTGTAGAAGCGCTCTTCGTGAGCCCATTTTTAGTTGTTCCGTTGCTCAATTTCAAATTGCTTCCATTGAGCGTTGGTGTCGTCGACCACGGCCTCGTGTTTGGTACTTCTTGTTTTGTCATGTTTTTTTCTAAGTAATACCTGAAAAAAGAAAATGAAAAATATGTTATTTTGTTGCTCCTTAAAAAAGACAAATTATATTATATATAATATTCTCTTAACATATTTCCAAAACGTCAATCTACGGAAACTCCAGTTCAAGCATAAATAACCGGTCAAGTGCAAGTTGAACTTGCGCAATTAGTGTTCCGTACGTTGATTGCTTTAAAAATAAAAAATTTTGTTACGGAGGTATAAAATGATCAGTGACGACAAATGAGTTTTCAACAAAGTTTGTTTCCAATCTTTACTGAAAACTGATGACCTTGACATTTTTGTTTTTTTATATACCAGATAAATTATTAAAGGTAATGCACTCGTGATAATTTTCGTTCAATCTACACCCCGTGGAGAATATGCTAGAATTTTTTCAAAATTTTTTGATAAGTACTTTTCGAGATAAGGGGGGTGGATAGCGATTTTTCGCGATTTTTTAAAAATAATACAAAGGAAAGTGTGCGCAAGAATTACATTATATGTATATTTTTTACTCGTGTTTTCACAAGCTTTCATTTGACACCACACTCGATAACCTAGTAAAAAAAATTGTTTTTTCACTTTCGATTTCATCCCCAAAACTAACTCCTTAAGATAAAATTTAACTTTCTGGACTACATGACTCTGATCAGGCCATCAATTCCAATATTATTACCAAATTTCAACTTTCTATGACAAATAGTTTCGGAGAAAATCGGATGTGACAGACAGACGGACAAACAGACAGACACCGAAGTCATCTTATATTAAAAAATACACTCATACTAAATGGGTTTTTGGCTGGAAAAAGCGTCGCCAAGTCAAAATTTCGGGTCACTCTCTTGGTCTATATGTAAATATTCATGCAAAATATGCCTCACGCGCTCTGCTGATATCTTCACAATCTTTTTTTGTGTTTTTTGGAGTCTCATTTGGACGTCCGAAATGTGGTGCGCCATCGGTGCTTGTACGACCGCATTTAAGTTCACTAATCATCGACATATAGTTGCTCTCGACGGAACAGCTGTGCCCTAACACTCCTCAAAATATTCTTGGGTTCTGGCTATATTTTTCCCATTAAAAGGCAATGTTTATTCAACACACAAGATTCTTTATGTTCCATCGTCTTGTAAAATCAAAAGTACCGTTACTTAAACAGGTGTAATTCGCAAACTAATAGACAAAATATAATGAAAATTTGTACGCGAATCCTCTGAGACTTGATACTAATTGAAAATCTTATGGTTCTTTTGTTTGTACTGCCACCTCTCAGAAAGTACCGCGACGAAAATGGTAACTCCTTGCATGAAGAGTTACTGCGAAAATAATGATGATGAACAGAACTTCTTTATACCTAATGAGAAAATCTAGGGTTTTTCAGCATATACGTCAATGGTTGCATTAAACAGACACGTTAAAACAATTGATTCAGACCTAAACAGTGTCCTGCTTAAAATCAAAATTTTGTTATAATTCTACTCAGTATATATCACCACTACACCAAACGCTCTATTTTTGCGCTCGTCGTGCGTTTCGCTAACCATGTTAACTTCATCATAAACAATGATTGACTGAGGTAAGAGATTGAGATATACTGAGTAGTGGCATGGTGTTTCTTATAATTTCTTACGAAAAATCATCAGAAGTTCACTTTTTTCAGTTTAGAAACAACGTCTGATAATGCAGAAGTAAACTACATTTGAATTTTACCTTTTTAAAAGACGTTATTCCCTATCGAAAATTTCACACACAAACAATTTTCTATTCAAAAATGAAATTTGGCTTATAATCACTGCACATCCGTTAAAAAAATTGTTTAACGGTGTAGTTTATTTATCGACACAATAACATGGTATAAAAATATACATAATTCATTTTTTTGTCACTAACTGCTAAAACTGAGGTTCAAAATTTTGAAACATACTCGGCAGGGCATACAACACGGGTTAAATTCTAGAAAACGGAAAATAAAAACACTTTTCGCATAAAATATATATTACGAAGTTCGATATATATTTACAAGTTTACAAAATGTTAAAACTTGTAACTATTTAAGCCACGGAGAGTTTAAAATTTTGAAAGAATCGCGTCCAGCTTAAAAAAAAATTGTGAACTGTCAACCGCACTACCAGTAGGCTAGCAGTGTCTACAGTTAAGCTACACGAACATAAAGGCTTTTGCTTATTACTTGGTAAACTTAAAACAGATCAGGTACCTATTATTTTAAATGTCAACTTATATTATTTTATATTAACAGCTGCTTTTTTAGGTTAGGGCTGAGTATAAATAAGAGCAAAACAAAAATAATGAGGGGATCCTATAGAGATACAATACATAAGAATAAACAGAAAAATGTAAACTTCAGACCTAAATAAGACTAGCATGGACAGCTTTTAGGAGATTAACACGTTGACTGCCAACTACGAGATAACTCGTAGATTGCGTTCTTTTCTCGGACGCCAACTACGAGTTATCTCGTCCTGTTTTTACTTGCCATTTTTGTGCAGCTACGATTAAACTCGAAATATATCAGTGCTAATCTCGATAGATGGCTTCTGGGAAAAGAACAAAAAATCAATGCTGGCTTGCATGAACAGAAAATTTATTAAAAATGAACAAAAAATATAATTATAAAAATTAGTTCAAATTCAAGAAATAAAATAATATTTTATTGTTTGTGGAACTTCTTAAAACAATCTTCCACACAAAGGGCTGGCTTCTCTTTACAGGCTGGACAGAAATAACGCGTTTCTCGGCGTTTTTTTGCTTGGGTACATATACGACATGGCTTTGTCGGACGCTGTTTTTTTTCGTAGGTGGTAGACTCTCTAAATAATGGAGCTCTTGCAATTTAATTTTTTTCGAAACTGGTTGAATCTCTTCTCCAATCAACGCGACGACGAATTCTTCTCTGAACTTTATCAGTTTTATTTTAGAAGATGTTACTTTTTGAAAAATTTTGTGAGCATTGTGTATATATATCTCTATAATATGTAATGAAACCTTTTTGGGCCATCTAATAGTCTTTCTTAGAGATGAGTAGTACGAAAGCATTTGATCTGATCGGTCAATGCCAGACATTCCATTATTGTAATCTCGAATTATATTCGGTTTCATACAAATTTTTCCATTGCGATTGGGCACCTCTACCATTTCAACAGCATGCATGTTTGAAATGCTAAGGACATCTCGTTTGTCTTTCCATTTGCATACAGTAACAGAACCATTTTGCTGCCAAATACACTCCCCTTTTTTCAGTTTACGATTTACCACATCTCTGGGGTTTCCTTTTCTGTTATTTCGTAAGGTTCCACACACATAAGTTTTTCGTGTATTTAGCAGTTTTGTAAGAGTAACAGAATTATAAAAATTATCCATGTAAACCGTGTATTCTTTATCGAGATAGTCCTCAAGTAAATGTAAAAACAACGTCAGTAGTGTGACCTACATTATTGTCAGTTTCCTCAGATTTTCCGCTGTAAATCTTTATTTTCATTACAAGACCGTCGGACTCACATAGTTCATACAGTTTGATACCATATTTGTGTTTTTTATTTTTAATGTATTGGCGGAAAAGCAATCTTCCCCGCCATAGCATCATGGATTTGTCAATACAAATATTTTTATCTGGTACATAGTTTTCATGCATAATATTATTGAAATGATTTAGTATTGGTCTCACCTTGTATAATCTGTCGGCAGATGGTATTAAGTTATCAACTAAATGAAAATAACGAAGTAACAACTGGAATCGATTTCGACTCATATGTGAGCGCCAAAAGTTTACATTATATAGCTTGTTTGTGCTCCAGTAATGTTCAATTGATGGAAAAGTACAAGGTCCCATTTGCAACAAAAGTCCAATAAAAACTTTCATCTCTGCAGCACTGATGTCTTCCCACTTTGATAACCTATTAGATTTTTTTATTTCTTTGCGTTTTTCAATTTCTTGCGCAGCATATAAATTAGTTTGTTCCACCAGTAATGCAAGAAATTCATCCGAAAAAAATAAGTCCACCAGCGTTTGTACTGTAAAATTTGTCGTATCCAATTTCACACCAACATTTTCTTGGAAAATAAATAATTCAGGATTTTGTTGAATTTCTGTCCACAAATCCTCATTCGCATTTGATGTTGTTGCTTGGGAATCATCGTCATTATCTTCAAATTCGGGATCAACTTCAGGTTCGGAGACGACTTCGTCTTCACTATCACTTGAATTCTCAGAAGGTTCATAATCGCTACTGTCGTTACCATCCTCGCCAAAAATCCCGTCAAATTCTGAATCACTTAGATTTGCGTAGTACTCAATTTCATTTTGAGTCAGTGGTCTTTTCTTATCCATATTGCGTTCTTGATAATTTAATTATAACAATAATTATAAAACAAAACACTCAAGAAAGACGTAAATGTGATGCACTCGACAATTTCTGAGATACTACTGGCGAATATGGACGCGTATCTATGATTCAGCTTTAGAGAAGCGACAGGTCGAAGCGTGTCTGTGCGTGTCTGCGTGCGAATTAACTCGTAGTTGGCTTCCGCGAAGAGATTTCTGTTACAGAAGCCAACTACGAGATAATTCGTAAGACCTTTTTTTTTTAAAAAAACACATTTTTTATGCTTTTTGATGATAACTATGCACTAGAATTAGAGTTTTTAATAATATAATGTGATTAAATTAAATTGTCATTTTAGGCCAGATTTCTGAAAATTGCCGTGGCAGTCAACGTGTTAAAGTTAATATTACAAAGCGAAAACAAAATTTAAGACATATGAAAACAAAAATATTAAGGGGTAAATACACCTCGAATTTTCAGAAATTCGTTTTTGTGTTTTTTTTACTGATTTTTATTCTCGATACTTCTAAAAATTATCCAAAAAAAATTTTTCAGAAAATTCCATACCATTACAAAGTTCTAGCATTAAATGTGACCTGGTGTTGGATTGGGACTGCTACCTGTCTCAATGCAATGTCTGCAATATTACTCAATAAATTTTTAATGATTTTAATAATTACTTTTTCTACAAAATGTCGAGAGGTTTCTTTAAAAAATTTTTATGATAATTAAACATAAATTTTTGGTAAAAAATTGCATAATAAAGTTTGAAACACCGTAGATTTTTTTATTTTTGAAAAAAAAAAACCTTCGACAATTTTTAACTACAACATTATTTTACAAGATTAATTTTTAGTTTTGCACATTAGATTATTTTTTGTGAAGTTATCCTGCAGACAAGGAGGCGCCATAGTTTTCATCAGTGGTCCATTCAATTCGATAAAAAAATAGTGTTAACATTTAAAACATATTTAAGGTAGTTCACTCGTAAATTCACCTTTCTTAAGAATGAAAATGAAATATGATGTTAATCTAAATGTTTTTCATTTAATTAAAAAAAAAAATTGACCGATTGTGAAACGAGGTATTCATAATTAAAGTGCACATAATTAACATGCAATAGGCCAATGAAGTATAAAAAAGACATAGTTTTGTGTATATCTTAACAACTAGCCTTATGATTTTTTTAAAAAACTAATATTTAGTAAAAAAAAAAAAATAGAAAAATTATGAAATAAACATATTTTTTTATCGATTTGTTAAAAAGATATAAATATATAAAGTTGATATTTTGTTAAAAGAATAACCGCGTAGTAAGGGACATATATCACAATTTCACAACGCTGAAATCGTCACACTTTACGCGCCAACATTCAAACAGCATTTAAAGTGACTAACTTTTAAACAGAAATTCATTTGTAGGTTAATTTATTGAATAAACACAATATATTTATCAGCTTTATCTTTAATCATCAAATAAAAATAATAAATGTATTAATTATGAATTTGTATCTTGATATTTATTATTTTTTCTTTAGTATTTAAAATATTTATATTTAAATAAATATATGTTTGTAGGTTCAATAATTTTTCGATAATATTTTAAATTAATATTATGTTTATTTATGAACATTGTTACATATCAATTGATAACAATATTAAATATATATTAAAAAAAACGGTTTTATAGATTTTCTCGGTAAAACTAAATAAAGAATTAATGATACTAATGATAAATAAATAAAGTATTATAAACTATTTGTAAAGTAATTAATTACTTTATTTAATACTCGCGTATCTTTGGCTACACGTGGTTTCCCATTACCATTTCGACTAGATAATAATTGCACTATTCCTGTAGAACCCCAATTTATCATAAGAACTTTTTAGATCTTCTAAAAGATGCAATTTAATCTTTTAATATAAGATCTGAAATAACACTTTTTAAAGACATTAAAAAAAACGGCAATATTAGTTTTTTCATGGCGCACTCTTTATACGATACGTAATTTGTAATTACAACCTAAACGTTTCTCATGAGTTATCTTTTCTAGTGAAAAGACTTTTTTACACAGACAACACTTTAAATTTTTTCCTAACTCATCTAACCCGATCCGTCGACCACTACACAAGTTAGGATCTTCAGTTGTTAATTTTTTCGCGTCATTCATTCCCGAAATACTTTTTTGCGTTTATTGATGAGCTTTTCCTTTGCAAATTTGCCTTTATGTCGCAAATGATTATAATCAAAAGGTATTTTTTATTTTATTATATATTTTAATCATTTGTCATGGCGCACTCTTTATACGATACGTAATTTGTAATTACAAGTTAAAGGTTTCTCATGAGTTACCTTTTCTAGTGAAAAGACTTTTTTACACAGACAACACTTTAAATTTTTTCCTAACTCATCTAACCCGATCCGTCGACCACTACACAAGTTAGGATCTTCAGTTGTTAATTTTTTCGCGTCATTCATTCCCGAAATACTTTTTTGTGTTTATTGATGAGCTTTTCCTTTGCAAATTTGCCCTTGTGTCGCAACTGATTATAATCCAAAGGTATTTTTTACTTAATTATATATATATTTTTTTTATTTTAAAACAAAAATAATATGATCTAAAGAGTAAACATACCCAAAGTATAATATATATAACCTATAAAAACGTTACTTCTATGGAGCATTCGGTATACGCATTGGAAGCGTTGTTACATTTAGTTTCATTAAAAGTATGATCGTATTAGTGTGTGCCTGCATTGAAAGTTTCCATCTATCAAATACAGTCTCCGACAAAAATAAAATACTCTGCCACTGAATATTTTAAACTTTTTGTATTTACTGTCGGAATATACTTTTGGCTCCGATTGTCACGAGTAAGCTATCTTAAAAAAAAATGTTTTTCTTATAATTTTAAGTACAACAAAAATATATAATCGTCATTCTTTTGTATTATACACTTAATAAACTTTAAAATAATTTTTTTTAAATATACAGTAGAACCCCGATTAACCGAGTCGCGATTATTCGAGCTCCGGATTAACCGATCCAATCTAAGAACCTGATTATCCGAGGTACGCGCGTCTATGCTGCGTATTAACCGAGCTTCTAAAATATGTACGTACATATTTCCATTTAACATCGTCGGGGCCTTCGGGGAATCCCCCTGGCCCGTGTGAGGGATTCCCCTATTTATGTTTTTAGACTCTTTCAGCATGTAAATTTGCGTGAAGAATTGAAGCAGGCGAGACAATTAAAGTTGTTGCACGAGATTATGGAGTAGGTGAGGTAACAGTTGGAGACTGGAAAAGAAACCGCACAAAAATAGAAGAGTGGTGTATAAATCAAGCCTCCTCGTCCTCCGGAAGAAAATCAATGAAAACCGGCGACTATGAAAAGGTTAACAAAGCTTTATTCAAGTGGTTTAACCAACAGAGATCAAAAGGTGTGCCTCTGTCAGGCCCAATTTTACAACAGAAAGCAATAATGATTAGTAGGCAATTCCCAGAGATAGATCAGTTTACAGCCAGTTCTGGATGGCTTGACCGCTAGAAAAAACGGTACGGTGTACGACAACTGACTGTATATGGTGAAAAACTTTCTGCTGATGTGTCATCAATTGAGAAGTTTAAGCATTGTGGTTACACTGAAAAATGTTATTTACTGGGTAAGTCAAGCTTGGGATTCTGTGCGTACTACCACTATTCAAAAACCTTGGTCAAAAGTTATTGATTTTGAGGACTATAATGACAGTGAAGATGATACTAAATTAAATGAATTAGCTTTGAAATTGAGAAGCCATAGAGAAATGTTCTGTTCAAATTTTGGCAGCGAGATAGAAGAAAAAGAAAAAAAGTTTATTTGAATTAATGCAAAAATTAAAAGGTTGCGAAAATGTGAAAAGAGAAGATGTTGTTGAATGGATTATAGCAGATGATTTAGAAGAAGAAATGAGTATTGAAGAAATAACGAATGCCTTTCAGGAAACCGAAAAATCAGATGACGATGACGAAGCAGCGGTGGATGAACAGTCTCCCACTAAGATCTCTCATCAAGAAGGTTTTGCTTCTTTGGAAAAAGCTTTGAGGTATATCAAACAACAACCAGAGGCAACCTCAGCGGATTTGCTTCTTCTTAATAGATGGAGAAACATTGCAGCGAGAAAAAGAAGATGCAATATGAAACAGAAACGCATAGATACCTATTTCACTGTTTTATAATGTATGTACCTAGTTATTGTTAAAAACGTTAATACATCGGTTTAAAGTATTGGTGTTTATTTTTTGAATGAATAAAAAACAAATCCTGATTATCCGAGTTTTCAGTTATCTGAGGAGGGTGCCAACCACGTTACCTCGGATAACCGGGTTCTACTGTACCTACTTTTTGCAGCGCCCAGGTGTATGTAACCCCTTAAAACAAAGTGTTATATCAGCCCTGATGTATGGGGTAAAATCGTGGATAATCACAAAGAAAACACGGACTAAGACACATGAAGAGATCAATCTTAAATATAACCTTAAAGGACAAACTATAGATTGGATTAGAAAAACAAAATGGAATATGTCAAGAACACAATACCAAAGCCAACGTGGAGATGGGCACGACATGTAGGAAGAATGAAAAAAGGGCAAGGGAAGGGGCAGATGTTATGTTAAATTTTTTAGAGCTGTAAAATATTTTCAATCTGAAATCCCAAACGCGTTTTGATTGAAGTTTGGAATACAAGGCCGTAAAAAATAGCGTTTTCATGTAAATGCATATGCTAATATAAAATAATCAAGAAATGACCGTAAAAAAAAAGGTTTTAACAATTAAACAATTTGCATATGTATATTATTTTCATTTGTTTCTTTCTATAATAATTATTAAAAAAAGGATAATAAATAAACGTAAAACTGACTTACTATTACCATGCAAAACAAGTGAACGGTAAAAAATAAAGAAAACAGTAAGTGGCGAAAGTCGCTCATAATACGCCTAACGTGTTATATTTCAGTTTTTAGAAAACTGTATTACAATTACTAATAAAATACAGGGTAGCCATTGAGTATGCAATTCTTCGGCGTCTTATAACATACACAGTTTAGTCATAAATTCGGTCAGTCCTCTAACGCAAATCTTGGAACGAAGACTCCATCTAACGAATTTAAAAAATATTTATTTATCAAAATACATTAAAATGTCTTCAAACCATATAAAGTTATTTGTTCTCGCAAAATCGCATCAATTTCGGGAGTTATGCTCCTTTTTTTAGAAACTCCAATTTTCCATCCAACATCCGACAAGCCTTTTTTTCGAGAATATCTCACGGTGTGTTGTCAAGTGGGTTCAAATTTGAGCTACCGAAAGATCAATTTTCATCTTTAATAAAATATTGAACATTGCTTTCGAGCCGGCGTAGAGTTGTCTCTAGTAACTCTTTTATACGCCCTCTTTCCTAAATTTTTCTTTAAGCCCATTTCAAGTGCTCTTCTTGTTTTCTCAGAAAATTTCTGTCAATATGGAAACGCACGGCTCTTTCAACATGGATAGATATCCGTCCACAACATTCTTAGTATCTTTGTAACTTGCGGTAAGTAACACAATGTTAACGACAAAAAATCTCTCATACAGAGAAGCCCCAACGTGGAGTGTTCTACAGAAACATCGACTCGCTACAGCTGTTGAAAAAACATTTAGTTTTCTACAGTGGGCAAGTCTTAAGCCAAAGACCGCTACTAGCTTATCAGGGTTGTGTAATTAATACCTAATCGAGTAGTAGTCGATTTACCTAACAGTAAGAAATTAAGTGTAGGGCATGCAGCAAATAACCAGAATCATATATGTATTTATTTCAGCCTGCCGAGTTCGCGTTATATTCTCGTACATAATTTGTGACAATACAGTGTTGCGTCCTATACTATTATCGTAGATAGTCGTACAGTATTGACGACGTTCCCAGACTGCTGAATCTTCCAGCAGAGATCGAGCAGGTTGTAGACAATGACGGGTACTGTATTTACTGGAATTACGCCTTTTCGACCACAAGACGTTTGCAAGCCAAACAACCTGCTATAGTACTTCTCGATAAAATAATAAAAAAGATTTTCTTAACTGAGTTTTCGGCACCTGTTAAAACAAATGTACAGTCTGCCAAGTAATAATGTATTCTTTGCCATCAATGTATTCCTTGGTGTACTAACAACGGCGCAATTACCTCAGTAAGTTTGTCCAAACGCCTCCCGCATCAATAATCGCCTGGCATCCTCGAAGCATGCTGTCGACGAGATTTTCTGCATAGTCTGCAAATTTTTCGAATCTCACGGGACCACTGAGTCAAAGTCCTCAGAATCTTTCTTCTGAGCTTTCTCTTTACAGGGGACCAAACGTTTTCAATACGGTTGGCGTCCGACGATTGTGAGGGCCACTCTAGTATTTTATCGTGGGCTCAAGCGAGCCACTTCGCGACGTGACTTTCGCCCCGCAAAAGTTTCTTCAACGTGCTTCAGAATTTGACATCATGAGCACGAAGATGTCGAATGGTCTCATGGGACACATTCAAATCAGATTTTCCTAATTTTGCCACTCCTTGACGCAGCTTCCATTTCGGGTCCCGTCAAAACAAAGACACGATTCATTTTTCGACTTTCGGAGTGACTTTGCCTACCGAGCCACGTTCTGGTACCTCGTCGACATTTTTCGTCTCGTTGAAACGATTTACCCATTTCTTTACAAACGATACCGACTTTTTAATATATTTAGCGGTAGTTGAATGTGTTATTTTGGGCCCCTTTAGATGGGAATAAAGAAAGACTGCCTCGAACCGAAGCGCAAACAAGGGTCTCATTCTGGATTTTAAGTAATTTCGACGAAAATCGACTGATACTCTTACTAAAATGCGTCGTAGATAAAGGTTCCCTCTACCGATTTTTTTGTTGAATCGCATCTACCAAAAATGAATTATCGCTGAGACGTTCTTACTTGATGTAGCAATCAAAGAGGAGGAAAAACGTTTTAAGTATAAAGACTTAAACTATGAACTTCGCGTTCTGTACCTACGACATTCAGTAACAATGGTGGTCCTAGCCGACGGAATTTTAGGAGAAATTGGAAACATATTCCTAGAAAAGCTCAAGAAAATATCAGCTGGTTGTATCTCGGTTGATTCACTGGCCACGAAGATGCAGAGGACAGCTGATTCCTTCTGCCTGCTTAGGCAGATGTGTTTGGGCGATCATTACTAACTGAACGGACATGAAACGTAATTGTCATTATCTGACCATACCGCGTGGCAGTCTGTGTAGATCGGAGCCACAAGATTTATCGCGTCTGATTTTTCTTTTTCCTTCAAATAATCATAATACATAATATTAAATATATACACAAACGGTCTGATTTAAACAATTGCTAGCAGTAACCGTAGTTAATTCGAGGATATGAAAAAAGATAAAATGGTAAAGAAATTAAATGTTACAAGCAGTGTCGTAGCTACGGCCTGTCAACAGGGGTGGCAGCCAGGGGCGCATTAACAAGGCACTTACACAAAATTTAAACAAGAGTTTATTCTATGCAAATGAACAATTAATGGCGATAGAGCCTAATAGAACGCAAAAGAAAAGTTAAAGCAATCCTCGACGAAAAGGCCAAGGACACAATAATTCCACTTCAACAGTTTAAAATTCAGCTTTGTTGTGTACTGGACACACTTTTCAGCAAATAGACTGGAGATTTCAAAATTTAGTTGCTGTAGCGTCTGATTTTGGTTTCCTAACGGGATTATCATTACAGACAACCTCCACTGAAGAACTAAAAAAATCCGCAGCTGATCTCGCATTAAAATACAAAGATGCCCATGACTTATGTTTAGAAATTGAAATTACAAACACCAAATAAAATCATTATTATCTGATTTAAAAAATGCAGACTACATTGCTATTCTGAACTGTCATGAAGAATCTGGTTTATGGTAGTGACTAGTTATCCCAATATAGGTATAGCCCTTCGATTAGCATTGACTCTACCTGTGACATCTGCTAGCTATGAAAGATCTTTCAGCAAACTGAAATTAATCAAAAATTATTTACGATCCCAGAATGGGCAAGAACGTCTGAACAATCTCGCTAGAATTTTATTTGAATATAAAATTGCGAAAAAATTAATCTAGATTATGTCATTGACAAAATTTGATCAAAAAAAAGCGAGAAGAGTATATTTTTAAATAAATTTCATTATTTCTGTAATTTTTGTTGTCTTCTGTTTTATAAAATACCTACTTACGGGAATTTTTAGGGGCGCAAAATTCGAATTTTGCCCTGGGCGCTCAACGCCCTAGCTACGACACTGGTTACAAGTATAAGTCAATCTTACCCTTTAGGCTTATATGTAAGCAATTCGATAAAAATAAATATACTCGTATAACCGTCTAGACACAATGTAACACAACACTGATCGAAAAACTCTACCGCGTTAACTTTTATAAAGCTTGTAATTTGATACACAGAATAAAAATAATTTAATTGATAAAAAAAATTTTGAGAATTATTTTTTCGAAACTCGAACTACGTATGTAATTCCCGTAAGAACAAATATAACGCATCGCATATTTGTGCGAAAGATAAGATAAAGGTTAAATTTGAACGAAATGAAACAAAATATTTGATATGTGTGTGGGACGTCAGCGTTTTAGTTAATTCCGTTGTTGCAAATCTATCTCTTTTTGTGGAATTTTATCACTGAGTAGGCGGTATAATGTTAGATGATGCGACAGTAAAAATATTACGTCTTGTATTTATGTGCAGTCCGCTCGTATTCTTGAAAAAAATGTGTTTCGAGAACATTGTTTGTCATCAATGTATTCTTTGGTATGCACAATTATTTTAGTAACCTGTCCAATTGCCTCCTGCATCAATAATCGCCAGATATCTTCAAGGCATGCTGTCGGCGAGATTTCCTGCATACTCTGCAAATTTTTTGAATCTCGCAAGACAACTGAGTCAAAGTTTTCAGAGCCTTTCCTCTGAGCTTCCTCTTTACAAGAGACCAAACGTTTTCAATAGGGTTGGCGTCCGGTAACTGTGAGGGCCACTCTCGTATCTTATCGTTGGCTCAAGTGAGCCGCTTCGCGACGTGATTTTCGCCGAGCAAAGGTTTCTTCACGTGCTTCGGAATTTGACATCATGAGCATGAAGATATTGTCGAATAGTCTCGTAGGACATATTCAAACTCGATTTTTTAAATTTTATCGCTCCACTATGGCGAGAATACATAATTTATACCCAAATTAATTTACTAGCCTCAATTTTCAAGGAATCTCAATATATTTTTTAAAATCTTCGTTCTTGATTTCTCTATCGATCTGCCTAAGCGGATTTTTGATTATTTGCCATGATTTTTACTAATTTATCAATATACAGTGGCAAACAAAAGTATGGAAACATTTAAATTCCCATCTCTAGTCTTAACATTTAAACGGTTTACAATTACAATATTTATTTATTAATAGTGTATATACTAACAAACATTTTGAAAACTAAAACAGTTGCTTATTCGAAATGTGCTTAGTTTTTAACGTAACAAAATTATGCACCAACAAAAGTACGGAAACATTTGTGTCATAAAATAAAAAAGATCAGAAAACCAATTCTTGGCCAAGCAAGGTGTGTGTTTTGGGTCATTGTCTTGTTGAAACATCCATGATAGTGGCAAATCTTCTTCATAAGGAATCAAATTATTTTTCAATATCTCAAGAGATATTTGAGCATCCATTCTGCCATTTATCTTTGCCAATGGCCCCGTACCAGACCGTCGAAAACAACCCCATACTATGATATTTCCACCGCCATATTTGACACTAGGTACAAGGTACTTTGGGTCATATCTTAGACCAACTGGTCTTCTTACATAACCAGTAGAATCACTTCCAAAGAGATTGAACCTACTTTCGTTACTAAAGATTACTAGAGACCACTGATTTTGAGTCCAGTCTTTATGTTCCTTAGCAAATTTCAATCTCTCTTTTTTGTGACGCTTTGTAAGGAGTGGCTTTTTAACAGCACGCCTACCATAAAGATTTTCAGATAACAGACGACGCTTAATAGTCATCTTTGACACCAATACACTCTGATATTCCTGCCTTAGTTCTTTATTAATATCGACAACAGTTTTCTTGGGATCAGTTTTTCGCTTTTCGAATTATAATTTTGTCTACTCTCTTACTTGTTTTTCGAGGTCTACCACTTTTAAATGCAGGATCAACAATGCCCCTTCTCGAGAACTTCTTAACAATTTTGTTGACAGTGCCCCTATGCATGTTTAAAGATTTTGCTATTTCAATTTGCTTCTTTCCACTTTGATACAGAGAAATAATTTTATATTTCAGATCTGAACTGTAATATTTGCACTTTGGCAAAAACTGCACTCTTCAACAATGCTACTAAATTACTTCATATCAACAATAACATACTCTTAAAGCAGAATGATAAAATTATTTCAATGTTTTAGATAAGGACGAAACGCGTTTCTAAAAACCTCATCTATCAGAAAAGCTAAACAAAGTTTTTATAGTCAATAATAAAATTGACGATAGAAACAAAACAAGACTAGTTTTTTTATTCCTAAAGGACAGTATTTTATATTTTTGATTAAGAAAATATTTCCATAGTTTTGTTCGCCACTGTATATTGCTTTGTTGTCCAAAAAAACACCTTTTTAGGCAATAAAATGATCCTCGGTCACACAATTTTCAAGAAATCTCAATAATTTTTTTTTTATAATCTTCCTTTTTGATTTCTCTATTGATCTATCTGGGTGGATTTTTGATTATTTACCATGATTTTTATTAATTCATTAATATACATTACTTTTTTTCCAAAAAAAAACACGCAATTTTCAAGAGATCTGAATATTTTTTTTATAATCCTCGTTTTTGATTTCTCTATTGATCTGTCTGGGCAAATTTTAGGTTATTTACCTTGATTTTTTTTAATCTATCAATATATATTCCTGTATTTTCCAAAAAATACCTTTTTAGGCAATAAAATGAGTCTTAGTCACGCAATTTTCAAGGAATTATTGATGGTACGGTCCGTCAAGCCCTTACAGGCACGATTTCTCCCCAAAGGTGCTCTATATGCAATGCTCTTCCAAAAGACACACATGCACTCATTTATGCACCTACACACACAGATACACAGACACACATTCACTTATACATATTCACACTTACACACGCACACGAGATACTTTGCGACTCTACCTCCACGTGATGTATCCTGGGTAATGCAAATAAGTCTGCAAATTTCAGGGGCATATCGTGCTTCGTAGCCTTAAAATCTCGTAAAAGATTCAAATCTTGACCAATTGTCAATTTTACTTTCTTAACTCTAAATTATTAATAAGTATAATTTGTACTAGGTTACGTTTGATTGTAATTCGTTGGGCTTAGAAAAAATTCATAAATATATTTTTCTACATTAAGTTATGTTAAGTTTAGTACATATACACATAAATAAGTATATTTTTAGGCATAGGTTATGTATGGTTTAAAATTCGTGTTATATGTGATAGGTTTAGGAAACAATTATAAATATATACTTGTATATTACGTTATATTATGTTTAGAGTTCATGATGTAAATGTCTTAGAAAAACTTCAAAATATTACTTTTCTTTGTATAATAGGTTATGTTAGGTTTGGAATTCCTGGTTTAAAAGCCTTAAGTTTAGGAGACGTCCATCTGATCATGTTTCTTCTTTGGATAGAGTTATGATAGGTTTGATGTTCTTGGTGTAAATGGCTAAAAACAATATTTATTGAAAAATGAGCTCAGATCATGGTCAATAATCATATATCCGCCGACAGATCGATAGGGAAATCAATAGCGAATATTATAAAAAAAAATTATTAAGATTACGTGACTAAAACTCATGTTATTGCCTAAAAAGGTGTTTTTTGGAAAAAAAGGAATATATATATATATATATATATATATATATATATATATATATATATATATATATCGATAAATGAGTAAAAATCATGATAAATAATTAAAAATCCGCCCAGACTGATCGATAGAAAAATCAAAATCGAAAATTACACAAAAATATTTTGTTTGCTTGTTTTTGAAAAAACAAGCAATACATATATTGATAAATTAGTAAAAATCACAATAAATAATCAAAAATCCGTCGAGACAGACAAATGAAGATATAAAAAAAATTATTGAAATTCCTTGAAAATTGCGAGACTCATTTTATGGCTTAAAAAGATGTTTTTTTTTTAAAAAAAAAAAACAAAATATATATATATATATAGATAGATATATATATATATATATATATATATATATATATATATATATATATATATATATATATATATATACATATATATATACATATATATATACATATATATATATATATATATATATATATATATATATATATATATATATATAAGTTGGATTGAATTCTTTCTTGAACCTTGGAATATTGAATATATATTTTTTCAATTTCTTGGGCTTTATGGTTCTTTTGTTTTAAGGATAGAGAAATTACATCATGTTGTAGTTAGAATTTATTGAAAACGTTTCGCCCGATTTTCAGGCTTCTTCAGTTCATATGTGTGGGTTGAAACGAAGACACACTTAACATTCTTTAAAAGGTGTTACTAAGACGGTCACATTTTTTAAAAAAATTTTTTTTAAAAAATGTGACCGTCTTAGTAACACCTTTTAAAGAATGTTAAGTGTGTCTTCGTTTCAACCCACACATATGAACTGAAGAAGCCTGAAAATCGGGCGAAACGTTTTCAATAAATTCTAACTAGAACATGATGTAATTTCTCTATCCTTAAAACAAAAGAACCATAAAGCCCAAGAAATTGAATTATATATATATATATATATATATATATATATATATATATATATATATATATATATATATATATAATGTTAGCTGTCAGCATTTTATATATGGAAAAACCTTCGTTCCAGGCCTGGTCGAAAAAATTAGGATAGGCCGAACGATGCAATATGAGAAGGAGAATATTAATTATTTATAATTGTTTTCAGGCAGACTGGCTTGTTTACATTACGTAGATTTAACTATACTTAAGTTACTATTATTGATTTGTCCCAAAACTATTAATTTTAGTTATTACGACAGATATGACTATAGCTTATAAAAGTGTTTATGTAACCCTAAGGAGATTTAGGTAACAGGGGATATTTTGGTACGCACTATGAATTATAGTTTAGAGAGCCGAAATAGTCGGCCAGCTTTGTTAGATGTCTAATTGCAATTGTTAATAAAAGTTATTGTTGCTGAAATTGCCCAAAAGTGTTTAAATTTTTAAAATAAAAGCTAACCTATATATATATATATATATATATATATATATATATATATATATATATATATATATATATATATAGATTCCTGCGTAGGCGTCTCTAACAAACTTCTCTCATCAAATGAGTTTGTTTAAAGCCGCATTTTGGAGAGACCGAAAATCACTTATTCCTGCCCAGTGACGAATATTGCGCAGCCATGATTGCCTTTTCAACCCATTTCCCTTGAATTTTACCCTGCAGTATCAGGCGTTGAAAACTATAACGTTCTTCACGAATAACATTACCCAAGTATGAAATCTTTCTCCTTTTTATGTTTTCGAATAATTCGCGATCTTCCAGGTTGGCTCTTTCGATCACCTCCTCATTCCTCACTCTATCAACCCAAGATACCATCAGCATTCTTCTGAGTATCCACATTTCAAATGCCTTCAGTTTGTTAATGGATGACACTTTCAATGTACATGTTTACACACCGTACAGCAAAACGGACCAAACATAGCAATTAACTATCCAGTACCTGAGTTGTAGGTTAAAGTTTTTATTGTAAAAGAATTTGCGTAACTTGATGAAAGTTGCTCTTGCCTGCTGGCTTTAATTTCCATGTCCGGATCCCATTTGTCATTCACAAGGCATCCTAGGTATCTGAACTCGTTAACCCGTTCTATATTCTCGCCATTTATATGAATTCGGACGTCTTGAATTGGATTTCTACTGATGATCACGAATTTTGTTTATGTTGATGCTTAATCCAATGTTTTCTCCTGCTTTGTGTATAGCCTTCAATAATGCCGTTTACTTTGATACCCAGATCACTCTCCGACACTACCTCAACGAAGACTGTTTCGACATATAAATTAAACAGCATGGGTGACAAAACACAACCCTGTCTAACTCCCTTTATTATTTCAAAATCTTCCATTGTATAACCATTCTGAAGTCTTACGTTTGCTGATTGATTCCAATATAAGTTGGCAATGATTTTTATATCTTTAGAATCTAGCCCTAGTTCTTGTAGATATTTCATGAGGAGGTCGTGTTTAAAGTTGTCGAATGCCTTCTCATAATCTATGAAGCACATGAATACATCCTGTCTATGATCCAGACAATTCGGAATCAACATTTGAAGACTGAAGATGGCTTCTCTCGTTCCAAAACTCCCTCTAAATCCGAACTGACTATCTCCACTAACTTCTTCGCATTTCTTGTACAGTCTCGTATGAAGAATGCGCAAGAAGAGTTTGAGAAAATGGCTCATGAGACTAATTAAGCGATAGTCCTTACATTCTTTAAACCTGGCTGTTTTTGGCAGGGTAATAAATGTAGAACGCAGCCAATCCTTCGCTATTTTCCCAGTATCATAAAGGTTGTTAAAGAGTGTTACAAGCTTTGTTAAATTATTATTACTGAGTTTACAGAATGTCTCCGGGATATGTTATCTGGACCAGGGGCTTTATCATTTTTAGTGTTCCGTACGGAACACTTATAAGATGACTTCTGTGTCTGTCTGTCTCTCTGTCCGTCACACCCGATTTTTTCCGAAACTATTTGTCATAGAAAGTTGAAATTTGGTAATAATATAGGAATTGATGGCCTCATCAGAGCCGTGTAGTTTTGAAAGTTAAATTTTTTTACTAAGTCATCCAGTGTGGTGTCAAATAAAAGCTTGTGAAAACACGAGTAAAAAATATAAATATAACGTAATACTTGGGCTCACTTTGCTTTGTATTATTTTTAAAAAATCACGAAAAATAGCTTATCTCGAAAAGTACTGATCGAAAAATTTTGAAAAAAACCTGGAATATTCTCCACGGGGTGTAGATTAAACGAAAATTATCACGAGTGCATTACCTTTAATAATTTATTTGGTATATAAAAAAAAAACAAAAATTTTAAGGTCATCAGTATTCAGTAATGATCCTTTTATACCACCGTAACAATTTTTTTTTATTTTAAAAGCAATCAACGTACGGAACACTAATTATGCAAGTTCAACTTGCACTTGACCGGTTTTTCATTAGTGAAATAGCATGAACCACCTCACTCTTCAATATTTCAGGGCCGGACGAATTGTCTGTTAAGAGATCTGGTGAACATGATCTGTTATGGTATCATTAAACAAATTTGAGGTGTAACTTTTCCATGTATTAAGCTGTTCTTCTCGATCCAAGATTGGTTCATTCGCCTCATTTCGAATATGAGAGGAGGGATTCTTCTTATATGTTCCAGCTATTTCTTTTATTTTCTTATGAAGGGGTCACCAAGACGCTGCAAGTTTTCGGCATTTACCAAAAATAAATGATCGCGAACACATTCTTATTTGACAGACTGTACATTTCTGATAAACACAAGCATCAACATTGTCCAAATTATGTAACTGAGAATCACATTACCTACCTTATACCGTAGATGGAAGGATTAATCAACGCTAACACCTGCTAATCTTACCACACAACTACACCTGACTAAAAACGTACTATATCTATCTTTAGGTATTACTGCTATTGCAAAATACAATTTGAAATTCCACGTTCAATTCGCTAGAAGTGAAATAAAAATTCCGAAAAAGAAGGTACTCGTATATCCAGAGTCCGCCTTAATTTATTTTTACAAATAAACTTAACGGCAAATAACGACTAATTTTAACATTTATGGCGTCATAAATAATGAAAAAATTTGCAAGCGAAGAAAGAAAGGCCACGTTTAGCAAAGGAAAAGTGTTGTTTCACCAAGATAATGCACCAGCTCACAAGCCCTAAAAATCGGTGGTGAATTGGACCAATTGAGCTATGAATTGCTACCTCATCCGCCGTATTCACCAAATCTGGCCCCCAGCGATTATCACCTCTTTCCAAATTTAAAAAGGTAGCTCCAGGGAAAGAGATTTAGCTTATTTTAGAGAGTTCAACAAATCGCACTATATGAAAGGTATCCAAATGTTGGAAGAGCGCTGAAATAAGTATACTGCTCTTGAAGGAAACAGAATAAAATCGATTATTGACAAAAACATTGTGCTTTCTTCAAAAGTCTCGGGACT
>CM032447.1:25039128-25044242 GCA_019049505.1 Pachyrhynchus sulphureomaculatus
TCTAAAATAAAAAATATACTATAAATAAAATACTACTAATAATAAAACACTACTAATAAATAATAAGACTGAGAATCTTATAAGTACTCCAAAATTCTTACTAACAAACGCATGGGTGCTGTGAGTCACGTGGTCTTGCGAGAGCCAATTGCACCGCAGCGTTCTTCGACCAAGACAGCTGCCGATATACGCTGTCTCTCTCGCACTTCAGCTTACCCATAGCGCTGTTCACTCGCACTCATGCTTAACATTCTCGATCACCTGGCGGGTAGAATGTCCCACCGAAACGACCTGTCTTTTTAAAAATATCTTTTTTAGTTAGCAATATTATGCTGTTTAAATTTCAACGTGCTTCAAATATATTTTTTTCGATTTTTTTGAAATATAATTTTAGAAACATCTTGCTAAATTTTAGACCCGACAAAATAATCTGGCCCCACTACCCTTCAGCCAAGTCTGCGTATTTGTATTCAGATATCACTAAAGAAGTATTTGACAAGTTTTCATGGTGCCTCAAATACCTACCCAAAAATGTCTACCAGCTCTCCTATTATAAGTACACTACCTCATAGGTGGTGCGGAAATGTGTGCATATTAAGGAGAATACGATTTCTCCAACTTTTAGAATCGCGATATCTCAGAAACGGTGATTCGTAGGAAAAAAAGTATAAGAACAATTTTTGTAGAGAATTGCACGATCTATAACTTTTGTTTGACCTATTTTTACGATAACACTTACCGTTTTACGAGGAAAATGCGAAAAATCGATATTTTTGGCCTTTGACCTTGAATAAAATTTTTAGCAGACGTAGGATCGGTGGGGACTTTCGATATTTTATTTGCAATAGTGTATTTAAGACCTGTACCAATTTTCAACTCTATACGAATTTTTGCAAAGTTAGATGTCTATTTTGACTGGATAAAACTGTAGTTTCATATACAAAACCAGTTTTTCAATTATCAATTTGCCTTTTCCCTACGAGTACTTTTTTATGGGACACGTTGTGCAACTAATTCGTTTTATTCTTTTTGTTTTACTTTGTATCATCAGCTGTTAAACTAAATGTTCCCCATCAACTATACCAGGTGTACAAGTATGAAATGCGGATTTCAGACAACTGATGGTGCACCAATGCAGTTTGTGCTATAAAGATTTGACACTGCGCGCCATTTTGTTGTGTGTGTGTGTGCATAGTGTTGGGTTGTTGTGTTCAATATGTCGAAATTTGACACCTGAACACAGAGCATTCACGGACAGCATTAATTTTTTGTTTTCATTTGAGAAGCTTATGGTGAACATGCTCTATCGCAAGATACATGTGA
This sequence comes from Pachyrhynchus sulphureomaculatus, assembly GCA_019049505.1. Lineage (NCBI taxonomy): Eukaryota > Metazoa > Arthropoda > Insecta > Coleoptera > Curculionidae > Pachyrhynchus > Pachyrhynchus sulphureomaculatus. The sequence continues at coordinate 25,040,452 of CM032447.1, forward strand.
AGGATGGTTTTTCGGCGTTTCAAAAGTGGTGACTTCGATGTTGCAGACAAGGAACGTGGAAAAAAGCCCAAAAAAAATACGAAGATGTGGAATTGCAAGCATTGTTGGAGGAATATGATTCGCAAACACAAAAACAACTGGCCAAGCAATTGGGCGTTAGTCAACAAGCTGAGTTGAACGACAGGCAAATGGAAAAGCGCGAAAACAGGTGTGACATTTTGCTCGGAACAAAAGGAAGTCGTTTTTGCATCGTATAGTTACAGGGGATGAAAAGTGGATTTATTTTGAGAATCCCAAACGCAAAAAAATCATGGGCAGACACAGGCGCACCATCCACATCGACCGCAAGACCGAATCGCTTTGGCAGAAAGACGATGCTCTGTGTTTGGTGGGACCAGAGGGGCGTGGTCTATTATGAGATGTTAAAACCTGGGGAAACGGTTTAATACTAAATGTTACCAACAATAATTGACCGATTTGAACCATTCGCTGCTTGAAAAAAGGTCAGAATACCGAAAGAGGCAACACAAAGTCATTTTTCTTCATGACAATGCTCCATGACATACGGCAAAACCAGTTCGCGACACGTTGGAAGCACTCAGATGGGAAGTTCTACCCCATGCGGCTTACTCACCAGACTTGGCTCCTTCTGATTACCACTTGTTTGCATCGATGGGTCACGCACTTGCTGAGCAGCGCTTTGGTTCGTACGAAGATGTGAAAAAATGGCTCGATGAATGGTTCGCAGCAAAAGGGGAAGATTTTTACTGGCGTGGTATTCACAAATTGCCCGAAAGATGGGAAAAATGTATAACAAGCGATGGAGCATACTTTGAATAAAGCACTTTTTTATTCTTCTTCCGAATTTAACATGTTTTTTTAGAAAAAAAAATTCGTATTCATACTTGTACACCTGGTATATATTTTAACATAAACAAAATAATAATTTTAAATTTAGCCATAACAAGAGTGTTCGGAGAAATTGCAAAATTTATTGCAAAAAACCATAATATTATGCTGACTTCTCCTCGGAAAGAAGCAAAATAAACAATAGTGCGAACCGGTTACTGGCACTGGATAATACATTTTTTTTGACCTATGAGAAATATAAATTTTAGTTCCTTCTTTCTTCTTATCGAAACACAAATACGTGGTACGATCAAAATTCCAGGCTTAACGCTATAAAATCTACAGTAGTCGCTTTTAGGCTTCGTCACTCCTGAATATACATTCAGAGCTCGGAAGTTAAAAATTGTCACACAGCATTGTTAGAGATGTGCCTACAGTCAACTATTGGCGAGAATCGATTCTATTTCGCATTCTTGTTATACAGGGTTAGTCCGAAAATTTTTGGCTCGCGCCACGTACGATGCGTAAACTTCAAAGCAAATAGACCAAGAGGGCGTCCCGAAATTTTGTCTTGTCGACTAACCGTGTGCCTAGTTGTTCATTCTATCGGGCGAGTCGAATAAAAGTCTTTAAGGTTGATTTTGTAGCCACCGTGCCCTGGAATGCCCCGATAAGGCGTAAAATGCTACATCCAAAAATGGACTGTTATTTAACTACTTGAATCAAGTACCATAACATTTGTTGACACTAAAAAGGTAGAGCGCCCCAAGGGGAAGATGCTGCCGAGACCGGACCCAGCTTTAGGGTCCAAAAAACGTCGCTTTTAGGAATTTCAAATGCTTTTAAATTCTAGTATAAATTAAAAAAAAACAAGTAAATTAATGCTCAAAAAATCAAGTAAACGTTTGAAATTTCGATTTAACGATTGAAAAATTTAGAAAATACTTAATTTTAAGTAAATATTTCAAAATTCATCTAAAGTTTTTTTACAGTGCTTTAAAAGAAGAAATATTTTCCATCATATTTTTTATAATAAAAATGTACAAAAATTTTTTAAAAGTATTTACTTACCGTATGAACTTCTTGCGACTATCGGCATAATATTTCATAAAAAAATAGGAAATTAACCCTTTTCGAACTTAATTATATTTGAAGAATCCGGAAATTTTCATTTTGATGCCAAAAGCTGGTACTACAAACAAATACCGATTTGAGCCTAATTAGGCTCATAACAATAGACTCAAACGATTTTGTTCACTGGGACTAGTTGTTCCGAATTCCACGAATGGTCAATTTACTCTCCCAATAGATAATCTCTACCAGAAATTGCATAAAAAAAGGCTTTTTCAGGCCCATGGACAAAGGCCCGAACACTATGGGGCCTCGAGAATGGCAAATTCGGATCGGGTCGAAAAACATAAAAAAAAATAACAATAGTCATCCGGTACGAATTTTATGTAGAACCTATAATAGCGTCTTTACTGTCAGAATTTCGGGTTTTTAGTGTTCCGTACGGAACACTTATAAGATGATTCCGGTGTCTGTCTGTCTGTCACACCCTATTTTCTCCGAAACTATTTGTCATAGAAAGTTGAAATTTGGTAATAATATAGGAATTGATGGTCTCATCAAAGCCGTGTAGTTTTGAAAGTTAAATTTTGACTTAAGGGGTTAGTTCTGGGGGGTGAAATCGGAAGTGAAAAATTTTTTTTTTTACTAGGTCATCGAGTGTGGCGTCAAATGAAAACTTGTGAAAACACGAGTAAAAGATATATATATATATATATATATTATATATATATATAGATATATATATATATATATATATATATATATATAATGTAGTACTTGGACTCACTTTTCTTTGATTATATTAAAAAAGTCGCGAAAAATCGCTGTCCCCCCACACCTTATCTCGAAAAGTACTGATTAAAAAAATTTAGAAAAAATTCTGGAATGCTCTCCACGGGGCGTAGATTGAACGAAAATTATCACGAGTACAATACTTTTAATAATTTATTTGGTATATAAAAAAAAAACAAAAATTTCAAGGTCATCAGTTTTCAGTAAAGATTGGAAACAAACTTTGTTGAAAACTCCTTTGGGGTGTGTTTTGTGAAGTCACTGATCATTTTATACCACCGTAACAAAATTTTTTATTTTAAAAGCAATCAACGTACGGAACACTAATTGTGCAAGTTCAACTTGCACTTGACAGGTTATTTTTTTGAACTTTGGAAATGCCTTAGCATGTTTGGGTACAAGCGAGGCGTCTGCTCTCGTGACATTTAATTATTTAATTATTTTTCAAAAATACCTCGGGTAGACGTGTAGGATCCAAAACTTGGGACGGGACGGTATTATTTATTCAAAAACGCGAAAAACGACCGTTCTTGGCTGGAGAAAGCGGGTCCAGCTTCGTCTTCCGGTATTGGCGGCGTCTGCCTTTTGCAAGTTCTCTCTTCTATAATATATATAAAATGCAACGTCTCTATGTCTGTCCGGCTGTCTGTCTGTCCGTTAGTGCACTTATCACTCCAGAACCACTTATCCGATTTACGTGCTTCTTCTCTGTCTGTCGGTCAGTTACTGCGTTTATCATTCAAGAACCACTTTATGAGTTTTTTTTTAAAATTCATACATACACTACCGTCAGAAAGTATTTGCCCACATAGAAATTTCAATGTAACTGCCAAAATTTAAAACCTATTTAAACTCTTTTATTATATTAGGTAAATTTAATTGTTGTTAAACCAGTTGCATGATAATCGTTTTTGAGGCGATTTCTGAGAATTCCAGTTGAAGTAAGAACTCATTTCATGTTTCTAGGGATTATGGAAATTCCTAGTGACATTTTATGATAAAAACTATGCTATAAATACCATTGCCTTTTTGGAAATTAACCATTCGCAAATAGTACTTTGTCATTGACACAGGCTCAA
>CM032447.1:25044342-25107513 GCA_019049505.1 Pachyrhynchus sulphureomaculatus
TATATATATATATATATATATATATATATATATATACATATATATATATATATATATATATATATATTATATACATATATATATATATATATATATATATATATATATATATATATATATACACATATATATATATGTATATATATATATATATATATATATATATATATATATATATATATATACACATATGTATATATATATATATATATATATATATATATATATATACATATATATATATATATATATATATATATATATATATATATATACATATACATATATATATACATGTATATATATATATATATACATGTATATATATATATATATACATATATATATATATATATATATATATATATATATATATATATATATATATATATATACATATATATATATATATATATATATATATATATATATATATATATATATACACATTATATATATATATATATGTATATATATATATATATATATATACACATATGTATATATATATAAATATATATATATATATATTATATATATATATATATATATATATATATATATATATATATATATATAATGTGCCACACTTGATTGTCTTCAGTATCTAAATTGTAATTCAAAAACTGAATAAATACTTAAAACCAACTACTTTTAAACAAACTGTTCGACTATCTCCACTGTAAACCGCATTTCACCTTGAACGTTACTTGTATCACTTGAGTAACAGACTGAGTCGAAAACTATCATAAGCATTTCATTATTATTTAATTGTAGAACGAATTATTTCTCTGCTACTGGTTTTTTGATATTTCGACGTCAAAAGTTTTTTCCGCGACATTACAAAAAAAAAAACCGCTTTTTACTTTCTTTCCTGGTTGCAGTCACGCTAATATTAAAGGTCATTTTGTTTGTCGACGTCCTTTTTCTTTATTTTATGCTATCTATTTTTTTTTAAATATAGAAAAATATTACAGAAAACAAGGCGGTTCTCGACGGTTAATTTAGATATACAAGTGTGTAAAACATGAGACCCCCTTTATTTATATGGTTAAGATGTTTCAGTACACTCACTGTTCCACAATAGTTTGTTCCATCCGTTATACCTAAGGCTTGCGACTCGCGAGCTGCTATAGTACAAACCCTCTTGCTTCTCAAGCGCCACTACGTGTGAAGAAGGTTGATATCTGTGAGCGGAAGGGGAAAACTTCCCAATAGAATGTCCGCTCTTACCATGGAACTCTTAAAGCTTCAGCTCTTCCCAACACAGTACGAAAAAAAACGATGGTCGTTAGTAGTAGAGAGACTTTTTGAGTAAAAAAAATTCTCGGCGCAGTAAAAAAAAAATCAATTCTTTCACTAAGATCTTACAAATCTAAATTCTTAGAATAAATATAAATCGACCACCCTGACGGGTGGAAGGCCTAAAAAAAAGCTTCCCTAACAGTGACATTTTAAAATTTTAACCACTTCTCCCACAATATTTTTTCAAATATTCTCTGCTGCTAGACAAGGTGGCCCTTTTGTAATTATCTAGTCCAGAGCAGCGTTTCAACCTTTCAGTATTTGCGACCCAATTTTCAAACATAATTTTCATCGCGCCTCCCCCCCCTCTCATACAATAACAATGCATGCAATAATAATGTACCTTAATTACAAACCTTACAAACTACCAAGAATAAGTAAATTTATTCATATTTGGAACACATATCTGCTGCGTTGACAAAACTAGAATCGATGCCTCTCTATTGCTCTCTGTCACGTCCACTATATCGGTAGCGGCCATTTCAAGATAATCTCGAAGGGCTCTCAACTTCCGAAGAAGAAATCTTCATAGACTTCACGGCAAGTGGCGAAATCAAAAGACAATTTAATAATAAATCACTCTTTTAAATTTTCTGCACTGAAAACAAGAGCATTTCGTATACTATTATCATTTTCAACATCCTACCTTCGCGAAACCGGATTTTCTGCGGTGGCTGCTTTGAATACAAAATATAGATCTCAACTAAATATAGAAAAAAACTCAGAGTGTCTATTTCTAATATTAAACCATCTTTGCTTTGCAGAACAGGCCCAAGGGAGTCACTAACAATTATTAAACTTTTTTTTAATTTAGTATCGATATGTTAATTATTAGCTAAATACATTGTGCAGTACTAATATACTCCTATTTATAGGTGTATTATATCAGTGTAAATGTTATTTTATTTTTTATTGTGTCAGAATGTATTTTGTTTTGCTTTCCTTTCAATAAATTATATTTAAATGTTTTTAATGAAAGTTTTTAATAATAATTTATTTTTGATACGTTCGCGCCCCCCAATAGTGTAATCACGCCCCCCTAGTGGGGCGCGCCCCACAGGTTGAGAAACGCTGGTCTAGAGGAACGACAAGCGGTACTGAAAATATATTTATCTCCACCATACTGTCAGGAAGCCTCGTCTGTATTGTCATTGGCCATAGTTTTTTTTTTATACCAGGTATCAAACGTAATGTACTAGTGATAATTTTCGCTTAATCTACACTTTATGAAGCATATTTTACAACGTTTTCAAAATTTTTTGATCAGTAATTTCGAGATAGGATGGGGGGGGAGACACAAATTTTTTTTAAAATAATACAAAGAAAAGTGTGAACAAGTATCATCATATATATTTTCGAACTCGTGTTTTCAGACGCTTTCATTTGACACCTCACTAAATGACCTGAAAACCCCAAAGTCAAAATTTAACTTTTAAAACTACACGGCTCTGATTGAACCATTCCTATATTTATGCCAAATTTCAATTTTCTGTGTTAAATAGGTGACAACGGACGGACATGCAACGAAGTGATCCCATAAGTGTTCCGTACAGAACACTAACAATTCTGTTTCTTTCTTTTGAGAAAAAGGGCTTTGGCGGCTTTCAACTCACTATCTGACGAAATTTTTTTTTCTCTGAGGTCTTTCTTTTGCTGTTTGAACAAAAAGAAGCTCCAGCTGCAGCAAAGTTGTGGTTCCTCATGAATTTTTCTCTGATAGCTCGCCTCAGGGTTTGGTTCGTTCTTCTATAAACTTCTCCATTGATTATGGACCCTTTTTTCATATATTTAATACTAATCGTGCCCGCGTCTTTGCTCGCGTGGACTTAATTCACTATTATCATCCCTGCTTATTCCTTATGTTACCTAATGTTATAAAATATAAACTATAACCTGGTCAGAGAACATATATATATATATATATATATATATATATATATATATATATATATATAAATATATAAATATATAAATATATATATATATATATATATATATATATATATATATATATATATATACACCTGTATATATATATATATATATATATATATATATATATATATATATATATATATATATATACCAGGTGTACAAGTATGAAATGCGGATTTCAAACAGATGGTGCACCAATGCAGTTTGTACTATAAAGATTTGACACTGCGCCATTTTGTTGTGTCATCAACAAGGGTCAGATGTGCACGAGTGATAAATTGGAAAAGTGTGTGCATAGTTCACTATGTCGAAATTTATACCGAACAAAGAGCATTCGCGGACAGCATTCATTTTTTTGTTTTCATTTGAAGAAAACTGTTGTTAAATCATACCGATTACTTCGAGAAGCTTATGGTGAACATGCTCCATCGCAAGATACGTGTGAACGATAGTTTCGGCGCTTCAAAAGTTGTGACTTCGATGTTGCAGACAAGGAACGTGGAAAACCGCCAAAAAAAGACGAAGATGTGGAATTGCAAGCATTGTTGGAACGAAGATGATTCGCAAACACAAAAACAACTCGCCGAGCAATTGGGCGTTAGTCAACAAGCTGTTTCCAATCGGCTACGAGAGATGGCAAAGATTCAGAAGACCAGTAGATGGGTACCACATGAGTTGACCGACAGGCAAATGGAAACACGTGTGACATTTTGCTCGCTCGGTACAAAAGGAAGTCGTTTTTGCATCGTATAGTTACAGGGAATAAAAAGTGGATTTATTTTGAGAATTCCAAGCGCAAAAAATCATGGGTACACCCAGGCTCACCATCCACATCGACCGCAAGACCCAATCGCTTTGGCAGAAAGACGATGCTCTGTGTTTGGTGGTACCAGAGGGGAGTGGTCTCGTATGAGCTGTTAAAACCTGGGGAAACGATTAATACTAAACGTTACCAACAACAATTGACCGATTTGAACCGTTCGCTGCTTGAAGAAAGGCCAGAATACCGAAAGAGGCAACACAAAGTCATTTTTCTTCATGACAGTGCTCTATCACTTACGGCAAAACCAGTTTACGACACGGTGGAAGCACTCAGCTGGGAAGTTCTACCCCATGTGGCTTACTCACAAGACTTGGTCCCTTCCGATTACCACTTGTTTGCATCGATGGGTCACGCACTTGCTGAGCAGCGCTTCGATTCGTACGAAGGTGTGAAAAAAATGGCTCGATGAATGGTTCGCAGCAAAAGGGGAAGATTTTTACTGGCGTAATATTCACAAATTGCCCGAAAGATGGGAAAAATGTATAACAAGCGATTGAGCATACTTTGAATAAAGCACTTTTTATCATTCTTCCGAATTTAAAATGTTTTTTTTTAGAAAAAAAATCTGCATTTCATACTTGTACACCTGGTATATATATATATATATATATATATATATATATATATATATATATATATATATATATATATATATATATATAATAGATTATAAAGTAAAGTTCCTTTGCAGTACAAAAAACCGTTTCCATCAATTTTCTTTAATAGGATTGTGTTTTCGTCTGTTTTGGAGTTAGAGAGCCTTTATGAACCCATTGGGTCGACTTCTGCTTTATGGGGGAATCCCAACCACAATCCAAGTCTCGTTGCCTATGATTGCTCGCGAAAAATAGCAAGCCTCATGGTTTCTTAAATTTTGACCTCAAGAATATTTGCATGAGCAGCCGATGTTCAAGTGTTAATAGAGAATGAAGAAATAAGCGTCCAGAAATCCATCCAATCTACAAAGCTGTAGATTGGATGGAATTCTGGCTCTTTCGAGCAGATCGTTAATGTAAATGAGAGTCGTAAAGAACGCTTTTTGAGGAAATGTGAGAGCCATAAATACAACTTTTCAGGCATACATAAGAACGTAGCTTGGCAAAAATCTATCATACCAAACACAGTCGAATGCCTTCAATATATCAAGTGCAACCGCTCGAGATTCTCCAAAGTGTTCAATTTTGCGTTGCTGTAAACATTTGTTACTTACTATAAATTAGAATATCCTCTTCTCTTTTCTATTCCCAACATCACCAGATACGAAATACAAGATTCTTTAAATAAAATGGCAAGATGAACAGCAGCAGGTGAAGACGGAGTATTTATCGAAATGTTGCAACAAGGCAGAGAGCCCAGATTACGAATGCTACTTATATTGTACTAGCCGTGCCCGCGGCTCCGCTCACGTGGACTGGATTCACTACTATCGTCACTGCTTATTCCTTATGTTACCTAACGTAATAAAATATCTGCCATTATTTCCCCTTATCTCCCATTATTTTTTCCTTATCTCCCATTATCTCACCATAACTCCCATTATCTAGACTTATCTCTGCTTATCTCCCATTATTTCTCCTTATCCCCCATTATTTATACTTATCTCCCATTATCTCTACATAATTTCTATTATCTAGGCTTATCTCTGCTTATCTCCCATTATTTCTCCTTATCTCCCATTATTTCTCCTTATCTTACCTTATCTCCCATTATCTAGGCTTATCTCGACTTATCTCGCAATATTTCTCCTTATCTCCCATTATTTTTCCTTATCTTTCATTACTTATACTTATCTCCCATTATCTCACCTTATCTCCCATTATCTAGGCTTATATCGAATTATATAGAACATATGTATACATTTTTAAAAACACGTAAATCGGATAAGTGGTTCTCAAGTCAAAAGCGCACTAACGGACATACAGACAGACAGAGAGACGTTGCATTTTATATATATTATAGATAGATAACCTGGTCGGAGAACATATGTATGTTTCAAAAAAAAGCACGTAAATCAGATAAGTGGTTCTCCAGTGATAAGCGCACAAACGGACAGACAGAAAGACAGGCAGAGAGACAGGCAGATAGAGAGACGTTGCATTTTATATATATTATAGAAAGAACATTATAGATAACCTGGCCAGAGAACAAATGTATGAATTAAAGAAAAAACACGTAAATCGGATAAGTGGTTCTCGAGTGATAAGCTCACTAACGGACTGACAGAGAGACGTTGCATTTTACATACATTATATTCTTTGCTACATGATATTGTTCCATATTTAATGGTTTAGGCTGTGTATTGCAAGGGAACGCGCTAGCGGCTAACTTTTTTCTGACTCCATTCGGTACTATCGTCACTGCTCATTCCTTATGCTACCTATCGTAATAAAATATAGCCTATAACCTGGCCAGAGAACATATGTATGTTTTAAAAAAAAAAAAGTACGTAAATCGGATAAGTGGTTCTCCAGTGATAAGCGCTCTAACGGACAGACAGACAGAGAGACGTTGCATTTTATATATATTATAGATAATAAGTGTCTCGATATGTGCGATGTACCTCGAGACTGGGATAATGCTATGGTGGTCTTGCTCTTCAAAAAAGGAGATAAGTCTAAATTAACTAACCATAGACCAATCAGCCTACTATCCGTAATGTTCAAGTTACTTATGAAGGTAATAACTGTCAGACTCACAAAAAAATTAGACGCTTACCAACCTAGAGAACAAATGGATTATTTAGAAAAGGCTTTAGTACACTGGACCACCTTCAAGTATTAAGAACCTTAATAGAAAACTCAAACGAGTATAATTTTAAGGTTTGGGTGGCCTTCGTGGATTACGAGAAAGCGTTCGACTCCCTTGAAATCTGGGCAACATTAAATAGTTTAAGTAACTGTAGAGTTGACAGCAGATACTCGCAGATTATTCAAAATATATACTTGATTGGAGACAGCATGTGGAGAATGTCGCTGCTGGTATCTCCAAATATTGTTATGCACTGAGAATCTTATCAAATAATGTGGGCGTTGATGCTGCCTTGATTGACAGGTTCAGTTATGGTTTGATTTTTTGGGGAAATTCTCCCCAAGTTAACAAAATTTTTAAAATACAAAAAATATATCAGACCTACTTTTAAGATGCATTGTCGTGAAAGCTGTAGGAATGTCTTTGTCAGTAAATCCCTTTTACGTGTAATTTTAACTAGTATGTATATATTGGACTTCTTTATGTTTGTTCGTATTAACAAGGATCTCTTTGAAAATGCGCCAAACAGACATAATTATGAAACTAGATATAAAGAAGATCTTGTAATTGAGAAGTGTAATTTTAGTTATATCCAAAGAGGTGTACATTGTTCTTCCGTTAAAATATTTAATAGTTTCCCAGAGAGCGTTCGAAAATTACCGCAAGTAAGAGCCAAAACAAAGATACGGAAGTTTTTATTATCAAAAGCTTATTATACTATAGACAGTTTATTTAGTGATTCAGACAGACTTAACTTATGAATAAAAATGTTAATTTTATTGCTACTTGTTAAGGATGCTTTTCATCTTCCGTTGACTGTCTTTAATGATGCCTTTGTTTTTGTCATAAACACATGTATGTATGTGATTTTGTGAATGTCCTTTTATCTTTTTGTTCTTTGTACAATGTTCCATACCATTTTGTGTTTATAACTGTTATTCTTGGAACTAATAAATGATTATTATTATTATATATAAAAATGCAACATTTCAGATAGTATTGAAAGAAAACACCAATAAAATAGAAATGAAAAGAGGGGTTTGTCAAGGGGACACCATCTCGCCGAAATTGTTTACGTTGGTGCCAGAAGATCTTTTCAAAAAACTTCCAAGTACAGGTAAGGGTATAAATATAGCAGGAGAGCAACTCAATCATTTGCGATTCGCGGATGATATTGTGCTTATCTCTAACAACAAGGAAGAATTGAAAGAAATGCTGAACGAACTTAACAACAAGTCCAGAGAGATTGGTCTGAAGATAAACATCACCAAAACCATGTTCATGACAAATGACGACTGTGATAGGGAAGCGGAACTGAACACTGAGAACGCAAAAATCACAAGAACGGATTCATACGTATATCTTGGACAAAAAAAAAATCCAAGGAAAACTTGAAAGCGGATCTATCAAGGAGAATATCATTGGCTTGGTCGGAACATCTCTCTCTCATGCGTGTTGCCGGTATTGACATACGGAACGGAAATGTGGGCTTTGAATCAAAACATTATAAATTACCTACAAGTAGCTCAGCGAGCGATAGGAAGAAGGATGTTGAGCATATCGTTGAGGGGTAGGCTGACTAATGAAGAAATTCGACGAGGGTCCAAAATAACTGATGTAGCTGAGAGGGTAAGCAGGTTGAAGTGAAGATGGGCGGGTCATATCGCAAGACTCTCTGATAATCGATGGACCCATGAGGTAATCAACTGGAGGTCCTAAAATAAGAAAAGAAGTAGAGGACGCCCGCAAACCCGATAGTCTAACGACATCAAAAGACTAGTGGGATACATCTGGATAAACAAGGCCCAAAACCGAAGAAGATGGACGTACTTAGAGGAGGTTTATGTCCGACCATGGAGTGCATAGCTGATGATGATAAATCAGAAGATCTTCTGTCGAACCTTGCTTACCAAAGCCATATTCGTGGTCGTTAATAATGTTGGATTCTTTTAGATATTTTAGAAGATGCTGATTGATAGCCTTTTTCATAACGTATTGTTGAGAGTAGTGCGACTGGCCGATAGTTGTTTGGCAAGGTCTTCCTGCCGGCTGAACTGTAGCTCATTTCCAGCAGGAACGAAATATTCCCTTCCTTTAGGATAGATTGTAAAGCTTACAGAGAGTGTTATCTCGCTCGGATACTGTGACAGATATTCCATCAGCGTTAGAAGCTTTTTTGGTGTATAGCTTCATTAAAATACGTTTTATGATACGATGTCTTGCGAACATTAATTATACATACCTGCATCGGACGGGTTTACTTATAACAAATCCTATTTTGGCAGTGACTCATAGGAAAAATCTTTAAAAAAGAAAGTAAGGGTAACACTGTAAAAGTCTATAACCCCCACGGGGGCGGTCGTGTGGCTTCAAATCCAATTTTCCTGGCCCTATCACGCAATTTATCGGAGTCCAATTAGAAAGGGGCCGCCCTCGCGCCGCTGCTGGCAGTCTGCCCTACGATTTCTGAAATTTGATAGGGAATTTTAATTTCCACTGACGCAGTTCCGTTCCTTAACCTTTCGAGATTTTCCGTTATATTGCCAGCAGACAGAGATCGGATAAATTAGCCTAAATCGATTTTTGATTACGGTTTTATTCCTGCGAATTTGTGGAACTTACTGCTCAGATTTAAAATTCTGTTCTATTTATTATTCAGTATTAATTTTACACGCCACAGATTGTAGGCCTAAGTTAAGTAATTTAGCCATGAAGATAAGGTACACGGATAGAGACATCTAGAGCAGAATCGCTGAAGAAGTGTTAAAAAATATTACTTATAACATGCCTCTATATGAGGCATATCGTATTACGTACCATATGTCTCTAATAGACCAAAACGAAACCTTCTGTTACGGGTATAACTATATTTTTATAATGGTATCGAATGTCCTTATTTGTTTCTACAGATTACGCATTATTATCTAAAATTTTACTTCGTGAAAGGTCAACTCGTTATTCGTTTAGTAATGTTTTATCAAAAAATACAGTGCAGACAATCATATTCAAGGCAAATGACAGGAAGTTGTAAAAAACGCTTTTTCTTCATGACCATTGGGATAAAATATTCACGACATGAATTTATTAGAAAAGGTGGGACGCATTCTAACAATTTTTAAAACATTTTTATATCTTCCTGTAGAATTTAAGTAGATATTCATGTGTTACAACAATGTAAATCAATTAACGACGGTGATAACATTATTTAAATTTTTCTTTTGGATCTATTGGTCATGTTTTTTTAAGTTATCTGGGTTCCCAACCTTTTTTAATCGCAACCCTTTTTAGATTTTATAAAAATGTTGTTCGCGGCTCCCCTTTTCCATTCACCATATTTGATCAATAAAACAAAAAATAAAGGATTGAAAAAATATATTTTAGGACGGTATTTTTTATGAAGGATAAACTCCTCTTTTAAATCCAGAACTGTTTTGCCTGAACCTTGTAACTTTAAGTTGAGTTCACTGAGATGGTTTGTAATATCACTAAGAAACATTAACATACAGATCCAGTTCTTATCTTCTAGTTCAGGATAAGCATCCACTTGATTTTTTTTCCAACAAGACGATTTAATTTCGCCCAGACATTGCACAAATCTAGAAAGCACTTTACCACGGCTGAGCCACCGCACATTATTGTGCAATGGTATATCTGAATATACACTTTCTAATTCCTGTAGAAACGCCTTAAATTGTCTATGGATCAGTGAAGAACGACCGACAATGAAGTTAACTATTTTAACCACCCTATCCATCAGGGATTTTAAACTTCCAGCGGAGATTTTAGCGCACAAACTCTCTTGGTGAATTATGCAATGAAAATTCAAAACTGATCGACCCATGCGTTCAATAAGAAGGGAAACAAATCCTTTATGTCTCCCAATCATAGCAGGAGCGCCATCTGTCGTTACGCAAACAATTTTATTTAAATCAATGTTCCGCTTTTCAAAATGTTTAACAAATTCTGAAAATATATCCTCTCCTCTTGTAGTTCCCTGCAGTGGGAGCAGACAAATCAGCTCTTCAAACACACTGCCATCATCGAAGTATCGCGCAACGATTGCCAGACGGGCAATGTCATTAATATCGACACTTTCATCGAATGCTACACTAAATACAAAACTCCGTTTGATAGCGTCTCTCTGCTGTTTTTGGACATTTTGTGTCATTTCGGTAATTCGTCTCTCGATGGTCCGCGCTGATGCCGGTATATCCCTAATCCTGGCCAATATTGTATCCTTATTGGGCAAGTCGTCGAATAAAATCTCGCCAGTACTCAAAACGGCCTACCCTTTTGTGCCAACGATTGTGTAATTTTGAAACTGCATTCAGTTACCTGATTTTTTCTTTGGAAAACTTTGCTAAAGAATGTTGACAGTTTCTCGTATTGTTTACTTGCTCTTTGTATTGCCTCCCTTTTATCAGCGTTATCTTTAAATGACGATTCATGTTTTATCTGGAAATGTCGTTGAACACTAGATGTCCGGAAAACTACGCTTTCCCGACATAGGACACAAATGGCCCGATCGTTTTGCTGTACAAAACCGTAATCTGTTGTCCATGAAGTTTGAAATGATCGAACGTCTACCTTCTGTTTCTTCGCGGCCATAACGCAACGTAATTTTAATTTTTAAATTTTTCGACGACTATTGACTGGAACCGATGTTACTTCTATACTAAATGATCCAAACGTGTAGCCGCTTGCTATATATAGAAAAAATAATGTTTCCAGAAAATTCCAATAATTACGTTTATTAAATTTCTTAGAACAAAAATTATTATCTACAACGCGCCCATTGCAATCAAAGGGCCGCCTAGAAGTTAAATTTAACAAAAACTAAAGTTCGGCAATATAAAAAGAATTGCAGCGCGCGTCGGAACGATTGAAGTCAAGTCAAACAAAAACCGCCTTATAGCGTGTGTGTAATTCTTGGTTGAGTTTTTGTCTAGGCCAATCTCATGTCATCTTGAACATCCAACTTATTCCCGGCTTTTGCCTTGATCTGCAGAAGAGTTGAAAATCCACTTTCGCAGAGGTAAGCAGAAGCAAATGGCACTAATATTTAAAAAAATTGAGGTAATGATTTTTCCTGAAATAAATCACGCGCCGAGGTGTCATTTCGCAGCTTTAAAAATTTTATTTACACTTCATTGAGAATGAATACATGAAATAGGTTTCGTACTAATGCAGCTTGTTGTTCAGAGAACTCCGGAAATAACGTTGTATTTCAGATTCAAAGGCTTGAAGGTGGTTATTAATTTCCTCTCTTAGATTATCTACAATTCCCGCCTCTGATTCTTCAGTCTTGGTGTAAAGATGTTCAAACAAGGTAAAGTTTCCAAGATTTACTTTACGGCGCCAGTTTTGCAGCTTTATTACGAACGCCTGGATATTATCTCTGAAGTGAATAATGGCGTTTCCTTTCCTTGCAGTTTCAAATTTAGCTTGTTTAGCTGAACTAGGATATCAGATAAATAAGCTACTCTTTGGATCCAGGTCTCATCATTAAAGCGTGTTATAAACTTATGTTTTCCTTTCATTTCTACGAACTGTTTTATTTACCTTTTTCAGTTAAAAGACTCGGCCCACAAGTAACTAAATTATTAACATTCTAACAGCTACTTTTAACTGCTCAGTATATATCACCACTACACCAAACACTTTATTTTTGCATTCGACGCGCGTTTCGCTAACCATGTTAGCTTCATCAGGAGCGATGATTGACTAAAGCTAAACTACAAATCTACCCTATTTATACTTAGCCTAACCCGTACTTCAACTTCAGGATTTAAATCATTAGTTACCCGACATCCTAGGTATTTAAATTTGCTTCCTTTTTCTATCAATTGATCGTAAACACGAATTTCTGTTTGCAACCCGGGTGTTCTTGAAATTACCATTACTTTCGTTTTATTAACGTTTACTTTCATGCCTAAAATATCGCCTTCCCTAGATATATTGTTCATAAGACGCTGAAATCCATCTGCTATAATAACGGTATCGTTCGCGTACCTTAGGTTGTTAATGATTTTGCCATTAACTTTGATACCATCTGTAGCATTCTCTAAGGCCTTCTGGAATATGTGCTCAGAGGATAGATTAAACAGGAGCGGGCAAAGAACACATCCCTGACGCACACCTCTTTTTATTCCTATTTCCTCAGTCTCTCTGCTATTTACTGGTATTGTCGCCACCTGATCCTAATATACAGTCCCTGGCCAAATTATTAGACGCACTGCAAGATTTCATGTAAAATATTAATTACCGAGTGATATTGTACCGTTTTATTATTTTAAATTGATTTGTTTTTTATTTTTATATTATCCAATCAATTACCTATTTATTTGACATAAATAAAACAGCATTAATTTAGAAAAGCATAAGTTTATTAAGTTTTAAAGAAAAGTGAAATTAATGTTAGTAAAAGTCAATATTTAGTTGAGCCACCTTTAGCCGCTATCAAAGCTTTAATTCTGCGCGGCATGCTATCAATGCAAGATTGTACTGTCTCCTGCATTTGAGGATGATGATTCCACACATGAATAATCTTTTCTAGGAGCTGGGTTTTGTTGGTAATCACATCTTTAGCCACTTCTCTTTTCATCAGCTCCCACGGGGTTCATATCAGGGCTATTACCCGGCCAATCCAACAGAGGGATATTTTTTTCTGCCAAAAAAGCTTTAACAGACCGAGCAGTGTGGCAGGGAGCTCCATCTTGCATGAAAGTGAATGGTTCCCCATTTGGAAACCATTCTCTGAGCTGCGGAATCAACCGATTTTTGTAATATTTCTTTGTGCTGATCTTGCCTCATTATTCCTTTGACGACGTACAGACGTCCAGTGCCCTTGCCGCTGATGACTGACCGAATCATCACTTTGGTGTGATGTTTAACCGTCGGGACGACACAATCAGGATGAAACTTTTCTCCATGACGACGACGCACATACTGAGCTTTATTCTGCAAAATTTCGAATGTGCTTTCGTCACCGAAGCAGACCTGTCAAAAATAGGAAAAATATATAAACTTCCATGTTTATTTGCTTTATTTAACTGAAAATGATAATAATGTATCAATTATTGATTAAATTACTGTATCTTACCGATTTCCAGAAGTCCACATCTTTGTCTTGCCATTGTTTGGCCCACTTCAGGCGCTTTGCTTTCATTGCAGCTGTTAACTTGGGCTTCCTGGCGGGGCGACAGGCCTTAAAAATCTAATTCTTTCAATTTTCTTCGAACAGTGCGCTCAGAAGCATTTACGCTAGCATCCTGGAGTTGTGATTTTATTACCTTTGTGGTAGCAAATCTGTTTTCTACACAAATTTTCTTCAAACATCTCTCTGACCGTGGAGTGAAAATTGGTTTTTCTACCGCATCTTTTCTTTCTTTTCGGGCTTAATTCCTTCCCTGACTCAATTTTCTTTTTTATGCGTCGTACACTAGCTTCAGAAACCTCCAATCTTCGTGATATTTCTCGGTTTGTAAATATTTTCGCAATCACAAGGGCCTTCACTTCAGCTTTTTTACGTGGTGAAAGATCGCCTTTTCTACCCATAATGAAAATAGTCCAATTACTTTTTTAAAACACTGCATACAAAATAAACTAATAACTGAGTAGTATAAAACTGTTAAACAAACAATCACAGTCCATAAAGCCACAGAAACATGTCCGTACCTGACTCGATTCCGATCGCGACTGATACAGGTTTGTACTTATTTACGTTCATGTATCACTTTGTCAACACAGTGTTGCCATATGTTAAAAATAAATACAAATATGTAGTCTACAACAATTCTTTTAAATAAAAATCAATAATATTGTAGTTTAAATATACCATTATTGCATAAAAACTCTTAAGAAACATAAAATTACTAAAAAAAATACAGTGCGTCTAATAATTTGGCCAGGGACTGTAGGTGAGTAATTAATCTGATGTCATTTTCGTTTAAGGCCCATATTTTGAAGCATTTGTATTAATTGTGGATGCTTGACTCGGTCAAATGCTTTTTCGTAGTCGATAAAACCCAAGTAAACGTCTTTCCTTTGGTCTCTACATTTCTGTAAAAATACATTCAGCCCGAAAAGTGCTTCTCGAGTTCCAAATCCTTGGCTAAATCCGAATTGCTCTTCGCTAACATCTTGTTCCCATTTATTGCGCATTCTATGGTGAATGATCTTAAGCATTACTTTCAAATCGTGGCTCATTAGGCTTATAAGACGGTACTGTTCACATCTGTTCGCATTTGGCTTTTTAGGTAATGGTATGAACAGTATAGACTTAAGCCAATCCTTTGGTATAATTCCTGTACTGTAGATAGAATTTATGCAGCTGCACAAGATAGAAATATTTTCTTCATTTAAAAGTTGAAACATCTCCACATAAAGATTACCAGGTCCAAGAGCCTTTCCAGTTTTAGCATGTTTTTTTGCATCCCTAAATTCTTCTGGGAGTATATTTAAAGAAATTCCATCCGTAATGAGTTCTGGTAATTCTCTGTTGTCATCAAAGGTATTTTTAATGTATCGAGCCCATTCTTCTTCTAGCTCTTTTTGTTCGGTTAATATTTGATTATTACCGTTTAGTAAATATGTAGGTGTTCGTGTACTGTTTTGACCGCTAACTTCTTTAACTTTTTTATACATACTGAAATAGTCATGCTTTAGCTGTAATTCTTCCCTGATTCCTGATTTCATGTCCCATTTCATATTGGTGCACTTGCTCGATCTCTGTCGCTTTTTAAACCAACCTTTTCTGAAGCATGTGCAACATAGTTTGTGCTTCTTGCGTTTTGTCTGTTATTAAGACAATGTCGTCGGCGAAACAGGGGTAATGTAACTCTTCAGCATCAATGTTAAGTCCCATTCTTTCTTAGTTTATTGATTATACAGTATTTTCTAGAAGTGTTACGAAAAGCTTGGGAGAGAGCGTATCACCCTGTCGCACTCCTCTTTCGATTCGAAATTTGTTGGTTAGTTTGTGTTTTAACATGAGCGGTGGCATTTTCATATATATATATATATATATATATATATATATATATATATATATATATATATATATATATATATATATATATATATATATATATATGTACAGTAGAACCCCGGTTATCCGAAGTAACGTAGGGGGCACCCTCCTCGGATAACTGAAAACTCGGACAATCCGGATTTGTTTTTTATTCATTCAAAAAAATAAACACCAATACTTTAAACCGATGTATTAACGTTTTTAACATATAAATAGGTACATACGTTATTAAACAGTGAAATAGGTATCTATACGCTTCTGTTTCATATTGCATCTTCTTTTTCTCGCTGCAATGTTCCTCCATCTATTAAAAAGAAGCAAATCCGCTGGGGTTGCCTCTGGTTGTTGTTCGATATACCTCAAAGCTTTTTCCAAAGAAGCAAACCCTTCTTGATGAGAGATCTTAGTGGGAGACTGTTCATCCACCGCCGCTTCGTCATCGTCATGTGATTTTTCGGTTTCCTGAAAGGCATTCGTTATATCTTCAATACTCATTTCTTCTTCTAAATCATCTGCTGTAATCCATTCAACAATATCTTCTCTTGTCACATTTTCGCAACCTTTTAATTTTTGCATTAATTCAAATAAACTTTCTTTTTCTTCTATCTCGCTGTCAAAATTTGAACAGGACATTTCTCCATTGCTTCTCAAAGCTCATTCATTTAATGGAATATCATCTTCACTGTCATCCTAGTCCTCAAAATCAATAACTTTTGACCAAGATTTTTGAATAATGGTAGTACACACAGAATCTCAAGCTTGACTTACCAGTAAATAACATTTTTCAGTGTAACCTTTCTCATCCCATTGATAATATCCTCCTTTTCTGTGTATTCTAATAGATGTTCAAGATATAAACACCTATAATTTTTTTTAATGTTTTCGAGGATGCCTCGACCCATTGATTGCATTATGCTGGTTACGTTTGGAGGAAAAAATTTTACAACAATTTCGCCCACATGAAGTCCTTCTCCAGGGTGAGAGGGGGCATTATCCATTAACAAAATTGCTTTAATAGGAAGACGGTTTCTCTTCAAAAATTTAGTCACAGATGGCACGAACTCTTCTTCAAACCAGGGCTTTGGGTGAGATGTCTTTTAAAGCTCTTGGACGTGCAGACTTGCCAATCACCATCAGTGGGATTTTGTTGCCAGGTGCATTGGAACATACCATTATAGTTAATCTTTCCTTACTTCGTTTGTGTCCAGGAGCTGATTTTTCCTGTCGAGATACCAATGTTTTTGATGGAAGCATTTTATAATTCAGACCAGTTTCGTCACAGTTGTAAATTTGATCACATGTTTATCCACAATCTTCGATTTGCTTTTTAAAGTTCTGCTTAAACTTCTCAATTGATGACACATCAGCAGAAAGTTTTTCACTACATACAGTCAGTACCGTACCGTTTTTTTTTTCCAGCGATCAAGCCATCCAGAAACTGGCGGTAAACTGATCTATCTCTGGGATTGCCTACTAATCATTATTGCTTTCTGTTGTAAAATTGGAATTGACAGAGGCACGCCTTTTGATCTCTGTTGGTTAAACCACATGAAATAAAGCTTCGTTAACCTTTTCATAGTCGCCGGTTTTCATTGATTTTCTTCCTGAGGACGAGGAGGCTTTGTGCGGTTTCTTTTTCAATCTCCAACTGTTACCTCACCTACACACAACAACTTTAATTGTCTCTCCTGCTTCAATTCTTCTGATGACTTTTAATTTTTCTTTAATAGGAACGACGATTCTTTTACGCTTGTTTTGCTCCATTATAATACGACAAACAAAAATTCAAACAAAGCAGTTCGTATTAATTACACTTAACTACTAGAACTCCAACCAAATAAATTATGTGAGTATCCTTGTACTTCTCCGTAGTAAACGTTATAACGCACTGCATTCACTCAAATTAACATGCCGAAAGAGTCCAAAAACATAAATAGGGGAACCCCTCATACGGGCCAGGGGGATTCCCCAACGGCCCCGACGATTTTAAATGGAAATATGTACATATATATTTTAGAAGCTCGGTTAATACTCAGCATAGACGCGCGTACCTCTGATAATCAGGTTCTTAGATTGGCTCAGTTAATCCGGAGCTCGGATAATCGCGACTCGGTTAATCGGGGTGTTCTACTATATATATATATATATATATATATATATATATATATATATATATATATATATATATATTTAATTACATTGAAATATCGATGATCAATACGACATTCAGCAAGCGCTTCCAAAAGTCTCTGTTGATTCACAGAATCAAAAGCCTTTTCGAAATCCGCAAATATGTGCACAAGAAGCTTATTATATTCTATACATTTTTCAATGAGGATTTTAACTGTCAGCAGATAGTCCTTTGTTCCATACGCTGAGCGGAAACCTGTATGTTCTTTTAAAAGGAAAAACTCAAATTTATTTGCTAGACGTTTGGTAGTATTTTCGTGAATAATTCGTATGCATGACTCAGAAGGCTAATGGGTCGATAGTTTCTAAGGTCTGAAGTTTCTCCTTTTTTGTGCATGATGAAGTAAGTTGCCTTATTCCATTGCGATGGAGATATTCCTTTCAGGAGGCATTTATTGAATAACCTTTTAAGAGATTTGATAAATAAATACCTAACTGTAATTCCACCATTAAAAGCGTACGATAAATTCTAAAAAAAAAATAATAAAATCTCTAAAACGGATTCCCCATATTAAAAATAAATTTTATTTTAATGATACAATTTATTACCTTCCAGTTCGTTGCCCTCGTCGAAACTATGCGTCCTTATCAACGTTTTGTTTATAGCGTAACTATAGCGACCCCGTGGCAGGTGACAAACACCTATCATGGTGATGATAAAACAGCAAATGTTGTAAAGTGGTGAGTCAGTTCCGTTATAAAAACTTTTGAAAATTAACACCGAGTTGTATTGTGAGTGATTTTTTTTTTTTATCAGTGCCGGCATATTTTAGAATAATTGTATTTGTTCTAAAGGAGAATAGCCCAGTCGTCAGGGGATTTGAGCTCTCATTAAATGTTAACAGGCTGCATTTTGGCATACAGGTAGTTTTTTGGACGTAGAATACGATAAAAAAAAAGTTCGCTAAAGTTTGATATACCCTAAGCCCACAAAATCCAAAACAAGATCAAAAATTCGTTTTTTTTTCGGTAATATCTCGAAAAATAAAAAATATATCGAAAAAACTAATAGCAGCACGTGAAAAAAAGCGGGTATTCGGATAGGTGATTCAAAAAGGGTAGTGCTTTTTGCGCACACATGCCGCTCTTGGAGCGCTTTAGGGACTTCCCTGTAGTACATATGGTAAACCTATAAAAAAAAGCGCACCAAATAGGTTAATCGATGTTACTTGTTTTCAGATCGTAAAAAAAAATTAAAAGATAGCTTTTTGAAGAGGAGACTTTCAGCTTTCCGATGATACTAATAGTTTTTATTTTTGTTGCTTTATAATTTGTAAAACTTACATACATACAAATTATAAATATTTATTAAAATATAGTATTAAAAAAAATCCTTTTGCACATATCATTATTATACCCACATTGTCTGTGTTATTTAAAAATTGAGTTTTAAAATATGAAAATTTGCCAGCTATAATGTGCCGCCGGCAATTTCAAAGTGGTACGAAATGGTCAAAAAAAGTCGGACAATTTTTTTTAGTTATAGTGAAAAGTATACTTGATAATAGAAAATCATTAAAAACTTAAAAAAAACTTTATTTTTTTTTTATAATTTTGCTCTTAAAAAAGTGTTCATAACACTGTACAACATTTTCGAGGTCATCGAATGTAAACTAAATTCTGACTTCAGTTTCTGGAAGTGCCCACCCAAACTAGCAAAACCCTATTTGGGTTTTGATAGTTTAGTTCGAATTTTTTTTTTGCCATCATCAATTTTTTTGCTCGAGCTTTGGTTTTGCACGATTATATCTCGTAAATTATTGGGAATTTCTCAATGCAATCTTCAGACGAAATGTTCTTCACACTAAAATACACAATTTGTGTGAACATGTCGAGGCCAGATTTTCACTCTTTCGGGGTGTTTTTAGTGCAGAAAGCCCGAAAAAATGCATTTTTTCACATTTTCGACTATAACTCACAAACCGTGCATATTTTATCATAACTGTCTTCGACAAAAATGTTCTCTGCATAAACACGAGTAACTTTGCTGAACATTGCAATAACCTACAATCGATCCTTATAGTTCTTTTGGCCGTTGTAAGGAATTTCCCACCAAAATTTCAGCTTTTTTGAGGCTTTACGTTCAAGAAACTGGTTTTTAGCTCACTTTTGAATGTTTACTAACCATTAGCATCTATTTTTGGAAAAGAAATTGAAAAAAAAAATTTTGTTTGTGAACTGCTATGGTACACACACACACACACGCTGGAATAAATACACACACATTTGAACGGGGAATCGCTTGTGTGTAGTATGGAATTGACGCGCACTGTGCTAGTATTGGTACAGTACCATATATCTAACACGTGCGCATGTGAAGTATATGGCACTGTACCAATACTAGCACAGTGCGCGCCAATTCCATACTAGTGTTGGTATGGATTGTTGCACAGTAAGTTGTCAATTTTTCGTGTGTGTATACGTGTGTTTAAAATTGATTATACGTTTTTTTTACCTTTTTTTTAAATTTTGAATTTTCAATAGCTCTATAAAATGGATAAAAATTTGCGAAATAAACTTTAACACAAAATAACCGGTCAAGTGCAAGTTGAACTTGCACTTGACCGGCACTTGTTTTGTTAGGGTGGTATAAAATGCTCAGTGACTTCACAAAACACACCCCGAGTTTTCAACAAAGTTTGTTTCCAATCTTTACTGAAAACTGGTGACCTTGAAATTTTGTTTTTTTTTTTTTCTATATCAGATAAATTATTAAAGGTAATGATAATTTTCGTTCAATCTATACCCCGTGGAGAATATTCCATGGTTTTTTCAAAATTTTTTGATCAGTACTTTTCGAGATAAGGTAGGGGACAGCGATTTTTCACGATTTTCTAAAAGTAATACGAAGAAAAATGTGCGCAAGTATTACATTATATATATATTTTTTACTCGTGTTTTCACAAGCTTTCATTTGACACCACACTCGAAGACCTAGTAAAAAAATTTTTTTTTCACTTCCGATTTCACCCCTCAAAACGAATCCTTTAAGTCAAAATTTATGTTACGGTGATATAAAATGATCAGTGACTTCATAAAACACACCCCAAATAAGTTTCAACAAAGTTTATTTCCAATCTTTACTGAAAATTGATGACCTTGAAATTTCTGTTTTTTTATATACCAGGTAAATTATTACAGGTAATGCACTCGTGATAATTTTCGTTCAATCTAAACCCCGTGGAGAATATTCCAGAATTTTTTCAAAATTTTTTTGATAAGTACTTTCCGAGAAAAGGCGGGTGGACAGCGATTTTTTTCGCGATTTTTTAAAAATAATACAAAGAAAAGTGCGCGCAAGTATTACATTATATATATATATTTTTTACTCGTGTTTTCACA
The DNA here is from genome assembly GCA_019049505.1 of Pachyrhynchus sulphureomaculatus. Classification (NCBI taxonomy): domain Eukaryota; kingdom Metazoa; phylum Arthropoda; class Insecta; order Coleoptera; family Curculionidae; genus Pachyrhynchus; species Pachyrhynchus sulphureomaculatus. Next base: position 25,065,717 of record CM032447.1, read on the forward strand.
AGCTTTCATTTGACACCACACTCGATTACCTAGTAAAAAATTTTTTTTTTCACTTCCGATTTCACCCCCCAAAACTAACCGCTTTAGTCAAAATATAACTTTCAAAACTACATGGCTCTGATGAGGCCATCAATTCCTATATTACTACTAAATTTCAACTTTCTGTGACAAATAGTTTCGGAGAAAATCGGGTGTGACAGACGGACGGACAGACAGACGGACAGACACCGAAGTGATCTTATAAGTGTTCGGTACGGAACACTAAAAAGATATATTTGCTGATGAAAGCTAAAATTTTGGTGTGAAATGTACTATTTGGTTGCGAAATTCCAAAAGAACTATAAGGATCGATTGTAGGTTATTGCAATGTTCAGCAAAGTTACTCGTGTTTATGCAGAGAACATTTTTGTCGAAGACAGTTATGCTAAAATATGGTTTGTGAGTTATGGTCGAAAATGTGCATTTTTTCGAGATTTCTACACGAAAAACACCCCGAAAGAGTGAAAGTCTGGCCTCGACATGTTCACAAAAATTATGTATTTTGGTGTGAAGATTGCATTGAGAAATTTCCAATAATTTACGAGATACAGCCGTGCAAAATCAAAGCTCGAGCAAAAAAATTGATCGAAAAAAAAAAAAAAAAAAATTCGAACCCAGATAGGGTTTTGCTAGTTTGGGTGGTCACTTCCAGAAACTGAAGTAAGAATTTAGTTTACATTTTATGTGTTGCACTGTGTATTAAACATATTTTTTGCTTATTATTAATCATACAACTTAAAACTTAAAATATAAAAAATATATTTAAAGGTGGGATTTTTTTTTTTTTAAATTTATTTTTGCACATTTACAATCTACTCAATTTAAATTACAGAGTATTTAGAAAATAGTATGGTCAGGCTGGTAGGTGGCTTGAGAGAGGGTCCATCCATTGATGAGACTCCAACATCTACTCAATTAGGTCTTCTGGCCATCGTCTTCGAAGTCGTCTGTTAGCAAGAGGCTGGTTATATAGGTTAGCAATTAATTAATTCCTGTGGTTTAGGTTTCGATCTCTACTTTTTCTGGTTGCTTCTGTTATTACTTTATTGCCGTATGGGATTCTGAGATCATTGTGTAATGTGTCGTTATTGACAAACCATGGAGGGCTTGTGATCAGTCTCAATGTTTTTGATTGGAAGGCTTGGAGAATTTTGGCATTCGATGATTTGCTACATCCCCAAAGCTCTATAACGTATGTCCATGTAGGTTTTAGTATCGTTTTGTATAATAATAGTTGGTTTTCAACAGAAAGTTGAGAGCTTTTGCCAATCAGCCAGTAATATTTTTCAGTGTAAGGATTTGCGTTTTGCTTTTATGTGAGCTTGCCAAGTCAGTCTCTGGTCTAGATGTAATCCTAGTCAGACTTCCAACGCGGTGTTGTTGAAGCCTTAAGGAGGCTCTGTCAGGATCTGCGTCAGAGGACATAATTGCAGTGTCATTCACAAAGGTGGCCTTTAAGGTATTATCTGGTGTAGGGATATCAGCAGTAAAGATGGTGTACAACAAGGGCCCCAACACACTTCCTCCCGACTGGACTGGATACTGAGGAAGAGTGTTTTCCATTTGGACCTGGAAAAATCTGTCTCTTAGGTAGGATTTAAGTATTTGGAAGATCTGGTCTGGTAATTTTTTTCCTCAGTTTCTAGAGCAAACCCCGGTACTAGACTTTATCGAACGCTTGTTCGATGTCTAGGAATACTGAAGGGCACATTTTCTTTTCTTCATAGTTTTTTCTTATATGTTTAACTATTCTGTGGCATTGTTCAATAATATCTTACTTTAAATCCGAATTAATATATGGGGACTATTTCTTCTTCTGGCAGATTTTCAGATATTAAAGGTGGGAAATGAAAGATAAAAGTCTAAGCTTTAAGTATAAAGTATTTACATATATTTCATTTAAACATCCAGGTACAAAGAAAACAGCTATTGAAAACACAAAAACTCTAAATTACGCGAAGAAATTAAATGAATTACTGTCATGGTGAGGCCGTCATATTGGATCCGCCATTTTAAATCTGTCATCAGATTTTTTAATCATCAACCCGTCTTACTAGCCAATTTCAAAATATTTAGCGGTATATAGAAACGTTAACTTAATCATAAATGAGGTTGGAAGCATGATTCCTACTACAACTAAGGGGTTAAAGCAGCCATTTTATTTTAAATAATTTTCTCAAATTACGGTAAAACTAAAAAAATAATCTATATACTATTTTTTTTGGAAAATTTCCCGTTCGATATATTTTTTTTTTATTTTTCGAGATATTTGCGAAAAAAACGAATTTTTCATTTTATTTTCGATTTTATAGGCTTAGCGTATACTTTAGAACAGCAAACTTTTTTATCGTATTCTACTTGTATGCCAAATTGCAACCTGTTAACAGTTAATGAGAGTTTTTCGTCAAAATTTGCCTCTGACGACTGGGCTAGAAGTAAAATAAAGCTACAGTATTTGTTATATTTTACACAGGAGAACAGCTGTTTTGGTGTCGAGGTTTTTTGAGCTGATTCTATATCAATTTGATGACCTGAATTGAAATAACGTATTCATTTGTACCTAGGAGCTCAAATTTTTAAGATATACAATTTTAGAGAGATATAAGTTACATTATTGTAACTCAAATCCGTAAGTGTAGTAAACAAAAGTAGATACGAAATTTTTATTTTAGTTATACAAAATACAATATTATGTCGTACTTACAAACAAAAAAAAACATTGAAGAAATGAAATAGTCACTCAACACTTGGAAAGCTTCTTTTCCGCGACATTCTTGAATGTTTTTTTAAACAGTCCCTTTTTAAACTCCAGCAGTAATCTGCCATCATGTGCATGTCCCATCTTCCTTGGTAGCGGTCCTCCATAACTTTAATATCTTGGTGAAATCTTTCACCTTGTTCCTCACTCATGTCTCCTAAATTTTCTGGAAAACGGTCTAAGTGGCATTTTTACCCCTATATATGCAAAACAAGACCCATTCTTATCAAGAGCCTTTACAAATTCCTTCATTAAGCCCAACTTTATATGTAACGGAGGAAGTATGATTTTTTCTCTTTCAACCAAAGCGTCGTTAATGACATTCTTTTCCCCAACGTCCATGTTTTCTCTCTGAGGCCAATTTTTTCTAACCCAGTGGTGTGTTTTGTCCCTACTATCCCAGAGGCACAAGAAACACAGATATTTCGTGTAACCACTTTGCTGCCCAAGAAGAAAGTTTACCATTTTTAAGTCTACACAAATCATCCATTGATGTTCGTAATACTTTATCTTCTGCAAGACCAAAGCTATGGTATTATATTCTTCTTTCAGTTTCGTTGAGTGAGCTAGTGGTATTGAACCATATTTATTCCCATTATGTAGAAGGACACATTTTAAACTTCGCTTTGAACTGTCAATAAATAGGCGCCAATCATCTGGAATATATTCAGAAAGTCCCATTTCTTTCATGAGTCCCCTAATTTCGTGACAAAATACAAGATTGTCTTCTTGAGAAAGGAATGGTAGCAGATCTTTTTCTCTTGTACGGTAAAAGGTAATTTTGGTTCCTTGTTCAAGTAAATTTTTGTCGTTCAACCTAGAAGCCAGTACTTCAGAAGCTTTTTTCGATAAATTGAGATCCCTGGTGAGATCATTTAATTCATTTTGATTGAAGCGTTGAGGAACTGATGACGTCCCCTCATAGTCACTGTTAGTTTCATTAGCATCAGAACTTTTATTAGCATCAGAAGAGCGATCAGAGGGAAAATATTCGTCATCAGAGATATGTGGTAGCTGATAAAATGTTGGAATCGGTATTTCATCTGAGTGCGGGATAGGGCGTATTGCCGAGTCTAAATTGGGATAAGTCCACTTACTGCGGTTATTTCGATTGATTCCATTAGTATTTACTAAACAGAAATAACAATCATTGAAGTGGTTTTTTGGTTCTCTCCAAACCATTGGTACGCCGAATTTTAGACATTTTCTTTTCCCGGTAGTCCACTGCCGTAAATGCTCTGTACAAGTTTTACATACGAGATGTGGGGCCCACGTTTTGCCCTGATCACCAAGCTTAACTCCAAAGTATCCAAGATACGCTCGCTTTATAAAGTCAGTAATAGTTTGTCTGTTTTGTTGAAACATGTATTCTCCGCATATATAGCAAAACACATCAGGTTGATTTATACAACTTCTGCTTGAACTGGAACCTGAACTCATTTTAATTCTGTTCAATAACACAAAAACACTCTTTTCTTAACATAAAATAACACGCCGAATTCGATCTACTCTCATTAGTAAGAACGCACAAACTGACGAGACTTACCCGAGTTAGGTGATTAAAAGAGTCATTTCAGGTACCTGATAGGCAATGGTTCCACTATTTATAGATTTACCTGGAATTTACTCAATTACAGACTGACAATAAAACCATTGTACCTACATTAATGAATAGATAATAATTTTAGAACTCTCATAAATGAATATACTGAATAAAAACCACATTGGTAGATAAGTTGATGTATCTAAAAAAGTAGAGCTGATAGAGAAAAACGGATTGCATGTATAGATTTAGCGTCCCAAATATAGTTAAAATCAGCTCTAAAATCCCAGGCACCAAAACAAAAATATTTTTTTTGTTGCCCTGTGTTATCTATAGCTTCAATAGAAGAAAAAATTTTTTTTGGTTTAAGTTGGTGTATGCATGGACGTTTATCTACATATTGGGTAGTTGAAAAAATATTGAGCCTGTTTCTCGTTAGATAGCTTTAGCGTCACATATCTCAAGTAATATAAGTCGCATCCGGATATACTTAGCGTCAGTTAAAAACTGAGATTTGACACCAGTAGACGTGCAAAAAAACTGTTGGAATTCGTTTATTCAGACTTAATGTAGAGCGTCTTGAAGACGAGTGAAATTTTTGCAAAAGTTCGCTCCATTTTACCATTTTTTTTTCGATGAAGACACAAATGCTGCGCAGGTTTACGAAGAAATTCGTACCGTTTATGACCAAGATACGTTACCAAAAGCAACATACAAAAGATGGTTCAGCCGCTGTCGTTCTGAAAATTTCATTGTTAACTCCTCGCACTGGTCGACCAAAAACAGAAAAAGTTGATAGAATTTTGGCAAAAGTTGATCAAGGCCGGCACGTAGCGCTATGGCATCGCCAAGGAACTACACATCCATTTCCAAACAGTTTTAAAACCATTTGGATAAACCTGGCTACGCTACAGAAAGAAGCTTGTTGTTTAGGTGCCACATAATTTAACCCTACAACATACTTGACCGAATTTCCAACTGCGAATCTCTACAGACAATAAAAAGTGTATTACGTACGACAATAATGGACCAAAAAAAACGTGGTTGAAAGAAGATGAAGCTACAAAAATGATACTACTCAGTATATATCATATATACACCAAACACTTTATTTTTGCACTCGACGCGCGTTTCGTTATGCACTCGACGCGCGTTTCGCTAACATGGTTAGCGAAACGCGCGTCGAGTGCAAAAATAAAGTGTTTGGTGTAGTGGTGATATATACTGAGTAGTGTCATTGTGCCAAAGATTCCACATTCCCAACTTAGTACAAAAATGATGAGAAAGGTCGGATAGATGCCAAAAAAGGTGGTGCTGTGTTTGGTGAGATTAGAAGGGAATCGTGCATCATGAGCTGCTGCAGCCTGGCCAAACAATCTGTTGTCAGCAATTAACAAGACTGAAGCAAGCCATTAAAAAGCATCGACCGGAACTAGTTAACCATGACTACGCCAGACCACACCCATCACTGATGACTCGGCAAAAATTTTTAAGGCATCCTCTGTATAGCCCGGATCTTGCACAGTCAGATTACCATTTATTTCGGTCTTTACAGAACTCCCTGAATGGTGTTAAGTTAGTTTGAAAAGCGGCATGTGCAAACCACTTGTCGCAAAATTTTTTCCATAAACCACACAAGTTCTATAATGACGGGATTATAGTTTTGCCAGAAAAATAACAGAAGGTCATGGAATACATCCGCACATATTTGGTTGAATGAAGTTCTTTCAAAATATAAAAAAACCGGCCAAGTGCAAGTCGGACTTGCGCAATTAGTGCTCCGTCCGTTGATTGCTTTTTGGATAAAGATTTTTGTTACAGAGGTACAAAATGATCAGTGACTTCACAAAACACACCCCAAATGAGTTTTCAACAAAGTTTTTTCTCGATCTTTACTGAAAACTGATGACCTTGAAACTTTTAGTTTTTTTTTATATACCAGATAAATTATTAAAGGTAATGCACTCGTGATAATTTTCGTTCAATCTATACCCTGTGGAGAATATTCCAGAATTTTTTCAAAATTTTTTGATCAGTACTTTTCGAGATAAGGGGGGCAGCGATTTTTCGCAATTTTGTTAAAATAATGCAAAGAAAAGTATGCGCAAGTATTACATTATATGTAATTTTGAACTCGTGTTTTTACAAACTTTCATTTGATACCCCACTCGATGATCTGGTACTTTTTTTTTCACTCCCGATTTCACCCCCCAAAACTAACCCCTTAAGTCAAAATTTAACTTGCAAAACTACACGGCTTTGATGAGGCCATCAATTCCTATATTAGTGCCAAATTTTAAATCACTATGTTAAATAGCTTCGGAGAAAATCGGGTATGACAGACAGGCGGACAAACAGACGGATAGACGGACAAACATCGAGGTGATCTTATAAGTGTTCCATACGGAACACTAAAAACAAAGACTTTTCCGAAAACCCTTTATGTTACCGAAAATCTAAAAAAAAAGTTATCTTTACCGCAGCCATGATATCTTCTGACCGCGCAAATTTAGAATATGACGTTACTTTGAAGTTTTTTTTTTTTCGTTCTTTGTTCCTTTCTTATTCGTTCTCAATACTACATTTATATAGCTTTGTATCCGACTTCATAAGTGGCGTATGAAGCCTACAACTAACTCTACTAACGATGTCATTATGACGATGTCCCACTTTAGGAGGCTTAGATTAAAATAAATCTTATGTACGGTACTAACGCAGTAGGTTAATATTATACTTTAGATATGAATTAGCTTTAATTATGTTTTTTTGAAGCCACTTTTGTCGTTATTGTCGTGCTATTTTTGTACTCCCGTGGCTATTTTGAAAACAGGTATATTAGTAGAATAATTAGCTGTTGTACCTTTTCTAATTAATCAGCCAAAATGAGATGCCAATTTTAACCTCTTTCTTACGAGTTGTTATCTACGTAACCATGAAAAATAAGGTCTTAAAGATATTGCTTAGTTAGCAAATAACTGTCACTGTACAACAGGTAGGCTGAAAAGTTTTGGTCTAGTTACTAAAAACACATTTTTTTTTTGCAAAATTCGATTTTATTTATTAACATTGTCTCCTTTAAGAGCGACGCAATCACTCCAGCGCTTTTCTAACAATTCTATACCTTTCTTGTAGAAGGATTTGTCTGCCTTCAAAATAGGCTTCAGTTTCGGCGATAACTTCTTCATTGGAGCCAAATTTTTTCTCGCCAGCATTTTTTTGTGGTCTGTGAGTAGTCTCTGGCGGCCAAATCTGGAGAATACGGTGGATGAGAAAGCAATTCGAATTTCAATTTATGCAACTTTACCATCGTAAAACGTGACACGGTGCATTGTCTTGATGAAAGAGCACTTTTTTCTTGTTCATTCCCATGTTTCTTTGCGGTTTCTGCCTTCAAACGCACCAATAACTTTATATAATATTCGCTATTGATGGTTTTTCCCTTCTCAGCATAGTCGATGAAAATTATTCCATGCACATCCCAAGATGCAGAGACCCAAACCTTCTCAGCCGACTGTTATGTCTTTGGTCGCTTCTGGCGGCTTTTACCGGCTGCTGTCACTTAGCTGACTGCCGATTTGATTTTGGTGTGTAGTGGTGGATCCATGTTTCATCCATTGTCACATATCGTATGAAAAAATCCTTTTTATTGCGCCTAAACAGGTCCAAACAGCACTCAGAATCATCAACACGTTGTTGTTTTTGGTCTACTGTGAGCAAACGCGGTACCCATTTCGAACAGAGCTTTCTCATGCAAAATATAACTAACGTTCTTTTGATATCTTTAGGGTGTCAGCTATCTCACGCAATTTCACTTTATGGTTATCCAAACCAATTTTGTGGATTTTTTAAAATGTTTTCCGGTGTAACTACCTCATTCGGACGCCCAGAGCGTTCAACATCATTTGTGTCTGTACGACCGCGTTAAAATTCAGCATACCAGTAAATGATGAGTGATTTTCCAAGGGGGGCAGAGTCCCAGTAACACTTATCAAGCCGTTGCTTTGCTTGAACGGTATTTCTTCCCATCAAAAAACAGTGTTTAATCAATACACGAAATTCGATTTTTTCCATCGTTTTCTAAATAATTTTTTTTATGACTCTAGCACACATGCTACAGGGAAGTCCCTAAAGCGCTTCAGAAGCGACATGTGTGCGGAATATTAAGGAATCAAAGTACCGTCACTAAAACCACTGTAGCTTGTAAATTAATCGTCGAAATGTCATGAAATTTTGACACGTATCGTTCGAAGGTACTTCCTAAAAATCATATGGATTTTTTTGGAAAGGGCTACATCTATGTGTTCCTGCGTGGGGTGAAAAGTCTCAAGACTTTTGAAGAAAAAACAATGTTTTTGCCAAAAATCAATTTTATTTTTCAACATAGTTTCCTTCAAGAGAGATACACTTATTCCAGCTATCTTCCCACATTTGGAGACCTTTCATATAGTACGGTTTGTCGAGCCCTCTAAAATGAGCCTGTTTCCCATTGGGCTTCTTTATTTGAGCCAACTCTCTTTCTCTGGAGCCACGTTTTCAAAGAACCCCGCACTAATCTTATGAAACTTGGATCTCGGTCAAATCGGCTGAAAATGTAGTAGTATCTTATGCTTCATGCCATTCTGATCAAAAGTCTCCATGGATACAAAGTACAAAAATAGATAGATTAGGAATTATCGAGCGTCAAATTATTAAAAAAAAACCTGAGAAAATGCTAGTATTTTTTTTTACGTTTTTTAAGGACTATTTTCATTGGAACATGATTTTACTAAAAATTCAAACGGGATTATATGTTTTTTGGGTTGCTAATTATGAATATAATAAATATTTTGACTCATTTCGCTCATATTTTCTAATATTGGCCATTTTGGCCATTTCTGGAGTCTTTTTAGTGTTCTGCACGGAACACTTATAAGATTACTTCGGTGTCTGTGTGTCTGTCCGTCTGTCACACCCGATTTTCTCCGAAACTATTTGACGTAGAAAGTTGAAATTTGGTACTAATAAAGAAATTGATGGCCTTATCAGAGCCGTGTAGTTTTGAAAATTAAATTTTGACTTAAGAGGTTAGTTTTGGGGGGTGAAATCGGAAGTAAAAAAAAAAATTTTTTACTAGGTCATCGAGTGGTGTGTCAAATGGAACTTGTAAAACACGAGTTCAAAAATATATATAATGTTTTACATGCGCACACTTTTCTTTGTATTATTTTGGGAAAAATCGCGGAAAATCACTGTCCCCCCTCTATCTCAAAAAGTACAAATCCAAAAATTTTGAAAAAATTCTGGAATATTCTCCACGGGGTGTAGATTGAACGAAAATTATCACGAGTGCATTACCTTTAATAATTTAACTGATATATATATATATATATATATATATATATATATATATATATATATATATATATATATATATATATATATATATATATATATATATATATATATATATATATATATATATATATATATATATATATATATATATATATATATATATATATATATATATATATAAAACAAAAATTTCAAGGTCATCAGTTTTCAGTGGAAACAAACTTTGTTGAAAACTCATTTGGGGGGCGTGTTTTTTGAAGTTACTGATCATTTTATACCTCCGTAACAACATTTTTTATTTCAGACGCAATCAACGTACGGAACACTAATTGCGCAAGATCAACTTGCAGTTGACGTATTTTTTTGTTTCAGTTCGTCTAGAATATATTTTTGCTAAAAATTCTAACGGAATTTTATGTTTTTGAGTTAATAATTACTAATATAATAATTATTTTGAACCAATTTGATCTTACTTTCCAATAGCGTTTATTTTTGCCCAACTTTTGGCTCGTTTCTGGATTTAATTAGACTAAAACATATTATACTTTATTTTCAACAACTCTAAGAAAATTTTTAAGAAAGAAGCAAAATCCGAAAATGGACAAAAATGGCCGCTATTCTACAAAAGGACTAAATTGGATTTAAATAATCATTATAGTCGTAATCGGCATCGCAAAATTGGAATTTATCGTAAAAATATGTTATAGTCGAATTAAATCCAAAATAGGTAATAAAAACGCATGCATGTGTGTGTAAGTGAACTTAGCGATATAATTTAATAACTCCCGGGACATTGTAAAATGTACGTAAATATACCGTAGTGTGGAGGTCGCGTGATCGTATTTTGTACATCTTGGCCCTGAAAATGGCCAATTGGTTGTTTCTGGCTTTTGAAATATTCAGAAATATATTCTTAAAAAGTCATCTGTCATTTACATTTTTCGCAAAACTATGTTCTGGACGAATTAAATCAAAAAATACTCCAGAAATGTCCAAAATGGCCAATATTCAAAAGTAGGATCGAAATGAGTCAAAATAATTATTATATTCGTAATTAGCAACTCAAAAAACCTATAATCCTGGTGGAATTTTTCGTAAAAGCATGTTTTAGTCAAATTAAGTCCTTAAAAAAATGCAAAAATAGCATTTTTCTCAGCGGTTTTTTTACTAATTCGACGGTGGATAATTCCTAATCTATCCATTTTTAGTGTTCCGTGCGGAACACTTATAAGATGACTTCGGTGTCTGCCTGTCTGTCACACCCGATTTTCTCAGAAACTATTTGGTAATAATATACAAATTGATGACCCCATCAAAGCCGTGTAGTTTTGAAAGTTAAATTTTTACTTAAGGAGTTAGTTTTGGGTGGTGAAATCGGAAGTGAAAAAAAATTTTTTTACTAGGTCATCGAGTGTGGTGACAAATGAAAGCTTGTGAGAACACGAGTAAAAAATATGTATATAAAGTAGTACTTGGACTCACTTTTCTTTGCATTATTTTTAAAAAGTCGCGAAAAATCGCTGTCCCCCACCTTATTTCAAAAAATTTTGAAAACATTCTGAAATGCTCTCCACGGGGTGTAGATTCAACGAAAATTATCACGAGTGCATTACCTTTAATAATTTATTTGATATATAAAAAAACAAAATTTTCAAGGTCATCAGTTTTCAGTAAAGATTGGAAACAAACTTTGTTGAAAACTCCTTTGGGGTGTGTTTTGTGAAGTCACTGATCATTTTATACCACCGTAACAAAATTTTTTATTTTAAAAGCAATTAACGTGCGGAACACTAATTGTGCAAGTTCAACTTGCACTTGACCGGTTATTTAATTTTGTATCTATGGAGACTTTTGAACAGAATGGTTTGAAGCATAACATACTACATTTGCAGCCAATTTGACCGCGATGCAATTTTAATAAGATTAGTGCGGGGATCTTTGGAAAGAGGTAATAATCGCTAGCGGCCAGATCTGGTGAATACAGCGGAGAGCTGGTGAATTATCTTGGTGAAACAACACTTATTTCTTCGCTAAATGCGGCCCTTTTTTCTTGATATCATCATTCAGTCGGTCCAATAAACCAACGTAATAGTCTCAGGTGATTGTTCGTCTCTTTTTAAGTCAATCAGTGTTATTCCGTGCGCATCCGAAGAAATTCTTGCCAAAACCTTTCCAGCTGATTTTTGTGTTTTTGAACGCTTCGGTCGACTTTCATACGATTCTAGCCACTCTGCGGACTGACTGTTAGACTCGGCATGTGCCATAATGCTTCTCAATGTTTAATCAACTCACGAAATTCTTTTTGTTCCATCGTTTGCAACAATTAAAAGTAGCGTCACTCAAACAGCTGTAACTCGCAAACTAATAGACAAGAAGTCATGAAAATTTTACACAGATCTTAGAGTTGATACTAACTGAAAATCTCATGGTTTTTTTTTTGTTTGTGCTGCCAAGTCAAAGTAGGATAATTATTATTAAAAGAAGTGTTGTTGCTCGTATTGCCTTTTTTGGTGAACGAAACAATCTTCCATAGAAAATAAAAATCGATAATTTACTGTTCAAAATACATACGAACCTGCTTCTCTTATTATGTGTAGTTAAATAAATAGATGTGACCCGAGTTAATTTGAATTCCTTTGTTCGTTGACCTTTTTTCGATTGACATCAAAACATTATTAATTGTTTTGGTTAACTGCTGTATCCTTTAATTTTGCTCAAGGTTCTTTTTTTAATATTATTTAATAATAGGTAACTAACGACATGATACTTTACATAATAACATTTGCTGTTATCTAATTTAATTTTATTAATATTTATCTTTTAATTGGTTAAAGGGGTTAGATGAGTACTAGTGTTTAGAATAGTGAAGAATTGCTTTTTACTTTTTTGATTTATTTTACCTTCGGTACTTTGTTTTCTTCTGATTCTGGTAAGTTTCGTTATTTAAATATTAAAAAAATCGGTATAGTATTTCCTTTAAATAACACGTAGTTCTAAAATATAGTAATTACTGAATTTGACGTTCTCAGACCAAAGAATACCTTAATCCAAACACTACAAGTCAATATTTTAAATAGATAGATATTTTATGGTAAGATATTATTCTCAATAAATAGAAAATAGAGAAAAGAATATATTTCTAATTGAAAAGTGTTACACTATTAATATAACACTATTTCAATTTTTAGATCCCTTGCCTGGAATCTTTCCCTCTATAATCAGATGCAATATTTCGTATTTTTCTAGATGTCTCTCTTTAAGCATTGCTTCAGTTAGCGTTTACGCTTCCATGACGTACAAGAGAATCGGAAACACATAGCAGCCTACCATTTTCATCCGTAGTTTCAGTGATAGGTCGTGACTAGTTAAGATTTATTTGTTCTTCATAAATGCGACTCGGGCCTTCTTTATTCGAATTTTGACTACCATAGTTGGGTCCCGCTTATCGTTCATATTGCTACCGAGATACATCAATTTATCAACTCTCTCTATCTTTGTGCCACTGACTGTAATACTACCATCTTCAATATTAGATTCTTTGCTTACAGTTATATATTTTGTCAGTCACAGCTGTTTGTTTTCTTCCAGTTAATATCACCTCGCATTGCAGTGTTTAACCCATGTGCTTTAATTCACACTCAAAGTATGGCTAATCGTGGTTGTAAAAACTCTCCCAACACATTTTGTTATATACAGTCAGTCAAAGTGAAACTCGTACACTATAAAAATTTTAAATATTTTTATCTCAGTGTAAAATAAACAACAGCAAATACATTTTGTGTGACCTGCGTATTAGTACAAATTCCTCAGCATATAGTGATCTAAAAAAAATTTGGAATGTAAACAAATTGTTATAAATTTGCATTTAGAACGCCAAAATTAAACTCGTACAGTTAGTATCTAATTGTTGTAAAAATACCTTGAAACAAATTTATTCTAAAATTATAGTACTCAGTATATATCACCACTACACCAAACACTTTATTTTTGCACTCGACGCGCGTTTCGCTAACCATGTTAGCTTCATCAGGAGCGATTCAATCATCGCTCCTGATGAAGCTAACATGGTTAGCGAAACGCGCGTCGAGTGCAAAAATAAAGTGTTTGGTGTAGTGGTGATATATACTGAGTAGTATCATTGTGCCAAAGATTCCACATTCCCAACTTAACTAAAATTATAGTGTCTAGTGATAGTTTCAAACATTTACTGTCGTTTAATTTTGTTTTTAAAATATGGGACGGCAACGAGGACAAACTTGCGTTGCCGAAAGGGAATTGATAATCCATCATTTTCAGATGGGTAAGTCCTACTGTCAAATCGGCAAGATTGTGAACCGAAGTCATACAACAGTTCAAAGCATTGTAGACCGCTACAAAATGAAAATAGAATAAAAAATAAAGTTAGGAAAAGTCCCAGAAAAATTTTTAATTATTACGACGAACGATGGATTTTGCGAAAAGTGGAAGAAGATCCAAAAATTTTTGCTCCTAAGCTAGCAAAGGAAGCTGAAAAATATTTGCATAAAAGTGTTAATCCACAAACAATTAGAAATCTTTTAAAAAAACATAAATTAAATAGCAGGGTTGCTAGAAAAAAGCCATTTATTAGTAAAGTAAATAAAGTTAAAAGACTACAGTTTGCTGAAGAATACCGTGAAAAGGATTTTGAATTCTGGAAAGAAGTTATTTTCACTGATGAGAGTAAGTTTAACATTTGGGGATCGGATGGGCAGCTAAGAGTATGGAGAAGGGCAAATGAAGCACTAAAAGAAAAAAATCTAAGAGCGACAGTTAAGCATGGAGGAGGATCCGTTATGGTGTGGGGGCGTATGTCTGCCAAAGGCCCAGGAAACTTACATTTTATAGAGGGTATAATGGATCAAAATATGTATTTGGACATATTGAAGCAAAATTTAAAGCAAAGCGCGGAAAAGTTTGGATTGCAGGGATCATTCAAATTTTATCAGGATAATGATCCCAAGCATAAAGCACAACGAGTTAAACAATGGCTCTTATACAACTGTCCAAAAGTACTCGAAACGCCACCACAAAGTCCAGACCTTAATGTAATTGAAAATTTATGGAGCCATTTGAAAATTGCCATCAGAAAACATGAAATTTCTAATAAAAATCAAGTCAAGGCTGTATTACAGGAAGAATGGGAAAAAATATCGCCAGAATATTGTGAAAAATTGGTGCGGTCGGTCCCCAATCGACTAAGAGATGTGATAGGAAACAAAGGCCTACCAACAAAATATTAGACAGTATAGAAAGCCATTTTTTTACATTTGTACGAGTTTCATTTTGAGGTTTAAAAATAATATTTTTATTTTTCTGTTAAAATATTTGGAATAATTTACTATTCGCATTGTTATTTAGTTATACTAATTGGGAGTTAAATGATAAAATGTTATTCTTTCAGTGTGCTTTTTGTGTTACAAATAAAATTATATTGAAGCTAGTGTACGAGTTTCACTTTGACTGACTGTATGTGGTGAGTTTGCAGTTAAAAAACATCATAGAAACATTACTGACTTTGTAAAAAAAGTATACTTTGCATATTTTGGTGTAGAAATCGGTAAGCAAGAAAAATGTTGGGCTCCTCAAAAAGTATCTCATGTTTTCTGTCGAGGATCTTAGGAAATGGTATAAGAAAGAAAAGAAAGCTTTTAGATTTGCAGTACCCATGGTATGGAGAGAGTAAGAAAATCATTCAAATGATTGTTATTTTTGCGGTGTTGATGTTTCTTGATATAACTCCAAAAATAAGAAAGTAATTATCTATCCTAACTTTACTTCAGCTAATCGGCCGGTAGGACATGGACGGGGACTTCCTGTCCCTGAGCCACCTCAGTCTGTTGATGACCTTTTACAGTCCAGTCCCGAATTTAATGAAAGTCGACCGGATGATGATGAGTTTCAATGTTCTCTAGATAATTTAAAACCACAATTGTTTACACTAGCTGAGTTAAATGATTTAGTGAGAGACTTGGGTTTGACTAAGGGTCCTAGGCTGAAAGAAAAACATTTATTGGAATCTGGAACATCTATTTACCATTATAGAACAAGAGATCAACAGTTTGCTCAGTTTTTGAAGCAGGAAGAGGATTTGATTTACTGCCATGATATGAACGAATTTGGCATTGAGTACAAAAAGGAAGATTGGAGGCTTTTTATAGACTCATCAAAAACTAGTTTAAATGGTGTTTTCTTACACAACGGAAATACTTATGCTTCACTGCCTGTTGCTCATTCAGTCCATATGAAGGAAACTTACGAAAATCTTAATATGATTTTACAGAAAATTAACTATCCAGCTCACGATTGGATGCTATATGGAGATTTAAAAGTTGTCTCCATGATCCTTGGTCAACAAAAGGGATTTACAAAGTTTCCATGATTTAAAGGGTGTTTTTTATAGAGGTATAGAACTTTGAAATGGAATAAAAGAAAGATGAATTTTTTAAATTGACATGAAATTTACTTTATTCGAAAGATAATCTTCTGGCATTATAATTTAAATATGACTTCTGGCATATGACCGCCACGGCTGGCTCGGACGTAGTCTAATCTGGAGGTCCAATTTTCGATGACTTTTTCCAACATTTGTGGCCGTATATCGGCAATAACGCGGCGAATGTTGTCCTCCAAGTGGTCAATCGTTCCGGGCTTATCGGCGTAGACTAGCGACTTCACATATCCCCACAGAAAAATAGTCTAGCGGCGTTAAATCGCACGATCTTGGAGGCCAATTCACGGGTCCGAAACGTGAAACTATGCGGTTACCAAACGTTTCCATCAATAAATCAATTGTGGCACGAGCTGTGTGACATGTTGCGCCGTCTTGTTGAAACCACAGCTCCTGCACATCATGGTTGTTCAACTGATGAACGAAAAAGTCAGTCTACTCCCAACTTAGTTAGAAAAAGTCAGTAATCATGGCTCTATAGCGGTCACCATTGACTGTAACGTTCTGACCAGCATCGTTTTTAAAGAAGTACGGACCAATGATTCCACCAGCCCATAAAGCACACCAAACAGTCAGTTTTTCTGGATGTAACGGTGTCTCAACATACACTTGAGGATTATCATCACTCCAAATACGGCAGTTTTGTTTATTGACGTATCCATTCAAACAAAAGTGAGCTTCATCGCTATACAAAATTCGCTTATGAAAATCGGGATCAACGGCAATCTTGTTTTGGGCCCATTCACCAAATCTACGCCTTGCTAGGTGATCGTGTGGCTTCAGTTGTTGCACGAGTTGGATTTTGTAAGCACGCAAACCAAGATCTTTCCGCAAAATCTTCCATAAAGTGGATGGACACATATCCAATTCCTGTGCACGATGGCGGATAGACTGATTCGGGTCTTCCTCTACGCTACGCTCTCCAGCAGCAATGACTTCTTCTGTACGCACTGTACGACGTCTCTGTGGATGCGTATTATCATTTAGAGTAAACGTGGTGCGAAAACGTTCCATAGTTAATCGAATTAATTGCTCTGATGGACGATTATGTTGACCGTAAAATGGACGTAGTGCGCGATACGTATTTCGAACAGAACCATGATTTTCAAAATTAATTTGCACAATTTGGAAGCGTTGTTCAGGCGTCAGTCTATTCATGTTGAAATGCCAAACCAAACATAAATCACTTGACAGCTGACAAAATGGCCGCCAGTTAAAAAAGTGTTGCCAACTTAAAGTTTTATACCTCTATAAAAAACACCCTTTATATGTGAGTGAGACACCAGAGCGAGGGATCAACATTGGTCCAAAAAACAATGGCCCGTAAGAAAAACTTTTACACCTGGCAAGAAGAACATTTTGCATAAAACTTTAGTAGACCCAAAAAAGATTCTTCTACCACCACTACACATCAAGTTAGGCCTAATGAAACAATTTGTGAAAGCCTTGCCTAAAGATGGTGAATGTTTTAAATATTTGTGTAAAAGATTTCTTCATTTATCAGAGGCCCAACTGAAAGAAGAGGTTTTCGTCGGGCCTGATATTCGTAAAATGATGTTCGATTCCAACTTCAAAGCAAGGATAATTACAAAGGAAAAGGAAGCTTGGATATCATTTAAAAAAGTTGTGACTAAGTTTTTGGGCAATGTGAAAGACCCTAACTATGAACTTATCGTAGCTAATATGATAGACAAGTTCAAAAATCTAGGTTGTCTGATGAACCTTAAAGTCCACTTCTTGCACAACCATCTTGACTTTTTTCCTAAAAACTTAGACGATGTGAGTGAAGAGCAGGGGGAACGGTTCCATCAGGACATAAAGGAGATGGAGAAATGGTACCAGAGACGGTGGAATATCAACATGATGGGTTATTACTGTTGGTCACTTCATAGAGAATAACAAAATGCATCACATCGGAGAAAAAGTTATACAAGAAACTTCACAGAGAAAAGGGAAAGGAAATACAAAAAAATAAGCGCCTAAAATATTCGCATTGAAGTGAAATATGTTATCGTGAGTAAAAGTTGAAACCTAAGTACGGTTTAAGTTTTTATTTTTTATGTATCAAATTTTCCCTATATTGAAATTTAATCGATATCGTATTGTGAGGGAACTGTGGGTGATAGAAAAAAACTTAACTTAAACCAGATACGGTTTCAGCACCCAAAAATACATAACACTTAGATGTATGGTTTAAAAAGTTTTTACAAATATTTTTTTTGTTCGCTTGTGTTATTCTTAAAATTTGTTCATTACTACATGTGAAAAGGTCCGAGAATGACACAACAACAATGCTTTTGCGAAAAATCGACTTTATTCTTCAACATAGCTTCCTTCAAGAGCGATACACTTATTTCAGCGATCTTCCAACATTTGGGTACCTTTCATGTAGTACGATTTGTTGAGCTCTCTAAAATAAGCCTCAGTTTCCCATTCCACTTCTTCATTTGAGTCAAACATTTTTCCTTGGACCCACCTTTTCAAATTTGGAAAGTAATAAACGCTGGGGGCCAGATCCGGTGAATACGGCGGATGAGGGAGCAATTCATAGCCCAATTGGTCAAATTTCATCATCGATTTTATGGAACTATGAGCTAATGCGTTATCTTGGTGAAACAACACATTTTTCTTTGCTAAATGAGGCCTTTTTTCTTGATTTCGCCATTTAAACGGTCCAATAAACCAGACACTTCTCAAGCCATTCTTGGGTTCTGGCTGTATTTTTCCCATCAAAAAGCAATGTTTAATCAACGCCCGCAATTCTTTTTGTTCCATCGTCATTTTCTGAAAGTTGACACTAACTAAAAATTTTGTTTATGCTGCCATCTCTCGGAAAGTCTCAAGACTTTTCACCTTATGTAGTAATACAGGATTCTTCGTCATATGTTTCAGTTTTTAGCCAAAAAATCAATTTCTGTAATTACCCAACCGGCATATTCCCTGGAGGTGATACTGGAAGCGTGTGGTAGAGAACCCGCGACTATTTTTCCGTTTCTACAGATACAGTCCCGGAACTTTTGGAAGACACCATGTATGAGTTTAATAATAAATTAGAGAACAACGTATAATCATTAAGTTTAATATATGCATTAATTTCAGCACGATTAGAACAGCTCTCTTCATTTAATCTATGGATAATTATTGTTGAAAAGCTAATAAGGTGTGTTAAAATTAGTGAACAATATAAAATTGAAACTTATTGTGTGAAAATTCACTCTCTATGTAATCGAACATACATTTATGTGTGAATTTATAGCAGATGTTTCTGAAAGTTAATTTATAATACGAGAGTTGTATGATAAGTACTTGCCAGAGATGGCGCTACTACTATGTAAAAAAAATTATATTTTTCGTAAACATAACTTTTCACAAGAATCCATTTAAATAAAACAACTCCAGCAGAGATGAAATATTTATTTTTGAAAAAGAAAACGAATGACGAAATAAAAGCGGAATTCAGCAAAGTTTATGTTGACTCTACACCTTCGTTATGGACCACAAAATATTGAACAGCTTAATTCAAACGCGACCATACAAGCATTTTTGATGAAGAACGTCCAGGTCGTCCAAATGAGGTCACCACATCAGAAATCATTGAAAAAATCCACGATATACTGATAAATGGTCGGAGACTGAAAGTGTGTGAGATTGCTGAGACTGTGGGCATCTCAGTTGAACGGCTGCAGGATATTTTAACACGTAGGCTGAAAAGTTTTTGGTCTAGCTACTTAAAACACATTTTTTTGGCCAAATTCGACATTATTCACCAAGATAGTCTCCTTCAAGAGCGATACAATCAGTCCAATGCTTTGCTAACATTTTAATACCTTTCTTTTAGAAGGATTTGTCTTTGCCTTCAACATAGGCCTCAGTTTCGGCGATAACTTTATCATTGGAGCCAAATCTCTTTCCCGCGAGCATTTTTTTGAGGTCTCCGAATAGATAATAGTAGCTGGGGGCCAAATCTGGAGAATACGGTGGCTGAAGAAGCAATTGGAACTTCAATTCAAGCAATTTTGTGATCGTAACCATTGACTTATCGCACGGTGCCTTGTCTTGATGAAAAAGCGCTTTTTTCTTGTTCATTTGGGGCCGTTTCTTTACGATTTCTGCCTTCAAATACACCAATAACTTTATATAATATTCGCTATTGATGGTTTTTCTCTTCTCAGCATAGTCGATGAAAATTATTCTATGCGCATCCCAAAATACAGAGCCAAATCCTTCCCAGCCGACTGTTGTGTCTTTGGTCGCTTCGGGCGGCTTTCACTGGCTGCTGTTCACTCAGCTGACTGCCGATTTGATTCCGGTAGTGGATCCATGTTTCATCCATTATCACATATTCCATGAAAAAATCCTTTTTATTGCGCTTAAACAGGTCCATACAACGCTCAGAATTATCAACACGTTGTTGTTTTTGGTCCACTGTGAGCAAACGCGGTACCCATTTCAAACAGAGCTATGACCAAGACGTTCTTTTGATATCTTTAGGGTGTCAGCTATCTCACGCAATTTGACTTTACTGTCAACCAAAACAATTTTGTGGATTTTTTTAATGTTTTCCGGTGTAACCACCTCATTTGGGCGTCCAGAGCATTCAGCATCCTTTATATCTGTACAACCTCGTTTAAATTTAGCATACCAGTAAATGATGAATGATTTTCCAGGGGCAAAATCCCCGTAATACTTATCACGTCATTGCTTTGGTTGAACGGTATTTTTTCCCATCAAAAAACAGTGTTTAATCAACACACGAAATTTAATTTTTTCCATTGTTTTGGAAATATCAAAAGTAGCGTCACTAAAACCACTGTAACTTATAAACTAATTATCAAAATGTCATGTAATCTTCATACCTATCGTGAAGGTTGGTATTTCCTAAAAATCATATGGAATTTTTTGAAAAGGGCTACATCTATCTGTCAAACCAAAAACTTTTCAGCCTACGTGTTAACAACTCCTTTGGATATGAGAAACCTTTCTGCAAGATGGGTGCCGCGACTGCCCAGTTGACAACAAACACGCACGTGTATCAACTTTAAAAGAATGTTTGGCGATGCTAATGCACAATCGAGAAAGGATTTTTGGCGTCGATTCAAAACTGTTGACGAAACATGGATCATCACAGCACACCAGAAACCACAGAACAGTCCAAATAGTGGGTTTTTCGTGGCGACGCGGCGCCAAAGAAAGCCAAGGCGACTTTATCGGCCAACAAAGTTATGGCTACAGTGTTTAAAGATGCACGCCGCATAATTCACGACAATTACCTTGAAAAGGGCAAAACGATTATTATGTAAATATATTGAATCGTTTCAACCATGCTCTGAAAGAAAAACGTTCCCATTTGGCGAAGAAAAAAATTCTCTTTCATCGAGACAATGCACGCGTGCACACTTGTGTCATCGCTATGGCAAAATTCCATGAGTTAGGATACGAATTGCTTTCGCATCCACCATATACGCCAGATTTAGCCCCTAGCAATTATTTCCTATTTCTGAATAAAATGATTCGGCAGAAAAAAAAAATTGGATTAAACGATGAGCTGACTGCTAAAATCGTACTTTTTAGATGGGTTACAAGAGATAGAAAAAAGTTGGGCTAAGTGTAGCGAGCTGAAAGGAGACTATTTTGAAAAATAAAATAAATTTTATACATAAAAGTGTTTTTTTCTTGTCAACGCCAAGTACTTATCATATAACCTTCGTAGCTTCTGTATCGCAAAATAATTTTGTATGTTTTCTCAACAAGAAGATGAATGCCCCCACATATGCTTTCTGTACTGCTAAATATCATTTTTTTTCTGCGTAGGGTGTAGTGTAGTCCTTTATTTAAAAACCGCTCACGATAACCTTCCTCATGTAGAGTAAGGATGGCACTTTCCTGTGAGACACTCAGCTGCTTTCTTGTCGCGACGCCGACGGCGTTTCGGACTAAATACTACACTTTGAAGCACAACAAATTTAGAAATCGCAATTTCCGCCTTTGAATACTTGAGTGCAACTGCTAAGATTTTGCTAAATGTAAGGCTATAGAAGCGCATATAAAAACTTATTGTAATTAAATCAGGTGCCGAGGTTCTTATTATTATTTTATTTATTGCAGATAATTTATTTCTAAATTTTTGCAGGAGATTTATTTTTTAATTGAAAATAGTCACTGGGTCTTTTAGTGGTTTCAAAAGTTCCAGGCCTGACAGACATAGCACCAAATTGTTATATTTGTTAAGTGTTATCTACTAGATGTCGTGCTATGAAGTTTCAGACACGTGTGTTGAGTTGTCTTTTTGTACCAAGGGTGTAAACAAATAAGTTTTAACATTTTCTAAGAAAGACGAGTAGATAAAATTGAAGTACTAGTTGTTATAAGTTAACATACTTCCTATGTTAAATGTCACATTAAATGATTCTTCCCCTTCGTTTTCGACGTTTAAAAAATGGACTCTTGAATTTAAACGTGGTCGTACATCCATTGAAGGTGATAAGTGCTTCGGACGCCCGAAAACCTCTAAGATGGACGAGATTGTGACAAAACATTCACAACAGCGTACTAAATGATCGCCGACTGAAGGTATACGAGCTTACTGACATTGTAAACATTTCGGTATGCCGTGTCTACCACATTTTACACTATGTTTTGGATGTGATAAAGTTTTCCGCTCGATGGGCGCCGCGTTTGTTGACAATCGAATGGTAATGGTTATGGTTTTTTGGTATTCTCATAGTGTTGTGCTACCTAGAGAAAGATAGAATCGCCACCGGGGAAGTATTATACGTCACCATGCTATTCAGGCGAAATGTCCACATTTCGCGAAAAAGAAAATGCTTTTTCATCACGATAATGCACCTTCATACATGTCTCGGATTGTTGCTGCAAAAATGTATGACCTTCGCTTCAAAGTGCTTCCCCATCCACCGTATTCTCAAGGTGAAGTTAAAGCTAAGATGAATAATTTTACAGAGTAGAATAAATCTTATTATAATGAGGGTAAAAAAAAGATGGAAAGTTGTTGACTAAATCTACTGATTTTCTAGGTGGCTATGTAGAAAAAAAATTCTCTTTAATCATGCCTTTTCTTTATTAGACCGAGAACTTTTGGAACGACTCTCGTAAACTACGTTTTTCATGCTTCAGGAACTGCGGAACCTGAAGAACTGCGAAAATCTCTGAGCGTGATTTTTCCACAGGCTCAATGCTTTCCTTCGTAGGGAAGTAAAAAGAGTTCGACCGAGCGGTGATTTTTAACAACTCCTCGTACTGTGATCGGGGCCGGCAAGCCTGTCAGTGACGCCTGAACAGCCCACCGAAAATCGGTGACCTGTGTTTTAGACTGAAAAATTCATACTCCTGTAGTTGAATCTAGGCCAGCAAGCAGTCGACTCAAAATGTTCTCCAGTGATGAAGATACGCGCGTGACTCTCGCTCTCTCTACGAAACAAGAGGACACATGGAAACTGACTGACGGCCGGCCTGTACTCTTTGGCCTCACCCCACTCACGAACCGGCTTACCTGCGCTCTCTTCAGGTATATATATTTTCTGTGTTGGGAATGTGGAATCTTTGGCACAATGACACTACTCAGTATATATCACTACTACACCAAGCACTTCATTTTTGCATGTTAGCTTCATCAGGAGCGATGATTGACTAAAGCTAAACTACAAATCTATCCTATTTACCTCCCCTAACACCCGAATTACTCAGGCGGAATTAATGGCATAGGCGAGGCAATCAATTCCGGTTAAGTAACCAGGGGACTCTAAGGAATATGCCCTCTGTCTTTATTTAAACTACTTTTAGATTTTTATAATTTCCTACTTTTGTATGCATTCAGCAATCTCCTATCAGATACATTTTTAATGAATCTTAGATTATCTAATGTTACAGTATGATCACCTTCAAGGGCATGTTCGGCAATGCTAGACTTTTCTGATTTACTGTATTTTAAATGTGCTAAATGTTCTTTAGATCGTGTTTTATTTGACCTTTTCGTTTGCCCAACATACTTTTTGTCGCAATCATTACAACTAATTTCATAAATTCCACTTTTCTCACAATTAGGAATCTTGTCTTTGGGATTTCCTAAGATATTCCTCAGATGGTCTGAAGACTTATAAACTAAGTTGAAGCCTACCTTATTAAATGCCTTATTGAGTCCCCTGCTATATTTCGGATTATATGGTGTGAAGACATATTTGGTTTTATTTACTTCGCCTGTAAAAAAAGGTGGTATTCTGAATATTCAACCTAAACTTATGCCTGTTTATAAACTTGTTTATTAAGTCATCGTCATAACCATTAACTCTAGTTATATTCCTAATTTCACTGCAAACAACACAAATTAACCGCATACATTTTTTAGTTTGTCGTTTGGTCACTTTTCCTCTGAACAGAGTAAACTTCAATAATAAAAGAAATCGTTCCGCCTGAGTAATTCAAGGTTAGGCTAAGTATAAATAGGGTAGATTTGTAGTTTAGCTTTAGCGAATCATCGCTCCTGCTGAATCTAACATGGTTAGCGAAACGCGCGTCAAGCGCAAAAATAAAGTGTTTGGTGTAGTGATGATATATGCTGAGTAGAACTGGTGGACTATTGAGACATAACTGACAGGCTTGCCGGACGTATATGGCCCCCATTAGTTCGTATTTAGTCGGTTTTAACGAGTGTAAGTAAGAAAAGCATAAAGTTGTACATTTAGCTATTTTTAGTATTTATCGCAAACAGTGTTTACATAATAGTTAACCGTAATTCTACAAGAATTCTAATAGCGTTTGCGTAATTTATTAATTAGAATCTCGTGCCTACACTTGAATAAACAGCTGCACAGGTATACAATTAAATTATCCTGATTTTATTATAAATACACGGTAAAATTTAAAAAAAAATGTTTATGTAAGTAATTACGCAACCTTTTTACTTACAAAAATCGTTTAAATAACCCAACGACCACCGGACAGGTTTTCGCAGTCTTGGTGTTTCATGGTCAATGTCGGAATTTTTTTTAAAGGATCAGTTAGGGATCGGTTACGTGATGTGTTATTTCTTGCCCGTTATTGAAATAATAATTTGCGATAATGTGAACTTAGTAGCAAAGTAACCTTAGATATGCGGATGATGTTGTTATACTTGATCTAGAATCAGTAATGGAGCGCCTGGAAATCACTAGCAAAAACTGTGGATTGACAATTAATAGAGCGAAAATCAAAGTAATGATTGTTAGTCGTAATGAAGATCTGTTACACATAAATGAAATTGTTGGTTTCACTCCTGTAGATCATTTCAACTATTGGATCTGGGAAAAAGTTCGTGGCGTTTTTCCCGATAGATGGCGTCAATTGCAAATAACTCAAGAAACACAGATCGCAGCGCCACCACTAAACGCTCGTTGAAAAGTGACACTCCGAGTGTTACTTTGAGTGTATAAACATCGAAATTGGTGCAGTGGTTGGAACGTTGTTTGCATTTGGAAATGAAGAAAAGTAATGAAAAATTGCTCTATATTTTGCAATATTATTACGACAAAGGGGAGAACGCTGCTCAGGCATGTGAAAAAATTTGTGCTGTGTACGGTGAAGGCACTTTATCAGAATCTACTGCACGGAAATGGTTCGCTCGCTTTCGTTCTGGTAATTTTGATGTGAAAGATGAGTCACGCTCTGGTCGTCCAATCACTGTAAAAGCTGATGAAATTCTTGAAAAAGTCCAGCAAGATAAGCATATCAGCAGTGTCGATATCGGTATGGAGCTAGGCATTGACCACAAAACGGTTTTGAAAAACCATTTATACAAAGCTGACTACAAAAAGAAGCTCGATGTATGGGTTCCTCATGAGTTGAGCGCGAAAAACATGATAGACCGAATTAACATCTGCGATGCGCTGCTGAAACGCAATGAAATCGAGCCATTTCTGAAACGTGTCATAACCGGTGATGAAAAATGGATCACTTATGACAATCGGAAGCGTAAAAGATCGTAGACAAGGGATGGTGAGCCGTCACAACAGTTCGCGAAGCCAGGATTGACGCTGAAAAAGGTGATGCTGTGTGTGTGGTGAGATTGGAAGGGAATCGTCCACCATGAGCTACTTCCAGTTGGTCAGACGATTGATTCTCAACTCTACTGTGGACAACTAGAGAGATTACGCCAGGTAATTGAAAGAAAACGGCCCGAATTGATTAATAGGAAAGGTGTTGTCTTCCATCATGACAACGCCCGACCACACACTTCTTTGATGACCTGGCAAAAATTGCAAGAGCTTGGTTGGGAAGTTTTGATGCATCCACCGTATAGTCCAGACATAGCACCCTCTGAGTATCACTTGTTCCGATCTCTGCAGAACTCTCTCAATGGAATTAAGCTGCTTTCAAAAGAAACCTGTGAAAACCACTTGATTCAGTTTTTCAACCAGAAACCACAGAAGTTCTTCACCGATGGCATCATGGCTCTACTCGAAAAATGGCGAAACATTGTCGATAATAATGGAGCATATTTGGTTTAAATAAATTCATTTTCACACTATAAGAAAAGCCACGAACTTTTCCCCAGACCTGATATTTGGGATCCCTCATAACTAACAATGGTGGCTGTAAAGTGCAAGTAAGAAAACGTTTGGATATGGCTAGAAACTCGACGATCAAATTCAGTAGGATCTGGAAAGATTCAGCTGTCACAAGAAACACAAAGTTAAAATTGCTCTCCAGCCTTATATTCCCCATAGCAACTTACGCATCGGAAACATGGACCGTTAAACAAGGTGACAAAAAACGAATCGATGCGTTTGAGTATCATATACCGAGCACCGTTTTAATGTGTATATTCTTGAAGAGCTTGTTTACAATTGATAGAAAAGAAGATCCAGAAAGATGACGAGATACATATTACCTTTATAAATCTTAAGAAGGCATACGATAGTGTACCAAGAAATAAACTTTGGCATGTCTTGAAAATAGTAGGGATAAAAGAAGGGATGATAACAACAATAAAAGAGTTATATAATGAAAATATAGGATATGTGAAACAAGGACGCTATCTTTAGAAAGCTATCCACATTATAAAAGGTCTAAGACAAAGGTGTTGCCTTTCACCAATCTTATTTAATATATTTGTAGACAACGCTCTAAAGAAATGGAACGCACTTGCCAAAGCATGGGCATCCCCATTATTGATAAACATCTATTATCGGTAAACTTTGCAGACGACCAAGTAATAATAACACAAGATGCATTCGATATGGAATATGTATTGAAGAGATTATACACAGACTACAAGGAATGGGGACTAGAGGTGAGCCTTGAAAAGACGGAGTATATGGTTATGAACTTGGAAATAGAATTTGATGTCTTAATTAACAACGATTCACATGTCAAACAAGTCAAGGAATTTAAATATCTAGGAGTACTGATTGACAACAAAAATGGAATAGGTAAAAAGGAAATACAGAATAAAATACAAAAAGCCAGGAGGATCATAGGAGCTCTTAACTCAATATGGTGGGATTAAAACATAACTACACAAAACAAAAAGAGAATTGGAAGAACAATGGTAGAATCGGTTTTAAGTTATGGTAGTGAACTGTGGGTAATGAAAGAAGAGGATAAAACAAAAATAACGACGATAGAGATGGATTACCTGAGAAGGAGCGCCGGAGTGTCCAAATTCCAACACGTAACAAACTAAAAAATACGCAATAGAACAGCAGCAACAGAAACAATTATACAAAGAATAGAAAATAGAGGATTAAAATGGTTTGGACACCTACTCAGAATGAACGATACAAGATGGCCCAAAAGGCTCTGGACATGGAAACCATCGGGAAGAAATAAAAAAGGACGACCACGTAGATCCTGGAATGAAGATATAAGACAAGCCATGAGGTCACGAGGAATGGATGAAGAGATGGCGACCGATAGAGAGATTTGCAGAACGCGAATGGGAACACAACACTTAGTTGTATAATTGTTATATATTACTTGTGTATGTATACAGTTAAACCCAAATATATATATATATATATATATATATATATATATATATATATATATATATATATATATATATATATATATATATATATATATATATATATAGATATATTCTTGAAGAGCTTAGTATAAATGAACAAATATTTTGGTCACATTATATGAAAAGGAAATGCCATGGACAAGCTTGTGGTAACTTGGAAGGTAGAAGATCAAGGGGACGGTCTCCAATAAGTTGGTTCGACCACGTAAGATCTTTTCTTGGTATGGGTATGCACGAGTCGAGTCAGGTCGCGCAGGATCGAGATGCCTGGAGAATGACTGTTGAGGCAGCAACTGCATAGTATCATTGATATTCCTATTGGGGTGAAAGGATTGAGAGAGAAAGAGAAACTTAGTATTGGACTTAACTTTTTAATTTTTCTCGTACTCAAATATGATCAGTAAAATCACTAAAAGAAAGTTCTTTTTTATCAAGATTGTATTTGAGATGTGATGGGTATCCGGTCTACCCGGTTCAAAACCGGGTACCCGGCTGATTTGACTGGGTACCCGCTCTTTATTTATAAATAAAACCAATTTAAAAGTACCATTTATTTCAAAATATGCCTAAGAGAAAAATTTTAAACATATCCTCCTCCTCTAGTCTGATGTCTTATCAGACATATCGTGGTTATGCCTGGCTATCCAGTCTATTGGCGCTGCTTCTGATAGTGGCTCGCCAGCTTTCTCTGTTAGTTGTTTGTCTTGTAGCTCGCTCCATGTTGGTGTTTAACAGCATCTCAGTAGTATCGATCCAGCGGCTAGGCGATCTTCCGCGTTTCTCCATATTATGAGCACGTGTAATGGGACCAAAATACTTTAGGATGCTTGCATCTACTCTAGTGGAAAGTCTCTGTTTCGATTTAATCTCATTCAGTACTGATGAAGTACTAGGCTGCATAACCCATACAGTCTGTCAAATAAGAACGTGACTGCTGGTATTCTTGAAAAAATGTATTTCAAGAACATTTTTTGCTATCAATGTATTCTTTGGTGTGTTAAGAACGGCACAATTAGCTTAGTAATTTCTCCAATCGCTTGCTGCATCAATAATCGCCTGGCATCTTGGAGGCATGCTGTCGACGAGATTTTCGGCATACTCGGCCAATTATCTCCAAATTTTTCGAATCTCGCGAGACAACTGAGTGAAAGTCCTCAAAGTCTTTCCTCTGAGCCCTTTCTTGACAAAGGACCAAACGTTTTCAATAGGGTTGACGTCCGGCGATTGTGAGGGCCACACTAGCCAAGGTTTCTTTAACGTTCTTCGGAATTTGACATCATGAGCATGAATATGTTGTCGTATGGTCTCATAGAACACATTCAAACTTGATTTCCGTATTGACGCAGCGTCAATTTCGGATCCCGTGAAAAAAAGACACTATTCGTTTTTCGACTTTCGGAGAGACTTTGCCTATCGAGCCACGTTTCGACAAGTCGTTGACATTTTACGTCTCGTTAAAACGGTTTACCCACTTTTTCGACAAACGGTACCGACTTTTTAATATATTTAGTGGCCGCGGAATGTGTCATTTTAGGCCTGTTGGGATGGGAACAAAGAAAGACTGGCTCGAATTGACGCGCAAACAAGTGACTATTTTGGAGTTTTCGTAATTTGGACGAAAGTTTGGAATCGACGGATACTTTTACTAAAAGCATCGTAGACAAAGGTTCTCTCAACCGATTTTTTGCCGAATCGCTAGAATTGCATCTACCAAAAATGAATTATCGCGGACACGGTCTTATTTGACAGATCGCATCTTAACAATGTTACCAAATCGTAAAACAATACCTCAAGTTGGCGAAGAAAAAGTTAACAAAACATAAAAGAACGAGCTTAATTTATTGTCGGATCCTACCCGGCTTTGCCGGATCCTACGTACCCGAGTACCTGATTTTGCCTGACTCTAAGAAGTATAAATTTCATTTTAGATAGGAAGCTTCGACAGGTTACAGAGCTTGTAGGTATAATCCTTTTGGATTTCTCCTGTACCGATTGAAAAAGTGACATTGACGTTTCGTCTGCCGGCTTCTTCAGAGCTTATTCCGAGAACTGACTTCTTGGGAATCTAGCACGAAACTGATAAATTTTATGATGCCTGAAGACCCTAACACCACAAATATCGATAATTTCCTCTCTTCCACCTGGTTAAAGGTATGGGCGGTTCTTTCTAAGAAGGAACTTGTAAATCTTTAACCGTACAAATGTCAATCAAAGTTAAACGTTTTCTCGGTATTTTATTTAATGTTTTTTGTTTCATGTGTTTGTCTGTTATATTATTATTATTATTATCCTATTCAGAAAATATGTGTAGAATCAATGACTGGATTTACTCCGTATGTTATGTAATTATTAGTTTTTTTTGCGCATTTGCAACAGCTCACTAATAGAAAGCAAATTGCACCTACCTTAACATTATTTTGACGTTTATGACATATGGTACCGTTAGTAATGTTAAGGTATTCCCTTATTTACAAATGAATTACGATAACCCTAAGAACGTTAATTTTCTTGTTTTTGTTACATTAATGGCTACGGCTGCTAGGACTATTCCGTACTATTTGTGATGAAAAGTCTCGAAACTGCGAGAGATGGCAGCACAAACAAAAAACGATATGATTTTTAGTCAGTGTCAACTCCCAGAAGATTCGTGTAAAATTTTTATGACATTTTGTCTATTAGTTTGCGAGTTACAACAGCTGTTTTAGTGACGCTGACATTGCTTTTAAATTTGAAGAAATACCGCCAAAACCCAAGAATGGCTTGAAAAATATTATGGAACATCTGCTCCGTTGAAAGCAGCTATATATCAACGGTTTGGTGAAGTTCAATGCGGCCATATAAGCATCGATGATGCACCAAGTTCCGGACGTCCAGATAAGGCCACCATATTGTTCGGAATGACCGCAAAGTGAAAATGAGTAAGATAGCAGACATCGCGAAGATGTCAACAGAACGCTTAGGCATATCTTGCATGAATATTTGCATATGAAGAAGCGGTGTGCCTGATGGGTGCCGCGCACTCTCACGAATGTTCAAAAGCAGCAACGTGTCGAAGATTCAGAACGCTGTTTCGCACTGTTTTGGTATAATCCAAAGCAGTTTTTTGCATCGATTCGTAATGGTGCACGAAACATGGATCTACACCTACACGCCTGAGTCCAACAAGCAGCGTAAGGTGGCTGGAACCGTATAAAAGCCTACCGAAACGTCCAAAAACACAAACATCAGCGGGAAAGATTTTGGCAAATATTTTTGGGATGCGCATAGAATAATACTGATTGACTATCGTGAGAACTGGACGAGCAATCACCAAAGAGTATTACGTTGGTTTGTCTCACCTGGGAAAGAGATTTGACTCAAATGCTCGTTAGCGGCCTCGTTAGCTGTTTCATCACTTCCTAGCAAATGAAGTGAGAGCAGAGATTAGAAAACTGTCATTTTACCAAATTGAAAGTTAGATATATCGGGAATACCTTCAAAATAATGAAATCGATAACATTCCTAATGATGGAAGGTTGAAAAACGATTAATCATGTCTACACAAGAAATAGAACATGCACGTTTAGAATCTTGCTGCCACAGAAAATATAGCTATCACTGGAGAAAGATAAAGAAGAAGATTAAAGCGTGGCTACAACTCGAAACCGGCTGGCTACTCCAGATACGGTAAAATGTGCCTCGCCGAGTTTCTCAGAGATGCCGCTCCAGTAGAAGTATGTGTGACAATTACAGGGAAAAACATGCACGACACCTCTGAAAAACTCGACGAGGCACATTTTAACGATCCGGCGGTAGTCAGCCGATGACATTTTATCCCATGTGTTTGTCTTTCTGTAGCGATAGTTATATTTTCGGTGCCGTTCCTTGATGGCAGCAAATAAACATCATAAAGAAGCAGTACAGAATTGCAATACGAAATGCAAAGATATAGACAAAGGATAATATTAGAAGTTCAGGTAATCAAATGAGAGCATTGTGGGACATTTTAAAACAGCGGGGAATTAAAAATAATACCAAGGAACCCCATAATATAAGTCTCAATACCTTCAACACAATTTTTTCTCAGATTGCACATGATTTGATCAAGGATACTTCAACTGTAAGCCAGAGTCCAGTTGATTTAGTTACCCTTGCAGTTCCACTGAGAAAATTTTCTTTTTCTGAAGTAACATTTAACACCAGTCGTGATATAATAAATGGCCTAAAAAATAAAGATAATCGCGATATTTTTGGAGTGAGCGTTAAATTAATGAAGTACGTAAGGTACGTAAATCTCTATACAAAAAGGGGAGTGGAATAAGTGTGTAATTTGTGTACTATCAACTATGGGAAGATTATATGGCAAGATAATTAAAAATAAGCTCGAGGAGGACATTAAAGGAAAGATTGGTGAAGAGCAAGCAGGATTTACATTAGGCAGATCATGCCTAGACCACATCTATACCATACAACGGTTAATCGAAAAAACAAAAGAAAAAAGAGTCATCCACTTAGCATTTATTGATCTCAAAAAAGCTTATGACACCATTCCCAGAAATGAATTATTTGAAAGCATGCGTAAGATGAAAATTCGTCCAGGGCTCATAACTACAGTGAAAAGTTGGTACAAAGACAACAAAATATATATAAAAAATGGCAAAGAAATAATACCTACCATCACAACAACTAAAAGCCTACTACGAGGGTGCCTCACCTCAACCCCATTGACACACTGACCAAGTAGTCATGGCACATGATGAAGACGACCTAAGTTACATGGTTAGAAAGCTTAAAGAGGAATGTGAACATGCAGGATTAGACATCAACATTGATAAAACAGAATCCGATACAGAATTAAAGAAGTTAATAATAGATGACGATCAAGAAATAAAAGTTACCAGCAGTTTCAAATACTTAGGATATAACATATCAAAAAGCGGAAAAACAGAAGAAGAAATTAACATCCGACTGGGACAAACTAGGACAGCTATCAGACAACTCCACTCCGTAATATGGGACAAAAATATCAAAGTTAATATCAAGAAAATGATATTCTCATCAATAGTACAAAGTATAATGACATACGCAGCCGAAAGATGGGTGATGAACAAAAGCAAATTTCTTGCCACAGAAAATGAATACTGGAGAAGAAGCCTCGGATTCACGAAAATGGACAAAGTTACTAACGAAGAAATTAGAAGAAGAACGGAAGTACACTCTAACGTAATTGAAACAATCGAACAGACAAGACTAGTATGGTATGTTAGAAGAGCTGAAGACACAAGGTGAATAAAGAAAATTACTGACTGGGGCCCAATATGTAGAAGGAAAAGCGGACGACCACGAAGATCATGGAGAGATGAGGTTGATCAGGCGATGGGAAAAAGAGGGTTAAAAAAAACGAGGACTGGAACAACAAAGATGAGTGGCGAACTTGGTTAAGGAAGGGTAAGCAGCAAGCGCTGTAAAAAAACCCTATATATGTATGTATATATATATATAATATATATATATATATATATATATATATATATATATATATATATATATAATAACCAGAAACTACCAAAAGCATATCATCAAAGACCCAACTATTACAGAAGACAGATGCAGGAATGCCACCAGCAGAAAGAAACGATCGAACACATAACAGGCGGATGTAAAATATTAGCCGGAACAGAATACACAGCCAGACATAACTCAGCTGCCAAAGTAGTTCACCAAGCACTAGCCACAACATACAGACTCATAGAAAACACAGATCCTTACTACAAATACACACCAACATCCATAATTGAAAATAAAGATTACAAGCTCTACTGGGACATCAGTATCCATACGGATAAAACAGTCTGCGCCAATAGACCCGATATTACTTTTCAGTGCAAAAAAGGAAAAGTCACCTATCTAATTGACATAGCTGTCCCCAACGACACAAACATCCAAACGAAATACACAGAAAAAATTTCCAAATACACAGACCTTGCAACGGAAATAAAAAGGCTATGGAAACAAAAAAAAGTCATCATTGTCCCCCTCATTATATCAGCCACAGGCCTTACACCAATAACATTCACACCACACTTAGTACAATTAGGACTCAACACAAACATACACAGAAATATTCAGAAGTCAGTGATTTTGAAAACATGTAACATTGTCAGGTCATTCCTTAGTACATAAGGGTAATAACGTTTGTGCTGAGTTGGCTTTGGCCCGTTAGCCAAACATAGAACCACATTGACCAAAAGTGAAAAAGAAGAACTTTTTTGTAATAATAATAGTCACTTATTAGTTCCAAGAACAACAATAGTTATAACCACAAAATGGTATGGAACATTGTACAAAGAACAAAACGATAAAAGGACATTCACAAAACACATACATATGTTTATGACAAAAACAAAAGGCTCAGAAGACATCATTAAAGACAGTCGACGGAAGATGAAAAGCATCCTTAACAAGTAGCAATAAAATTAACATTTTTATTCATAAGTTAAGTCTGTCTGAATCACTAAAGAAACTGTCTATAGTATAATAAGCTTTTGATAATACAAACTTCCGTATCTGGCTCTTACGTGCGGTAATATATATATATATATATATATATATATATATATATATATATATATATATATATATATATGTAAAGAATTTAATAATGTCACCTCTTACTAAGCTGAATTTAAACGCAATTCTACAGATACAAATGATGCTGAAAGCTCTGGACGCCCAAATGAGGTGGTTATACCAGAAAACATAAAAAAATCCACCAAATTGTTTTGGATGACCGTAAAGTGAAATTGCGTGAGATAGCTGACACCATAAAGATATCAAGAGAACGTATTGGTCATATTTTGCATGAAAATTTGGGCATGAGAAAGCTTCATTTGAAAACAACAACGTGTTAATGATTCTGAGCGCTGTTTGGACCTAATTAAGCGCAATAAAAAGGATTTTTTCATGTGATATGTGACAATGGATGAAACATGGGTCCACCACTACACACCGGAATCAAATCGGTAGTCAGCTGAGTGGATTGCAGCCGGTAAAAGCCGCCCGAAGCGACCAAAGACACAACAGTCGGCTGGGAACGTTTTGGCCTCTGTATTTGGGGGTGCGCATGGAATAATTTTCATCGACTATGTTGAGCTGAGCAATAGCGAATATTATATAGAGTTATTGATGCGTTTGAAGACAGAAATCGCAAAGAAACGGTCCTAAATGAACAAGAAAAAAGTTATTGTCGAAACTGAGACGTATTTGGAAGGTACAGACAAATCCTGCTACAAGAAAGGTATAGAAATGTTAGAAAAGCGTTGGACTAATCAAATCGGTCTTTGAAGGAGACTATATTGATGTATAAAGTCGAATTTTGTGTTTTAAGTAGCTAAACCAAAAACTTTTCAGCCTACGTGTTATGACGTGTGTAAGACATTTTTTGTAATTTAGGATAACAAATAAATGCTCTCAAATACTCTCAAACTGTCCCCTATGTACCTACAATGATAATTTCAAAAAATCCTCTTACCTAGGTTAAACTAAATTGGTTTTCGAGTCATATTCTATTGTAGTCGGTTTCCGCAGATTAAAATGGATACCTAGAGAAAGTATTTGAATTTACCAAATAAATTTTACCTCGGCCAAGCAATACGGATCATTTATTTCGATAGAATAATGACAGTTGATGTAGGGATGGAATTTTTATCGATGTTTTTCTTGCACCAGCGCCTTTTTTGCCCTACCATCCCCACTACCATCGTATATTTCAAAATATGTCGGACTGTGAAGAAACCACGGGAAGTAAAAGTGTAAAATTTACCTAATCAGTTACGATACTAAAAGAAGACCTTACCCACTTAAATAAATCAATCAATAAATTATTTATAATAATTAATAAATAATAGATTTGCAGATTATGTATTGGTAGACACTTTTAATTTATAATAGACCAAGAGGGCGTACCGAAATTTTGACTTGTCGACTAACCGTCTGCCTAGTTGTTCATTCTGTCGGGCGAGTCGGCCCCCGTGCCCTGAAATGCTCAGATAAGGCCCAAAATGGTACATCCAAAAATGGACTGTCGTTTAACCACTTGCATCAAGTACCCTAACATTTGCTGACACTAAAAAACTCGAACGTCCCAAAGGGCAGACGCCGCCGAGACCGGACCCAGCTTTAAGGCCCAAAAAACGTCGATACAAAAATGGACTGCTCGTTAAAATCATATAAAATCAATAAATTGAGTTTGTTCTTGATAAAATAAGAGGGAACCTGCGAAAGACAGACGCCCCCAATACCGGAGGACGAAGCTGGATCCGCTTTTTCCAGTTAAAAACGGTCGTTTTTTTTTTTTTCCAGTTAAAAACGGTCGTTTTTCGCGTTTCGAGCGGGTCCAGCTTCATCCTCCGGTATTGGCGGCGTCTGTCTCTTGCAGGTTCTCTCTTATTTTATCAAGACCAAACTAAATTTATTGACTTTAAATGGTTACATGATAGTCAATTTTTGGATCGATGTTTTTTTTTGCCCTAAAGCTGGGTTCGGCCTCGGCGGCGTCTGCCTTTTGGAGCGCTCGACTTCTTTAGTGTCAACAAATGATATAGTACTTGATACAAGTGGTTAAACGACATTTTGAGCCTTATCTGGGCATTCCAGGACACGGGGGCCGAAAAATCAACGTTAAAAGCTTTTATTCGACTCGCCCGATAAAATGAACAATTAGACGGACGGTTAGGTCGACAAGTCAAAATTTGGGGTCGTCCTCTTGAACTATAAGTTTAGCAGGAAGCAACATTAAGCCGGGTTTCCACCAAAGGGACAGTTTAAAAAAAACAGTTCTGTTTTCATAAACAAAACAAAACATGTTTTGTTTATGATGTTTCTGTAGACTGTTCCAAAAGTTTTGTTGCTAGTGTTTGTTCTCTTTTTCCCATTTTGTTTAGTTCTGCAAGAATGTCCTCCTCCGATGACGATTTTTTTATAATTAGCTGTGGTTCGTTTTTAGTTAATGGCCAAAACAGAAAAAAACAAGGTATTGGGTCAGTTCTTCTCTATTAAAAAGGAGAGTTAATTACGGCTGATTTAAGCAGTGACAATGTTGGGTTAAATGGAGAATTGAGATCTTCCTGCCACAATTTTACCAAAACGTCAAGTACCGATTTTGAATTGTTAATTAATTTGTTAGGACCTAAAATCGCCAAGAAAAATACAAATTACCGGGAGGCAATTTCGGTGAAGGATCGCTTGGCAGTACTTAGCCACTGTGGACAGTTTTCAGTCATTAAAATATTTATTCAAAATTTCAAATTCATCTGTATCACGAATCATAGCGGATGTAAGTGAGGCCCTGTATGACGCTCTTCAACATTATATCAAGGTAAGCCTTCCTTTCCTCGGTTTATTCTTTTCATTCTGGGTGTCCAGCCCCAGACTTTTTCATGCTTTTATACTTCCTTCGTTCCCTGTTCTACTGACTGAGCAAGTTTTTGATTTTTCAATCGATTTCATCACTGCTAGTTTCAAAATGATTACCAATTGCCTCGAGTGAATCTTGTTTTTTATTCTTATAATCTATACTTTTTGAGTCCCCCAAGTTAGTATGTTGACGGTACATTTCAATTAGATTGCTGCACTGATTTTTAGTCCACTGCTTTTTGGAATTCATGGCCTAAAAACGAATTAGAACAGTTTTGGTAAACTTGCAGTCAACTGTTTTAATCGTAGCAACACTGTAACTAAATGAAGGTATATATATATATATATATATATATATATATATATATATATATATATATATATATATATATATACGAGGCATGTTTTTTAAGTAAGTACCGTTTTGGAATTAAAAAAAGACGTGCAAAGATATCGCTATAATTTTATTTTTACATGAAAGCCTGTACCTTAATCTACTTTTCTACATAATTTCCGTGAATATTGAGGCACTTGTCATAACGTGGCACCAGTTTTTGAATACCCTCCTCATAAAATTCTGCCGCCTGACTTGTTAACCACTGTATCACAAATGTTTTGACTTCGTTATCGTCTTGAAGACGCTGACCACCCAGGTGCTTCTTCAAGTGCAGGAACAAATGGTAGTCGCTGGGCGCCAGATCAGGGCTGTATGGAGGATGATCTAGAGTTTCCCATTTAAAAGATTTGATGAGATCTTTGGTCCGATTAGCCACATGTGGACGGGCATTGTCATGCAGCAAAACGATACCCTTACTCAACTTGCCACGTCTTTTGTTCTGGATTGCACGACACAGATTGTTCAATGTCTCACAATAAGACGCTGCATTGATTGTCTCATTACGAGGCAGAAACTCCACTAGCAATACTCCTTTTCTGTCCCAAAAAACTGTGCACATGATTTTGCGGGCAGAAATTGTTTGCTTAAACTTCACTTTTTTTGGTGATGATGAATGTCGCCATTCCATGGATTGTTGTTTTGATTCTGGTGTGACGTAGGCCACCCATGTTTCGTCACCAGTAACAATTTGGTCTAAAAAATGTTCACCTTCATTGTGGTACCGCTCAAGGAAAGTCAATGCACTGCCTAAACGTTGGGTTTTTTGTGCAAATCCGTCAACATTTTTGGAACCCAACGTGAACACAATTTCCGGTAATTCAAGTTCTCGGTCACAATGCGATACAAAACACTACGAGAATATTGAGGAAAGCAGTCGCACAATGATGAAATTGTAAAGCGTCTGTTTTCTCTCACCTTTTCGTCCACTTTCTGCAACAAATCTTCATTAACGACCGAAGGACGCCCACTCCGTTCTTCATCATGCACATTTGTGCGGCCATCTTTAAATGCTCTCACCTATTTCCTTACCATTCCATCACTCATAATGTTTTGTCCGTAAACTTCACAGATCTCACGATGAATATCGATCGGTTTTACGCCTTTAGCACTAAGAAATCGTATAACAGCCCGTACTTCACAATCGGAGGCATCTTAAACACTCAGTAAACAACGTATACAATGAAGAATCAGACTGTAATGGCGTCAGTGCGTAGACATGAGATGTAGGTTACCAGCGCGCATGCGCGGAACGCCGACCGTATCGCTGCGGCGGCGGAATCGCAAAAAAACGGTACTTATTTAAAAAACATGCCTCGTATATATATATATATATATATATATATATATATATATATATATATATATATATATATATATATATATATATATATATAAAGACAGGAGTAGTCGCGACTGACTAGTTAAGAAAAATATATTCTCAATTTAGTGGGCTGCAGTCTATATTTAAATATTTATGGCCTTGGGTAGTGAAACAACCTTTTTTTCTTAGTCGAGCTTTCGAAATTATATTTATTTCTTCTTCAGAACATCTGGAAAGACAAAATTTTCTTTTTTATATTGTTAAGTGAACAATTGCTTTTTTTCAAGTACATTCATATAGTTGAAAAGAACAAAAAAGAAAGATGGCATGAGAAAAAAGAAAAAACGATTGACTTACCAAAGTGGCTCTTTTTTTTTCTAAAACAAAACAAGCAATCATTTGCACAGAGGGATATCCCTCTCATTTTTCTTTTTTCTCATGCCATCTTTCTTTTTTGTTCTTTTCAACTAAAATATATGAATGTACGAGGCTGGTTTGAAAAGTCCGTGCAAAAATAAAAACTACTTATGTGTCTGGGGTAAACCTTTTTTATTTTTCGACATAGCCTCCTTTTAGGCTTATACACTTCAACCAACGATGTTCTAGTTTGTTGATCCCTTCCGAATAATAGGATTTGTCCAAGTCTGCAAAATATCCATTACTGTTTGCAATCACCTCCTCGTTTGAATAAAATCTTTGTCCCGCCAGCCATTTCTTCAAATTGGGGAACAAATAGTAGTCCGAGGGAGCCAAGTCTGGAGAATAGGGGGGATATGAAACGAGTTGGAATCCTATTTCCATTAATTTTGCGATCATAACTGCTGAGGTGTGTGCTGGTGCGTTGTCGTGATGGAAAAGGACTTTCTTGTGGGCCAATCGCGGGCGTTTTTCTTGCAGCTCGGTTTTCAAACGGTCCAATAACGATGAATAATATTCACCTATAATAGTTTTACCCTTTTCCAGATAGTCGATGAGGATTATCCCTTGCGAATCCCAAAAGACAGTCGCCATAACCTTTCCGGCCGAAGGAACGGTCTTCGCCTTTTTTGGTGCAGATTCCCCCTTGGTAACCCATTGTTTAGATTGTTGTTTGGTCTCAGGAGTATAGTAATGTATCCATGTTTCATCCACAGTGACGAAACGACGCTTAAAGTCCTCCGGATTCTTCTGGAACAGCTGCAAACCATCCTTGCAACACTTCACACGATTCCGTTTTTGGTCAAGCGTGAGCAATCGCGTCACCCATCTTGCGGATAGCTTTCTCATGTCCAAATGTTTATGCAAAATATTATGTACCCGTTCAATCGAGATGCCCGCAGCACTAGCAATCTCACGCATCTTAACTCTTCTGTCATCCATCACCATATCATGGATTTGATCAATGATTTCTGGAGTCGTAATCTCC
The DNA here is from genome assembly GCA_019049505.1 of Pachyrhynchus sulphureomaculatus. NCBI lineage: Eukaryota > Metazoa > Arthropoda > Insecta > Coleoptera > Curculionidae > Pachyrhynchus > Pachyrhynchus sulphureomaculatus. The sequence continues at coordinate 25,106,398 of CM032447.1, forward strand.
ACAGGCCGTCCAGAACGTTCAGCGTCACTTGTGCCCATATGGCCAGTCTGAAAATTTTGAAACCACTTATAAACTCTTCTAATCGAAGGTGCAGAGTCACCATAATGTTTATCAAGCTTCTCTTTAGTCTCCTGAGGCGTTTTACCTTTCATAAAGTAATGTTTAATCACCACACGAAATTCTTTCTCGTCCATTTCTTGAAAATCACTCGACTTCCTTGATTCACACGAATGCCAAACACAAAGAAATAGACCAATATGGCTGAAACTTGGTGTGCGTTCATTCAAGAGATGCTACTAACTAAACATGACATCGATACGCGCCGGTGGTGCCATCTCTCGGACTTTGCACGGACTTTTCGAACCAGCCTCGTACTTAAAAAATAACAATATAAAGAAAAAAGGAAATTTTGTCTTTCCAGATATATATATATATATATATATATATATATATATATATATATATATATATATATATATATATATATATATATATATATTATAGTCGACACTGTTTATAGTGAAACTCTATATATTGAAGAACTCTATATAGTGAAAAACTCTTTATAGTGCAATCAAGACCTAGAATATTTTACATACATAGTAATATATACGGATTTTTTCTTTATATAGTGAAAAACTTTCTATAGTGAAATTTCGGTCAACATTTTTGTCTTTCACTATATAGAGTGTCGACTGTAATTGAATAAAAGTTTAACAAAATAAATATAAAAAATGGTACTTACTGTAAGTGCTGCTTGATAAAAACTTGATAACTAATTGAAAGAGTAGAGTACAAATGTCACAGAGAACAAATCTAAAACATTCAGGTGTTCCAACCAAACCGACTAAAAAACACGAACAAATTTGTTTTCTTTTGATGTAACGACTCGAGATGGGAAAGTGTTTTGTTTACTAAAAACACTGTTTCTCCGACAAATATGTTTTCGAAACTGTTCATTTTTTACAAAACATCGCTCTTTTTGTTAAGAAAAAACAGTTTTTCCTTGTGTTTCGTGCTGTGTCCGTTTGGTGGAAACCCGGCTGTATGCGTTAAAATTTTTAAGTAATAATTATAGTTTCTAATACATACGCACCTGCTCGTGGTCACCGGACT
>CM032447.1:25107613-25154559 GCA_019049505.1 Pachyrhynchus sulphureomaculatus
TACGATAAACTTATTTTTATTTTACCTGCTTTGTATACCGCCCTCACTTGCCCCTACAATCATATTGGATCTATTTTTACCTATATATTTACTACCTGGCAACCCGGTTTGGAGCCCTTTAAGTATTTGATAATATAGGCCTAATGACCACAGATCCCCATTATGATTCGAAAGATACTTTTTATTATATTTATTTTTAGTTTTACTTACAACTTACAACGTAACGGTTCTATTTTAATTATGTGGCGTCCGTGGGAAAATTGCAATAGTGACTATCGCAAGAGAAAACATTTATCACTTGACGCTAAACAAATAGTGAAAAATGTTTACGAAGTTTGGTAAAAAGAAATTTGAATAAACAAAGTGCTTTGTAAGAAATCAGTGAACTAATAAAAACCCCAATTTCTACGATTAAGGGTATTGCAGGAAAATCATCACTCAGGAACAGGAAAAAACAGAAAGATTTTCAAATGCATCTTGTAGACGACTGTGAAAAAATATATTCTATGTATGAAGAGAAGTTGGTGCCGACACTAGACAAAATAAAATTAAGACTGGTGCAGGACGGGACCAATATACATTCTGGCCGATAAAATCTTCACAGAATTCTCTTAAAAATGGGATTCACGTTCCGAAAAATCAACAAAAGGCAAGTAGTGATGGAGTCACAAAGATTACGAATCGTGCGACATACTTACTTGCAAGAAATTAAAAAGTATCGATTAGAAAATTGGCCAATAATTTACCTTAACGAAACATAGTTCGATACCCATGACACTGTGTAAAAAGGGTGGGTTGACAGCAGTCAGAATGTCAGACTAACGCACCTTCAAATAAAGGTAAACAAATAACCATTTTGCATGCTGGATCTGAAAAGGGCTGGGTTTCAAATTGTCTACTATTATCTGCAAAAAACATAAAAGATTCTAGTTTGGACTATGAAGACACGAACACAGAACTTTTTGAAAATTGGTTTCAAAATTCCTTTTTGCCAAATGTTCCCGAACGGAGTGTTATAGTTATGGACAATGCAAGTTACTGTAGTCGCCTACTAAATAAGGTTCCTAATGCAGCCAACACCAAATCGGAAATACCGGAATATACAGCGCCGGCCAAAAGTGGAGAAACTCTTAATATTATTATTTTTGTCTTATTGGAGTGGATTCGAAGCAATTTTAAATAATATTTATGGTTACCTATAAACCTCACCTAATTAATGAAACAACAAATTTCGAAAACAAATAATTCATTGTGAAATGTACAAATAAAATGTATTTATTCTAGGGACAAAAATGGAGAAACTTTCCAGTTTTATGCCATATTATTTATTATTAGATAGGAAATTAAAAAAAACATACTAGTACTTTATGACATAACCCTTATTCTTCACCACTTCAGCACACCTTCTTAACATGGACTCAAGAAGATTGTGAATGACATCTTCGGAAATTTCATTCCATGCTTCTTCCAAGGCTTGAAATAATTCATCTTTATTTCGGAACTTATTGGGATTATTTTGTCTAACTTTTCTGTCTAGGTTCTCCCACATGTTCTCGATAGGATTCAAGTCCGGACTTTGAGCTGGCCACCTCAGAACCTGCATTTGTTGAGAGGTGAAGAAATTTTTAACAATTTTTGAAGTGTGCTTCGGATCGTTATCATGCTGAAATTTCCAAATTAACGGCAAATTATCCTCGGCATATGGAAGCATAATATTCCTTAAGTTGTTTAGATAATATTGGCTATCCATGATCCCCTCTATCCTCACCAGTGGGCCAACGCCGCGGCCAGAAAAACATCCCCACACCAAGACATTACCACCTCCATGTTTGATTGTGGGTGTAGTGTACTTAGGGTTAAATTTTTCATTCACTGGACGTCTAACCCATCTCATACCATCTGATCCAAATAGATTAAATTTACTCTCATCCGACCATAAGGCGTTTTTCCATTGATTGTAGGTACAGTGTAAATGCTCTGTTGCGAATCTCAAACGAGCTTGTCTATTTTTCGTTGAAATAAGAGGTTTTTTGACTGGTCTCCTGGCCTTTAAGTTTGCTTCGCATAAACGTCTTCGAATAGATCGAATTGAAAGAGGAATCCTGGGGTATGCCTTTTTTATATCTTCAGCAGAGAAAAATGGATTTTTTATAGAACATCTTCTAATCAGCTTATCGGCTCCAGATGTAGATTTTTTAGGTCTACCTGGCTTAGGAGTGCTCGTAGTAGTGCCCCTAGCTTGCCACAGTTTGATTTGTTTACAAACAACACTTTTATGTAGATTTAGCAATTGTCACTTGTTTCACTCCCCCGTTGTGCTTCTCAATTATAAGTTTTTTTATTTGTTGTGATAAGTTTATACCTCGAGGCATTTTGGTAAGTAATTGAGCTTCGCAACACTGCAAAACGAACTGCTTCGAACGAGAACTATTCAATTTATAATTTATACATAAAAGTTTCTCCATTTATGTCCGCAAGAAAAAGAAACATTGTTTACTAATCACATTCCTTTGATAAAATTCTAAGTTGCTTTTATGTGCACTTATTTATTACTCAGGCTAAGATAAACATTTTTAATACATAGTCGCACAAAAATTTTGAATATATTATAAAATTAGAAAATAAATTAAAAGTTTCTCCACTTTTGGCCGGCACTGTATGTTAGAAAATGACATTTATTTTGACTTTAGTTATAAAAAAAGTGATCTTTTGGAAGTTTTGAAAGACTATAAATTTAAAAAGAAATATGTTTGTGATAGTATGGCTGAGAAAATGGGACACACTGTTTTGCGGCTTCCTCCGTATTATTGTGTGTTTAATCCAATTGAACATATTTGGCATCAACTTAAATCAAAAATAAGGGCACAAAATGTTTCTCCTACTTTAAGCGTGTCAGTGGTTGAATTAGTAAAAAAAGTTATAAATGATATACCTTGTGAATGCTGGAAGAATTCCATTCAGCACGTTGTTAAAGTTGAAGATTCATATATTTATGTAAATAATATAAAATCACTGATAATTACCTCAGCTGATGACAGTGATAGTGAAACCGAATTAGGCTTAAGTAAAAATAAATTTTTATTTATACATTATGTCCCCTTTTGTAAACCCCATTCATTCAAACTGTATATTTGTACTTCTTATCCATTTGTTTTTACCTGCATCTATAAATAAACATCTCCAAAACCACTTATAATTTTATTTATTTGCATTAATGAATAAAATTCTTAAGTGCATCTCTGCAAGCCTATCATAAACAAAAGGTCAGAATTTTTATATTGCCCTCTTAAAACGGCAAGTGAATCTCTGGTCTAAACCGATAGATAAAACGAAGTTGGTCACAGATGCATTAGTTTTGGCAATTCATGTAAAGCTGTTTTAAACTATTCATCAACTGATTAGTTTCACTATTTCCAGTAAGTGTAAATGAATCCAGGAAAGTCACAAACAGGTTAGCTCTCATAGTTCAGCTTAGTTAAGCAGATTTATTTAAAATTGTCGTAGATAACCGGTTTATCCTAAATTGTTCGAGTCCAAATGTTTCTAGAACTTATGATTATGAATAAAATATTCATTAGATATGTTTATAGTCCAATTACTTTCCGTACAAACCTCGTATAGTATATGAAGTAACGCGAAATGACTAGTTTAGATATTTTAAATTATTGTTGTTAAGTTCGACCTAAGAAAGAGCCGTAATAAAAATTCATTTAATGAAATGTTCGCAACGAGGTCTTAGACTTAAATCATTATCTGGTAATCGGGCTGCTACCTGATTACACTGATTGCTGTTATGTGAACTGTAATTTTGAGCGTTTTTTTTCCGGAATGCGTCGGAGATAATATTTTTTTTACAGAGCGATTTATGGTAAAAATGACGAGAATTTCACCGACTGTATTATCGATTAGTTGAAGATGATAATATGGTTAATTTTGAACAAGATATATCGCACTTTTAACTTTTGATATGCATATTATTGTCATTTTATACAAGTACTGACCATGACATGAGGTGAAAAGTTCCGGGACATTCTGACAAATGCAGCACAAACAAAAAAAACCCATAATTTTCAGTTAGTGTCAACTCTTCGTGGCCATTACTAGATTCTTGATTGTCTACAAAACAAATACAAAAATGTTTTGAATAGCACCTATGCCCTCAAAAACCCAGCTTTTTAACTGCATTGCAATTTTTTGAAATAACACATCACAAGGGGCTAAATCATGTGAATAGAGTAAAACATTCGACATGCAGATTTAGTTTCGAGCCAAAAATTGACGAGCAGTGAGTAAAGTAGTGGTGCATTATCGTATAACTAGCGCCAACTGTCAAGTTGAACATGATAAATTACACTTATCCAACGTTTTAATACTGCCAAATAATACTTGTTCTTCATACTTTGATATGTTGCCGAATGAGTTCTCGATCAATAATATTTTTGCTATCGTATACTAACTATATATCAACATTGTTTTAATTTTTGATTAAACGAATTGTGTTTTTGGGTGAAATTATCATCGCAGCATTGGTATAACTACTAAAGACGAAACGAAAAGAATCGTATTTTTAGAAGTTACCAAAAGTGTTCTTCTTATTTGCTGAACCATCCCAAGACGCGTTTCGCCGTATCACGGCTCATCAGCTGGGCTAGGTTCAGCAAATACGAGAACACATTTTTAGTCCTTTATCCAGGCAACTAACGGAAAACTATAACAAATAGATGCTTATACTGCACTCTATTTATTATAGTTTATATATATATATATATATATATATATATATATATATATATATATATATATATACCATATATATATATATATATATATATATATATATATATATATATATATATACCATATATATATATATACCATATATATATACCATATACCATATATATATATATATATATATATATATATATATACCATATATATATATATATACCATATATATATATATATATATATATATATATATATATATATATATATATATATATATACATATATATATATATATATATATATATATATATATATATATATATATATATATATATATATATATATATATATATATATATATATATATAGATCGGTCTAAAAACGTTCTCCGACGTCTTCCGATTGCTAGTCTCCATTGCTCCCTATCATTCCCCAAATCGTCCTCCAGGTCTCTCTCTCTCTCATTTCCCTGTCAACTCCTTCTCTCCAACTAAGCCTTGGTCTACCTCTCTTTCTGCGGCCGTATGGTTTCCATCCAATAATTTGCTTGGGGATTCGATGTTCTTCCATCCTTTGGAGATGCCCAAGCCATCGAGTGGTTTAGTTCTTATGTCATCTACGATGGTGTGTTTCACGTTCATAATTTCCCGGATTCTTGTGTTTCTGATCTTTTCTCGTTTCGATCGGCCTGCAGCTCTTCGCCAGTAGTCCATTTCTGTTGTTTCGAGACTCTTCTCCGTTGTTTGTTTGCGTGGCCATACTTCACTTCCATATGAGATTATGCTCTTAATGATGGTGTTATATATCCTATGTTTATTTGTTTTTGATATCTGCGGGTCCCATATGATGCTATTCATTACCGATATTGCTCTTCTTCCTAAGGTGGTCCGTTCTTTAATTGCTGTGTCTAAGAGTCCATCATTCGTAATTATTACTCCCAAATACCTGTAAGCTGTGCAGTGTTTAATGTGTTTGCCATTTTCTAAGATAAGGTCTCTGTTTTTTCCTCCAATACACATGTACTCGGTTTTGGCTAAGTTTACCTCGAGGCCCCAGATGTCATATTCTTCTATTAGTTTTCTGCTCATGTATTCTAGGTCGTCATAATCTTGTGCTATTACTATTTGGTCGTCTGCAAAGCAGAGAGTATATAGCGTTCTCTCATTCAATGGTATACCCATTCTCCCACATTTCCGTTCCCAGTTCTTTAATGCTTGTTCTAAATAGATTTTAAATAATGTTGAGGAAAGGGGGCATCCCTGTTTAAGACCTTTGGTGACTTTGAAGCCGTTAGAAGTTTTATTTTTTACTTTTATTTTTGCTGTTAAATTGTTATATATGGTTTTGGCGCCTCTACTAATGTCGTTTCTATGTTGGTTTGCTCCAATGCAGCCCAGGGTTTTCTATGGGGGACGCTATCATAGGCTTTTTTAAGGTCCACGTATAGACAGTGTACTTGGTTTACCGACACTTTTTTTTCTATGAGTTGTGTTAGGCAGAATAGGTGATCTAGAGTTGATCTTCCTGCTCGGAATCCTGCTTGCTCCTCTACTTCCATATCGCTATATTCCATTTCTATTCTGATCTTTAACACTTTGCCATATATTCTACTAATGGAGCTTGTAACGGCTATCCCTCGGTAATTGTTACATTCGGTTCTACTTCCCTTCTTATGTATGGTTGATATTATTGAATTACTCCATTATTCCGGGATATTTCTTTGGTTTATACATTTTTGAAAAGTGAAGTGAGGTGTTTAAATAAATTATCTGTTCCATACTTTACAAGTTCTTCGGGAATATTACCTGGACCGGGGGACTTCCCATTCTTGAGTCGTTTGCATACTTTTCTTATTTCAGTAACAGTTAGTCTTATGGGTGAAGAAGTCGTGTGTATATTATCAAACTCATCGTCACGGTTCCCTAAAAATTTTTCGCTGTCCTCATTTAATAATTTTGCGAAATATTCATTCCATACTTCTGGGGTTATGGGTGATATTACATCTTTTTTTGTTTCCTGTCCAATTGTCTTTAAGAATTTCCAGCTCTTTGAACTTTGTCTTCCTCCCAGATATGTATTCAGTCTATTACAATTCTTTTCCCACGTGTCGTTTTTCCTTTGAGTGATATGCCTACGAACCAAGGCCTGTGCTTCTTTATATGCTATTTTATCGGTGGTTGCTTTTGTATTCAGGAACTTGAGGTATTTTTGTTTCTTTTCTAAGACGAGCTTCTCCGTTTCCTTGTCCCACCAATAAGGTTTTCTTTTATGTCCTGGTTCGTGGTATCCTAATGATTCTTTAGCTGCTTGGTGTATCGAGTTTTTTAATATGGTTATAGTGGTCTTGTATATCTTCAAATTCTTTGTTTCCCAACATATCGTCTAACCTTTTCCTGTATAACTCTTTCACGCTATCGTGTTCCAAGCTGTTTAGATTGAATTTTTTTTCGCTGTGATTTTGTTCTAGTTATATACCATATATTCGTGTAAAATTTTCATGACATTTTGTCTATTAATTTGCGAGTTATAGCTGTTTGTGTGATGTTACTTTTGATTTTGTAAGACGACGACGGAACAAAAAGGATTTCGTATGTTGATTAAATATTGCTTTTTAATGAGAAAAACACGGCCAGAACCAAATAATGGCTTGAGAAGTGTTATGACACATCTGCTCCGTCGAAAGCAACTATATGTCGATGTTTTAGTAAAGTTAAATGCGGTCGTACAAGCACCGATGATGCATCACTTTCCGGGCGTCCAAATGAGACAGTTACTCCAAAAAAAGATGAAAATAATCCACCATATTATTCTGAATGAGTGTAAAGTGAAAGTGAGAGAGATAGCTGACATCGTGAAGATATTAACAGAACGTGTAAGGCATATTTTGCATGAATATTTCCATGTGAACCATTTAGTAAAGAGCCAAAACTCGGCGGTTTCAATTTCCATTTCTAAATCCGCTAAATTTAAAACGATGACTGCGGTGCTGTCATAAAAATGGTGAGTCATTCTGCTCCTTCGGAAGCGATATTATTCGTAGTTTTGTAATGATTTACATATTGTTTGTTCGTCATATGGATTAGTATTTTCAAATTTTGTCCCAAAAATTAATACAGATACATCGTGTGCATGACAAAATGGATATACAACAATAAGTAAAGTCTTAATTTTTTTTTCCGTCCGTTGGATATAGGCCTCTGTCATATTTGACAATTTCTCCCTGTTCTGGGCAATCTGTTACCAGTTCAATCCAACAAATCTCTTTAGTTCGTCATACCATCTCTGTTTGGGTGTTCTCGCGCTTCTTTTCTCGCTCCAAGGCCTCCACCTGGTAATGTTTCCACTCCAGTTTTCCGTGTCTAGCGACATGCCCCGATCATTGCCACTTTAAGGAGCCGATTCGTTTCACGTGTCTGTTACCTGGGTTTTTCCCAAAATCAATTTATTGGTTTTTCGATCGCTGAGTGATATGTCCAACAGCCTTTTTTCAATAGCTCTCTAGTGTAACCTCAGTTTATTAATAACCTTTTTAGTCAAGACCCATGTTTCAGAACCCAGGGTAACAACTGGGAGTTAATAGATTTTTGTTTTTAGTGTCATGGTGATTTTCCTTTTTAAGATGTACTTCAGATTGCTCTAGGCTGCTCATCCCAGTCTGATTCGCCTGTCGATTGGTATCGAGGTCTTGGTTCTATTTTACCATTGTGGTAGACTGTCCGAGGTATATGTATGAATAAGTCGTTTTTATTATTTGACCACGTAACATAAGTGTTTCGTGTTTTAGGGGCATATTTATCATGAATTGCGTCTTTTCATTATTCATCTGTAGTCTTGTTTTAGCTGCTGCTTCATGTAGTTCTTCTAGCATCTGTGTTCTTCCCGATTTTTCCCGAACAAGGCGATATCGTCAGCAAATCAAAATCGTGCAGGTGCCCGCCATGAATATTATTCCTTTGTCTTCCCATTTGAGTTTCTTGCAAACATCCTCCAAAACGATGGAATTATATCTCCTTGTCTAAGTCCTCTTGTTGCTCTTGCTTTGCCTGTTAGATCGTAAACTTTGATGGTCATTGTTGACGATATATATTTTTTTCTAATAGGTTGATGAGTCTTTGATCTACTCTAGCTCTTCTTTCTTCCACCAAAGCCAAAGAGATTGACGGCCAGAATATTTTATTTCTCGTATTGCAGGCATTGAACATTCCTTCTGTTAAAAACTTTGGACTGTCGAGAAAACGACTTATCCGTTCAAACAATTTATTCAACCAAGGCCGCTCAATTTAACAACTCTATCACAAATCTTTCCTGGCCTGAAAACTGGGTGACTGGAGAGCAAACTTCTTTCAAATGTTCCACGAAAGCACGAAGTAATTTTTGGCATAAGACAGCGTTGAAATAGTGTCCAGTGTCCTCTAATTGTCCTTACTGTACTCACTGTAGTTTCTGATGATCATTACCTTGGCTGGAAACGATTTTATGAATGACATGTCTGCTGGTAGAATGTTTTTGAATTGAAAAGTTGCGCATCTTCTTTTTAAGAGGAGGGATTACGTAAATTTCTTGGTTTCCTGGTAAAACTTTATATGGACTGTCTCATGTTTCAGTAAAAAATTTTCAATCCTGTAATCGGCAGAATTTTAGGACATATACGTAATTTCTCAACAAACGTGACAGCGTCGCACCTCATCAACATTCATGGCTGATCCCCTTTTTGTTAGACTTTCCAGGCGTTTTAAGTCGATTGCCTTTTCTGGATAAATAGAAAAATTAAAAAATGACTATGCGATGTTGTCGGATTTTACCAATGTTAACACATTTATGAATATTCCTCGTACAGGTACAGGTTCTCTATTCAAGTAGAGATGCTCTGTATGTTTTTATGCATATTATGCGGAAGCTTGACATTTTTGTATAATTTGTGTAGATTTTTTAGCTTATATGCATCAAAATAAATAAATTTTCAAGGTGAATAGCCAAAAAAACGCATCTATTAGATAAGATAACACATGGGCTGAAAAGTCCCGGGCCTAACAAAGAAAACACGGTTTTTTTGGTTCAAAATTAGCTTTTTTCATCAACGTAATCTCCATCAAGAGCAACGCAATCATTCCAGCGCCGCTCTAACATTTCAATACCACTTTTGTAGAACGATTTATCTTTTGCCTCAAAATAGGCCTCAGTTTCAGCGATAACCTCTTCATTCGTGCGAAATTTCTTACCGGCGAGCATTTTTTTTCAGGTCTGCGAACAGCCAGTAGTCGCTGGGAGCCAAATCTGGCGAATACGGTGGATGTGGGAGCAATTCGAAGTTCAATTCATGTAGTTTTGCCATTGTTTTGATTGACTTGTGACACGGTGCGTTGTCTTGATGAAACAAAATTTTTTTCTTTGCCATATGCGGTCGTTTCTTTGCAATTTCGGCCTTCAAACGCTCCAATAACGCTATATAATATTCACTGTTGATGGTATTTCCTTTCTCAAGATAGTCGATGAATATTACACCACGCACATCCCAAAATACCGAGGCCATAACCTTTCCAGCCGATTGTTGTGCTTTCGGGCGCTTTGGACGAGGTTCACCAGTTGCTGTCCACTCAGATGACGATCGTTTTGATTCCGGAGTGAAGTGATGGATCCATGTTTCATCCATTGTCACATATCGACGCAAAAATTCCGGTTTGTTACGTTTAAACATGGCCAAACACTGCTCAGAATCATCAACACGTTCTTGTTTTTGATCAACAGTGAGCAAACGCGGCCCCCACTTTGAACAGAGCTTTCTCATAGTCAAATGCTCATGCAATATAAAGCCAACACGTTCTTTTGATATCTTTACGATGTCAGCTAACTCACGCAACTTCACTTTTCGATCATTCAAAACGATTTTATGGATTTTTTTGATGTTTTCTGGTGTTACCGCCTCATTTGGACATCCACTGCGTTCTGCATCATCGGTGTCTCTACGACCACGTTTGAAGTCAGCAAACCAACGTTTTATTGTTGTTTCTGATGGAGCGGAGTCCCCATAACACTTTTCAAGCCATTGCTTCGCTTGAACGGTATTTTTTCCCATCAAGAAGCAGTTTAAAATTAAAACACGAAATTGTTTTTGATCCATTGTTTTGAAAATAACAAAAGTAGCGTCACTCTTAGCACAATAACTCACAAACTAATGAATAGAATATCATGAAATTTTAACAGCTGTCTTTTGAAGGTTAGTATTAACTGAAAAAAAGGTGACTGCAATAAAACTAGCGCCATCTATGTGTTAGGCCCGGGACTTTTCAGAACATGTGTTAGTTGTATAAATAACTAGCTGCCTTGTAGAATGGTTTAGTATTTTTTAAAAGAATATACATAATTAAAGGTTATTGTTAGAAGATGATCTGCAAACTAAAAATTTTATTTTTCGCAAAAAAAAATAGAAGATATTGTAGTTTGTTTTGTGATCCCCAGTTTAAAAACTGTATAAGTCGGGTGGTTAATTATTTTAGAGTGTCCCGGGTAGGTGATCTGGTTTTTCTATGCCAAAGCCCAGTTTTTCTAATTTTGAAGTGTCACGTTGCAATCACAAAAACACGAGAGTCAAAAAACGAAAGTTTTAACTCTGTCCCCGAAGCTGTACATTTTCTTGCGGTTTTTTGTTTACAGTGTTGTAAAATGGTGTATTACAAACGAAAATACCTTGGTAATTGCGTTTTAATCATATGGTTAATTCCTTGTTAATGGTAGAATTAAGCTTCGACAGCCTGGTTAGATATATATTGGGTGATTGCAAAAGTTCATGTCCGATTTTCATAGATGGCAGAAGCATGCACTTTTGACTATGCTGATGTTTCAAATTATTAACTGACAGTTATCTAAATGCGCCGTGAGTTAACATAACCTTAAAAAAAAGTTAATTTAAATTAATTTGGAAGGTTAATATTTAAAATGGAAAGAGAGTGTTGGAACTGCAACAAATAATATTCAAGACGTTTATTTGGATCGTGCTCTTAAGACAGTCAAAAAGTGGTTTGGTCGATTTCGAAATGGTGAGTTCAATCTACACGATAAACTTCGTTCTGGGCGATGTATTCGTGACTTAGTGAATAATAATCCAGGGATCACCACTGAAACGATTGCTGAGAGACTAAATGTTGACAATTCGACTGCATTTCGTCATTTAAAGCAACTTGAATACACTTTGAAACGGGATATATGAATTTCGTACGTTTTGACAGAACGGAACTAACCTGAACCGTGTTTCCATGCCATTTCTCTCCTTGCCCGTCAACAAAACGAACCTTTCTTGGATCAAGTGATAACTGGAGATGAAAAATGGGTTGTTTATAATAACATAATAAGAAAAAAAGCTGGAAGCATGAAAAAGAAAGAGCAGAATCTATGGCAAAGGCTAAATTGCATCCAGTCAAAGTGTTGTTATGTGTCTGGTGGGATTGCAGAGGAATAATTTTTTACGAGCTTCTTCCACGTGGCCAAACAATAACTGCAGAAAAGTACTATGAGCAACTCACCCAACTCAAGGTTGAAATACAAGCAAAACGTCCAAATTTGGTCAGTCGAAAAGGCATCATCTTTCATCACGACAACGCTAAACCACATGCCGCTCAACAGACACTGCAAAAACTTAGGAAGTTAAAATCAGAAATCCTCCAGCACCCGCTTTATTCCCCTGACCTTGCCCCTTCAGATTTTCATCTGTTTCGTTCTCTGCAAAATAATTTGAATGGCAAAAAATTTGACTCTATGGAAGAAGTCAAGAACTACCTTACGACTTTCTTTAAAAATAAACCATGCAGTTTCTACGAAGAAGGAATTCAAAAATTTGTAAAACAATGGGAGACAGTTATAGAAAATGATGGAGGTTACATTATTCATTAATAAGTACCATTTTTCATGAAAATTCGGTTTCTAATCAGGCACGAACTTTCACAATCACCTAATAGTATACATACAATCAAAGTAAAATGTCAGCGTCTGGGCATGTTCGAGTATAAAATGCAACCGTCATTGTTCAGGTTGCACATTCCTTCTGAACGTCGTCATAAATCATAACTGCGACTTGCATTACTCCGTACAAATGTTTCAAAATGTGTATTCGAGAGTGCACAAGTGCCGCCTGACGCATGAAATATAATGTATTTTTTTTGTTTCGACATTAATATTATGTTTTGCAACAGCAATAATAACAATAACATTTTCCTCTTTGGATAATACGATTTTTTTTTTATAATGTGGCTTTTGTAATATATTTACATGTGGCCTCATTGTATCGTGGTCTCCATCACCAGGTGAAGTTAATTTTTAAAGATTTTTATTGCTTATACTGCATTATACGAGGGCAGTTTTTTTTCATAGCTACTTAGCTATGAAGGAAAACACGTCGAGCTTTGCATCATCTTCCACGCTAGAGAGATATCGCTCAAAAATTATAGGTTCCTCTCTGACTTCGAATAATATAATAATAATAATAATAATAATAAGCCGCCAATAGACCCGATATTACTTTTCAGTGCAAAAAAGAAAAAGTCACCTATCTGATTGACATAGCTGTCCCCAACGACACAAACATCCAAACGAAATACACAGAAAAAATTTCCAAATACACAGACCTTGCAACGGAAATAAAAAGGCTATGGAAACAAGAAAAAGTCATCATTGTCCCCCTCATTATATCAGCCACAGGCCTTACACCAACAACATTCACACCACACTTAGTACAATTAGGACTCAACACAAACATACACAAAAACATTCAGAAGTCAGTGATTTTGAAAACATGTAACATTGTCAGGTCATTCCTTAATACACAATGATAATGCGTTTGTGCTGACTTGGTTTCCGCCGTCAGCCAAACATGGAACCACATTGACCAAATGTGAGAAAGAAAAACGAGAACAATTATAATAATAATAATAATAAACTATCCGTATATGCTGCAAGACTCCGTAGATACAAAGAATCAAACGAGAGGAAAGACACCAACAACCTCTTCGGAAGGCGAAAAACAGTTCTACCGAAAAACTATGTACAACGAGCAGACAGTAGTAACTGAACCACCAAACAAACAAAAACTCGTAGATTATTGGAAAACTGTCTGGTCAGAACCCAAACTACATAATAATAACACCCCCTGGATCAAAGCCGAAGAAGATAAACACAAACGTGTGACAGAACAAGAAAATTCCACACTAACTACAGAAGAAATTACAGAAACAATCAAACACACACACAAATGGAAATGCCCTGGGATAGACAATATACAAAACTTCTGGTACAAACAGTTTACCACCACACACGAAGCACTCACACACCAAATCAACAAAGCCATTCTACAACCACACACATTCCCCACTTTTCTTACACAAGGAATAACATACATCAAACCCAAAAGTTCAGACATCACAAACCGTCAAACTACCGACCTATCACCTGTCTTCCAACCCTATACAGGATCATCACAGCCACAATTTCCAAGAAAATAGAACAACACCTAATAGACAACAATATTCTCACAGAAGAGCAGAAGAGATGCAGGAAAAATAGTCGAGGATGCAAAGAGCAGCTGATCATAGATAGCGTGATTATGGGACAAACCAGAAAAGAACACAGAAACCTTCACATCGGTTACATAGATTATAAAAAAGCCTACTCCATACCCCACAGCTGGTTAATTAGAGCCCTAGAAATCTATAAAATCAACCAACACCTCAGGCAGTTTCTCGCGCAAATTATGAAAACATGGAAAACCAAAATACGCCTAGAAACACAAACCGAACGGATCCAAACAGAAGAGCTGTACATCAGACGGGGTATATTTCAGGGAGACTCGCTCAGTGCTCTATGGTTTTGCCTCTGTCTCAATCCACTCTCAAATATACTAAACAGAACAGAGCGTGGCTTCAATATCAGACACCAAAAAGTGAATCAACATAAAATAAACCACCTCCTATATATGGATGACATAAAACTCTACGCTGCCACAAAAACACAGCTGAAAGAACTGCTCAAAATCACAGAAATATTCACCTTAGATGTCAATATGGAATTTGCTTCCAACAAAACACCAAACTCAACCATACTCACATCAAAACAGAGCTCAGAACCGAATTCAAGAACAGACTGACGAAACTTTTACCAACAAAACTCAACTCCAAATATCTCACTAAAGCCATCAACACGTTCGCTATGCCTATGCTCACATATTCATTTGGTATCATCAAATGGTCACAAACAGACTTAGAAAATATTCACATCCTTATACGGTCTCAATTCACCAAATACACAAAATTACACCCCAACGCATGCAAAGAAAGACTTACCATCGAGAGAGGAAGGCAGGAGAAAGAGGAATTATAGACATCAGGTCATTACACACAAAACAAATACAAGCACTTAGGAAATTCTTTCACACCAAGCAAACCAGCCTCCACACAGCAACAGTCAAAGCAGACAAAAAAACTATACCCCACTCGACTTATCCCGGGTGGACCACCCAGCAGATACACACAGTCACATCCAATTACAACAGGAAAAGATGAAAACGTGGTCAGAAAAAACACTCCACGGAAAACACAGATACCACATAGAACAAGACCACGTAAATAAAAAACATCATACACCTGGTTACGGGATGGGCAGCTATTCCCGGAAACAGAAGGCTTCTTACTTGCCATCCAGGATAAAGTCATATTAACCAGAAACTACCAAAAGCATATCATCAAAGACCCAACTATTACAGAAGACAGATGCAGAAAATGCCACCAGCAGAAAGAAACGATCGAACACATAACAAGCGGATGTAAAATATTAGCCGGAACGGAATACACAGCTAGACATGACTCAGCGGCAAAAGTAGTTCACCAAGCACTAGCCACCACATACAAGCTCATAGAAAACACAGATCCCTACTACAAATACACACCAACATCCGTACTTGAAAATAAAGATTACAAACTCTACTGGGACATCAGTATCCATACAGATAAAACAGTCTCCGCCAATAGACCCGATATTACTTTTCAGTGCAAAAAAGAAAAAGTCACCTATCTAATTGACATAGCTGTCCCCAACGATACAAACATCCAAACGAAATACACAGAAAAAAATTTCCAAATACACAGACCTTGCAACGGAAATAAAAAGGCTATGGAAACAAGAAAAAGTCATCATTGTCCCCCTCATTATATCAGCCACAGGCCTTACACCAACAACATTCACAACACACTTAGTACAATTAGGACTCAACACAAACATACACAAAAACTTTCAGAAGTCAGTGATTTTGAAAACACGTAACATTGTCAGGTCATTCCTTAATACGGAATGGTAATAGCGTTTGTGCTGACTTGGTTTGCGCCCGTCAGCCACACATGGAACCACATTGACCAAATGTGAGAAAGAAAAACAAAAAAAAAAAATAATAATAATAATGTCTTTATTGTAATTTACAAGGTAATATTACAAAAGGCGAAATTGAAGCCAGGCTTCCTCATTTAACCTATACAGTTGATTCAATAATAATAACTAAATTTATATATATGAACTAAAAACTAATACATAAATATAACTGTGACACAAATGTTGTTTGAGACTTGGTAAAAACACAATAATACTACATTTCGACGCAACGGTGACATAAGAGACCGGATCAGAACAGAAGGCAAATGATGCACGGGACGGCAATGTTATCAACATGTCGCGTGCCCTATGTTTAAACGCGGTGGGTTCTAATTGTCTTAAGTCTGCAGGCAATTTATTGCAAGACATTGATATCTGATAGCTAAATGATCGTTCAAATAAAGCTGTTCTGTGATAGGAGGAGTGATGGTAAATTTATGCCTCAAATCTAAGGCATGAGCATCATATCTAAATTTAATTTTCTGATACAAATAATTGGGAATTTTTTTGAAAATTATTTTATTAAATTGAACCAAACTATGTAAATGCCTTCTTTCGTTCATAATTAGCCACCCAATCTCTTTCATTCCAGCACTCAGTCCCCTCTCATACTTTCTTATGCCACCAATTAGACGCACACTACAGTTCTGTATACGCTGTATACGTCTGACATCCCGCTCCACAAGACAGGGTCCATACACAGTGTCGCAGAAAGCAAAGTGCGACAGCACCAATGATTCGCACAAGGATTTTTTCAGAGCGGCATTCAAAAGGTGTCGTTGGTTAAAAATAAGTTTTAAATTTGCAAATGCTTTCCCGATACAGCCGCTAATATGTTCTGAGAATTTCAGTTTAACATCCAGCAATAATCCCAAGTTCCTGGCAACATTGGAAACCTGTACTGTGTCATTATTTATACTGACATGTATCAGATCCTGACATTGATCCCTACATTGTTCCCGTCCAAATAAAAGTAATTGACTTTTTTTAGGATTCAATTCAAGACACTGGTTTAGCGAAACTTTCCGAAGATGCTCAAGCTCATTCGAAAGTTTATCATTCGCCTCCAGAATTTGTTGTGTTCGAAATGACATGTAAATCTGAGTGTTATCTGCATATAGGTGCAGTGAGACGTTCTTCAGGTTGCCAGTAAGTTGAGAAGTGTACAATGTGAAAAGTAACGACCCAAGGATTGACTCCTGAGGCACACCACACTTAGCGACTACCTGACTGGATTGTTTACGATTAAGTTTTACACACTGTAGAGCACGAGATAGCTCTTAATAAGCCCACAAGCATCTCCCCCAAAATCAGGAAAACCAAGAATGGCCAAAAGCAAAGTATGATTTATTCGATCAAAAGCTTTCGAGTAGTCCAAAAGCACCAAGGCAGTAAGCTCACCACGGTCCGCCGCCGACAAAATATCGTCCGTAACTTTGAGAAGTGCAGTAGCACAACTGTGATCCCTGATATGTGTATGCCAAATTTGAAATCGATATTTCGTCGAGAGTTATCGTGCCAGTAAACCGACAGACATTTCGACAAGCAGATCGACGCATATTAAAAATTATGTATCGGAGATTCATTTTTTTCCGAATACTATACAAATTGAAAGTGACATTTGTTTATGTTAAAAATTTTGATAGTAGTAAGTTAAAACTAGGTGTTAGTATACAAATGGTTGATCTTCTGAAAGTGAAAAATTGGATATACACGAAATATTTATTAAATACAATAAAAAATACACGACTATTTGGAAGGCAGACAAGAATCACTAGCTTAAAGACATTTTCAAGAATATATGATAACATTTTAACTAAAACAACATTGAAACCAAAGAAGAGTAATACAAAGAGGTGAAACCTCTCAGAAACTGAAAATGAAAAATGTAGAAAATTCATTTTGCCGAATTATTTTCTTATTATGTGATACCAAGTTGACAACAATTTTCAATATTATTTCCAAGTCTGTTGCCACATTTATATTTTTATTAAACAATATGGGACTATTGTGCTTGTTTAATCAAAATTTTCTCCCTTAGTAACTAAAGAAACTTGACGCATAAATTCATCCAATTCAATACTGGGGTAATTTGCGGTTTTTCATTACAGTTTTCCTCAAATTTTCCCAACGAGATTCACCCACGGCTGGCATTTTCCTTTAGTTATTATGCAGTAGCGAGTTACGTCAAAATTTCCAATTTTCCACTACACGAAAATAGCTTTTCACCCCTTTTACGTAGATAATAAAGAAAATTAGTTTCGAATGGAGTAATCTAAGAATAATAGGCGTCATATGAACGCCTATACAATTAATTTAGGTACTAAGCAAGAAAATAAATAATTTTGCTTTTCTGATGTCATTTCCTTAAATATTTTTATGTTGGTAGGCAAGTCTTTTCACAGCGATGAGTAGTCTTATGTTCTTCGTGTTCCTTCTTTACATGAATATATATATATATATATATATATATATATATATATATATATATATATATATATATATATAATTAGTCGACACTCTATATAGTGAAAGACCAAAATGTTGACCGAAATTTCACTATAGAAAGTTTTTCACTATATAAAGAAAAATCCGTATATATTGCTATGTATGTATTTTATATTGGTAATCATTTACTTGTATTTTATAAGGTACAAGCAACAAAAAAAATTGCAAAATTGAATTATTAGAAACGATTTTATTAAACATTTGAAAGTTTAAATAGTACATAGCATGTACAGGGCTAAATACATACATAAAGTCCGTACGTTATATCTTTACCCGTGCGTCATAGTTTTCAGGCCATATAACAGACGACTATTATATTATTTGTCTCTTTTCACCAATAAATCGTAGGTATTGGGTAAAAAGAGACAAAAAATATAATAGTCGTCTGGGATATTGCCTGAAAACTATGACGCACGTGTAAAGATATAACGTACGGACTTTATGTATGTATGTACTACATACGAAATAAAAAGAATAATACAAAATCTGTTAATACATATGTACATACTACGTACATACGTACTAGGAAACATAATCAGTTATTTTCTTTTCAACATTACTTTTGAAAAATAATTGTTGCTCAACAAAATTCTCGCATTTATTCAAATGCATAAAGATTTGATCAGGTACACATTCCTGGCCCCTGAGAGTAGTTCGCACAATGTCAAATGCATTTCTTATTTCGTTTTCACTAAATTTAGCAGGACATTCCCCGGTTTCAGTTTCTTCTTCATGATCTTCTATACTTTTTTATATCGTCAATTATGTCTTGGTCAGTTGGGAGATCTGTCGTGCCAACATCATTGTCGATTTCTAAGAAATCTTCAAGTAAAAAATCTGCGTCGACGGTAGCAGTTTTTTGTAGAATACCCCATTGCCTTTTAAGGTAGCGAGATCCATTTCGTCTTCTTCTTCCCATTCGTTAATTTTTTCAGTAAAACCTGCTTTAGAAAAGCAGTTTTTGATAGTTTTCTGAGAAACATTTTCACTCCATACTTTAGCGACTTCGGTTATACACTCTTTAAGGGTAATCAATTTTTGGACTGGAAGGTTGTTATCAATCGCATTAACAATTTTGTGAACAATTCTGTTTCGGCAATGATGTTTTATGTTTTTTTATAATACCCTGGTCCATAGGTTGCAATTTGGAGGTCATGTTTGGTGGAAAAAAAGATCAATTCAATTTTCCTTAATTTTTTACTTACAGTAACTGGATGTGCAGGACAATTGTCTATAAACATCACAATCTTTCGCTTTTGGCTTTTCATTTTCGTGTCCAGTTCTTTGATCCATCTTTCGAAAATCTCAGAAGTCATCCATGCCTTTTTATTATTGGCGTAATCTAACTCCAGAGATTTAACTCCTTTTAAACAACGGGGATTTTTGCTTTTACCTATGAGCAGTAATTTCAGTTTTTCTGAGCCATCCATGTTTGCTCCAACCATAAGTGTCACCCTTTCTTTACTTCTTTTAACACCAAAACATTTATCACTTTTAAAAGCACAAGTTTTATTTGGCAAACATTTAAAAAACAGACCGGTTTCATCACAATTGAAAACGTTTTTTGGCTCGTACTTTTTCAATGCACTTTTTAAAACAGTTTCAGTACAAATCTCACAGTCCTCCTGACTAACGCTTGCACTCTCGCCAGACACCGTCTTGAAAACAATTGAATTGCGAGTCTTCCAGGCACTCAACCACCCTTCACTAGCTTGAAAATTAACGCAGTTAAATTCTTTAGCAAATTGTAGAGCCTTTTGCTTTATTAAATTTCCCGATATTGGTACGTTTTGATGCGTACGGGCCACTTGAAACCATCGTAAAACTGCTTCATTTACATCCTCGTAAGTACTCACCCGTACTCGTTTTCGACTGCTTGGAACACTAGGTTTCTTGATGATACTGTCGCGACTTTTTATTATCAGAGAGTCGCAACTTGGAAAAAACACCAAATTTTGCGGCAACATCAATTTTTTTGCAGCCTTTATCAACTTCCTCCAAAACTTTAATTTTCTCAGCTAAACTTAAACACACTCGCTTGGACACCTTACTTGATTCATAAACAATAAGAAACTGAACCTGAATTTGCGAATTACTAGGCCTCGACTATAGAATGGGTTTTTCCCCGGGTTTCTATAAAATAGGTGATTCCCCGGGTTTCTCACAGAAATCTACCATTAGGCGTTATAAACGCGTTAAGAACCTTTTCAAAAGAATGCGTTATAAAAATGGAATTCGTGCTAATGTTAGATAAAAATGGGAAACCCGAAATGGCCAACATCTCAATAAATGCATAAAAATTTATACATAAAATTCCGGTAAAAATTTTATTATATAGAGTGTAACTATTTTACAGATTCACTATATGCAGGGCTTTTTACATGAAATTTCATTAAAATATTCTAGGTCTTGAAAAAATTGCACTATAAAGAGTTTTTCACTATATAGAGTTTCACTATAAACAGTGTCGACTGTATATATATATATATATATATATATATATATATATATATATATATATATATATATATATATAGATATATATATATATATATATATATATATATATATATATATATATATATATAGATATATATATATATATATATATATATATATATATATATATATATATATAGATAGATATATATATATATAGATATATAGAGATATATATACTTAGCCGAGCCATCGGTGACTCAAATCTTCTGCCCCCTTCACCGTTGGACTCGCTACATTTCATCTGCCTCAATACTCGCAAGTACCCTCTATATCTAACGGGTATTCCCTTACCCGCCACCCGATGAGAGACCAGTAACTTCACCCTCAACTAAGAGGGCCCTGAAGGCAATTTAAGTTCTAACTAAATTTATTTCTTAAAAATGTCTGATTGAAATTGCATATAATTTTGATAGAACACCTTTTTATATCATATATCATACTACGGCCTTTTTATGTAACATAGCCTACACCTAAGTTAAATCATTTTGGAAGTATTAGCTCCTGAAAAATGTCAGTTATAACATTTTGGCCTGCTATATCATCCAAACGATGCATTTTGAGGGAAAATGACTTTTATGTTTCCATCGTAGCTTTGTAATAAAGATAGGAAATTGATTGTTCTGATTTTATTTCAAATATTTTTAAGGCAGGGAAAATGTTAGGTGTCCATATATATATATATATATATATATATATATATATATATATATATATATATATATATATATATATATATTATGGGTTTCCCAAAAACCAGCATATTCCTTTCGAAAACTGATAGGTCAGCTCATACCTCACCAGAATATGAAAGTGAAAAATCGTTAGATTTCGAGATATTGACACTTTTATGAATTTTGTGAAAATCTATAGTTTATGGAGTGCTACAACTAAAAATTTCCGTATTCTAAAATTTTAATTATTGTTACGTAATCCTGAACAACCGTGCTATTGATCACAATTCAAAATAAAATTAGTTGTGCTAAGCCTGTGGGGAAAAACATTTTTGCAAGTATCTCGAAATCTAACGATTTTTCACTAAGGTCATATTTACATATTCTGGTGAGTTATGAGCAGGTTTATCAGCCCTCGAACGGCATACGTTTTTGGGACACCCATAAATATCATCATCATTGTCAGCTTATACCGTCCATCGCTGGACGAAAGCCTCCTTCAAGACTTGCCACCTTTTTCTGTTCTGGGCCACTCGTATCCAATGCTGAGTGGTACGTACGTACATACATACATACATATATACATACATACATACATACATACATACATACATACATACATACATAGTCAGGCCAAAAAGTCTCCATACACCACCTGTTATGTTTAACTAATTAATTGGAACTATGAGGAAAATGTTTAAATTAATATTTGAAACTTAACCAACGCGAATTAGTATTAAAAACAACTACGGAACCTTTTATTTAGAAGTTACATCATTGTTATAAAAATGTAAACAAAATTAATGTCAAAAAAAGTCTCCATACACTCGAGAACTGCATTGAAAAAAAACACATTATAATCAGCCGCATTTTATCAAGCTCTCTGTTGCCCGCTAAACTAAAAACGAATGAAAAATTTTCGGTTGTACTTTATAATCTGTCACTTGTTGCTAATAATTTGGCAGTGGGTTTCCAAAGTAGTATTAAAAATAACCGGTCAAGTGCAAGTTGAACTTGTGCAATTAGTGTTCCGTACGTTGATTGCTTTTAAAATAAAAAATTTTGTAACGGAGGTATAAAATGATCCGTGACTTCACAAAACACACCCCAAATGAGTTTTCAACAAAGTTTGTTTCCAATCTTTACTGAAAATTGATGACCTTGAAATTTTTGTTTTTTTATATACCAGATACCAGAAAGGTAATGAATGCACTCTTATAATTTTCGTTCAATCTACACTCCGTGAAGAATATTCCAGAATTTTTTCAAAATTTTTTGATAAATACTTTTCGAGATAAGGCGGGTGGACAGCGATTTTTCGCGATTTTTTAAAAATAATACAAAGAAAAGTGCGCGCAAGTATTACATTATATATATATATATATATATATATATATATATATATATATATATATATATATATATATATTTTACTCGTGTTTTCACAAGCTTTCATTTGACACAACACTCGATTACCTAGTAAAAAAATTTTTTTTTCACTTCCGATTTCACCCCCCAAAACTAACCCCTTAAGTCAAAATTTAACTTTCAAAAGTACAAGGCTCTGATGAGGCCATCAATTCCTATATTATTACCAAATTTCAACTTTCTATGACAAATAGTTTCGGAGAAAATCGGGTGGGTGTGACAGACAGACAGACTGACAGACAGACACCGAAGTCATTTTGTAAGTGTTCCATACGGAACACTAAAAATGAGCGAGAGAAATTGTAAAATTCCATTTCAAGTTTAAAAGATTATAATTGGTTTGCGGAAAGATGGAAAAATCGTACAGAAATATAGGAAAAAATTGTTAAAAAGTTGCATGCTACTGTTCAGTAGTTTTTGGTCTGACACATAGATGTCCCCTTTTCAAAAAATCCATATGATTTTTAGGAAGTACCAACTTTCAAACGATACGTGTCAAAATGGTTTTAGTGACTTTAGTTTTGATATTTTCAAAACAATGGAAAAATTCGAATTTCGTGTGTTAATTAAACACTGTTTTTGATGGAAAAAAATATCGTTCAAGCAAAG
Organism: Pachyrhynchus sulphureomaculatus; assembly: GCA_019049505.1. NCBI lineage: Eukaryota > Metazoa > Arthropoda > Insecta > Coleoptera > Curculionidae > Pachyrhynchus > Pachyrhynchus sulphureomaculatus. The sequence continues at coordinate 25,131,466 of CM032447.1, forward strand.
CAATGGCTTGATAAGTGTTACGGAGACTCTGCCCTGGATAATTACTCATTATTTACTGGTATGGTGAATTTAAACGCTGTCGTACAGATACTAATGATGCTGAACGCTCTGGACGCCCAAATGAGGAAAACCGGAAAACATAAAAAAGTCCATAAAATTGTTTTGGATGACCGTAAAGTGAAATTGCGTGAAATAGCTGACACCCTTAAAAATATCAAAAGAACGTGTTGGTCAGATTTTGCATGAACATTTGGGCATGAGAAAGCTCTGTTTGAAATGGGTACTGCGTTTGCTCACAGTGGACTAAAAACAACAACGTATTGATGATTCTGAGCGCTGTTTGGAACTGTTTAAGCGCAGTAAAAAGGATTTTTTCATGCGATATGTGACAACGGATGAAACATGGATCCACCACTACACACCGGAATCAAATCGGCAGTCAGCTGAGTGGACACAGGCGGGAAAAGCCGATCGAAGCGACCAAAGACATAACAGTCGGCTGGGCAGGTTTTAGCCTCTGTATTTTGGGATGCACATGGAATAAGTTTCATCGACTATGCTGAGAAGGGAAAAACGATCAATAGCAAATATTATATAAAGTTATTGGTGTATTTGAAGGCAGAAATCGCAAAGAAACGGCCCCAAATGAACTAGAAAAAAGAGCTCTTTCATCAAGACAATGCACCGTGTCACAAGTCAATGGTTACGATGGCAAAATTGCATGAATTGAAGTTCGACTTGCTTTGTCATCCATCATATTCTCCAGAATTGACCCCGACCGACTATTATCTATTCGTAGACTTCAAGAAAATGCTCGTGGGAAAGAGATTTGGCTCCAATGAAGAAGTTATCACCGAAACTGAGGCCTGTTTTGAGGCAAACACAAATCCTTCTACAAGAAAGGTATAGAAATGTTAGAAAAACATCGGATAGATTGTATCGCTCTTTAAGGAGAATATACTGATGAATAGAGTTAAAAAAATGTCTTGTAAGTAGTTAGACCAAACACTTTTTAGTCTACGTGATTGTGTGTATATATATATATATATATATATATATATATATATATATATATATATAATATATATATATATATATATATATATATATATATATATATATATATTATAATGTGCCACACTTGATTGTCTTCAGTATCTAAATTGTAATTCAAAAACTGAATAAATACTTAAAACCAACTACTTTTAAACAAACTGTTCGACTATCTCCACTGTAAACCGCATTTTCACCTTGAACGTTACTTGTATCACTTGAGTAACAGACTGAGTCGAAAACTAGGGGGGCGTGATTACACTATTGGGGGGCGCGAACGTATCGAAAAGAAATTATTATTAAAAACTTTCATTAAAAACATTTAAATATAATTTATTGAAAGGAAAGCAAAACAAAATACATTCTGACATAATAAAAAATTTACACTGATATAATACACCTATAAATAGGATTATATTAGTACTGCACAATGTATTTAGCTAATAATTAACATATCGATACTAAATTAAAAAAAAGTTTAATAATTATTAGTGACTCCCTTGGGCCTGTTCTGCAGAGCAAAGATGGTTTAGTATTAGAAATAGACACTCTGAGTTTTTTTCTATATTTAGTTGAGATCTATATTTTGTATTCAAAGCAGCCACCGCAGAAAATCCGGTTTCGCGAAGGTAGGATGTTGAAAATGATAATAGTATACGAAATGCTCTTGTTTTCAGTGCAGAAAATTCATTATTCACCCCTGCTCAAAATTTAAAGAGTGATTTATTATTAAATTGTCTTTTGATTTCGCCACTTGCCGTGAAGTCTATGAAGATTTCTTCTTCGGAAGTTGAGAGCCCTTCGAGAGTATCTTGAAATGGCCGCTACCGATATAGTGGACGTGACAGAGAGCAATAGAGAGGCATCGATTCTAGTTTTGTCAACGCAGCAGATATGTGTTCCAAATATGAATAAATTTACTTATTCTTGGTAGTTTGTAATTAAGGTACATTATTATTGCATGCATTGTTATTGTATGAGAGAGGGGGGGGAGGCGCGATGAAAATTATGTTTGAAAATTGGGTCGCAAATACTGAAAGGTTGAAACGCTGCTCTGGACTACATAATTACAAAAGGGCCACCTTGTCTAGCAGCAGGGAATATTTGAAAAAATATTGTGAGAGGTTTAAATTCTCTAAGCGTTATTGTCAGATATGGATTTTCTTTGGAAAGTCTTCCATGGTCATCCGTTTGTGGGTACTGTGGGAGAAGTGGTTAAAATTTTAAAATGTCACTGTTAGGGAAGCTTTTTTTTTAGACCTTCCACCCGTCAGGGTGGTCGATTTATATTTATTCTAAGAATTTAGATTTGTAAGATCTTAGTGAAAGAATTGATTTTTTTACTGTGCCGAGAATTTTTTTTACTCAAAAAGTCTCTCTACCGACCATCGTTTTTTTTCGTACTGTGTTGGGAAGAGCTGAAGCTTTAAGAGTTCCATGGTAAGAGCGGACATTCTCTTGGGAAGTTTTCCCCTTCCGCTCACAGATATCAACCTTCTTCACACGTAGTGGCGCTTGAGAAGCAAGAGGGTTTGTACTATAGCAGCTCGCGAGTCGCAAGCCTTAGGTATACGGATGGAACAAACTATTGTGGAACAGTGAGTGTACTGAAACATCTTAACTATATATATAAAGGGGGTCTCATGTTTTACACACTTGTATATCTAAATTAACCGTCGAGAACCGCCTTGTTTTCTGTAATATTTTCTATATTTAAAAAAAAATAGATAGCATAAAATAAAGAAAAAGGACGTCGACAAACAAAATGACCTTTAATATTAGCGTGACTGCAACCAGGAAAGTAAAAAAGTAAAAAGCGGTTTTTTTTTTTGTAATGTCGCGGAAAAAACTTTTGACGTCGAAATATCAAAAAACCAGTAGCAGAGAAACAATTCGTTCTACAATTAAATAATAATGAAATGCTTATGATAGTTTTCGACTCAGTCTGTTACTCAAGTGATACAAGTAACGTTCAAGGTGAAATGCGGTTTACAGTGGAGATAGTCGAACAGTTTGTTTAAAAGTAGTTGGTTTTAAGTATTTATTCAGTTTTTGAATTACAATTTAGATACTGAAGACAATCAAGTGTGGCACACATTATATATATTTATATATATATATATATATATATATATATATATATATATATATATATATATATATAATAATAATAATAATAATTACTTTCTTTCCTGGTTGCAGTCACGCTAATATTAAAGGTCATTTTGTTTGTCGACGTCCTTTTTCTTTATTTTATGCTATCTATTTTTTTTTAAATATAGAAAAATATTACAGAAAACAAGGCGGTTCTCGACGGTTAATTTATATATACAAGTGTGTAAAACATGAGACCTCCTTTATTTATATGGTTAAGATGTTTCAGTACACTCACTGTTCCACAATAGTTTGTTCCATCCGTATACCTAAGGCTTGCGACTCGCGAGCTGCTATAGTACAAACCCTCTTGCTTCTCAAGCGCCACTACGTGTGAAGAAGGTTGATATCTGTGAGCGGAAGGGGAAAACTTCCCAAGAGAATGTCCGCTCTTACCATGGAACTCTTAAAGCTTCAGCTCTTCCCAACACAGTACGAAAAAAAACAATGGTCGGTAGAGAGACTTTTTGAGTAAAAAAAATTCTCGGCGCAGTAAAAAAAAATCAATTCTTTCACTAAGATCTTACAAATCTAAATTCTTAGAATAAATATAAATCGACCACCCTGACGGGTGGAAGGCCTAAAAAAAAGCTTCCCTAACAGTGACATTTTAAAATTTTAACCACTTCTCCCACAGTACCCACAAACCGATGACCATGGAAGACTTTCCAAAGAAAATCCATATCTGACAATAACGCTTAGAGAATTTAAACCTCTCACAATATTTTTCAAATATTCCCTGCTGCTAGACAAGGTGGCCCTTTTGTAATTATGTAGTCCAGAGCAGCGTTTCAACCTTTCAGTATTTGCGACCCAATTTTCAAACAATTTTCATCGCGCCTCCCCCCCCCCTCTCATACAATAACAATGCATGCAATAATAATGTACCCTTATTACAAACCTTACAAACTACCAAGAATAAGTAAATTTATTCATATTTGGAACACATATCTGCTGCGTTGACAAAATTAGAATCGATGCCTCTTTATTGCTCTCTGTCACGTCCACTATATCGGTAGCCGCCATTTCAAGATACTCTCGAAGGGCTCTCAACTTCCGAAGAAGAAATCTTCATAGACTTCACGGCAAGTGGCGAAATCAAAAGACAATTTAATAATAAATCACTCTTTAAATTTTCTGCACTGAAAACAAGAGCATTTCGTACACTATTATCATTTTCAACATCCTACCTTCGCGAAACCGGATTTTCTGCGGTGGCTGCTTTGAATACAAAATATAGATCTCAACTAAATATAGAAAAAAACTCAGAGTGTCTATTTCTAATATTAAACCATCTTTGCTCTGCAGAACAGGCCCAAGGGAGTCACTAATAATTTTTTAATTTAGTATCGATATGTTAATTATTAGCTAAATACATTGTGCAGTACTAATATAATCCTATTTATAGGTGTATTATATCAGTGTAAATGTGTATTTTATTTTTTATTATGTCAGAATGTATTTTGTTTTGCTTTCCTTTCAATAAATTATATTTAAATGTTTTTAATGAAAGTTTTTAATAATAATTTCTTTTCGATACGTTCGCGCGCCCCCCAATAGTGTAATCACGCCCCCCTAGTGGGGCGCGCCCCACAGGTTGAGAAACGCTGGTCTAAAGGAACGACAAGCGGTACTGAAAATATATTTATCTCCACCATACTGTCAGGAAGCCTCGTCTGTATTGTCATTGGACATAGTTTTTTTTTTATATACCAGGTATCAAACGTAATGTACTCGTGATAATTTTCGCTTAATCTACACTTTATGAAGCATATTTTACAACGTTTTCAAAATTTTTTGATCAGTAATTTCGAGATAGGATGGGGAGACACAAATTTTTTTTAAAATAATACAAAGAAAAGTGTGAACAAGTATCATCATATATATTTTCGAACTCGTGTTTTCAGACGCTTTCATTTGACACCTCACTAAATGACCTGAAAACCCAAAGTCAAAATTTAACTTTTAAAACTACACGGCTCTGATTGAACCATTTCCTATATTTATGCCAAATTTCAATTTTCTGTGTTAAATAGGTGACAAACGGACGGACATGCAACGAAGTGATCCCATAAGTGTTCCGTACAGAACACTAACAATTCTGTTGCTTTCTTTTCAGAAAAAGGGCTTTGGCGGCTTTCAACTCACTATCTGACGAATTTTTTTTTTTCTCTGAGGTCTTTCTTTTGCTGTTTGAACAAAAAGAAGTTCCAGCTGCAGCAAAGTTGTGGTTCCTCATGAATTTTTCTCTGATAGCTCGCTTCAGGGTTTGGTTCGTTCTTCTATAAACTTCTCCATTGATTATGGACCCTTTTTTCATATATTTAATACTAATCGTGCCCGCGTCTTCGCTCGCGTGGACTTAATTCACTATTATCATCCCTGCTTATTCCTTATGTTCCCTAATGTTATAAAATATAAACTATAACCTGGCCAGAGAACATATGTATGTTTAAAAAAAAAGCACGTAATTCGAATAAGTGGTTCTCGAGTGATAAGCGCACTAACGGACAGACAGACAGAGAGACGTTGCATTATGTATATATATATATATATATATATATATATATATATATATATATATATATATATATATATATATATACCAGGTGTACAAGTATGAAATGCGGATTTCAGACAACAGATGGTGCACCAATGCAGTTTGTGCTATAAAGATTTGACACTGCGCCATTTTGTTGTGTCATCAACAAGTGTCAGATGCGCACGAGTGATAAATTGGAAAACTGTGTGCATAGTTCACTATATCGAAATTTATACCGAACAAAGAGCATTCGCGGACAGCATTCATTTTTTGTTTTCATTTGAAGAAAACTGTTGTTAAATCATACCGATTACTTCGAGAAGCTTATGGTGAACATGCTCCATCGCAAGATACGTGTGAACGATAGTTTCGGCATTTCAAAAGTTGTGACTTCGATGTTGCAGACAAGGAACGTGGAAAACCGCCAAAAAAAGACGAAGATGTGGAATTGCAAGCATTGTTGGACGAAGATGATTCGCAAACACAAAAACAACTCGCCGAGCAATTGGGCGTTAGTCAACATGCTGTTTCCAATCGGCTACGAGAGATGGCAAAGATTCAGAAGACCAGTAGATGGGTACCACATGAGTTGAACGACAGGCAAATGGAAACACGTGTGACATTTTGCTCGCTCGGTACAAAAGGAAGTCCTTTTTGCATCGTATAGTTACAGGGGATAAAAAGTGGATTTATTTTGAGAATCCCAAGCGTAAAAAATCATGGGTACACCCAGGCTCACCATCCACATCAACCGCAAGACCCAATCGCTTTGGCAGAAAGACGATGCTCTGTGTTTGGTGGTACCAGAGGGGAGTGGTCTCGTATGAGCTGTTAAAACCTGGGGAAACGATTAATACTAAACGTTACCAACAACAATTGACCGATTTGAACCGTTCGCTGCTTGAAAAAAGGCCAGAATACCGAAAGAGGCAACACAAAGTCATTTTTCTTCATGACAATGCTCTATCACTTACGGCAAAACCAGTTCACGACACGGTGGAAGCACTCAGCTGGGAAGTTCTACCCCATGTGGCTTACTCACAAGACTTGGTCCCTTCCGATTACCACTTGTTTGCATCGATGGGTCACGCACTTGCTGAGCAGCGCTTTGATTCGTACGAAGGTGTGAAAAAATGGCTCGATGAATGGTTCGCAGCAAAAGGGGAAGATTTTTACTGGCGTAATATTCACAAATTGCCCGAAAGATGGGAAAAATGTATAACAAGCGATTGAGCATACTTTGAATAAAGCACTTTTTATCATTCTTCCGAATTTAAAATGTTTTTTTAGAAAAAAAAATCCGCATTTCATACTTGTACACCTGGTATATATATATATATATATATATATATATATATATATATATATATATATATATATAAATATATATATATATAAATATATATATATATATAATATATATATATATATATATATATAAATATATATATATATATATATATATATATATATATATATATAAATATATATATATATATATATATATATATATATATATATATATATATATATATATATATATATAATAGATTATAAAGTAAAGTTCCTTTGCAGTACAAAAAACCGTTTCCATCAATTTTCTTTAATAGGATTGTGTTTTCGTCTTTTTTGGAGTTAGAGAGCCTTTATGAACCCATTGGGTCGACTTCTGCTTTATGGGGGAATCCCAACCACAATCCAAGTCTCGTTGCCTATGATTGCTCGCGAAAAATAGCAAGCCTCATGGTTTCTTAAATTTTGACCTCAAGAATATTTGCATGAGCAGCCGATGTTCAAGTGTTAATAGAGAATGAAGAAATAAGCGTCCAGAAATCCATCCATTCTACAAAGCTGTAGATTGGATGGAATTCTGGCTCTTTCGAGCAGATCGTTAATGTAAATGAGAGTCGTAAAGAACGCTTTTTGAGGAAATGAGAGAGCCATAAATACAACTTTTCAGGCATACATAAGAACGTAGCTAGCCAAAAATCTATCGTACCAAACACAGTCGAATGCCTTCAATATATCAAGTGCAACCGCTCGAGATTCTCCAAAGTGTTCAATTTTGCGTTGCTGTAAACATTTGTTACTTACTATAAATTAGAATATCCTCTTCTCTTTTCTATTCTCTTCTTTAAATAAAATGGCAAGATGAACAGCAGCAGGTGTAGACGGGGTATTTATCGAAATGTTGCAACAAGGCAGAGAGCCCATATTACGAATGCTACTTATATTGTACTAGCCGTGCGCACGGCTCCGCTCACGTGGACTTGATTCACTACTATCGTCACTGCTTATTCCTTATGTTACCTAACGTAATAAAATATCTGCCATTATTTTCCCTTATCTCCCATTATTTTTCCTTATCTCCCATTATCTCACCATAACTCCCATCTAGACTTATCTCTGCTTATCTCCCATTATTTCTCCTCATCTCCCATTATTTATACTTATCTCCCGTTATCTCTACATAATTTCTATTATCTAGGCTTATATCTGCTTATCTCCCATTATTTCTCCTTATCTCCCATTATTTCTCCTTATCTCCCATTATCTCACCTTATCTCTCATTATCTAGGCTTATCGCGACTTATCTCGCAATATTTCTCCTTATCTCCCATTATTTCCCCTTATCTTTCATTACTTATACTTATCTCCCATTATCTCACCTTATCTCCCATTATCTAGGCTTATATCGAATTATATAGAACATATGTATACATTTTTAAAAACACGTAAATCGGATAAGTGGTTCTCAAGTCAAAAGCGCATTAACGGACAGACAGAGAGACGTTGCATTTTATATATATTATAGATAGATAACCTGGCCAGAGAACATATGTATGTTTCAAAAAAAAGCACGTAAATCAGATAAGTGGTTCTCCAGTGATAAGCGCACAAACGGACAGACAGAAAGACAGGCAGAGAGACAGGCAGATAGAGAGACGTTGCATTTTATATATATTATAGAAAGAACATTATAGATAACCTGGCCAGAGAACAAATGTATGAATTAAAAAAAAAACACGTAAATCGGATAAGTGGTTCTCGAGTGATAAGCGCACTAACGGACAGACAGAGAGTCGTTGCATTTTACCTACATTATATTCTTTGCTACATGATATTGTTCCATATTTAATGGTTTAGGCTGTGTATTGCAAGGGAACGCGCTAGCGGCAAACTTTTTTCTGACTTCATTCGGTATTATCGTCACTGCTCATTCCTTATGCTACCTATCGTAATAAAATATAGCCTATAACCTGACCAGAGAACATATGGATGTTTTAAAAAAAAAAGTACGTAAATCGGATAAGTGGTTCTCCAGTGATAAGCGCTCTAACGGACAGACAGACAGAGAGACGTTGCATTTTATATATATTATAGATAATAAGTGTCTCGATATGTGCGATGTACCTCGAGACTGGGATAATGCTGTGGTGGTCTTGCTCTTCAAAAAAGGAGATAAGTCTAAATTAATTAACTATAGACCAATCAGCCTACTATCCGTAATGTTCAAGTTACTTATGAAGGTAATAACTGTCAGACTGACAAAAAAATTAGACGCTTACCAACCTAGAGAACAAATGGATTATTTAAAAAGGCTTTAGTACACTGGACCACCTTCAAGTATTAAGAACCTTAATAGAAAACTCAAACGAGTATAATTGTAAGGTTTGGGTGGCCTTCGTGGATTACGAGAAAGCGTTCGACTCCCTTGAAATCTGGGCAACATTAAATAGTTTAAGTAACTGTAGAGTTGACAGCAGATACTCGCAGATTATTCAAAATATATACTTGATTGGAGACAGCATGTGGAGAATGTCGCTGCTGGTATCTCCAAATATTGTTATGCACTGAGAATCTTATCAAATAATGTGGGCGTTGATGCTGCCTTGATTGACAGGTTCAGTTATGGTTTGATTTTTTGGGGAAATTCTCCCCAAGTAGACAAAATTTTTAAAATACAAAAAATATATCAGAGCTACTTTTAAGATGCATTGTTGTGAAAGCTGTAGGAATATCTTTGTCAGTAAATCCCTTTTACGTGTAATTTTAACTAGTATGTATATATTGGACTTCTTTATGTTTGTTCGTATTAACAAGGATCTCTTTAAAAATGCGCCAAACAGACATAATTATGAAACTAGATATAAAGCAGATCTTGTAATTGAGAAGTGTAATTTTAGTTATATCCAAAGAGGTGTACATTGTTCTTCCGTTAAAATATTTAATAGTTTCCCAGAGAGCGTTCGAAAATCACCGCAAGTACGAGCCAAAACAAAGATACGGAAGTTTTTATTATCAAAAGCTTATTATACTATAGACAGTTTCTTTAGTGATTCAGACAGACTTAACTTATGAATAAAAATGTTAATTTTATTGCTACTTGTTAAGGATGCTTTTCATCTTCCGTTGACTGTCTTTAATGGTGTCTTGTGAGCCTTTTGTTTTTGTCATAAACATATGTATGTGATTTTGTGAATCTCCTTTTATCTTTTTGTTCTTTGTACAATGTTCCATACCATTTTGTGTTTATAACTATTGTTATTCTTGGAACTAATAAATGATTATTATTATTATATATAAAAATGCCACATGTCAGATAGTATTGAAAGAAAACACCAATAAAATAGAAAAGAAAAGAGGGGTTTGTCAAGGGGACACCATCACGCCGAAATTGTTTACGTTGGTGCCAGAAGATCTTTTCAAAAAACTTCCATGTACAGGTAAGGGTATAAATATAGCAGGAGAGCAACTCAATCATTTGCGATTCGCGGATGATATGTGCTTATCTCTAACAACAAGGAAGAATTGAAAGAAATGCTGAACGAACTTAACAACAAGTCCAGAGAGATTGGTCTGAAGATAAACATCACCAAAACCATGTTCATGACAAATGACGACTGTGATAGGGAAGCAGAACTGAACACTGAGAACGCAAAAATCACAAGAACGGATTCATACGTATATCTTGGACAAAAAAAAATCCAAGGAAAACTTGAAAGCGGATCTATCAAGGAGAATATCATTGGCTTGGTCGGAACATCTTCCTTTCCAATATCCCAAATACACTAAAAGCGAACACATTTGATCAATGCGTGTTGCCGGTATTGACATACGGAACGGAAATGTGGGCTTTGAATCAAAATTTTATAAATCACCTACAAGTAGCTCAGCGAGCGATAGGAAGAAGGATGTTGAGCATATCGTTGAGGGGTAGGCTGACTAATGAACAAATTCGACGAGGGTCCAAAATAACTGATGTAGCTGAGAGGGTAAGCAGGTTGAAGTGAAGATGGGCGGGTCATATCGCAAGACTCTCTGATAATCGATGGACCCATAAGGTAATCAACTGGAGGTCCTAAAATAAGAAAAAGAGTAGAGGACGCCCGCCAACCCGATAGTCTGACGACATCAAAAGACTAGTGGGATACATCTGGATAAACAAGGCCCAAAACCGAAGAAAATGGACGTACTTAGGGAAGGTTTATGTCCGACCATGGACTGCATAGCTGATGATGATAAATCAGAAGATCTCCTGTCGAACCTTGCTTACGAAAGCCATATTCGTGGTCGTTAATAATGTTGGATTTCTTTTAGATATTTTAGAAGATGCTGATTGATAGCCTGTTTCATAACGTATGGTTGAGAGTAGTGGCCGATAGTTGTTTGGCAAGGTCTTCCTGCCGGCTGAACTGTAGCTCATTCCAGCAGGAACGAAATATTCCCTTCCTTTAGGATAGATTGTAAAGCTTACAGAGAGTGTTATCTCGCTCGGATACTGTGACAGATATTCCATCAGCGTTAGAAGCTTTTTTGGTGTATAGCTTCATTAAAATACGTTTTATGATACGATGTCTTGCGAACATTAATTATACATACCTGCATCGGACGGGGTTACTTATAACAAATCCTATTTTGGCAGTGACTCATAGGAAAAATCTTTAAAACAGAAAGTAAGGGTAACACTGTAAAAGTCTATAACCCCCACGGGGGCGGTCGTGTGGCTTCAAATCCAATTTTCCTGGCCCTATCACGCAATTTATCGGAGTCCAATTAGAAAGGGGCCGCCCTCGCGCCGCTGCTGGCAGTCTGCCCTACGATTTCTGAAATTTGATAGAGAATTTTAATTTCCACTGACGCAGTTCCGTTCCTTAACCTTTCGAGATTTTCCGTTATATTGCTAGCAGACAGAGATCGGATAAATTAGCCTAAATCGATTTTTGATTACGGTTTTATTCTGCGAATTTGTGGAACTTACTGCTCAGATTTAAAATTCTGTTCTATTTATTATTCAGTATTAATTTTATACGTCACAGATTGTAGGCCTAAGTTAAGTAATTTAGCCATGAAGATAAGGTACACGGATAGAGACATCTAGAGCAGAATCGCTGAAGAAATGTTAAAAAATATTACTTATAACATGCCTCTATATGAGGCATATCGTATTACGTACCATATGTCTCTAATAGACCAAAACGAAACCTTCTGTTACGGGTATAACTATATTTTTATAATGGTATCGAATGTCCTTATTTGTTTCTACAGATTACGCATTATTATCTAAAATTTTACTTCGTGAAAGGTCAACTCGTTATTCGTTTAGTAATGTTTTATCAAAAAATACAGTGCAGACAATCATATTCAAGGCAAATGACAGGAAGTTGTAAAAAAACGCTTTTTCTACATGACCATTGGGATAAAATATTCACGACATGAATTTATTAGAAAAGGTGGGACGCATTCTAACAATTTTTAAAACATTTTTATATCTTCCTGTAGAATTTAAGTAGATATTCATGTGTTACAACAATGTAAATCAATTAACGACGGTGATAACATTATTTAAATTTTTCTTTTGGATCTATTGGTCATGTTTTTTTAAGTTATCTGGGTTCCCAACCTTTTTTAATCGCAACCCTTTTTAGATTTTATAAAAATGTTGTTCGCGGCTCCCCTTTTCCCATTCACCATATTTGATCAATAAAACAAAAATAAAGAATTGAAAAAATATATTTTAGGACTTAACAGCGGTATTTTTTATGAAGGATTAATTATTATAGTGTATTTGTTTAGAGTTGATAGCAGAATTGTCTCATTGTAGATGCAAATATATGTTGGGATGCGCCCAAAAAAAAAAGAAATTTCTTATGCATTTTACTGGATTTTGCTACCTGTTTTGAATTATTTTTAAGGGTTCACCCTATTTTAGGCAGAAACCCTCTGCATTAGTCATATATTTAAGAATTTCGTCTATTAGTGCACCATCGTCGACACTGGATATGTAAGTTTTTAAATTTGGAAAATATTTATATGTGTTTGTAGTAATATCGCTGATAAATAAATCTATTTTTAATTTGAATGATTTCCAGGATTCGTATAAATTCAGAACTGTTTTGCCTGAACCTTGTAACTTTAAGTTGAGTTCACTGAGATGGTTTGTAATATCACTAAGAAACATTAACATACAGATCCAGTTCTTATCTTCTAGTTCAGGATAAGCATCCACTTGATTTTTTTCCAACAAGACGATTTAATTTCGCCCAGACATTGCACAAATCTAGAGAGCACTTTACCACGGCTGAGCCACCGCACATTATTGTGCAATGGTATATCTGAATATACACTTTCTAATTCCTGTAGAAACGCCTTAAATTGTCTATGGATCAGTGAAGAACGACCGACAATGAAGTTAACTATTTTAACCACCCTATCCATCAGGGATTTTAAACTTCCAGCGGAGATTTTAGCGCACAAACTCTCTTGGTGAATTATGCAATGAAAATTCAAAACTGATCGACCCATGCGTTCAATAAGAATCAATCCAAACAACAAACCCTTTATGTCTCCCAATCATAGCAGGAGCGCCATCTGTCGTTACGCAAACAATTTTATTTAAATCAATGTTCCGCTTTTCAAAATGTTTAACAAATTCTGAAAATATATCCTCTCCTCTTGTAGTTCCCTGCAGTGGGAGCAGACAAATCAGCTCTTCAAACCACACTGCCATCATCGAAGTATCGCGCAACGATTGCCAGACGGGCAATGTCATTAATATCGACACTTTCATCGAATGCTACACTAAATACAAAACTCTGTTTGATAGCGTCTCTCTGCTGTTTTTGGACATTTTGTGTCATTTCGGTAATTCGTCTCTCGATGGTCCTCGCTGATGCCGGTATATCCCTAATCCTGGCCAATATTATATCCTTATTGGGCAAGTCGTCGAATAAAATCTCGCCAGTACTCAAAACGGCCTACCCTTTTGTGCCAACGATTGTGTAATTTTGAAACTGCATTCAGTTATCTGATTTTTTCCTTGGAAAACTTTGCTAAAAAATGTTGACAGTTTCTCGTATTGTTTACTTGCTCTTTGTATTGCCTCCCTTTTATCAGCGTTATCTTTAAATGACGATTCATGTTTTATTTGGAAATGTCGTTGAACACTAGATGTCCGGAAAACTACGCTTTCCCGACATAGGACACAAATGGCCCGATCGTTTTGCTGTACAAAACCGTAATCTGTTGTCCATGAAGTTTGAAATGATCGAACGTCTACCTTCTGTTTCTTCGCGGCCATAACGCAACGTAATTTTAATTTTTAAATTTTTCGACGACTATTGACTGGAACGGATGTTAACTTCTATACTAAATGATCCAAACGTGTAGCCGCTTGCTATATATAGAAAAATAATGTTTCCAGAAAATTCCAATAATTACGTTTATTAAATTTCTTAGAACAAAAATTATTATCTACAACGCGCCCATTGCAATCAAAGGGCCGCCTAGAAGTTAAATTTAACAAAAACTAAAGTTCGGCAATATAAAAAGAGTTGCAGCGCGCGTCGGAACGATTGAAGTCAAGTCAAACAAAAACCGCCTTTAGAGCGGCTCTTTTGATCTGAATTGAGGACGTTTATTTTGTGTTTTTGCCAAGGCTTATATTTTGAGGCTTGCCGTCTTTAATACTTGCCGAAATTAAAGCCAAACCAATGCATTCAGTAAAATTATAAATTACAAAATATTATATTTTGTAGTTTTTGGTAATAATACCTAGTGACCTATATAATATATCGTTTTGTTTGTATCGTTAAAGTAATACTGTCATCGATTATTTACTTAATTTCGAAACATGTCAAAGATTACAGAATAGTGTAACATTCATTTTTTCCTAGATTTTAAGACCATGTAATGTTACTGATTTTTTTCACTTCAAATTGTATAGCTATTCACTGTGTTTAGAGTGAATTTTAGCTTTTATAGCTACTCACTGTGCCTATAGTGGTATTGTTAGCTTTTATAGCTGCTCACTATGTTAATGGCGAGATTGTTCTTTTAGAACGCAGGCTTTGTGTAGTCGAGGACTATTTACCGAGTGTTTTCTTGGCGAGGAGCCGAGTTTTTTTCTGGCGATATACCAGAGTGTTTTGTTGGCGATGAGCTGACGTGTTTTCTGGCGATCAACCAGAGCGTTTTCCCTAGCGATTTTAGCATGTCTAGATGTCTTAGGACGTCGACATTGCGCGATAGAGTGCG
Source organism: Pachyrhynchus sulphureomaculatus (assembly GCA_019049505.1). Taxonomy (NCBI): domain Eukaryota; kingdom Metazoa; phylum Arthropoda; class Insecta; order Coleoptera; family Curculionidae; genus Pachyrhynchus; species Pachyrhynchus sulphureomaculatus. Next base: position 25,146,752 of record CM032447.1, read on the forward strand.
ATTATTTTCCGAGTGCGACTAGTAGTGATACTAGACTTAGAATGTTCTCTTAGCGATGAGCTAGAGCATGGATGGCGATTTTTCCCGAGCGTTTGTCTGGATATTGATCCAGATATTTTTATTTGGCCTAGTGCTAAATGGTCTGACAAGACTTTTTCTTTTTAGTGTAAGTGTTTGCACTAGAATCATTTTTTTATTTTTTTTATTTAAGAATTTTTATAAATTTCTTTTGCTGAAATAGAAAATTTTCAGGCAATCCTTAAAATATTTTAAGGGGGGTATTCATATTTTATTTCACTTTTTTGATTTAGACAAGAGTCTAGACAAAGTTATATTTTTTGTTTTGGTAACAATAATAGAGCTGATTCTTTTATATAAGAAGACCGCGATTGTTACTTTGAACAGGTATTTCTAATGTTCATGCAAGGATTTTTATTTACTTTTTGATGTACTTAACCTTAGTGTCTAATTAAGTTAAGTCTAGTTATAAGATTCTTGTGATCATGCAAAGATTTTCATTTGGTTTTCATTGTACTTAATATTAGTGCTTAATTGAATTAAGTCTAGTAGTAAGGTCCGAAGTTTGTACTTTTGTTTTAAGTTCTGACCTTAGTATTAAGTGATAGTGTACCACTTTGTACCTCTTCATAAGTAGCCTTAGTTTAATAGACTAGTGTAGTCTATTTCTTTTTGGAAGGGGGTAAATGTAACATTCATTTTTTTTCCTAGATTTTAAGACCATGTAATGTTACTGATTTTTCACTTCAAATTGTACTTATTTTCATTTTTGTATCGAACGGTATATTAATAAGAGATTCCAAGCCGTTCGGTGTATTAGTGTGCTGTGCGGGTTTCTGACCAAATCTATCGGCACGCCGATTGGTTGAAAATGTGTATCCGGATTTTTGGTTCCGGCGTCGCGAGATGACCGAGAGAAGGCGACGACTTATTTAAGGGTCCGAGGAACTACTGTGGTGGCTGAGGACCATCAAGCCGCAGCCAGGCGAATTTTCATCGAAGCCGCCAAAGAGCTTCCTTCGAGTGAGCTGCAGTAAAGGCTCATTACAACAATCATGAGAGCTAAATAATGCACAAGTCTTATAACGAAAAGCCGTAGTGGGCTCTCTAAGTGTTTACGAGAAAAGTGTGAAATCGGTCGTGTTCCATCGAGGCCGAAAATAAAAACAGTAAGTTACCAAAACATCCTCCCATAGACTTATCCCTGAGTAGTGCCTTGACAGCAATATGAACTGACTAAAAAGTGAAGTGAAAAGCACTATTTTTCGTCTTCGTGAGTAGTCAGAGTTTAGAATTTAAATGTCATAACTACCAGTTAGGCTAAATTTTTTTTTTAATCCTGTAAAACTGCAAAGGTTAGAAACTTTTTATCTTTAAAAACTTGAATAAATTTTCTTTTTGTTGATTAAAGCTAGTGTCTCACTGAATACCTATCTTACTTTCAGGATAAGAACGGCTGTACCAAACTGATTTTTTATTTACCAACAGTACACCCTTTCAGTATTTTTTCATTTTTTTTTAGCTGAAGTTAGATCCTTTCTATTTTAAAATGAATGGTGCCCAAAAAGTCGTACAGCTGAGGTTTCCTTAAAAATAGAATATAATTCCAAAAAAGACGTACAAAAATTATCTCTTACCCATATCTCTCTACCAAAGAAAACTGAGCTAGTGTGTGTTTAATTTCTTTAGTTCTTTTAAAATCAGGATTCACTCGATTCATTATCAGAAATTAAAGCGGGGCTGCAAGAAAATTGTGCTCAAGCTTGGGGCATCCAATATTCAAACGGTACAAAATTGCGCTTAAGCGTGGGACAAACAACTTCTCACAGGGTACAAAAAAAAAAAAAAAAAAGATGCCTCAAACAGAGGACAATTTAGAAGGCTACAATAGGTACGCGTGCCATTCAAAATTGCTTGGCGTGCCAGAGATGGCACGCTTGCCATAGGTTGCCGACCCCTGCTCTAGGGCATTGTGAACGTTAAGTATCATTTTTTTTCTCGCAGGAAAAATGCAGATATACAGACTCTGCGAAGTTTGACCGGGATAAAATTGACAGTTGAAGCCGTCGCTGTTCTGATTTGAACTAACCATATTATAGGTTTTTGCTTTATTTTTGTACTTACACAGAATATTTTTATTGCATACTTAGGTACTTAGGCCCCTACCTACCGATAAAATAACTGCTAATATCTCAAATAACTTTATTAGCATTAGACAAGGCGAAATCGGCGCCATCGTTGGAAAAAATTTTCTAATTGAATTTTTTTTTCATAACCTTCTCCAGGAGATGCCCCTGAAAGAGGATCAACATGTTGCCGGGCGGTAACCTGGTCCGAATTTGTTTAAACAAATTTTTTTTAAACAAAGTCCAAAAATTGAAATTTTCGCCCCGGAACAAGTTTTTTTTAGGTAAATTGGACCATTTTGAACAAAAAATGTCTCTTGTGAATTTTCTCTAAAATGCGCCGTTTTCGAGATATCGGCGATTTTAGGTGCGAGAAAACGCGAAAAAGGCCACTTTCACCTCCCAATATCGGGGTCAAAAATTAAAATTTTCAATGTTGCCAAGTGTCCAAATTAAAGTTTGAGATCTCTTCTACAAATTACCGTAGGAAATATTGCAATATCTTTATTTTTAAACATTGTTTTTTAACAGTAAACAAATTGCGTTCGAGCGCCCGCGGCCGCATCGAAACTGTATACATAGATATATACGCAACGCCCGTACGTAGGCGCGCGGAACTGTATACGCGCTGCAACTCGCTGTAACGTGAAGTATCATGCAAAAGTTCAAACATGCTATTGCTTAAATAAGAGTCGGACACTTTAATAGTTTATTCATTTCTTTTCCGCCCTTACAAGTATGTACATGTGTAATTATGTCTTTTTCTATTAAAACGAATTAAATGTGATCATAAGTGCATTTTCTGTGGTAAGTGTGATGATGTTGTACAACAACCAAATTTTGAATCATTTCAAAAAATTCAACAAGCAGCTAATCGTCGGAAAGATGACATAAGTACAAAATTTAACGATTTATATAATCCAAGTAGCAGTGAACAAACTTTTTCTTGGCACAGAAAGTGTTATGCTTCCTATGTAAGTAAAGAAAAAATTGTACGTCGGGAAAATGCTCTCAAAAAACTGGAAGCAGAAATAATGAAGCTGTTAATAATGAAAAACAGTTATTATCAATTGAACCCGAAGAGAAAGAAAAACCAACATTGCGATCAAAAAGTGTGTCAAAAAGCAGAGTGCATGATCTGTGAAAAAATTTATAAAAATAAAGACAGTACAACTTATACACTTTCTGATTATAATGCAGCGGAAAAGCTAATGGCAACAGCTCGTCTTAAAATGGACAAAGTCTAAGCAACAACGTAAGTTGTATACTCATGTGTGGGTGTAATTTAAATATTTGCGAAAATTCTATTAAATATATATAAGTTATATTTCATAAAATTGTTTTAATTCTTCTACCATCCTAATCGAATATTGAATTTTTATTTATATTCATTTGTTATAATAACTTGTTCCGGGGCGAAAATTTCAATTTTTGGACTTTGTTTAAAAAAAAATTTGTTTTAAACAAATTCGGACCAGGTTACCGCCCGGCAACATGTTGATCCTCTTTCAGGGCATCTCCTGGAGAAGGTTATGAAAAAAAATTCAATTAGAAAATTTTTTCCAACGATGGCGCCGATTTCGCCTTGTCTACATTAAGCTTTATGACAATGTAGATTTCTAGTTCCTAAGAATTGTTAATTGTACTTGTTTGGGTCTTTATCATACAAATAAGATTTTTAGTTTCATCATTTACTCATTTAAATAAATAAACTTTGCGTTAATTTATATAGCTTATTGTAAAGTTTGGAAGTTATGCAATAAAATATTTTTTAGAAGAAGGTCGCACTGTTGTATAGAGATAGAAAATAAAGGTGATTAAAACTAAAAATACAAATAATGGGTAGAGAAATTTCGGACGCTTATGTTTTATGACATTTTAATGCCTATAACTCATGTTATGTGCTATCAACTCCAAACAAACGGACTATAAGTATTAGTGATTGTTGTGATGATTGAGTTTTGCATCTGCTTAACAAGTGTAATTCTTGGTTGAGTTTTTGTCTAGGCCAATCTCATGTCATCTTGAACATCCAACTTATTCCCGGCTTTTGCCTTGATCTGCAGAAGAGTTGAAATTCCACTTTCGCAGAGGTAAGCAGAAGCAAATGGCACTAATATTTAAAAAAATTGAGGTAATGATTTTTCCTGAAATAAATCACGCGCCGAGGTGTCATTTCGCAGCTTTAAAAATTTATTTGCACTTCATTGAGAATGAATACATGAAATGGGTTTCGTACTAATGCAGCTTGTTGTTCAGAGAACTCCGGGAAATAACGTTGTATTTCAGATTCAAAGGCTTGAAGGTGGTTATTAATTTCCTCTCTTAGATTATCTACAATTCCCGCCTCTGATTCTTCAGTCTTGGTGTAAAGATGTTCAAACAAGGTAAAGTTTCCAAGATTTACTTTACGGCGCCAGTTTTGCAGCTTTATTACGAACGCCTGGATATTATCTCTGAAGTGAATAATGGCGTTTCCTTTCCTTGCAGTTTCAAATTTTAGCTTGTTTAGCTGAACTAGGATATCAGATAAATAAGCTACTCTTTGGATCCAGGTCTCATCATTAAAGCGTGTTATAAACTTATGTTTTCCTTTCATTTCTGCGAACTGTTTTATTTACCTTTTTCAGTTAAAAGACTCGGCCACAAGTAACTAAATTATTAACATTCTAACAGCTACTTTTAACTACTCAGTATATATCACCACTACACCAAACACTTTATTTTTGCACTCGACGCGCGTTTCGCTAACCATGTTAGCTTCATCAGGAGCGATGATTGACTAAAGCTAAATTACAAATCTACCCTATTTATACTTAGCCTAACCCGTACTTCAACTTCAGGATTCAAATCATTAGTTACCCGACATCCTAGGTATTTAAATTTGTTTCCTTGTTCTATCAATTGATCGTAAACACGAATTTCTGTTTGCAACCCGGGTGTTCTTGAAATTACCATTACTTTCGTTTTATTAACGTTTACTTTCATGCCTAAAATATCGCCTTCCCTAGATATATTGTTCATAAGACGCTGAAATCCATCTGCTATAATAACGGTATCGTTCGCGTACCTTAGGTTGTTAATGATTTTGCCATTAACTTTGATACCATCTGTAGCATTCTCTAAGGCCTTCTGGAATATGTGCTCAGAGGATAGATTAAACAGGAGCGGGCAAAGAACACATCCCTGACGCACACCTCTTTTTATTCCTATTTCCTCAGTCTCTCTGCTATTTACTGGTATTGTCGCCACCTGATCCTAATATACAGTCCCTGGCCAAATTATTAGACGCACTGCAAGATTTCATGTAAAATATTAATTACCGAGTGATATTGTACCGTTTTATTATTTTAAATTGATTTGTTTTTTATTTTTATATTATCCAATCAATTACCTATTTATTTGACATAAATAAAACAGCATTAATTTAGAAAAGCATAAGTTTATTAAGTTTTAAAGAAAAGTGAAATTAATGTTAGTAAAAGTCAATATTTAGTTGAGCCACCTTTAGCCGCTATCAAAGCTTTAATTCTGCGCGGCATGCTATCAATGCAAGATTGTACTGTCTCCTGCATTTGAGGATGATGATTCCACACATGAATAATCTTTTCTAGGAGCTGGGTTTTGTTGGTAATCACATCTTTAGCCACTTCTCTTTTCATCAGCTCCCACACATTTTCAATGGGGTTCATATCAGGGCCAATCCAACAGAGGGATATTTTTTCCTGCCAAAAAAGCTTTAACAGACCGAGCAGTGTGGCAGAGAGCTCCATCTTGCATGAAAGTGAATGGTTCCCCATTTGGAAACCATTCTCTGAGCTGCGGAATCAACCGATTTTGTAATATTTCTTTGTGCTGATCTTGCCTCATTATTCCTTTGACGACGTACAGACGTCCAGTGCCCTTGCCGCTGATGACTGACCGAATCATCACTTTGGTGGGATGTTTAACCGTCGGGACGACACAATCAAGATGAAACTTTTCTCCATGACGACGACGCACATACTGAGCTTTATTCTGCAAAATTTCGAATGTGCTTTCGTCACCGAAGCAGACCTGTCAAAAATAGGAAAAAAATATATAAACTTCCATGTTTATTTGCTTTATTTAACTGAAAATGATAATAATGTATCAATTATTGATTAAATTACTGTATCTTACCGATTTCCAGAAGTCCACATCTTTGTCTTACCATTGTTTGGCCCACTTCAGGCGCTTTGCTTTCATTGCAGCTGTTAACTTGGGCTTCCTGGCGGGGCGACAGGCCTTAAAATCTAATTCTTTCAATTTTCTTCGAACAGTGCGCTCAGAAGCATTTACGCTAGCATCCTGGAGTTGTGATTTTATTACCTTTGTGGTAGCAAATCTGTTTTCTACACAAATTTTCTTCAAACATCTCTCGTACACTAGCTTCAGAAACCTCCAATCTTCGTGATATTTCTCGGTTTGTAAATGTTTTCGCAATCACAAGGGCCCTTCACTTCAGCTTTTTTACGTGGTGAAAGATCGCCTTTTCTACCCATAATGAAAAAATAGTCCAATTACTTTTTTAAAACACTGCATACAAAATAAACTAATAACTGAGTAGTATAAAACTGTTAAACAAACAATCACAGTCCATAAAGCCACAGAAACATGTCCGTACCTGACTCGATTCCGATCGCGACTGATACAGGTTTGTACTTATTTACGTTCATGTATCACTTTGTCAACACTGTGTTGCCATATGTTAAAAATAAATACAAATATGTAGTCTACAACAATTCTTTTAAATAAAAATCAATAATATTGTAGTTTAAATATACCATTATTGCATAAAAACTCTTAAGAAACATAAAATTACTAAAAAAAATACAGTGCGTCTAATAATTTGGCCAGGGACTGTAGGTGAGTAATTAATCTGATGTCATTTTCGTTAAGGCCCATATTTTGAAGCATTTGTATTAATTGTGGATGCTTGACTCGGTCAAATGCTTTTTCGTAGTCGATAAAACCCAAGTAAACGTCTTTCCTTTGGTCTCTACATTTCTGTAAAAATACATTCAGCCCGAAAAGTGCTTCTCGAGTTCCAAATCCTTGGCTAAATCCGAATTGCTCTTCGCTAACATCTTGTTCCCATTTATTGCGCATTCTATGGTGAATGATCTTAAGCATTACTTTCAAATCGTGGCTCATTAGGCTTATAAGACGGTACTGTTCACATCTGTTCGCATTTGGCTTTTTAGGTAATGGTATGAACAGTATAGACTTAAGCCAATCCTTTGGTATAATTCCTGTACTGTAGATAGAATTTATGCAGCTGCACAAGATAGAAATAAATTCATTTAAAAGTTGAAACATCTCCGTATAAAGATTATCAGGTCTAGGAGCCTTTCCAGTTTTTAGAATGTTTTTTTGCATCCCTAAATTCTTCTGGGAGTATATTTAAAGAAATTCCATCCGTAATGAGTTCTGGTAATTCTCTGTCGTCATCAAAGGTATTTTTAATGTATCGAGCCCATTCTTCTTCTAGCTCTTTTTGTTCGGTTAATATTTGATTATTACCGTTTAGTAAATATGTAGGTGTGTACTGTTTTGACCGCTAACTTCTTTAACTTTTTTATACATACTGAAATAGTCATGCTTTAGCTGTAATTCTTCCATGATTCCTGATTTCATGTCCCA
>CM032447.1:25154659-25394659 GCA_019049505.1 Pachyrhynchus sulphureomaculatus
CCTGAGAGTCTTTAGATTATTTTCGTCTTGTTTTTTACGCGACGATGCCATTTCACTACACTTTAAACGAAAATAAGGCGGCGAAAGTTCCTTTTTTTTGTAGAATAAAAACGTAAAAATTATAAAACTACGGAGCAAACAGAACACAACTTAATAGATGACGAAAACGAACTGACGGCGCAAAGTTGTCAAGTTTTCTTTTATGAAACGGCTGTTATCGTACGGTATTGCCACGTTTTCAGGAAGTCTGTAATTGACATAAAAGATTTCCAAGAATAGTTAAATAACTTCAGACTAGTTCAAATGATTCATTGAATTTTTATTGGATTGAATGAATTGTGTATGTACCATATTATTCAACTGAATGTTTCTTAATAGGATAATGTTATATTTTAGAAGAAAAGTGATACTGCCGTCACAACGATAATATCTGTCGAAACTACATTTTTTGCTGGCGCTAAACACCTGTAAAAGTACTAACACTTAAAATTAAAGGAATAAACTAAATGTTTACTAAATTGCCACAATAAATGTGATTATTAGAAAAAAGTTTTAAAGTTCTGTTTTATATTTGTATAGGTCATTTACATTTCAAAGTATTCTATCAAAAAAGAGCCAAATATAATAATTAATTTCTTTCTTTAAAGCAGCTCCATCAACAAAAATTAACGATAAAGCCATAACGTATTCAATTTCTTGTAAAGCCTTGTAAAATTTTCATGTACAAGATTAGTGGAGCGAGAGAACATGCAAGAATGATGACTATTAATGCGGATAATATCTATTTGTTTTAACTTCAACTTCATACTCTTCTTACTACTAATATAAACTCATTGTATTAAATACTGACTGGGATTACCATCTATTGAATAGTAGCAAAAACACATAATTTTATAAGTAGACATCTCAATCATAAATTTAGCAATCTCTTATAAAACATGCGCCCTGTCAACCGGCAACAGTGGCAACCAAGCAGAGCTTTTGACAGCTTAGCGATTCAGTGGCTCAAAAGCAGAAGTGTAGAACCGCTTTTTCGGAAGCCTTTAATTTCCAAATTGGTTGCTTTAAAATTATTTATTAATCTTAAAATCCACCTTAATTGCAAAAATAAAGTTTGAAGAAGAATTAGCAATCATTAAAGTGCAATTTTGTGAAAGAAGAACGTAGATAAATGGTAAAATAGATGTCAAATGGTGGTAAGAAAAAGGCTTACGAATGTCGTCGTCAAATTCTGCAATGGACGTTGATGGGGCCCCTGGGAGCGCCCCTGGTCCTTTAAAACGGTGCTCCAGTGCTCCAATGATTAATGAAGCTTCTAGTTCAACTATGACTGCGGCTAGTTCTAGCAGTTCTACTCCTAGGTAAAGTATTTTTTGTGTAGTTTATTTTGTAATATTTTACAATTCAGAAATTCCATAATTGTTGCGAATTGTTTTTTTTTAAAAAAAAACAATGCAATTGAATTATGATTTTTCGATAAGAAGTAAATAAAATGTAATGTAGTAATGTATATGCAAATATTTAAATATAATTAAAATGTCATTAACAGGACCTTTGGAGAAATCTTGAAATATTTACATGAAGCTATAAGGAGTGAAATATAACTTTAATTAGTCATTGAATTGATCAATTGAACTCAAACCCTTAAATAATAAACCTTATCAGCTTTTATTTATATTTATAATGTACTTGATGTTAATATTGCCCCCTCTTTAATGGTAATTAGATCTTTTTATGTTATCTTTTAAACTAAATGTAAATACTCTTGTATCTTTAGTTACATTAAGTAAAGATAGTTTTGGAAGGCCACATTAATAATGTATAAGTTAAGAAATCTAAAATTTATAGGTTTTACTGGCCTTTTTTGTCATGATTATGTTAAATTTTCATGTTTAAGGTATTAAACAAACAGAACAGTCTTTATATAAATTGTTGCTTATGGTTTAAAAGGCCAGCAACTTCTCTTTTATAGTAAAAAACCTATGTTTAGAGTTTAAAAGCCAATTTCATCAATAATACTGAGGAATTTCAAATCTTTATGTACTATGCCTATAATTTCATGTTAAAATTTTCGGGATGGTTTTACTTCCTAATAATTTTATCCTCTGTTGTTATGGCACTTTTGGTAAGTACTGCTATTATGGTGTATATAGCGTAACACCACTAACCATAAGGCCACTTACTTGGCCCAATCTTGCTGTGTTTGAAATGCCATTTCTTAGTTTATTGGGTCAGGTTATTGAGACCTTCAAAGGTGGCTGCCCTTTGAAGCAAAGGCTTGGCTCAACAAAGACGTCCATAGTGGACCTTACACTTGGAAGACCATCGTAAGGATATTCATAGGCTTTTTAACAAGGCCAAACAAATGATAAAAAGGAGCACTTGAAAAACTTTAAAGAACTCCAGAGGCAATATAAAAAGGCTCTAAGAAACTCTCAGAGACAATAGAGATTGAAAAGATGACTGAATCAGCAAGATTCTGAAAAATACTTGTTAGGAAAGTTACAACAGTAGATGTGATGTCTCTCTCAAAAGGTGAATTTACTTCCACATAGAAATAGACATTGAAACTGCTAGTCTAGACCCACTTTCCTGACTTCAACTGTAGTGGGGATACATCTCCTCGCAGCGGGGTTCTTTTGCTTCTAAGAAGAAGAGATATCAGAGCTGCTAGCGGAGTGGCAACATATGAGGTTGTAGAATGGTCAGTAGAATAATTAGCTCCTTAAAAATCACTCGGTATGGATTACATATTCCCTACTCTGCTTGCAGACTTGGCTCTGGATTATACCCCATAGCCTAAAGATCAACTAAGGTCGCTTTATTTCTAAAGCAGTAAAGAAGGGAAGATATACTCAGCCTATCAAGCTTTCTGCTTAAGGTATTGGAAAAAGCTAGTGGACAGTCTCATATGGGTAAGAATGTTGAAGGCACAGCTGTTGCATCAGATACAAAATACCTACCAACTCACTTTATCCAAACTAGAAGATTATTCCATCTTTTTGGGTTTGGATTGTACGAGGAGTGATAATCTGAACCTCAAACTAATGTGGAGTATTAGCACAATGTGTATTCCTAGTATGCACTAGCATCGTCGCTTGGCTCTGAGCTTCGTGACCTCTATTGCATTGTTACACCACAAATCAAATCAAATAAAGCTTTATTTTAAAAAAAGATTGTTCCTTTGTCTACAAAGCTATCTAATCTAACCTAATAACATGGAGTATGAGTTAGTCATTTACATCAATACAAAAATAAAAAAATATAATATAAAAATATATATATGTATAAATATATATATATATATATATATATATATATATATATATATATATATATATATATATATATATATATATATATATATATATATATATATATATATATATATACAGAATTTATAATAGCCCTCCAGGCTTCTTGGTCTTCAACACTTCTCATTATCTTCAGTAACTCCAAGTGCATTGTAGACATCCTCTGATCAATGTATCTGTTAGATTTGCCCCTTTTTCTTCTACCGTCGACTTTCCTCTGGATCAGCAACTTTTCCATGCCATCCCTCCTTATTATGTGACTAAAAAATGATGCTATTTTTCTCTGAATTGATGGCAACAGCTGGTCACTATTTTGGATATTAAGATTGTTCAGAACAGGATGCATTGGTCCTATGAGCTGTCTACGAAATTCTAAGCATCCGCCTATAGCATGTAGCTTTAAAAGCTTCTATTCTGTTATGGCATGCTGCATTAATAGTCCATGTTTGGGCTCCGTATATGGCTACAGAGAATATTAGTGAATTGACAAGGCTTTTTTTAGTCATTTTATTTATTCTGTGATCTTTCCATACTTTGCTTAGGCTTGTCATTGCAGTTTTGGCCATTGTTATCCCTCTTTTAATTTCTTCTTCGCAGCCCCCCTCGTGAGAAATTCTAGCGCCTGAGTATATAATATCTGTCTTCAGTGGTATATCGTTGATTTTGTCAAAAAGAGGCAAAATTTTAGGTCGACTTACTATAAGAAGAGAACATTTCTTTCGATTTAATGAAAGACATTTGGGCTAACCTTTTTGATTCAATGCAGCAGTGCAACCATTTGTTTCATAAGAAGACTAGGTGGTCTGGTGTCCCTATTTCTTAAAGAATTCTCCATAAGTGATCCCACTGTACTGTGCGATTAAACTTTTTTCGAATTTATCAATTTATGGGTAATCTTTTTGTGCCCTTAGCCAGTTGGTCTTTAAATTTATTATTGTTGTTAGCCTGTTTGCCTTTAAACATGCTCCAAATTTCAAACAGTATTCTTTTGGACCTGTCCTAAGCCTGGATGAAGTGTGCAGGAACGCATTTGCGAATTTGACAATGGAATTAATAAATGGAAACAAACATTATCTCACAAACTGTTATTCATAGCAACATTTACCAAGAGAGCTTTTTTAGACAGGAGAAGGCGGAAAATACGAATATTGAATTAAAAATATCATACAGAGTGATATAGAAAAGTTATGATAATTGAAAAGTATACACAGTGAAATAGGTGGCGGTCCCAACAATTTACAACAAAACTGTGAGTCGATTTCGATTTCTCATCTCAAAAAACCCCTAAGCACCGAATCTTGTGCAAATAGTACAATTATTAAGAAAAATCAAAATAAAGGTATAATTTTGACACCCTGTATCTCAAAAATTACGAATTTTTGGACTAAGGTAAGTTGGGTCAAATGGTTATATTTTCATCTCAGAAATCCACAGTAACTCTATGTACACGGAATACTGGGCCACCCTGTATATAATGTAATACTTGTGTACCCCCCTTATTTTGAAAAGTACTAATTAAAAAGTTTCGAAAAATTCTGGCATATTCTCCACAGGGTGTAGATTGAATGAAAAATTATCACGAGTACATTACCTTTAATAACACAGGCCAATGATGAAAAAACTTTTTTAATAATTTTACCTGATTCCTATGTTTTTTGGTGTGCTGAGTCCGAAAATAATAATAAAAGAGTCCTATCATCCACCAATTTTTCACATTTTAATATTCAAAATGTGAAAAGTTTATTTTTGGCAGTAAAATCAGATGTGATTAGGTTGGCAGTTCCAATAAATGCCACAGCTGTTTGTTTTCTTCCAGTTAATATAATCTCGCATTGCAGTGTTTAACCCATGTGCTTTAATTCACACTCAAAGTATGGCTAATCGTGGTTGTAAAAACTCTCCCAACATTTTTTGTTATATATGTGGTTAGTTTGTAGTTAAAAAACATCAAAGAAACATTACTGACTTTGTAAAAAAAGTATAATTTGCATATTTTGATGTAGAAATGAGTAATCAAGAAAAATGTTGTGCTCCTCGCAAAGTATGTTATGTTTGTGTCGAGGATCTTAGGAAATGGTATAAGAAAGAAAAAAAAGCTTTTAGATTTGCAGTACCTATGGTATGGAGAGAGTAAGAAACTCATTCAAATGATTGTTATTTTTGCGGCGTTAATGTTTCTGGATATAACTCCAAAAATAAGAAAGTAATTATCTATCCTAACTTTACTTCAGCTAATCGGACGGTAGGACATGGACTGGGACTTCCTGTCCCTGAGCCACCTCAGTCTATTGATGACGTTTTACAGTTCAGTCCCGAATTTAATGAACGTCGAGCGGATGATGATGAGTTTCAATGTTCTCTAGAAAATTTAAAACCACATTTGTTTACACAAGCTGAGTTAAATGATTTAGTGAGAGATTTGGGTTTGACTAAGGAAAAAGCAGAATTGCTTGGTTCTAGGCAGAAAGAAAAACATTGGAATCTGGAACATCTATTTACCATTATAGAACAAGAGATCAACAATTTACTCAGTTTATCAAGCAGGAAGAGGATTTGGTTTACAGTCACGATATTGGTAGTATAATGAACGAATTTGGTATTGAGTACAAGAAGGAAGGTTGGAGGCTTTTTATAGACTCATCAAAAACTAGTTTAAAAGGTGTTCTGTTATACAACGGAAATACTTATGCTTCACTGCCTGTTGCTCATTCAGTCCATATGAAGGAAACTTACGAAAATCTTAACATGATTTTACAGAAAATTAACTCTCCAGCTCACGATTGGATGCTATGTGGAGATTTAAAAGTTGTCTCCATGATCCTTGGTCAACAAAAGGGATTTACAAAGTTTCCATGTGTTATATGTGAGTGGGATAGCAGAGTAAGGGATCAACATTGGTCCAAAAAACAATGGCCCGTAAGAAAAACTTGAACACCTGGCGAGAAGAACATTTTGCATAAAACTTTAGTAGACCCAAAAAAGATTCTTCTACCACCACTACACATCAAGTTAGGCCTAATGAAACAATTTGTGAAAGCCTTGCCTAAAGATGGTGAATGTTTTAAATATTTGTGTAAAAGATTTTCTCATTTATCAGAAGCCAAACTGAAAGAAGGGGTTTTCCTTGGGCCTGATATTCGTAAAATGATATTCGATTCCACTTTGAATTAAGGATGATTACAAAGGAAAAGGAGGCTTGGATATCATTTAAAGAAGTCGTGACTAAGTTTTTGGGCAATGTGAAAGACCCTAACTATGAACTTATCGTAGCTAATATGATAGACAAGTTCAAAAATCTGCGTTGTCTGATGAACCTTAAAGTCCACTTCTTGCACAACCATCTTGACTTTTTTCCTAAAAACTTAGGCGATGTGAGTGAAGAGCAGGGGGAACAGTTCTATCAGGACATAAAGGAGATGGAGAAATGGTACTAGCGACGGTGGAATATCAACATGATGGGTGATTACTGTTGGTCACTTCATAGAGAACAACAAAATGCGTCACATCGGAGAAAAAGCTATACAAGAAACTTCACAGAGAAAAGGGAAAGGAAATACAAAAAAATAAGCACCTAAAGTATTCGCATTGAAGTGAAATATGTTATCCTGAGTAAAAATTGTAGCCTAATCAAATAAAAGTACGATTTACATTTTTATTATGTATCAAATTTTCCCTGTTTTAAATTTAATCGATGTCATGTGAGAGAACTGTGGGTGATACAAAAAAACTGTTACCAGATACGATTTTAGCACCTAAAAATACGTAACACTTAGATGTATTGGTTTAAAAAGTTTTTAAAAATATTTTTTTTGTTGGCTTGTGTAATTTATCTGGTATATAAAAAAAATTCAACAAACTGTGTTGAAAACTCATTTGGGGTTTGTTTTGTGAAGTCATTGATCATTTTATTCCTCCGTAACAAAAATTTTTATTTTAAAAGCAATCAACACTAATTGCGCAAGTCCATCTTGCACTTGACCGGTTTTTCGTTATGTTGTCAGTTCTGATTAAACTGCAAGTTTTACGAAAGTATTGTTTATGTTTTTCCTTCAAAACAATAAGCGAACCTTGAAAATTCTAAGAAATATATTTGCATATTATTGGCTTAAATTTTTAATTTTTTGTTACATATCGCCTATTATTGCTTTACTGATAAGGACAACATTAAATGCTGATTCATTCGTAAGTTGGCAGGAAATTATTTTTGATAAAGCAAACATGCAACCAAGTTATTTTTTTACAAAATTGCCTTATGAGCTTTTTCAACAATAGAACAATTAAAATTGCCACATACGTAATGCTGCAAAAATGTTCATTTGTGAATTCCTATTATAAAATTTTAAATATGAATTGATTTGTGTTATTTTATGGGTAAAACTTACCTAATTTAAATGATTCATTTAGCTATTTATAATTTAACAGGTTTATCGTTTAATTATTTCATAATCGACTCTTTCCATAAGGTACTACATGGGATGAAAAATCCCCAGACTTTTGAAGAAAAAAAGGTTTTTGCCAAAAATGGATTTTATTCTTTAACAGAGTTTCCTTCAAGAATGATTCACTTATTCCAGCGATCTTTCAATATTTTGATACCTTTTATATAGTACGATTTGTCGAGCCTCCTAAAATAAGCCTCAGTTCCCCATTCGGCTTCTTCATTTGAGCCAAATCTCTTTGAAAAATTTTAAAACAGGTTATAATTTGCCAAATAAGGGTCATTTAACAATTAAGGATGCGATATCGGCTATATGTCAGCTACATAAACTATTAGTAGAACAGGGAAATACCATCACAAATCTTGTTGATGAAATTAAAGCGCTAAGAATCGACAATGAAAAGATGAAATCTATGGAGACAGATATTCAAATTCTCCGCGATGAGCTGGTTTCCATAAGGAGTAATACTGCTTCAACCGATGAACGCAGCTCACGCGATAACATTGAGGCGCTTAGGCAAGAGTTTATAAACGATTCAGTACGAGAACTGAACGACAGACAACAACGGCAGAAAAACATTATGATCTTTGGCGTTAAGGAGGCAGTTGCTACCGATGCCCAGACAAAAAAGGAGCTAGACATCAATGCTGCCACGGACGTGATCCTTCAAGCATGTCCAGGCGCGTCCGTAGAAGATATTAAGGTGTTTAGAGTGGGCCGTGAAGATCCTGCGAAGAACAGGCCCATTAAAGTTATCCTGAAATCGACTGGAGACGTTAAAACTATCATACAGCATGCCAAGGAACTAAAGCAAAGGGATGTATATAGAAACATTACTATCAGACATGACAACACTCCCAAGCAAATGATGGAATATTGGGCAGTGAAATCCTTATTGGCGACTAGACTGGAAAATGGAGAAACAGACTTGAGGATAAAATATTTTAATGGTGTACCTAAAATCATTAAGACTAAATCGAGTGATTTAAACCATTAACATTGTCTAGCAGTAACTTATCATCCCCCAAAGATCTACAGCTGTCCTGCCTTTACCAAAACGTCAGAGGCTTGAACACCAAGACCATCGAACTCTATAAATCTGTATGCAACTCAGACAGAGACATAATCGCGATGAGTGAGACATAGCTAAGTGACGATGTGTCATCTAGTGAAATCTTTGATGCCAGATACTCAGTATTCCGCCGAGATCGAGACTTTGCGGGAATGGGTGTTTCTCGTGGTGAGGGAATACTTCTGGCTGCGAGGAGAGAGATCAAGGCTGTTCCATTGGACTTAAATAGTATTAATCATAATATTTCTAAGATAGATATAGTTGGTTGTAAGCTGTACTTTCATTATGTAACGATTTATGTTTTTGTTATCTACATACCACCTAATGTCTCACTTGCAAAATGTGTCGCTCTTGCCGAACATCTTGAGTCTCTGTGTTTCCTCTGTGGTGCTAATGTTCTCATCATGGGTGATTTCAATCTACCCGCATTCTCCTCCTCTCTAAACGACCCCAAGGTTGAATGTCTACGAAACTTCTGTAACATGTTCTCTTTAAATCAATACAATGGCGTTCCCGATTTTAACAACCGAATACTAGATCTCGTGCTTTCCAATCTTCACTGCTCGGTTTCTAGGGATCTCTTTCCTCTTGTTGCAAAAGATCTACACCACCCTACTCTTGATGTTGAGATTTTCTTTAGGGATACGGAGCGACGTGCAATCTCTGGTAATACAGAGGGTTCTAGCTACAATTTTCGAAAGGCTAATTTTCCCCTTCTCTATGAGGCATTTCTACACATTGACTGGTCTAACTTATATGGTTTAGATGATGTGAATCAGGCATGCGGAATGTTATACCATTCACTATATAATGTGCTTGATTCCTATGTACCAAAATCTGTGATTCACAAGAGAGATTTCCCAGTATGGTATACATCGGACATAATTAGGGCGATTAAGAGGAAGCACAGGGTCTTTAAAAAGAACAAAAGTTCCAAGTCTCCTACTCTAAAAAACCCGTTCAATGAATTGCGTGCCCTAGTGAAAACTATGATTGACATAGCGTATGATGATTATATTGCAAGGCTGAAAACTCCATAACTAATGAGCCTAAAACCTTCTGGGCATTTGTGAAATCACGGAAATCCTCTTTTTTCGTCCCTGAGATCATCAGGGATGGGGCGACCCAGTATTCAGACCCACAGGATATTATAAACTCGTTTGCTAACTTTTTTAGTAGTGTTTATACTGGTCCGTCCATTCAAGAACCTGCCACTCTTCTACCAAATACCAGCACACCCAGTCTCAAAAATATCTCGTGTGACGAGATCTTGAATGCTTCTAAAACACTAAAAATTAAAACTACTCAGGGTCCTGATAAAATTCCATGCTTTTTAATGAGGGATTGCATTTCTGCCTTCTTGGAACCGCTCGCTTTTATATTTAATCTTTCTCTTAAAACTAATACTTTTCCTAACATTTGGAAGGAAGCACGCATCACACCTGTCTTTAAAAAGGACAATTTCACCGAAATTTCAAATTACAGGCCAATATCAATCCTGTCTGCCTTTGCGAAGGTCTTTGAGACGGCAGTGTACGAGCGGGTTAGTACCCAGGCAGCCCAACTGATCACATCCAATCAACATGGCTTTATTTGTAAACGAAGCACTATTACTAACCTAACTTGTTTCACCCAATACGTAAGCGAGGCTTTGCATAGGCGCCAGCAGGTTGATACCCTCTATACTGACTTTTCGAAGGCCTTTGTCAGGGTGGATCATGGGTTATTCCTGGCAAAAATTGATGCTATGGGATTTGATAACAACTTGGTCAGTTTTTTTGCTGTCTGTCTGCAAGTTTCTCAGCAATGAGTGATGCGCCCCCAGGGAAGCAACTTGGCTCCTCTGATTTTCTCTCTCTTTATTAATGACATAGTCTCTGATATTTCCAGTAAAGTGCTCCTATTCGCGGATGATCTAAAACTCTTCCGGATAATAAACACCACCTCGGATTGCCTTGACCTGCAGACGGATCTAGAAAGAATCAATTTATGGTGTGAACGTAACAACTTACCGCTGAATATCAAAAAACGTTACGCCATGACCTTTTCCAATAAGTCAAGTATTCATTACAATTACGAGTTAAACGGATCGCAACTTCAGCGGTGTTCTGTTATTAGGGATTTGGGGATTACTTATGATGCCAAGCTTGCTCTTGACACTCATATCAACAGCGTTTGCTCAGAGGCGTTTAAGGCGTTGGGATTTGTTTTGCGCAATGCTAAAAGCTTTACAAATATTCGGACACTTATACTACTTTACTTCTGTTATGTCCGCACAAAACTTGAGTATGGATCTGTCGTCTGGAACCCAATATACAATTGTTATATCCAGAAATTAGAAGGCATACAGAGGAAATTCCTTAAATTTTTAGCATTTAGAGTTGATGGTTCTTTCCCTCCTAGAGGCTGTGACCACGAGGGCTTGCTGGAGAGATTTCAGATACCATCACGGCTGCGCCGCAGGAACTACCTACTTACGAGTTTTCTGGCAAAGCTTGTGAGGTATGTTATTGATTGTCCTGAATTATTGTCCCAAATCATGTTGCATGTGCCTCGTCGTACAATGAGATCCCCTCGACTTTTAGTGTGTGTACCCCACATAGTAATTTTCTATTAAAATCATCACTTTACCGAGCAATGGCGTTTTATAATGAAACATTCCAAAACATTGATGTTTTCCATTTAACACTTCCTGAATTGCTTGGAATTTTTATTTAGCATACTTTTCTTATTGTGCGATGAATGGGCTGAGCAGTATTTGTGGTGTGTAGTTGTTTAATGTTTGTAAAAATTATTATTATGGCTTAAGTAGGTCTGATACTTTTTTCACCTATTGTCAAATTGTCTTGTAAATGGATGTAGTTCTGTTAGACAATAAATACTTATTATTATTATAATTGCTGGGGGCCAGATCTGGTGAATACAGCGGATGAGGGAGCAATGGGGACTTGTGACTTGGTGCATTATCTTGCTGAAACAACACTTTTTTTGCTAAATGCGGAATTTTGAACTTGATTTCACCATTCATATGGTCCAGTAAACTAACGTAATAGTCTCCGGTAATTGTTCGTCTCTTCTCAAGGTAGTCGATCAGTATTATTCCACACGCATTCTAAAAAATACTTGTCCAGCTGATGTTTGTGTTTTTGGACGTTTCGGTGGGCTTTCATGCGTTCCAGCTTCTCTGCGGACTAACTCTTAGACTCAGGCGTGTAGTGGTGGATCCAGGTTTCGTCTATTGTTACGAATCGGCAGATTACGCCGAAACAGTGCCAAACAGCGTTCTGAATCTCCGACACGTTACCGTTTTTGATTAATCGTGAGAATGCGCAGCACCCATCGGGCACACAGCTTTTTCGTATATTTATTTCATATATTTTCATATACAAATATTCTTCTTTCTCCCTCTTCTGTATTCTTCTCTCTCTCTCTTCTATATTTTCATATGCAAATATTCTTCTTAAATACGCGTTCTGTTGATATCTCCACGATGTCAGCTGTCTCTCTTACTTTCACTTTGCAGTTATTCAGAACAATATTCTGGCTGTATTTTTTCCATTAAAAAGCAATGTTCAACCAACACACAAAATTCTTCTTGTTCCATCGTTTTGCAAAAATCAAAAGTATTGTCATTAAGTCAGCTGTAACTCGCAAACTAATAGACAGAATGTTATGAAAGTTTTGCACGAATCTTCTGAAAGTTGACACTAACTGAAAATTATATAATTTTTTTTGTTTATGCTACCATCTCTCGGAAAGGTTTGGGACTTTTCACCCCAAGTAGTAAATAAAAAAGAAAAGCATCCCATGTGATACAGTTTCCATCGTAAATCTCTTGTTTGAGGTGTTATTCGCCATTTGTTCAAATAATAAGGCTGTTGTCCACATATCTATAAATTTAAGTTTGACCCAAAAGAGAATTCGGTTTGTTACTGATTATAACAATTTAGGATTATTCTTTGATAGTAAGCTCAGGTTTAGAAAACAGGTTTCTTTGGTAGCTCAAAAGGCGTATTATTCATTACATAATTTGTATAAGAATCGGCATATCTTCAATTTGACCTTAAAAAAATATTTGTGCGAGACTAATTATTGTAATTTTGTTTATGGTTCGTGTCTGGACCTTATGTCGAAGACTAAGCTGCAAAAAATTAAAAACTCCTGTGTACGTTTGGATGCAGGGGGAGGAATCATGTGAGGGGCGGGCTGAAGGAGTTGAAATGGTTGCGTATTAAGGATAGAGATAAATGGAAAAAGTACCTACAATCTAGAACAAATGAGAACTACAATGACTATAAAGAACAGAGAGTGAAAGTGAAAAAAATGGCGAAACAAGCGAAACAAAAAGCATGGGAAGAGTTCGGAGAGAAATTAGAAAGTGATAGATATGGAAACCAAAACTTGTTCTATAGAATACTCAAAACAATGAGGAAAGGAAAGAAACATGAAGTTAAGCACATGAAGAATAAAAACGGAAAAAAAAATACATGAAGAAGAAGAGGTGGAAGGAGTATTTCGAGGAAAGTCTAAATACAAACCAAATATGTCAAGCTGTAGAGAAGTGTGAAGAAGTCGAAATAAATCAAAGACAAACGCAAAAAAAATCAAGAAATAACATTAGAGAAAATCGTAGATGATAAGGAACATTGGCGATAGAGGACGAGAAATCTTAAGGAAAATATTTAATAAAATAATGACGAACGGAAAGATAGGGAAATGGGAATATATAAAAAAGGAGACAACAAGGATTGTTTCAACTACCGAGGAATTTCAATACTTAATATAGTAACCAAAATGTATGAGCAAATCTTGAAAAGAAAAGTCCAAAAAATTATAGAACCTCAATTAGAAGAATCCCAAAGTGTATTCAGGAAGGAAGAGAAGTACAGGATAATATCTTTACGATTAAGAATTTAAAAGAAAAAAGTAAGAATAACAGAATATACGTTGCGTTTCTAGATGTTGAAAAAGCCTTTGATAGTATTCCAAGGCAACTTATATGGAACAACTTAATCGCAAGAGGAAATCGCATCTATGTAGAGCCATTCAAAGTTAGGTTATAAGATGTTATGTAAGAACAGGAAAATATGTGTCTGAGGAGTTTACAACAAAAGAGGGACTTAGACAAGGGGAGTTTTAAGCCCAACCTTGTTCAATATAATAATGGACGATGTAATAAAAGAAGTAAAAACAAAAGTAAAAAAATACAAGGTCGGATATAAAAATATGATACTTACAGAAATATATAAAAGCGATCTGGTAATTTACGCCAAGAACGGGAGTTACAGTACAATATAGAAGTATGGAAGGCAGTACTGCACAAAAGAAATCTAAGAATAATTATAGACAAGACCAAGACAATGACAAATGACCGCAGATAGATAGAACAAGTAGAATCTTTCAAATATCTAGGAACGAAAATACATAAAACAGGAAAGAACGATGCGGAAATAAACGATAGAATAGAAAATGCACTAAAAGTATTCTTCAGTCTCAACAATACATTCATACGTAAAAAAGAAGTCTCCATAAATACGAAAATGATGGTCTTTAAAACAATATTTAGACCTATCCTAATATATGGTAGCGAGAGCTGGGTACTCACAAAAAGAACGAACAGTAAACTTCAAGCAATTGATATGAAGTATCTTAGAACAGTAATAGGCATAACAAGAAGACTAGGAATAAAAATTTAAACAACTGTTTAAGATCACCACTTATGTTTATTATATTATTGCTGACAATTGTTTCGACACACTGTGTCTTCGAATTATGCTGTGGCCCCAATAAAGGACAAACAGGCAGATCTTTTTATAAAAGAATAAAGGAACATAAACAAAGTTATAGAATGAAAAATAACAAATTTCATTACGCTAAACATCTAACAGATGAAAATCATACGTTCAATGAAGATTTCAAAATTTTGCATAATGGAAAGAACGGAAAATTATTGAATTGTTTAGAACAGGTAGAAATTAACCAGAAAAAATCCTCAGGTTTATTACTCAACGATCAGTTAGATGGGGGAGGGTCTCCTTTATTGAACTTGTTCTAGGTATTAAGGTATATATTATTAATGAATTTAGTACTTGTAATTAGGTAAACTATATATTCTGTAACATACTTTGTTAGTTAATTTACATCGTGCTCCAGAAGAAGACACAGTGTGTCGAAACAATTGTCAGCAATAATATAATAAACATAAGTGGTAATCTTAAACAGTTGTTTAAATTTTTATTCTTAGTTGTTATGGATCTCCATCAAGTAACGACTAAGTCAGTGCAGTATAACAAGAAGAGATAAAATTAGAAACACCGAGGTGAGAGAACAATTGCAGATAAAACCTCTAACAACGATAAACAGGAGCCACTTAGTGAGAATGAGGGAGAGTCAACAAGCAAAATAATATGGGAAACCCGAACGATGCAGAAAAGACTAAGGGGTAGACCAGCCAAAACTTGGGAAACTGAAGTATCTGAAAACCTGAAGGAACGGAAAATGACCTGGAAGGAAGGAAAGGAATGGGCAAAATTTGTATACAATTTTTAGATAAAATGTATTTAACATGAAGATGTACACCTTGACACCTAAGGTACATCAAGGTATTTGATTAATAAATAAAAATTAAGGATAGAGAAAGGTTACATCTGAGTTGCTTTCTGTATAGACTGTTGAGGACCGGAGTGCCGGAGTATGTATGTGGAAGGCTGTATTATCGAAGCTCGGTACATCAGCATAATACTAAGTACAATGACGATGTGTTTAAACAGTCTGTCGGCTATACGTCTGCTAAAACTTCTCAACGAGATTCCTGGAGGTTTGCTTGCTCTGTCTGAATTTTCTTTCAGAAGACAACTGAGGGAAATTTTTTTTCAGAGCTACTGATGGTTGTTATTATTATGACTTTTTGATTGTTATTGTAGTCTTTTTTATAGGGTAAGGTGGGGATCATGGTTTGTTTGTATATGGGTATTAATATCAATTTATGTGGAATTACAACTTTTTTTTCACCTTTTTTAATTTAGATTAAGTAGAGTTAAGTTATGATTGTAATTTCTTCAATTGTATTTGAGTTGTATTTCTTTTCTTTGTTTCTTTGTATTTTATTGGAAACTCAGTTAACAACAGCACTGCTGCAATTCGCCAAGTATAAAATAAAGACGTTTATTAGTATGTTTGGCTGACGGGCCGAAGCCAAGTCAGCACAAACGCTATTACCCTTGTGTATTAAGGAATAACCTGACAATGTTACATGTTTTCAAAATCACTGACTTCTGAATGTTTTTGTGTATGTTTGTGTTGAGTCCTAATTAGACTAAGTGTGGTGTGAATGTTGTTTGTGTAAGGTCTGTGGCTGATATGACGAGGGGGACAATGATTACTTCTTCTTGTTTCCATAGCCTTTTTTACGTGGCTTGGTTTGGGTCTGGTGGTTGTGCTTGTCCCGCATTTTGTTATAACTAGGCATGACGTGTTCGTTGTTTTCTGTGGTGCAACTCATGTGTTGCTTTGATTTTCCCGCCTTGGTGGGTGTCGACTTACTCGTCGGCACAACACTTTTGGCAGGTTATTAGTATTATCATCATTATTATTATTATCTATTCAAAATTTTTGGTTTTAAAGGACATTTTCTGTTCAACAACAAGATATCGTAGAGAGCTCATAGTTGCTGTTGAAATTGGAGATTTAGATTTTACTCAGATATTATCGATGAAAAGCTTTCGCATTTGAAAACTCGCAAATATCCCGTCTTTAATTTCTGCGCCACTAAGTTTTTTTAGATATAAAATCCATTGCCATTTCTGTCCATTGCTTTTACCAAATTTTTTATAGAACACAATTTTATGTGCCAAAGCGGTTAAAATACATCATCAGGTTGAACTGAAGGTACATTTTTTGTCCTGCTATAAGTAAAAAACGCTTTGGCGAGGGTAGATTCACAAGTCTGGTAAATTTCTACAAAATGGCGTGAAATTTTGTTAAGTGGCATGACTGTTGGTAAGCGTGATTCTTGTAACGGTTGTGTTCAAAGTTTCAAACAGATGCAAAGCGCAGTTATTTGTTGGCGGCTATCGTAAGTGATTGGTGTTACACGTTTCATAGAAATGGATAAAGTCGAATATCGTGCAGTGATAAACATTTTTATTTAAAGTGGACCATATAGGAAAATTAGGTCTCTGGGACCAGCAGGAGATTTTAAATGGAAATAATGTTACTGTGTAAAGTTTTCTCATTCAGAATCCTAGATATTATACAAATGTTTGAAAATTTTTGATTTAATAAAATGTCAAGTTAATGCAGCATGAGTAATATAAAAAAAATAGAAAAGAGATGAATACAAATGAAAAACTCGAGAGGAAAACATGTTCAGAAAAAATGTTGCAGACTAAAGTTTTAGCATTCTCTCCAGAGAATTGAATGGGCATATCAGATTTTGGGCCCAACGCTTTGTTGGGACTCTATAAGGCCCAAAAGTGAAAACTGAAACCCAAATTTTTAAATACATATTTGAATTCAGCAAGGAATTTTATGTCCGAATATGAATTGAATGTTTCTGGACTTGATTGGGCCGCATTTTAATTACAATAAAATCCGACTCTTATAGGGACCTTTACCTGTGTTATTTATTTTTACACACGGAGTATTCTTTTCTCACAGGTAAAATTATATTCAAGCCCGACGAATTTTAAAACAATTTTTTTTGACCCCCATAAATATGTTTTGAAATGTGACTTTATCAGTGCGATTTAAATACTCTCTCTAATCTAGAAGAGAGTACACATTTAAAAAAAATGTTTTATTTAAAATTCACACAAATATAGATAGTTTTATGTAAAAAGTAACTGAATACTCTTAGTTTATACAAAACTAAATCTTTTCAATTGGACAATTGATGACGCGTTTAGTTGCTGCAAGCCAAATCTTTGCTCTATAACCAAAAAAAGTCATAAGAGAAATAGCTTCTTAGAATTATTCAATTGATTCAGGTAGGATCTCTTATGAAATTGATATTCTTTTATTAAATAACTTACCTTTCAACATCTCTGGGGAAACAAAAGAAACTCACTCCCGGCGTACTTTTTGAATTCTTTTTACAATTGTAAACGGCACAACAATAACCTCCTTTCCCTATGATTATATAAATTGTTTGTCAACCTTTTCGATCCTCTTCACTTACAAACGTTTTTAATTCTCTTTTTATACAAACTCTCTCTTCCTTCCGGCTTTAAGTTCATATAAACCGTAGTCACATCGAGAAACGATCGACAATACATTTCAAAAGACACATTCCGAGATCGGAGATAAACATTGAGCGGACATTTTGAAAGAGGGACCCGTTGACGCACGCGCCGTCAAAATCTCGTCACCAACTTGGGGCTCACTTTCGCTACTGTATTGGGTTTACTGTGGTATTCACCGAACGTGCAAGTATATTTTGCATGAATATTGTATATGATGTGCCCGATGGAAGCTGCGCTCGTTCACGCCGTTTGGCATTGTTTCGGCGTAATTCAAAGGAATCACTACACGCCTGAATTATCAGTCAGTCTGCAGAGTGGCTGGAACCGCATGAAAGTCGACCGAAACGTCCAAAAACACTAACATCAGCTGGAAAGGTTTTAGCAAGGATGCGCATGGAATAATAATAATTGACTATCTTAAGAAGGGTGAACAATCACTGGAGTCCATTACGTCGGTTTATTGGGCCCTTTGAAGGGTGAAATCAAGAAAAAAAGACCACATTTAGCTAAGAAAAAAGTGTTATTTCACCAAGATAATAGCGTCAGCTCACAAGTCCATAAAATGGATGGTAAAATTGGACCAGTTAGGCTATGAATTGCTTTCTTATCCGCCATATTCACCAGATTTGGCCATTATTACTTCTTTCCAAGCCATTATTACTTTTTCCAAGTCGAATGGGAAACCAAGACTCGACAAATCATATTATATAAAAGGTATGCGAATGGTAGAAGATCGTTGGAATAAGTATATCGCTCTTGAAGTAAACTATGTTGAAGAATGAAATCGATTTTTGGCAAAAACGTTTTTTCTTTAAGAGTCTCAGAATTTTTCACCCCATGTAGCGGTCAATCCGATCGCTATTCGGTTTTAACAAATTCACAATTTTTTGCCGGTCATATCGTCTTCAAAATTCACTATAAATGGCACAGTACAATCTGGACCGCCTAACTTTGTGCACATATTTACTAAATGTCAAAGTACTGTCCATAGCAACCGCATTTGTTTTTGACAATGGGAAGTAGTCCAGGATAACTAGTTATCACTATAAATTTTCTCAGAAACTATCTTAGAATCCTAGATATTATACAAATGTTTGAAAATTTTTGATTTAATGAAATGTCAAGTTAATGCAACATGAGTAATATAAAAATAAAAACAAAAAGAATGAAGCGTTGTGTTAGAAAAGAAATGAATACAAATGAAAAACTTGACAGGAAGGCATTTTCAGAAAAAATGTTGCAGTCAAAAGTTTTAGCATTTTCTCCAGGGAATTGAGTAGGCATATCAGTTGTTGGGCCCAAAGCTTTGTTGGGACTCTATAAGGCCCAAAAACAATTTTTTGCCGGTCATATCTTCTTCAAAATTCACTATAAATGGCACAGTACAATCTGACCGCCAAACTTTGTGCACATATTTACTAAATATCAAAGTACTGTCCATAGCAACCGCATTTGTTTTTGACAATGGAAAGTAATCCAGCATAACTAGTTATCAATATCAAAACGTTTTCAAATTATTAAGTTGTCCGCCAGTTTGACCATATATCACTATAAATTTTCTCAGAAACTATCTTAGGCTTAAAATTTCATAATACCAAATTTTGTGTTACTGTGTTTGGAATTCTAAACTTTAATCAGAGTTTTTCTTTACAGTAGCCAGACATCTTTTAGCAATTTGTTTGGATTAGTAAATCCCACCAGAAATCGCCGATACAGCGCGAGTTTTAGCCAGGTTCCCGGATCACCAGTAAGTAGTAATCGATTAACATTTTTTTTTATTCTCTTAATAGTGCAGTTAAAAAGATCACAATAATGATGAGTTTAGCATACAGCAATATTATACTACTCAGTATATATCACCACTACACCAAACACTTTATTTTTGCACTCGACGCGCGTTTCGCTAACCATGTTAGCTTCATCAGGAGCGATGATTGCCTACAAGACTTTAAAAACCAAATATCTGCACCTACTAATCTAATCTTACTACTGTACTTACGATAAAGGTTTAATTCCGTTGACCGTGAAGCCATCTCAACTAAGTTGGGAATGTTGACTGTCAATCATCGCTCCTAATGAAGCTAACATGGTTAGCGAAACGCGCGTCGAGTGCAAAAATAAAGTGTTTGGTGTAGTGGTGATATATACTGAGTAGTATCATTGTGCCAAAGATTCCACATTCCCAACTTAGCAATATTATAATTTTATCTTCTCTAGGGTATTACCAGGAGTATTGTCCTGGGTTTTGGACCTCGAAAAACTTGTGCTCTTTTGTTCATAAACAATTTTCAAAACGGGTTTTTTGAGCTTAAAATGTGAATAATTCCGATTATATAAGTTGAATCGAGACAAAAAAACAACAAACTCTTCGTAATTAAATTTCCAACAAATCCTCGTTGGTTTTAAGTCGCTCAATTTTTTTTTATCGTTCACCTCCCCGCCTCAGTAGGGATTTTACCCTTTTCCATATCCTAAAGATATCGGCGAGAATGTCCTAATACCAACGTTGTTCAAGTGCTGAAACATACATTTTTGTATCAGGTGTACAAGTATGAAATACGGATTTTTTTTCTAAAGAAACATGTTAAATTCGGAATAATGATAAAAAGTGCTTTATTCAAAGTATGCTCCATCGCTTGTTATACATTTTTCCCATCTTTCGGGCGATTTGTGAATACCACGCCAGTAAAAATCTTCCCCTTTTGCTGCGAACCATTCATCGAGCCATTTTTTCACATCTTTGTACGAACCAAAGCGCTGCTCAGCAAGTGCGTGACCCATCGATGCAAACAAGTGGTAATCGGAAGGAGCCAAGTCTGGTGAGTAAGCCGCATGGGATAGAACTTCCCAGCTGACTGCTTTCAACGTGTCGCGAACTGATTTTGCCGTATGTGATGGAGCATTGTCATGAAGAAAAATGACTTTGTGTTGCCTCTTTCGGTATTCTGGCCTTTTTTCAAGCAGCGAACGGTTTAAATCGGTCAATTGTTGTTGGTAACGTTTAGTATTAACCGTTTCCCCAGGTTTTAACAGCTCATAATAGACCATGTCCCTCTGGTCCCACCAAACACAGAGCATCGTCTTTCTGCCAAAGCGATTCGGTCTTGCGGTCGATGTGGATGGTGCGCCTGGGTCTACCCATGATTTTTTGCGCTTGGGATTCTGAAAATAAATCCACTTGTCATTCCCTGTAACTATACGATGCAAAAAAACGACTTCCTTTTGTACCGAGCGAGCAGAATGTCACACGTGTTTTTGCGCTTTTCCTTTTGCCTGTCGTTCAACTCATGTGGTACCCATCTACCGGTCTTCTGAATCTTTCCCATCTCTCGTAGCCGATTGGAAACAGCTTGTTGACCAGCGCCCAATTGCTTGGCGAGTTGTTTTTGTGTTTGCGGATCATCGTCGTCCAACAATGCTTGCAATTCCACTTATTCGTATTTTTTTTGGTGGTTTTCCACATTCCTTGTCTGCAACATCGAAGTCACCACTTTTAAAACGCCGAAACCATCGTTCACACGTATCTTGCGATGAACCATATTCACCATAAGCTTCTCGAAGTAATCGGTATGATTCAACAGCAGTTTTCTTCAAATGAAAAAAAAAAATTAATGCTGTCCGCGAATGCTCTTTGTTCGGTATAAATTTCTACATATTGAACACAATAACACAACACTATGCACACACTTTTCCAATTTATCACTCGTGCGCGTCTGACACATGTTGATGACACAACAAAATGGCGCAATGTCAAATCTTTGTAGCACAAACTGCATTGGTGCACCATCTGTTGTCTGAAATCCGCATTTCATACTTGTACACTTGGTTTTCACACCTCATGTTAGACAAGGCGGTAGTACTGCTACGGCCGTTATTGCATTTCTGCGAACAACTACTACCTGTGTACGTGGCCAGGCCAAATATACTTAAATAAATTAATATATAAGTATACCGACCTGCGGGATTGAAGCCTCGACCTTCTGCACCGTAAGCAAGGTAATACGCTACGGGGCTACGGGCCGCCACAAATGCGTTTAAAAATTAAAAAAATTATTTTTTGGGAGTCATTTTAACCCTTTTTTTACATTTGTTTATTAATCAAATAACAATAAATGCGTTTTTTCGGTTATTCTCACGTTAACAAAAATGAATTATTTTTTTTAAATAAAAGTCTCGCGATTCTCTACCAAATGTATAAAAAAAAAATGACTGGAAAAACGCATTTGTTGTTTTTTGATTAATAAAGAAAATGTAAAAAAAAATCGGTTCAAATGACTCCAAAAAAAATGCTTTTAATGGCATCGGACAGCTGGCGTTGAGTCCTAAATTTCGAAAAAAAAAAAAAAAAAAAAATAAAATGATCCATTTTCGACCAAATGGCATAAAATGGCCGGCAATTCAAATTTTAAATAACAAATTCAGTTGTGCCCAACGTGTTTAATATTTTTGTACCAAAATTTGAAGGGATTTTTGCTATAACAAAAGGTATATTTTCTGACAGTTTCAATCCGATCGGTTCACTTAATCGACCTGTACAATAAAATGAAAAAAAAACAGTTTTTTGCCTCTTTTTTCAATTTTGTAGGTTACGTACGTACTTCAGCGACTTACAACCAACGAGGATTTATTGGAAATTTTATTACGAAGAGTTTGATTTTTTTATTAACTCGATCCGACTTATATAACTGGAGTTATTTACCTTTTAAGCTCAAAAAACGAGTTTTGAAAACCTAAATCGTTTAGAAACAAAAGAGCACAAGTGTTTCGAGGTCCAAAACTCAGAACAATACTCCTGGTGATAGCCCAGAGAGGATAAAATCATAATATTGCTGTATCTAGACTGTGCTATTTCAAATGCTTTTTTTACTGCCCTATAATGGATGGAAATTGTTTACTTTCATGTGTGAAATATCTCTAAAAAATCGACGTGTTTATTAATAGCTCACCTTCCTCTACCAATAAACCCAAATTTTGTCTTAAAATAGGTAATTTGCGCCCCCAATTATATAAATAATTATTTTTTTCCAGGTTTCTGGTTTGCGACGTATAAACCAACTCCGCCAAGAAGATTATGAAGTCACATCGAATACCGAGAACTGGCGCACGAAAGAGAAATACACAGTGCAATGCAGATCTCGTTGTCATGCGAGGACCTTAGCTTAATGGCCGAATCTCCAGGGGAAACGAAGAGTAGCAGAATGGGCCCCATACACGTCAGCTTGCCTCCGAATAGTTTTACGTGCAATTCACCATCGCCTACCAGGTATAGTATGCAGCGTGATTCAAAAATCTAACTACTAACCTGAACTAACGCTATAAAATCTGAAGTAGTTATTTTTAGACTTCGTGAATCACGTCACCTTCAAAGTAGTCTTCCTGCACCCGAAAGAACGAGTCTCATCGTTTCACTAGCCGAACATCTTTTGGAAGGTCGTTGCTGCCGCCTGCAATTCGTGACCATTTAACTTCACCTTCATATGAAGAAACAGCCCGTCGTCACAGGATGCCAAATCAGGCGAATATAGGGGGGTGCAGGGTGACAGTCATGGAATTCTTTGCCAAAAATTGTTGCTTGTTCGTGATGCAGGAGATTTTTCTCGCTCTAAAGCTCTTCAATAACATTTAGAAAGTTCGTCAGAGATGCTCAGAATTGTCCGACGACGATCTTCACGAATAATTTGTCAAACTATGGTGATGATTTCCGGCGTGGTTGCGGCCAAAGTTCTTCCGGAACACCCATCGTTTGCCACCGAAGTTCGACGGGCCTTAAATCGAGAAAATCACTCAAGTATTTGCGTACGGCTTAGAGAATCTTCCGCGAATGCTTCCGAATCATTTCATTCCAAATTTAAGGTAGTTCACTCGTGATAATCGGAGCCAAAAGTAGAGCCCGATAGTAAATACACAAGGTTTAAAATACTTAATGGCAGGCCATTTTATTTTTGTCGGAGACTGTATTCGACACATGGAAACTTTCATATGCAGACACACACTTTTAAGGAAAGTAAATGTGGCATCGCTGCTAATGCGTATACCAAATGCTCTATAGAAGTGATTTTTATATAGGTTATTTAGGTTATTTATTATAATGGCTGAGTGGCTGAATACAAAATCAGAAGAAGATCTACAGAAATATAAAGAGAAAGATACAGAAACGAGGAGGATGATAAACAAAGAAAAGAACGAGAGATGGGAAAAATCTTGCCAACATGTAGAACAGTATATAGGAGAAACTAGAAGCACAGAGTCATGGAGAATAATTAAAGCATTAAGGACCAACAATAGAGAGAAGACGTATATAGAGTATATCCCAGAAAGCGAGTGGGAGGAATATTGTAAGAAGCTGCTAACAGAAGACAGACAAGAATTCCAAGAAGCGAACCCTGAAGAAGAACAGAATAAGGAAAAAAAAGAGATAGAACTAAGCTATGAAGAAGACAATAAAAACACTCAAAAATAATAAATCTGCAGGGCCTGGAGGTGTGGTAAATGAAATGATTAAGTACGGGTCTAATAAATTACATCGAATGCTGAGAACATGTTCCACAGAGCGATAAATGGAGGAAAAATACCAGAGGAATGGTCAAAAGCCTATATAGTATCTATATTTAAAAAGGGAGACCGCAGAAAATGCACAAACTATAGAGGCCTAAGCTAAGGAAAAATTATTAAAAATATCATAGAGGAAAATATAAAAGGAAAAATTGGAGAAGACCAAGCAGGCTTTACGGCCGGAAAATCATGTATAGACCACATATACACTATAAAACAAAAAATGGAAAAAAAAACTGGCAAAGAATAGAGAAGTTCACCTAGCCTTCATAAACATAAGAAAGGCCTATGACTCAGTACCAAGACAAAGATTATGGAACGCAATGAAAGAAATAGGCATTGACAAAGAACTAATACACGCAGTAAAAGCTCCCTACGGAAACAACACATAGGACCTAAAATAGGGAAGAGACTCCAAACATCACAAGGCCTATTACAAGGATGCTCTACATCCCCAACACTATTCAAAATGTACCGCGAACAAACATTAAAAAAAAATGGAAGCAAAAATGTAGTGGAATGGAAGTCCCAATACGTTTCGCAGACGACCAAGTAATCATAGCGCAAGATGAGGAAGACCTCAGTTATATGGTAAGAAAACTGAAAGAAGAATACACTAAAGCAGGATTAGCAATAAACTTTGATAAAACGGAATATCTAACAACAAAGGAGGGAAACGTGGAGAATCTAGAAGTCGATAACGAAACAATAATCAAAGGAACCGATAGATTTAAATATTTAGGAACCATCATTTCAAAAACGCAACATCAGAAGGAGAGATTAAAGCTAGATTAGGACAAACGCGGACATGCATAAGACAATTAAATTCGATCCTGTGGGACAAACACATTACAAAAAGAAACAAAACACGCATATTCAAATCAATAATTCAAAGCATAATGACATACGGGTCAGAAACATGGACGATCAACAAAAGAAATAAATCTAAAATTAACGCGGTAGAGATGGAGTATTGGAGAAGATGTTGTAGAGTGACACCTATGGAGAGAATAACAAATGAAGAAATAAGAAGCAGAATGGACATCGAAGAGAACGCAGTAAACACCATTGAAGAAAAACGATTAAAATGGTATGGACACATAAGACGGAGCGAAGATAATAGGTGGATAAAGAAAATAACGGAGTGGAGCCCGATAGGGAGAAAAAAAGAGGAAGACCCAGACGATCGTGGAGAGACGATGTGGACGAAGCTATGGAGGACAGGGGTCTAACAGACGGAGACTGGGAAGATAGAAACGGATGGAATCAAAGGCTGAGAGAAGGAAGACGGCGTCAGCTGTAGAAAATCCTTAATATATATATATATATATATATATATATATATATATATATATATATATATATATATATATATATATATATGTATTATAATAATATTTTAATTTGTAAAAAAGTCCTTTCACTAGAAAAGATAACTCGTGCGAAATGTTTAGGTCTTAATTCAATATTAGATATTTCTTGTGATAAATGTTGTGTTATAACGAAAGTACTGACTGGTAAAATGCATATTACAAATAATAAGTTTAAACATTTGGATGTCAACACTAAAGCTGTTCTAGGTAAATATTTATTTATTTTTATATAAATATATTTAGTGAATTATTTAAATTTTTTTTAGAAGCAATAACTATTATATATATATATATATATATATATATATATATATATATATATATATATATATATATGTATATGTATGTATATGTATATATATATATATATATATATATATATATATATATATATATATATATATATATATATATATATATATATATATATATATATTTTCATATTTTTATAAATTTAATTATTTGTTACTTTTGAAGCTGCTGTTCATTCAGGTTTCGGGTGCACTGCATTGAACAAACTACTGGCTTAATGAAGATACCTCCAATATCATGGAATTTATATAAAATATATGAACGTGAAATTGGTTCAGCAATAGAAGAAACTGCCAAAGACAGTTGTAGGCGTAGTGCACAATTAATACATTTAATATTTTTATTTGATGATTAAAGATAAAGTTGATAAATATATTGTGTGTTTATTCAATAAATTATTGAACCTACAAATGAATTTCTGTTTAAAAGTTAACCAGTTTAAATCATAGAGATATTAGAATAGAGGCGAGAAAGTATACAGCCTGCTGTAATACGAGACCATTCTGTCTCTCTTAATCTGCGCTTGAGCGCTGAATCTCGGCGCCAAGTAAGAGACAGAACGACTTTCATATTATTTCTTTCTCTGTCTATGAGCACCACGCTTTTCGCAAGAACCTACCTCCTCTATTCTAATATCTCTATGCTTTCAATGCTGTTTGAGTGTTGGCACGTAAAATATGACGACATACAGCGTTGTCAAATTGTGATATCTGTCCCTCACTATACGATTATTCTTTTAAAAAATATCAACTTTAAATATTTATATCTTTTTAAGTCTCTAAAAAGAAAATTATTATTAAATTTTTTTTTATTTAAATGAAAAATATTTAGATTAACATCATATTTCAGTTTCATCAAATTCTGAAAGAAAAGTGGATTTACGTGAGAACTACCTTAAAACAAAATTTCACACACACGCTGCCCTTTTTCTATATCCATTATAACAATCGCAAAGAGACGCAACTAACATTTAGGCAAACGTGCTTACATACCAAACTGAATGAGCTTTTCTTGTCCATTATTATGGTGTACCTATCGTCACGAGTTGTTACTATTTCGCGTTCTTCCCATATAACGTTAGTCCGAAATCTTTTCGATCGCACCACGTATAAGCAGAGATGCCTATTATACGTTATACTTATGGGTAGTGAGGAGGATTTTAACCAGGTTGTTTGAAAGTATAGTTGCTGTAACACTAACCTACAATTATGATAAAGAATTATGCCTATCCAGCTGAGTGAATGGCACAAAGTAATATTTCCGTATTAATGTATTTTCAGAGGTTATGGTTTCCAAAGTCCCACTCGATCACGACAAACGTTTATAAGACGAAGCGAGAGCCCTGTCCTGCGACCGAGCCCTTTAGGGGGCGTCAAACGAAAACTAGAAGATCGAGACGAAACATTTCCTATAAGCCCCAGACCTAAAAGGGTTTACAGTTACTCAGCTAGCGATAGCAGGGGGTTGTTAACGACCACGTCGAATTCCTTGCCAGGTAAGGTATGGTTATATACTGAATCTTTCATTATTAAAGATTAATAACCTCTTCAGATAAGCAAATAAATATTGCATCCTCTAAAATGAAATATGCTTAGTGAATAAATTTACTGTAAGAAGGAGGCGATATCGTCAGTGTTTTACCGTTAATATCTCCCTGCTGATAAGTAAGGTCCCTCTACTCATTAGTCGACTCCTCACAATTTTAATTTAAATAGATGTATAATCAATAAGATAGAAAAGTTTAGCATTTCTGGCTGTTGTAAGCCTAATCTTCGAAGAATAGTTTGCCATCTATCGGGAGCTGTTTAAAGCGACAGACCTACAGAGAAATGGTTCAGCAAGTTGGTAACAACTACCGCCGACAGTGCAAATCTTTCCATTTTTCTCTATGTTGTGCTTGTTGATACCAGTTAAGTCCTCCGATTCTCTTCAGATCGTCGCTCCATCTCTGTTAGGGTCGTCCTATGCTTCGCTTTTCACCCCATGGTGTCCACCTAGTGATCTTGCCACTCCACTTATACGTCGCTCTCGCTACATGGCCGGTTCAGCTCCATTTCAGAGATGTTATCCGTTTGGTGATATCATCCACCTTTGTTTGTTGTCTAATCCATTTATTAGTTTTCTTGTCCTTCAAAGTAACACTCAACATCTTCCTTTCCATCGCTCGTTGGTGAACTTGTAGTTTTTGTATTGTTCTTTTAGTTAAAACCCATGTCTCGGCTCCATACGTTGTAGCGGGTAGATACACTGATTATAAATTTGGGTTTTTGATCTTTGATATGCTGCCCATCCCATACGTATCCTTCTTTCTATTTCAAGCTGCTGGTTTTCCTTTCCTATCGTTATTATTTGGCCCAGATACCATATATATAAAACTCAGTATCAACTACTAAAATTGAACAAAGTCACTCTGACGGGGGTTTTTAAAACTACATATATAAAATCAGTTCCTACTACTTAAAATAAACCAAGGCCATATCTCAGCAGTGCAGGCATACCTGCCTTTGGTCAAGTGTTATTAAAAGACACAGATCTATAGCTCAGTTGATAAGTCATGATATAACATAGCGCGTTCTGAAATGGATTGACAGATGAAAGAACAGTAAAGAACTGCTGAAATATAGACTTTGTCCAATTTTAGTAGTTGACATTGATTTTTACATATGTATATTGTTCAATTCCTTGTCGTACAACTAGTGACATCTGCCTATATTAACTTTATTGTCTCCTCAGGTTCCCTTAGTTCCGTCGGCACTCCGGAAAGCCTCTCCAGCGCCGACTCGCCAGGTTCGGGCTTCACATTTCGAAACGTCGACAGTCCCTCGCCCACTCTACAAGGTGGGCAAGGCGAGCCCATGATTATGGGCAAGAACGACCATGACATGGCCGAGAGCCCAAGTTAATTGGTATATAAAATCGGGCTAGATGTAATAGAGAAGGATAATACTAAAAAATTGTTTTTTTTTTTTTGAAAGTAATCTACAAATTATTTGTTGAAGGAAAAAATTCGTACATATGTTTTTCCTCGACTTTTTTTATTTACTACTGTAAGGAAGTATCGCAAAAACAGTTGTTTTAAACCTGGCGCACATTTAACATGAATGATGAAAATGTTGCTGCCGGTAGTTATTTTTTATGTATTACTATTCTTGTTGTAGTCTTTGTTACCAAATTGATATTTTAAGCCAGCAAAAATTACTATTTTTTCCATACGTTTTATTAGGATGAAAGTTATTGCAATTAGACTGTGTCAATTTGGATGGACCTTACGATATTTTATCTAGGATTGCGCAAGACATATTTAGGAATTTTCACTCACTGAATTCATTCAGGCTCTAATCGCGAAGACTAAATATCACTGAAGATGCTAGGCGAAACGTTGGAAAATAAAATATTAGTTCTATTGCAAACTCAAAAAAGTTTGGCAATTTCCGTTTTCATTTTCTTAATATATGCCTCAAATTACGTTGCGCGTCCTGAAAAAATTGTGCATTTTTGCAACACGTCTACGTGCAAAAACATAACTGCTTCATGTTCTACGGGTGCTGGAGCTGATCTACAGTTAGGAACAATTTTAAAGATATTAATTAAAATCTGAATTATCTATATATCGACTGACGTGTGATTCAAATTATCGAATTTACGTTAGAAATACTGAAGAGGAAAGTCAGGATATAATATAGAATGTAATTCCTTTGATCGATTGGATAACTGTGCCCAATCATATATTTTTACGAAGTGTCGATATAATAAAATAATGAGTAAATATATTGGTTTTAACATGATTTTGGGTTCCCTTTAAATCAGAGAACCGTAAAAGAGATATTCAAAAATTCTAAATTTTTTACTCTCTCTATTAAAACATTTTACGTGAATAAACCATTAAACAATATACTCTTACAATGAAATACATTTGAATTCCTACATCTCAATAACACTAAAATACAACAATTCTGGAGCGAAAAAAAAACGTTGCCTTTGAGAAAACTCGAATATTTTAAACTTCCCGCCATTATTAAAACTGAAACGCCTTTTTCAAAATCCATCAAATGAAATGAGTTGAATTTTTTAGGCTGAAATGATTCTTCTCTAATCCAGATATTAAGGAAATACACGATATAGTATCGAAACAATCGTGTTTAAGTCCTAAAGTAAGAATTAGATGGAATCTCTAATCAGACACGACTAAGTTAATGCCTTTAACTTATTAGCAACCTATGGGTTATCGCGCAGCACGTGATTACGGTTCAGCAAGTACGAACTCGCGGTTTACAAAGAAAACATGTAAAAACGACACAAGAAAGTTTTATTTATTGAAATGACCGGCTTGTATTTGAGTGATAAAAAATTATCTTTTGTATCATTCTGTACAAAGAGCTAAACTATGTTTTTACCGAAAATTTATTCATTATTAGTTTTCAGTTTTAAATTGTTGGTCTAGTGGATAATTTTATGAACTTCAGTAGGTTTGTTTCTTCAGCATTATTGCAACAATCTGGACTATTAGCAAAATTAACTTCAATTATTTTTGGTGTTTCTATTGACTTACAACCTTTGGTGTACATGGTGAAAAACCATAAATCTTCAGGGTCGATTTTCGCATTAGTTATAGTGTAGAGCCATTTACCACTATTTTTTACAGTTCCTCTTGATAGAATTTGCTGATTTAAATATATTAAACGATTTGTATAACATCCTATATATATATATATATATATATATATATATATATATATATATATATATATATATATATATATATATGTCTTCTTAGTCGTATGCTTCAGTGCTATCCATCTTGAAAGTTTTCAATCGATTTGGCAACCAGCTTTCGCCATGTGTCTCTGTTCTCTGCTTGCCTCAGGACATTGGCCACTTTACTGATTGGCTGATCGGCCAGCGGTTTCGGCCACATGGTCTCTTCCTTTCTACCCTTCCAGTCATGACCAGCTTCTCCAAATTGTCAGTGTCTCTTCTTGCTGACTAACCAAAGTCGCGGATAATCCACTGGTAACAAATGGTGGACAATCTTGTTTTAATATTCAGTTATTCAAGGATAGATTGGTTTGTTCTTTTGACTGTCCCAAGGATGTGAAGCATACGTCGCCAATACCACACTTCGAGGGCGTCTCTTCTGTCTTTCCGCAGCACGAATTATCCATGATCCGGATCCATAGAGGAAGATGCTGAAGGTTAAATTCCGTAAACTCTGATTTTTGTCTTGTTTGCGATATTCCGATATATATATATATATATATATATATATATATATATATATATATATATATATATATATATGTAGTCAGGGACATTTTGCTACTGATTTGACTGTAAATTAAGAGGTTAAGGGTTGTGCGGACTATTTACCACCACATAGAAACCTCAACCGACCAGCCCCACGATTCTGTCAAACCGGAGAAGGAACTCCAAGTCCTGCAAAAAAATCAACAGAATATACAGCCAACACCAGGCAAACAACCCATAACCCGTCAAAGCGTCAACCCCTGCCAAAGAACAGAGTGTTTTGAGCAAAGAAAAAAATAACAACGACGTCGAACTAAGTCCATTCCCACTTCTGACTGCTTCTTCATTTGGTGATTTTTTTGTGCTCTGATGTCGTTAAGGCCTTTGCTCAAAACATTCTGTTCTTCGAAGGGAGTTGATGCTTTGGTGAGTTGTGAGCTATTTGCCTAGTGCTGGCTGCCGGGTTTCTTGTATATGCTGTAGATGTTTTTTGCTGGCTCTAGAGTTTCTTCTCCAGTTTGGTTTGTTTGACAATTTCGTAGCATCGATCAACTGGGGTTTTTATACGGTAAATAGCACGCATAAATTTTCCCACCTTAGTTTGCAGCCAACCACCGACCAGTAAACTTCGATCAACGGATGTACTTCGGGACTTACAAGGAAACATTTATCCTTCCGTGAATCACTACGCACTTTTTAGCGTCCTGTACTTTCTCCTTCTCAATCTGCAACCGTGTTTGTTTCTTTGTCTCGTTCTAATATGTCCGACTACAAGTGTTTCTATTTAATATTTGCTCATTCTCCCAATCAGGGGAAATTTCTTCTAAATATGACAAATATTGAACACTTTGTATGTTTTCTACAAGTGTTGTTTAATAACTTCAGATATTGTTAACTTATATTTAATAACAATAACGTCTTTATTGCAATTTAATTAAGTTTAAAGAGAAACCAAACAATATGTGTAATATGTAAATAAAAAAAATTTGCTAAGCGTGTTAGAATAAGTAGGGCTAAGTTTACATAAGTTTCATTGCTGCCATAAAAAAATAGACCCTATATTAGTCTTTTTTATAAAGTTTTTTTTGCCTTTTAAATCATTTTCATCTAATCTAGAAAAATAAACATATAAGTTATTTTTTTTTTAAATAACTGGAACATTGAGGAACGCGAGATTTTGAAGATATTTGTTATCATGCGATTCTGAATGTTCCCCCAGCAATTAAATATACAGGGTGCGTCATCAAAATCAGGACAAATCAACAATTTTTTTAACTACATGTTTTTTAATGAAAAATAAGTTTGAAAAAAAATCGTTTTACACTTAGGCCATCTACATTAATCATTCAATGTATTCCCCATTACCTTGAATAACGGCTTTCATTTTCGGTCTGAAGCGCCGTCACGCTCTTTGTAATACCGTGCGGTTTATACTGGCGAACGCTGTCTCAATAGCGTAGTGATGTCAAGTATCGGTACTATTGAGTATTTAGGGTACGCGGTATTTCTTAAAAAAGTACCCATTACTTGTACCCGGTACAACGTACCGATCTCGTCACGTAGTTACCAATATACCTACCTACACTAGTCGGTGGCTGGCCAGATTATTACTGAACGGCGTGACAGACTCAAATCAAATCATGTAAATAAACTGATTTTTCTGAACTGTAATCAGTTTTTGTTGAGTGTTTAGAAGTGAAAAATAGCGTAAAAATTCTCGTTGTTATAACGTTTATTTTTGTTGTAATATTTATTTATTTATTTTCATTGTTTTTAAGGATTGAGAGTATATAAGTACTTTTATACTTTTCTGTATTACATTTGTGTATTATATTAATAAAATATCTTATTTTAATTTAAAACTATTCCTAAAGCCAGAGAATAAATATTTTTAAAATTCCTGATTTATTCTTTATATATTATTATTGTGGCCAATTAATTTATTAATTAAAAAAAATATTCATATTCAGTATTCATAAACAACAAAATATATGTTTCATATACCTATTTAATAAAATATTTCATGCACGACGTGCAAATT
Organism: Pachyrhynchus sulphureomaculatus; assembly: GCA_019049505.1. Taxonomy (NCBI): domain Eukaryota; kingdom Metazoa; phylum Arthropoda; class Insecta; order Coleoptera; family Curculionidae; genus Pachyrhynchus; species Pachyrhynchus sulphureomaculatus. The sequence goes on from CM032447.1 coordinate 25,188,249, forward strand.
TTGCTTGCATTCCTAATTGCGCACGCTCCGTTTGTATTTTTCATCCAGTTTAATTTCAGGCATATGTCTATAGATGTATAATTTATAATTCTATACGCGCACCCATTCTTGGCAATCATTACTATTGATACCGAATGTACCGAAACCGAACGCCATCGATGCAGACGAGATATATTTCGTGGAGACGAGTAGGTATCTACCGCTCCCGGTATGTCATTGAGAGTTTTAGTTTGGTTGGCCGCAGACGCCATCAATGTGTAGATACTTGGTACCTGGTACATTTATTGTCGACTACCCGGTACTTCGGATCCGGGCGAGTAACCGGTACTTCGTATCCGGTAGTTACAATATTGACATCTCTACAATAGCGGTCATTAATGATGTCACGTCGGGATGCCGAAACTTGTTTGTAACTCTTTCAACTACTCCCCATAGGCAGTAGTCAAAGGGATTCAAATCGGGACTATTAGGAGGCAAGAATTTCAAATGGCTCGTCTGAGCCGGTGCACCGTCCTGCTGAAAAACATATGACCTTCCCCTCGCAATATCAACTATGCACGGCTTCACTATATTGTTCAGAACTGTTAATTATACCGCTTTGGTCACAGTTTCCCCTTTTTGAAAGAAATACGGTAGCATGACATCACCCTCACTGGACACACGGTACGTTGTTTCAGGTAGCGCTTCCTCGTACTGGAACATCCGTTGCACTGTTGTTGAGACATTTGGCTACAACGTCATAAATAGTTGATCTCGAGTATTCGTAAAACCGAATTATTTCCGATGCTGACCAGCCAGCGCGAAGACTTTCGATGATCGCGGCTCTTCGATTATACTCCGCAATTGTTTTCGACATGGCGATAGTTTTGAAATTAACTGTATTTACTTTAGTTGGTTTGCTACTCGGACGCCAACGGCGACCTCTGGCGGAAGAATAATATGGCGAGAGATTTCAATTGAAATTTGTCCGGATTTTGTTGACACACCCTGTAGGTTTAAATAAAACCTGTGTAATAGTTAGTATAAATTGATGTACATGATATTTAGTAATATCGCACTGTATTGATCTTTATAGGGTCTGAAACTTCTGATTTTCATTTGCTAATCAAAAAAAACGTGCAAGCAAATTTAAACAATCAAAAAAGTTTTTTTAGGTAGAAACAGTACGTGATATTTTGGGCAAATGGAAATCTTATTTATTAATATTTAAACTTTTTCATATTATTTTTATGATATTGGGGTTTCGTTAAATCGTAAACATTTTTTTTAAATGTGTGTGATAAAATAATTTAAAATGCCAAAAAATAAATAAATAAGTAGGTTATTGCTTTTAAAGTGTTTTATTTTTACTGACGAGTCATTACTACACCATATGATAGTACAGTCGTGGATATTAGTAATGACGCGAGGGTAAAGATAATAATTTTTAAGAATACTTTTTAGTGTCTATACGCTTAAGAATAGAGTGAATTGTCTTTTTTCATAAGGTTAAGTAATTATTCTTTTTCGGAGCTAATTGAAAAAAAAAAATATTGTGGCTTTACAGTTAAGCCGGAATATTTTTTGATGCTGTTAATCACGGTTATCTGAATATTTAGGGTAAAAAGCTGCCGGTTCTGTCATTTTCAGGATTGTGTGTGAGTGGTACCTTGCCGATATTATTTGTGTTATTTCCTCCAAAATGTATTATTCTTTCGTATCTCCGAATATTCTCAATCATTTTGCCCTGCTTTTCTATAAAGGTATGGCTTATATCCTAACAAATAGACTTACCCCGATTTTACGTGTGGGTAATATCAGTTAGGCGCGACCTACAGTTTAACAGGGGATCCGAACCAGCATTGTCAACTTGATAGTTTGCTGAAGTGGTATGAGGCCTACCGATATACAGAGTGTTATGACAGTAGGTTAGTATATTGAACTGGGTAGTCCTTGGGTCAAGTAAACGAATATTTACTAACTTTTTTCTCTCGGTTCATGCATATTTAGAATTCTGTTACAAGTCTCAGTTACCGGACCTTTCGAACCTCCGTTAACAAAGTTACTAAATGCCCAACTTTTTCTTAAAATAACATGACCTTTGGACAATAAGTATTTCCATAAAACAAACTGATTTTCAAGCTATTGTTAATTTAAAATCCTAATTATTGTCGCAGTGACAGTAAATAATATACGATAAAATTGATGCATGCAACTCTACCCAGCTATTCTGCAATTCAACAGATGGAGGCACAAGTCGAGCTTTCCTAAAATAGGTAGAAAGTCCAGTCTATTCCCCTATAAGTATATTTATTTATGATTGACTATTAATTATAAATCCCCCGATGCCAACTTTTTTTTCAAATTTTAAAATTTACTACTGCTTTGTATTGTTAATTATCTTTTTCTACAGTTTAGACCGCGACTATTTTGCAAAATATTCATCCTCAGTTTTAGTAATTAGTGATAAAAAAATAAAATCTGGATTTATGTACAAGTTAAACATCTTTTACTGGAAGTATCGTAATTATTAACTTTGGATAGAAAATCATTCGTGCGTATTATTTTCTTTAGCCAATAATTTTTATTAAAATACTGAAATTCAAATGGAGTTTGTTTCTGTAACAAACTCTTGATTTTGAACAATGGTCCAAGTTATTATCAAAATCCCGACTGGCTACTTTTGACTACGTATGCTAATATTAGCGCCCGTGCCTAATCACCATAAATTTTCAGTATCAATTTTCTCATTAGTTATAGATGAACGCGTACATGGATTTACCTGTTTTAATATATTATAGGATTTTCATAACATCCTGTATATATCAGTAAAAAATCACACTGATCTGTACAACAGTTATTACCATTATAACAAACACTTTATTTTTGCACTGGACGCACGTTTCGCTAACCATGTGAGCATCATTAGGCGAGATTTTTGACAGTCTGTCATCGCTTCTGATGATGCTAATAGGATTAACGAAAGGCGCGTCTAGGGCGAAAATAAAGTATTTGGTGTAGTGATGATAATTGTTGTGTAATGTCATTGGGTCAAAGTTTCCAATACCACAACGTAGGATACTGATCGGTTAGAGATCGAACAAAGGACTTCCTCATGAAAAAACACACTCTTCTAAAAATTTATTTGTAATTTACTGACAGCAGAGGTAGTTTATGCTTTTCTCAAGATATCAGTGTGTTAACTCAACCAAAATTTTTTCTAGTCTTATGGTGCAGTAAAAAAAGGTCAAAATAATGATGGGATAGGCATAATTTAGATACAGCAATATTATTATTTTATCCTCTCTGGGGTATCACCGGGAGTATTGTCCTGAGTTTTCGACCTCGAAAAATTTGTGCTCTTTTGTTTATAAACAATTTATGTTTTCCAAACGCGTTTTTTGAGCTTAAAATGTGAATAACTTCGGTTATATAAGTCAGATTGAGACAAAAAAAAAACAAATCCTCACATAACCTACAAAATTAAAAAAAACCGCGAAAATCATTTTCATTAACATTTTTTTTTTTTCAAAATGACCGATAAAACGCATTTGTTGTTATTTAATTAATAAACAAATGTAAAAAAAAATATTTGCATCGAAAAGCTGGCGTCGAGACCTAAATTTTGAAATCCATTTTGAACCAAAAGGCATAAAATGGCGAGCAATTCAAATTTTAAATAACAAATTCAATCATGGGTTTCAATATTTCAGGGCATTTTTGCTATAACAAAAGGCATATTTTCCGAAAGCTGCAAGCTGATTGGTTCACTTAGTCGACCTGTACAATAAAACGAAAAAAAAAAAAAGTTTTTTTTTTGCCTGTTATTTCAATTTTGTAAGTTATCTATGCACTTGAGCGACTGAAAACCAACGAGGATTGTTGGAAATTTCATTACGAAGAGTTTGGTTTTTTTGTTGTTTCTATCCGATTTATGTAACCGGAGTTATTACCATTTTAAGCTCAAAAAACACGTTTTAAAAACTTAAACTGTTTATAAACAAAAGAGCACAAGTTTTTCAAGGTCAGGACTCAGGACAATACTTCTGGTGATACCCCAGAGAGGATAAAATCATAATATTGCTGTGTCTAGACTCTGCAATTTCAAATGTTTTTTTTATTGCACTATTATAAAATCTAAAAGGAAAATAACTTTCTTATAAATGTGTATATTCAAAAGACTTATGTAGGTGCTAAAAACTTTGGTGTTTTCCTATTTTTGGTATATATTTATAACTTGTTAAAACAGTCTGCCAAAATTCAGGAACACTGTTGTTACAAATAGATACCTATCCGACAATTTATTTTTGTAAATAGTTTTGTAAATATTTTGTACTATGTTAGTTCTGTATGATTAAGTTTGTTTCTTAAATTTTCGAGAATGTACAGGGTTTAGGTTGTAAGTTTTTTTTAAAATAACTGTTGAATTGTGATGGGTCCTAGGAGTGTTTGAAATCCTGTACATTTTGGACGTGGTAAATGTTAAAAATATGTATTTTTTTGTTATGCTTGAAGCTCAGAGTTACAATTTATTATCATTTCTGTCTCGTTAGACTTAAATTCCTAAAATCGGAAATTGGAGGGGTTAGCTGGGCAATACACGTATAAAATAAATATTTAAATGTACAGCGTCTGCCAAAAAGTCCGTACCATATATACGCATACAGATTTACATATGCATCTTGCACGTTTTTTTAATTCTAATGGGTATTGATCTTTCACATACACTCGGAATGCCCAGCGAGCTGGCAAACTGGAATTATTGGGAAATTTTGTTTAGGAAGAGTTTTATCCCAACTTCGCGTGAATTCTGCCGCCTATTTCGATATACACTTTCACAATGTGACATGTTCGACAAAAGCCCTAAAATAGTTAGCGAAAATCAATAGATGATTTCGTTGTGCATTTCTGGGACTTCGTAGAGGATGAAGCTAACTAGAGATATGTGACCGCCATTTTCTTAAGAAAAACAGTTGCATGAAACCTTGTTTCTGCTAATGATGGTTTCAATAAATAAGAAAAGGTAATTCAAATGTTAATGGATTACTGAATTGTCAACAGTGAGTACCTCACTAATCTGATTTACTAAGTTGCAAGAAAACGAAAATCTGGGTGGCCCGGTTTGGCTAAATTTCGGTACGTTGGGCTTCAGACTGTTCATGCAGCTTTCAACAACGGCTGCAAAAATTCGGGATGAAACATTGTAGACTTTCTCCGAGCACTGTATAATCTTTTCGAGATTATACCCATTTGAAAAGCTGATTTTACTAACATTAGTGAGTCATCATTGTTCTGTCGAAAATTCTAGGCTGTAGGTGAATAGAAAAAAGAAAAATAGAAAGTGACTCCAGAAACAACGCCTAAGGAGGACAAGCTTTTGTCGGCGAATCTCGCGTTTATTAAGCCGATGCCGGCTAACTGAGCTTTTTTAACGATATTTCAGTCTAGCACGCTTTTTATATAAGTACTTTTTTCTATCGAATGGGGAATCTACCATAGAAATGTTCATCAGGAAGGACGCAGTTGTAGCAGATTCCTTCTCATAGGTAGACCTAACCAAAAAAGCAAACTTAAGAGAGTCGAGGATATTACTTCGGGATATGCCGCCTCGAAACCCATTAGAGGTAGTAAAATCAAGATATCTGTGAAAAACGCGTTACAGATTCGCCGAGATTGCTTTCAGTTTATTGAGTGCTTTGTCGAGAAGAAGCTAAGATCAGGAAGGCAAAGAGGGAGGAGCAGGATGGGAAGAGCCGAAACCGCAAGGTCGCAGCTGCTGAAGGAGTTAAAAATCAGAAAAACTTAAAGTGATTCGTAGAAGCTGTCTTAAAGTTCTCTGCCTGGATTCGAGAAGTACAAAAATGCTACAAAGCTAGCTACAGATTATTCGAGATGATTGCTTTTAGCGGGGAAGTATGTCCAGCCATTCAATCTATACTGGTACAAATCGTCTCACAACGTTGCGAGAGTAGATTTCTTCACAAATTCGTGCAAGCAGTTGCTTCCAGTTTGGCCCACAAGCAACCGAGTCTATTCAGTTCAGATTGTTTCGGTATTTTCTGTTTTTGTCGCCGTACATTTTTAATAATACAGTTGTTCGTGCACACCATATTTGTTTTAATTTTTCAGTTAAAAGATATCAAATTACCCACGAATCTTTAAATCATCCCACGATATATCTTATATTTGCACACTTGGTGAGCTAATTTTTTTTGCTCTCTCAACTTCATTCGTGTATGCGAACCTCAGGCTTCCCGTTCGATAGCTATTACTGGCTGTTTCTTTAAAGCGTTTAATAGTCCGTAACACAAGCCGTGCAATGCAGCATTAGCAGGGGACACTTTTGTTACGCGCTGATACCACGTAAGGACAGCCACACGATTTTCGTAAATGTCCCACTCTATGTCCACCAATCCACCATACGCGAGTAAATACCATACATGAGTAAATTTTCTGTTGCTAACGCGTTGGCATTTTACTGATAGAAATTTTGGCGGTACAGTGTATATTTATTCAGTTGTAATCTCAAAGAAAAAATCCGCATAATTGTAATTTTGCATTTGAGTAAAACCCCTGATTGTGAGGTTTTTGAAACAATAACACAGGTATACAAAAAAAAAATTCTCTGTTTTTGAAGTGACACAAGTGTTTTCTTTGTTTTTTTTATGCTGAATCCAAAAAAAATCATAAACAAAGACATCCATCGTGAGATTTTTTTCAGAAAACGGACTTAAAGTTGCCAGAAAATTATTAAATTGAAAAAAATACATTTTATTAAATAATGTAAAACTGTATAATCATTAAAATTATGGAAAAAACTTATTATTTCGGACACATTTAAATGTTCTGAATCTATATTTATCATTAAAACTTGAAAATATTAGATTTTAATGTTCATGTTTAACAAAAAACACGCATACCCCACCTTTAACTAAGTTACGTAGCAAAATGCGGTTTAAAATAAATATGTGCAGCAGCTAAATTAAAACATTGTTTATAATTTTTTATTAATATTGAGCAAAACTATTATTTCCAGTGTTTTTTTGAAGTTCTTAATCCTGACTTGACATCAAAAAATAAAGTTTTATGTTTAGTTTTAACAAAAAGTCGCTTTTAACACTTACAAGGGTGCTATGTGGTTAGTAAAATGTTTTTTTAAGTAAATAAATTCAATGAAATAATAGGTTTTTCAATATTAATAAAAATTAAAAACAATTTTTGAATTTAGCGGTTGCACATATTTATTTTAAACAGCATTTTGTTACGTCCCTTAGTTATAGGTGGTGTATGCGTGCTTTTTGTTGAACGTGAACACTAAAGATTCAAAACATTTAAGGGTGTCCGAAATAATAGTGTTTTTTTCCATAATTTTAATGATTATTACAGCCATTATTTATTAAAATGTATTTTTTTAAATTTAATAGTTTTCTGGTAACTTTAAATGTATTTTCTGAAAAATGTCACGGTGGATGTCTTTTTTTTATGATTTTTTTTGGATTCAGCATAAAAAAATACTTAAGAAAACACGTGTCTCACTTAAAAGATTTTTTTATATATCTGTGATCTGTGTAATTAAAAGAAGTATATGGAATGTAAATAATTGTAACCTCTTCATAATCACGATTTTTAAGAATGTTTCAATAAATAATAACTAAAAACAATTATAAAGTGTAATTAATTAAGCTAAAATAGTCAATAGGAACCATGGGTGTGCTTAAATAAGAATTATTTATTCGATTTTCTCATAATAATTACATATATAATTAAATAATACATAGTTCACGATAAGAATTTTCAAATAGTAAAAATATATAAAAGTAATATCTGACTTGTATCGAATTTTTCCCTGTTATATTAATCAATATAGAGACTGATAATTTTTTAAATATTTAGAATTGTGTATATACCCTTATGTTTTGAGTTACTATATATTATATTATCTCTTATTTATTCACACAAGATATGACTTAGAATGTACAGGATGGCATGAGCGGTTCCAAGATTTTGTCCAGGAGAGGGCGGGAAACACTTCGGAGGTACATACACTATTTCACCGAAAAAAATTCTCTTGTAACCCGAGTCTCTATTAATGTTGTTAGGGTATTTGTACTACTGTGACCTCATTGCGATTGTAAAACACACCCACAAAACAAAGCGACCGCCACCCTGTACAATCCTGATAGTTAGCAATGTTATTTAATCATAATGCTGCAATAGTAGGTTTTTCAACTTATCAAAATAAAACTTCATTTAGGATTAATATATTAATTTGAATAATGACCATAGATATGAACTAATATTTTATTTATACTTGTGTTGGATTAAAAGTTCAAATTCAGTTGGTTGTTAAGAATATTGAGCTTTCTGTGTACTGATAATAAAATGTTTTTTCTTATTATAAAATGATGTATCAAAATAGTATTTTACATTTACCAATATATCTATGTGTTATTTTTATATTTTGTTTTTATTGAAGTCAATATCTCATTTCGTTCGAGAGTTATCGTGCCAATAGATAAACCGACGGAAATAGGACACTCTGAAACGTGAAGAAATGCAAAAATCTTGGGGGGGGGGGGTTGTTCACAAATACAATACAAGAAAGAACGTGTTGCACATTCTACATCATTCGACAGTAAAAGATTGCCAATTAAAATGCTAATGATTCAGTAGTTCGTCCAGTCTGCATCAGCGTCGATGATCATCTGGGGCATACTTTCAACGAGATTTTCCGTGTAATCGGGGGACAAAGGTTTCCAAATGACCCATGTGCAACTCAAAATTCCAACTGCCCTTCAATTTTTTAGGTATTGTTTTTTTAAATAAAAACTCGGACACTTGTAACTACAACTTTTTTTGTTAACTTTTTTTTTTGTAAATTTGGCGGAAATATGAAGGTCTCTTTTTTTAATAATACTCTTTTGAGCGACAACTTTTTACTATGTACATTTTAGCAAAAATGTTGAGGATTTTAAGTTATTGGCCATTTTTTGTTGGAATTTCTGGTTCAACAATTGATTTGGATTGATTCAGCCAATACTTGGTGGAGATCCATAAATAAAAGTTTTGCAAGAAATTAAACACTACTTAAATTTCCACTGAATTTTTTATTTTTAACACCATGACATGTTTCGCTGTCGACAGCTTCTTCAGATGGTTTGTTACAAAATGAGGGTAAAATTAGTATAATAAATGCTTGGTTCACAATTTATGGCAGGTAATAAAATAATTTAATTAAAACAGATTTAGTAATGGTGAATTATTTAAGTCTAATTGTTCATTTATTAAGGAATCGGATTTTTTGAATTTGTTTATTTCTAAAGATTCTAGGTAATTAAGTTTCAGGCTCTTTGTGCAAGTATGTAATATTTCAAAATTTGGGTTGAATTTGTGGTTATTTTCAATTAAATGATTTGCGTAATTTGAGTTATTTTTTCTATTGATGTATGATGAAGCATGTTCTTTTATTCTTTTTGAAAAACTTCTTCCTGTTTGACATATATATGTTTTTGAGCAATTTCCTCAATTTAATTGGTATACTCCGGATCTATTGTCTCTATCTGTTTTAGTTTTGTTATTTTTTATAAATTTGCCAAGTGGATGTTTTAAATGCTGTGTTAAAATTTAATTTTCTCAAGAATCTATTTAATTTAGTGCTGCATCTACCATAGTGCGTTATTGACTATACGTTTTTATAAGGTTCTTTATTCCTCGGAAAGACTGTACTAATGGCTTTTTTGTAAAGTTTTTTCTTGAGAATATTATCTATTATGGTTGGTGAATAGTCATTATTTACTGCTAATTGTTTTATAATATTAAGTTCTTTTTGAAAATCGTCTTGGTTCAGAGAAATATTTATTAGTCTGTGAATCATATTATGGAAAACTGCAAGTTTTTGACTTGATGGATGACATAAGGTATTATGGATAATTATGTCAGTATGTGACGGTTTATGGTAAATAGAAAAAGTGTGTGTTATTATGTCTTTTTATTGTTAGATCAGGGAAGTCTAAGCTATTGTTGATTTCAATTTCACTTGTGAATTATATATATATATATATATATATATATATATATATATATATATATATATATATATATATATATAGATATTCAAAAAATTTTGAAATGTGGCAAATTGCCTATCACTTCCTGTAAAACAACATAAGATATCATCAACGTGAAATTGAAATCAACAATAGCTTAAACTTCCTTGACCTAACAATAAAAAGACATAATAACAAACACATTTTTTCTATTTACCATAAACCGTCACATACTGACATAATTATCCATAATACCTCATGTCATCCACCAAGTCACAAACTTCCAGTTTTCCATAATATGATTCACAGACTAATAAATATTCCTCTGAACCAAGACGATTTTCAAAAAGAACTTAATATTATAAAACAATTAGCAGTAAATAATGACTATTCACCATCCATAATAGATAATATTCTCAACAAAAAAGCCAATAGTACAGTTTTTCCGAGTAATAAAGAACTTTATAAAAACGTAAAGTCAATAACGGACTATGGTAGATGCAGCACTACATTAAATAGATTCTTGAGCAAATTAAATATTAACACAGTATTTAAAACATCCAACACACTTGGCGAATTTATTAAAAACAACAAAACTAAAACAGATAGAGACAATAGAGCCAGAGTATACAAATTAAATTGTGAAAATTGCTCAAAAACATATATAGGTCAAACAGGAAGAAGTTTTTCAAAAAGAATAAAAGAACATGCTTCATCATACATCAATGGAAAAAAAAACTCAAATTACGCAAATCATTTAATTGAAAATAACCACAAATTCAACCCAAACTTTGAAATATTACATACTTGCACAAAGAGCCTGAAACTTAGTTACCTAGAATCTTTAGAAATAAACAAATTGAAAAAATCAGTTTCCTTAATAAATGAACAATTAGACTTAAATAATTCACCATTACTAAATCTGTTTTAATTAAATTATTTTATTACCTGCCATAAATTGTGAACCAAGCATTTATTATAGTAATTTTATCCTCATTTTGTAACAAACCATCTGAAGAAGCTGTCGACAGCGAAACATGTCATGGTGTTAAAAATAAAAAATTGAGTGGAAATTTAAGTAGTGTTTTACTTCTTGCAAAACTTCTATTTAAAAATTTATTTCTTTCTTTTCAATTGAGATTTGTCAAATGGGAATTATTTGAAGATAATAATCTACTTGTATGAGGTGTATAAAAATATTAAACTATAAAATAAAGCTAAACATAATTGAAATTGGCCACTAGTCTAAAATCCTCAAGATTTTCGCTAAAATGACTATTTTTACAGTAATCGGCAACCTCAGAAACATATACAGTGAAGTCTGCTTATAACGAACCCTTTTATAGCGAATTTCTGGTTAAAACGAACTATTTTATAATAACACATGGGCTGAAAAGTCTTGGGCCTAACACATAGATGGCGCTAGTTTTATTGCAGTCACCTTTTTTTCAGTTAATACTAACCTTCAAAAGACAGCTGTTAAAATTTCATGATATTCTATTCATTAGTTTGTGAGTTATTGTGCTAAGAGTGACGCTACTTTTGTTATTTTCAAAACAATGGATCAAAAACAATTTCGTGTTTTAATTTTACAATTTTCTTGATGGGAAAAAATACCGTTCAAGCGAAGCAATGGCTTGAAAAGTGTTATGGGGACTCCGCTCCATCAGAAACAACAATAAAACGTTGGTTTGCTGACTTCAAACGTGGTCGTAGAGACACCGATGATGCAGAACGCAGTGGACGTCCAAATGAGGCGGTAACACCAGAAAACATCAAAAAAATCCATAAAATCGTTTTGAGTGATCGAAAAGTGAAGTTGCGTGAGTTAGCTGACATCGTAAAGATATCAAAAGAACGTGTTGGCTTTATATTGCATGAGCATTTGACTATGAGAAAGCTCTGTTCAAAGTGGGTGCCGCGTTTGCTCACTGTTGATCAAAAACAAGAACGTGTTGATGATTCTGAGCAGTGTTTGGCCATGTTTAAACGTAACAAACCGGAATTTTTGCGTCGATATGTGACAATGGATGAAACATGGATCCATCACTTCACTCCGGAATCAAAACGATCGTCATCTGAGTGGACAGCAACTGGTGAACCTCGTCCAAAGCGCCCGAAAGCACAACAATCGGCTGGAAAGGTTATGGCCTCGGTATTTTGGGATGTGCGTGGTGTAATATTCATCGACTATCTTGAGAAAGGAAATACCATCAACAGTGAATATTATATAGCGTTATTGGAGCGTTTGAAGGCCGAAATTGCAAAGAAACGACCGCATATGGCAAAGAAAAAAATTTTGTTTCATCAAGACAACGCACCGTGTCACAAGTCAATCAAAACAATGGCAAAACTACATGAATTGAACTTCGAATTGCTCCCACATCCACCGTATTCGCCAGATTTGGCTCCCAGCGACTACTGGCTGTTCGCAGACCTGAAAAAAAATGCTCGCCGGTAAGAAATTTCGCACGAATGAAGAGGTTATCGCTGTAACTGAGGCCTATTTTGAGGCAAAAGATAAATCGTTCTACAAAAGTGGTATTGAAATGTTAGAGCGGCGCTGGAATGATTGCGTTGCTCTTGATGGAGATTACGTTGATGAATAAAGCTAACTTTGAACCAAAAAAACCGTGTTTTCTTTGTTAGGCCCGGGACTTTTCAGCCCATGTGTTACATCAAAAAATGTCCATAAGACCAATGCAATTTTTTATCGGTTATAGCGAACCGGGTTATAACAAACTTCCGGATAAAACGAACCAAATTTGGATGTTTTGTGTCCGTTTATAATGAACTTGCCACTCTCTGTGCTCGATGTCGCGCGACTTGATCTAGGGAATTCGCCGAAACTCGTTGGGAACCCCTATTCTACTTGTTTCTGCTGCGTTGATAGTTCGTTATTTTCAATTCACTTGTTGTGTTATGCGGTTCTAATGCATGTTTGATCAAAGTAGCAAAGTGAATTTTTTGGTTTTTATTTTAAAATGAGTACACAAAAACGTAAAGCGTTTACTTTAAACAAAGTGATGTTTGCAAACAGTTGAATTTAACTAAATCTACGGTTTCTACCATATGGAAGAAGAGGCAAAAAGTCATCAATTTATGATAAAAGAAACTTTAGTTGTAAAAAAGTAAGAAAATCTACACATGACCAAGTAGATAAAGGACTCCTTAAATGGTTTAGTCAAAAACTACATGAACATGTTCCTATTACCGGCTATACTTCAGAAGAGAAAGCTAGTGAATTGGGAAGGAAAAACACCTAGTTTAACTGTTCTAAAAGTTGGATTGAACGATTTAAAAAGCGACATAATATTAGTGGGGTAAGATAGTAGGAGAAACTGCAGGAGTGGATATGACTTGTTGATCAGTGGTTGGCCAATATATGACCGGAAATTCGAGAAAGTTATGAATATGTGGACATTTTTAATGCGGATGAAACAGGTTTGTTTGATATGACATTAAAGTTTGTCGGAGAGAATTGTACTGGTGGAAAATTATCAAAAAGTAAGGATTACTGTGTTGGTAACTGCAAATATGTCTGGAACAGGGAGAAGAAAAAGTCCCCGCCAATCTCAGGTGTTTTAAAAACAAACATTTCCCAGTAAAGTACAAATCAAGCAGAATGACATCAGAAATTTTTAAAATCAAATGGGACAAAGAATTAAAATTCACAAACAGAAAAATATTACTTTTGATTGACAACTGTCCAGCGCACCCTGAAGTTGATCTACAGCAATTAAAATTGGTTTTTTATGCCTCCAAACACAGGTGCAAAGCTCCAGCTTATGGGTCAAGGTGTGATACATTCTTTAAAATATTATTATAGAAAGATTTTACTTATGAAAATGTTAAGAGACGATCGATAAAGGTAACATTGTTTCTGTAACTCTCTTGGACACTATAAACTTTATCCATATGGCTTGGCAAAGAGTCGGTAGAAAAACCATTGCAAACTGTTTTAAGCATGGCGGATGTTTAAGGAAGGAATGTAGATATGACTCAGATGATGAGCTACCGTTGACTCGGTGGATTGAAAAACATCGAGAAGATCTTACTGATTGTCTAGACTTTATTTACGATGCTGACATTCAACAAAGTACAGGAGAAATCGAGATTAAAAAGATGTTTAATCACGTTAATTTTGAAGAATATGTATGTGCTGAGAAATATTAACTAATAATCAAATTGTGACATTAGCGAAAAGATTTTAAGCGATAATGACGACGAAGACGAGCTTGAAGAAGGAGATAATATTTATGTTCCATCCATTTCAGAAATGACTAAGAAAATGAGTGAAACTCGCAATTTATTGGAATCTCGTGAAGTTCCTGAACATGTATGGAGTAGTTTTTGTGACCTTGACAATTATATAAACACCATTTCTTTTTCAAGTAAAACTGAACAAACGAAAATTACTGATTTTATTGTATAAACTACGTATTGTAATGTTTTGGTTTGTACTCGTATATGTACCAATATACATAATGATAACTTTAGTGTGACTTGTTTAATTTTCCTTTGAACGTTTTCTTTTAATTTAATAATTATTATTATTCATATTTCTAAGCATTAGCGCCTAATTTAAATAAAATAACCGGTCAAGTGCAAGTTGAACTTGCACAATTAGTGTTCCGTACGTTAATTGCTTTTAAAATAAAAAATTTTGTTACGGAGGTATAAAATGATCAGTGACTTCACAAAACACACCCCAAATGAGTTTTCAACAAAGTTTGTTTCCAATCTTTACTGAAAACTGTTGACCTTGAATTTCTTGTTTTTTTTTTTATATACCAGATAAAGTATTAAAGGTAATGCACTCGTGATAATTTTCGTTCAATCTATACCCCGTGGAGAATATTTCAGAATTTTTTCAAAATTTTTTGATCAGTACTTTTCGAGATAAGGTAGGGGGACAGCGATTTTTTAAAAATAATACAAAGAAAAGTGTGCGCAAGTATTACATTATATATATCTTTTTTACTCGTCTTTTTACAAGCTTTCATTTGACACCACACTCGATGACCTAGTAAAAAAATTTTTTTTCACTTCCGATTTCACCCCTCAAAACTTACCCCTTAAGTCAAAATTTAACTTTCAAAACTACACAACCCTGATGAGGCCACCAATTCCTATATTAGTACCAAATTCCAACTTTCTATGTCAAATAGTTTCGGAGAAAATCGGGTGTGACAGACAGACAGACACCGGAGGGATCTTATAAGTGTTCCGTACGGAACACTAATAGTGAAAAATAATATTAGGTTTTGTTTACTGTTTGTAACGAACTTCGGATATAGCTAACCATTTTTAGTAATTTTTTGGAGTCGTTATAAATGGACTTCACCGTATTACTATGAGCAAATTATCAAGGTTTCAATATACACAGTAAAAAGTTCATCGCTCAAAAGAGTATTATTTAAAAAATAAAGACCTTCTTCATCTTTCAGCCAAAATTACAAAAAAAAAAATGAAAAATTTGCAGGTACAAGTTGTAGAGCTATGCCTGACGAGTATTTAAGCAAAAAATTAATGCAATATCTTAAAAATTGAAAGGCAGCCGGAATTTTTAGTTGCACTATGGGACTTCGTCTCACGGTGCAGCTGCTCAACAAACACGTGCGCTTAACCAATCGGTTAGTGGAAATTGACCAGGCTTATGTAGTAGTAACATAACCCCAAAATTCAGCTTCGTCGGAAAAAAATTACATTGCTCCAGTCTCAATCTGTTTTCCTCTGTCTACGCGAGTCGTTTCTTGATTGCACTCCGCCACTTCAAATCGTTAGCTCGGAGATGAGCCCGACACGTTTCATACGATATATACAAACCTTTCCGTTTTAGTTTTTGCGCTCCTTGG
The DNA here is from genome assembly GCA_019049505.1 of Pachyrhynchus sulphureomaculatus. Classification (NCBI taxonomy): domain Eukaryota; kingdom Metazoa; phylum Arthropoda; class Insecta; order Coleoptera; family Curculionidae; genus Pachyrhynchus; species Pachyrhynchus sulphureomaculatus. The sequence goes on from CM032447.1 coordinate 25,204,132, forward strand.
CGTAAAGTTGAGGATTTCGCGTTAATAATCATTTTTTCGTCCTTGTTCCACACTTATCCTCGCGAACCATGTTCTGGTTAATAAACATTTCTTAACCGAGAGTATCGTCTTCACTCATGTGCTAACAAATGCCCCCGATTCGCCTATTTACTTAGCAGCCGCTATAGGCGTCATTTTCGAACAATTTTACAGAAACACGGCTACAAAGCATATACAGCACTCGTAAGAGTAGAAATGAATCTCCTTCCACAAAGCATTGTTTCCAGGGGTACTAATAATAACCTCAAAAAAAAGGGATTTCTTTTACCGACTACAAGGTACAGGCGACACGTTCCTACTTGACCCACTGTACAGGGAGGTCCAAATTGGACACTTTTAAAGGTAAACCCCTTTATCTAAAGGAGGTAGACGAAAACTGATGTCGGTGTCTGAGGCTCAGTTTTTATGATAAACTCAATGGTGAAAACCGCATATCGATATCTAGTACCGTTTCAGATATACAGGGTGTTTTTCAAAAATCTGCATTTTGGAAAAATGTTTGTAATTCTTTTCCTATTGAAAATTTTTAATTTCTGTAAAAACATTCTCGAAGCACTTTTTCACGTGGATTTCAACAGTGTAAGTTACATTTTTTTACAACTAATATTTTAATTAGTAATTAACGCAAAAATATATTTTTTAAATGGAATACCCTATATATTTGTCCTTATCCTAATAGAGCTTTAAATTACCATTCTAAAAATATAGCACACTTTATATTTTGCTTAACTCTACTTCAAAATATAAAAGTTTTCTGTTTTTACGCGAGTTTTAAATGCAAATTTTTGTGAAGTAGGCTTTGGACGGAGCGGCAATATCAATTGTTTACCGATAGCAGCCAAATCGTAAAAAAAATTTCGAGAAGTAACTCTAAGAGTCGTAACTACAATAAATTTTACTAAATGCTATAGTACTTTAAACTATGTAGAAAATAAAACAAAACAACGTAAAACAATTTATTCCGAGTAGAGAAAACTAAAACAAAACAATTTTCTATAAGAGATGTTCGAAATGTCGACCAGTTTCATTTACACATAGGCGGCACCGAGTTGATTAGTTCAAGAGGAGTGAGAGCTGCAAAACTTTGTATCACTGCGACTTCTAATTCTTGCCTGGTGTTTGTCGGCAATTTAAAAATTGGGTCTTTCAATCTTCCCCAGAGAAGAAGTCCATGGGTGTTAAATCCGGTGACCTTACCGGCCAACGGTTCGGACCTAGGTTGGTTATCCAGTTATTGTCGAAAATGGCCGATAGAAAACTACTGATAAATGCAGCGTTATGAGGAGGTGGCCTGTCGTGTTGAAAAAATATATTTTTAAGATCCATTAACGACAGTTCTTCAACACGCGGTTCTATTTGCTGCCATAAAATTTCTAAATATATCTGAGAGGTGAGTGTTCCTTCGTAAATAAATGGACCTATAACCCTGCCTCTAAAAATTCCTGCCCACACATTAAATCCAAATCTGCCTAGATTTCTTTGCTCCACAACTAAATGAGGACTTTCTTGTGCCCACGTATAAGAATTGTAACGGTTAAAAATACCTTTGCTTACATAAGCTTCGTCTGTCCAAATGTAATTTAATGAAAAATTCGGAACATGGTTACAATTCTACAGAAACCATTGGCAAAAATCCATACGCCGTTGAAAATCTCCGTCTTTAAGGTGATGAATTTTTCTTGTCCTATATGGCCTGAATTTGTGCTTCTTCAAAGTACGACTTACATTAGTTCTTGGTAGTCCATTCGTTTAACTGTCGGGTTGAAGTGTTGGGATTATTTCAGATAGTTCCTGAAACTACTATTTCTTCTAACTCCTTATCCCTGTTTGATGCATAATTTTTGAGTCGTTTCTTTTCAAACTATTAACTAGGTTATGTCGCAATCGAGCGAATATATCTTTGAAGGGTTGACGCCTCTCTGGATACCGTTTGTGGTACAAATTACTTTCCGCTTCCGAATTTACTCCGGTTTGTATGAAACACTCTATCATATATTCAATAACCGATTCTGAAGTGAAATTTGACAACTACGAGTAAACATTTGAATTAAACCATATGGCCGCTCCGTCCAAAGCCTACTTTACAAAATGTGCATTTAAAAGTCGCGTAAAAACCGAAAACCTTTATATTTTGAAGTAGATTTAAGCAAAATATAAAGTGTGCTATATTTTTAGAATGGTAATTTCAAGCTCTATTCGTATAAGGAAAAATATACAGGGTATTCCATTTAAAAATATATTTTTGCGTTAATAACTATTAAAATATTAGTTGTAAGAAAATGTAACTTACATTGTTGAAATCCACGTGAAAAAGTGCTTCGAGAATGTTTTTACAGAAATCAAAAATTTTCAGTGGGAAAAGAATTCCAAAATGCAGATTTTTGAAAAACACCCTGTATATATGAAACGGTACTAGATATCGATATGCGGTTTTCACATTGAGTTTATCATAATAATTGAGCCTCAGACACCGACAACAGTTTTCGTCTATCTCCTTTAGATATAGGGGTTTACCTTTAAAAGTGTCCAATTCGGACCACCCTGTACACACATTAGCAAGGGAAGTAAAAGATATAAATCAGTTATTTAATAAAACAAACATCCTACTATTGAAATAAAAAATTTATTGAAATAGATTCATGTACCAAGAAGTGGTTTTTTATATTGTTAACAATATAATTACTAAAAGAAATTATTGATTGGAACATCTATTAATGCCAACTGTATCAGAAACACTAAAGTTGAAAAAAAAAAATTAATATCTCTAATGAATAACTTCTGAAAATTCAGAATTCTCTATAAGTTCATTAATTAATCCTAAGAATAACTTAAACAAGTCCTTTCTCAATTTAAAACAAAACCTATGTCGGTTTTGTTTTATTTTTTTGGAATAGTTTCTGCTGCTGACTGCCACTAGGTTTGTTTGGTCTTCCTCCAAAATTGCCTACAAAAAAAAGTACAAATTTGTATAATACACTGTGGCTACTAGTATGAAAGAGAAAACATTAGTAGTAGTAGTAGTATTTCAAGGAATATACAATAAAAAAAAAGTTTACTTTGCATATAACATCCTAGATTATACCATCTTTTGAATTATAGTACAGTTTTAGACACATGGATCAAAATTTAATAGTTTCTGACATATGAATATTTAAAATATACTATTTTTTATACATTTAACATGCGCCAGTATAACCTAAAGAATAATAAGTTGTCCATTCATGTCTTAGCTTTCATACATTATCTCAAAATCATTCCTAGTTAAATCAAAAATGACCCTTAGGAATTTATTTTGCAGAAACATACCTCTTGCCGCAGGTCGATTTCTTTGGTTCTGACCACCTCTACCTGCTTTTTGTTCTCTGGCTTGCTTATTTTTAATGAGAGTTTCTTCTTTTACCATATCTATAACTTCATCTGGGATACGAAGATATTTTATTGTACTTCCTCTAATATAACATTCTGGCATCCTCCAGAACTTGTCACCATCCTAAAATCAAAATTATTAGACCAAGAAGGTGACCTGAAATTTTGACCTATCGATTAATCATCTGCCTAGTTGTTCATTCTATTGGACAAGTCAAATAAAAGCTTTTAATGTTAATTTTGCAGTCCCATGCCCTGGAATGCCCAGATAAGACCCGAAATGCTACATCCAGAAATGGACTGTTGTTTAACCACTGGAATCAAGTAACATTTGTTTACACTAAAAAAGTCGAGCGTTTCAAAAGGCAGACGCCGCCGAGACCAGACCCAGTTTTAGGGCCCAAAAAACGATCCAAAAATGGACTGTCATTTAACCACATAAAATCAATAAATTTAGTTTTTCTTGATAAAATAAGAGGGAACCTACAAAAAGCAGAACGCCGCCAATACCGGAGAATTGGCGACGTCTGCTAGGCCCGCTTTTTCCAGCCATAAACGGTCGTTTTTCGAATTTTGAGTAGGTCCAGCTTCAATCCTTCGGTATTGGTGGCGTCTGCCTTTTGCAGGTTCCCTCTTATTTTAAAAGAACACACTAAATTTATTGATTTTATATGGTTAAATGCCAGTCTATTTGGATAGACGTTTTCTGGACCCTAAAGCTGGGTCCGGTCTCGGCGGCGTCTGCCCTTTTGGGCGCTCGACTTTTTAGTGACTACAAATATTATGGTACTTGATTCAAGTGATAAAATGACAATCTATTTTTGGAAGTAGCATTTTGGGTCTTATCTGGGCATTATGGTCACGTTAAAGCCCTTTATTCAACTAGCCCGTTAGAATGAACAACTAGGCAGAGGATGAGTTGACAGGTCAAAATTTCAGGTCGCCCCCTTGGTTTATATGGTAAAAAGTCCATAGAAATCTACGTTGACTGAACTAAGTCCATATTTTAGCAGTGATCATGATCACAGTGGTCACTGCTGAAATATTGACTTTGTTCATTTTTGGTAGTTAACATAGGTTTTTATTACTCACTTATCTTATTACAAAGTCTATAGAAGTAAAAATAATGTGAATATTTACCCTAGATGTACAGATAACTTCTCGAAGATTAATATTCATCCAATTATCACAGCTAACTAAGTGACCATTGTATGTTTCACCATTTTTAAGTTCGACTAACTAAAAAATAAATAACAGCAATTAATATACTTAATCAAGTTATTTTTTGTATAGTGATATACTCTTTCAACATGCCAAATTAAAGACCTGTATTAATTAAAAAATTTACAAAAATTTGGACCACTTACCATAGGGTGATTTTGAGCGGTCCGAAGCAACGAGAGGGGAAGCTAAAATAAAATAGGGTAAGGCAAATAAGGGGAATGAATTTATTGATAAAAAAAACTTACCATTTTTCAATTTAAAAATGAAGAGCTCTTGTATAAAACTGATCTACATAACCTCAATTAGTTGTTATGTCTGACAGTTTGGTGGTAGGTACATAATTGTGTGGGCTAGACGAATATGACCCAAGTAGAAGCAGCCACATTTCTCTGAGAGCTGAGAGCTTTTGCTAGAAAAGTTTATCTCATCGATTTTACGTCTACTTCTCGAAGTGCCATATCCGATATAGACGTAGGCGACACTCTCGCCTTTGCCTTTGATTCGTGAATTTTTTGAGTGTTCTACAGACAAAGGGGACCTACAGTTTAAGGTCGGTTCCGAGCAGACAATCGATTTTACAGGATTGTAAAAAATATGTATATTTTTTTACCGATAGATGTCACTAATATGTTTTAAACCCATAATAACAATGAATACACAAATTTTCTTAATATTCCCGGGTAAAATTATAATTATAGTGAAGAAAAGACCTTATTTGGCAATTTTACTAGCATGTGCATTATGTAAGTAACACAACAGAACATAGAAAAAAGTATCAGTAGTCGTTTTAATGAAATTTGAACAAAAACATTCTAGAGTAACATAACTACATTTTAAAAAAACTACATGACCATTGGTTCGGACAAATATGAAGATATAAGAGACACTGTCTCATGTTAGAATTTTTTCAAGAATTCAAATAAAGTGACCTTATTTTGCCCTTTTTAAGGGCAAGGTTTAGACCACACCGAGATACGGGGCTGATTATTCTTAATAGTCAGTTTTAATCGGTACTATTATGTTATTGTCATAAATGCGCAATTAGTGTTCCGTAGGGTGATGGCTTTTAAAATAAAAAACATACCCCAAAGGAGTTTTCAAAAATCAATATCTAGGATTCGGACACAAGCTTGTTTGTCATGGTTAAGAAACTACTACGTGAACTTCTCTGTCATAAGGAAAATTGCAAAATACATTGTTTATCAAGGTTCTGTCTCTAGCAGAACTAGTATCTTTTATCTTTGTATAAGCCCAATTCTTTTCAAATAGGTGGACAGACTATTATTAACACATACCAAAATTTTTTTATATGCCAAATAAATGATTAATGGTAATGCACTCGTGATTACTTTCATTCAATCTATACTTTATGGAGAATATTCCAGAATTTATTCAATATGTTTTGGCAATTTTTTTAATATATAAATAACAGTTTGCGCAAGTATTACTTCATACATATTTTTGAACTCAAAATTTAACTTTCAAAACGACACGGCTGTGATTAGACCATCAATTCCTCTATGTTTAAACTTTCTATGTCAAATAATTTCGGAGATAACTGGCTGTGACAGACAGATGGGCAGACATCGAAGTGATTCCATAAGTGTTCTGTTTTTTCAATTTTGGTACGGAACACTAAGAAGAGGGCACTAAAGGCAAAGCTGCTTATAGAGGGGGGCGTTAGCCGATAAACAAGGGAACGCTAATCGACAACCGTTAGAGCCTCTAGAAGAAGAAAAAACGTTTCTTGCACTGGAGCTCTAAAAATATAGATTCTACCCAACATAGTTTACTCAAAATCGATGACCCGGGCAGATTTTTTTTATAAAAAAAGAACTTTTTGATTCAACGAGATTTTAAAAACTCTTCTACAATTTAAAAATAGGGTAAAAGGGAGGTTTTTCACAAAAACGAACCCTTTCCCACTTTAAAAATTTAAACCCAATTTAAACGTCGTTGACGGGAGGTGGAGATTTTTACCAAAAACCAGCCCATTCACGCAATAAAGCTTTAAAAACTTTCACCAATAAAAAGATCCTGTTTCTAAGATGACGCTATTTTTTACATCCATAGGGTGGGGGGCATATGCCCCATGGGGTGGGACCTTTGTTATGCCACAGGGCCAGAGAAGACAGCGTCATCAATTTTTTACTATTAATACGTAAGTTAGAAAGTTTTTGGTCTGATACGTAGATGTCGCCCTTTTCAAAAAAATCCACATTATTTTTAAGAAGTACCAACCTTCAAACGATACGTGTCAAAATTTCATGACGTTTCGACGATTAATTTACAAGTTACAGTGGTTTTAGTGACCCTAGTTTTGATATTTTTAAAACAACGGAAAAAATCGAATTTCGTGTGTTGATTAGACACTGTTTTTTGATGGGAAAAAATACCGTTCAAGCAAAGCAATGGCTTAATAAGTGTTACTGGGACTCTGCCCCTGGAAAATCACTCATCATTGACTGGTATGCTGAATTTAAACGCGATCGTACAGACACAAATGACGCTGAACTCTCTGGACGCCCAAAGGAGGTGATTACACCGGAAAACATCAAAAAAATCCACAAGATTGTTTTGGATGACCGTAAAGTGAAATTGCGTGAGACAGTTGACACCCTAAAGATATTAAAAGGACGTGTTAGTTATATTTTGCATGAACATTTGGGCATGAGAAAGCTCTGTTCGAAATGGGTACCGCTTTTTCTCTCAGTGGACCAAAAACAACAACGTGTTGATGATTTTGAGCGCTGTTTGGACCTGTTTAAGCGCAATAAAAGGAATTTCTTCATGCGATATGTGATAATGGGTGAAACATGGATCCACCACTACGCACCGGAATCAAAACGACAGTCAGCTGAGTGGAAAGCAGCTGGGGAAAGCCGCCTGAAGCGACCAAAGACACAACAGTCGGCTGAGAAGGTTTTGGCTTCTGTATTTTGGGATGCGCATGGAATAATTTCCATCGACTAAGCTGAGAAGGGAAAAAACATCAATTGTGAATATTATATAAAGTTACTGGTGCGTTTGACGGCAGAAATCGCAAACGGCCCTAAATTAACAAGAAAAAAGTGCTCTATCAGCGACTATTATCTATTCGTAGACCTCAAAAAAATGCTTCCGCGGTAAAGACTTCATCGGAGCGAAGAAGTTATCGCCGAAACTGAGGCCTATTTTCAAGGCAAAGACAAATCCTTCTACAAGAAAGCTATAGGTTATGGCCCTTTTACACGGTCATATCAGTTCTCAGTTCCGTCTCAGTTTCAGTTTTCGTTTCACTTCAGTTCTCAGTCCGAGTTACACTTTCAAAGTATTATGTGTGTTTCGCGTTCAAACACGTGTTGTCATACTGTCCCAAAGTGTACATGTGTAAAATAACTCCTGTATGAAGACTGTCTCACTGCACTAGCCTTAGCTATGGCGTTGAAGAAACGATGAAAGAAAAGAAGCCGATGGAGTAAAGCTTGGTACTCTGGAATTCACTGTCGCATGTAAATTTACTGAAAGAACTTCACTTAGAACCTTATGATTGACTGAACTATTTACGGATGAATGAGGATGTATATCTTTTATTACGCCTATGACACCTATTATAAAAAGTACAATACCGACATGAGGGAGGCTATTACTCCCCATAGTACTGACACTTCCTAGAATCGGCTGTTGGTCGCTGACGAACGAAAGAAGGTCATAATACCACAGTGATGGTTTGTATACTTCTCAATTTCGTACTCCACTTCTTTCAACTTTTCCAAGTTCTTTGTTATAAGTTGAGCGTAGGCTATTAATTTTGGATTTCACCATCGCCATTGTTCCCTTTTCGTCGCATTCTTGATATTAATCCAATAAGAGGCAGCCTCCCTAACGTTTACACTATGGTAGTTTGGGTCCGTTTTGTTCCGCAAACCCGGAGATATTTTATAAATTTCAATGAATTCTACAACAAACTGGTGTTCCTTTTTGGACATAGCGACAATTGCAATTCATAGGTACACTGAGCCAGAGTTTCATAAGAACTGACGTGAGCGAACGGACCGAGGCATGACGCGTTTGTTTATACATAGAAATTCTACGAAGTGAAATGAAACAAATAGGTCTACACCATCCTGTCAGGTGTCAGTCTCCGTTTAAGTTCTGCTTTCAGTTTTTCCTTTTTACACATAGGAAAAACGGACAGTTCGACTGAAACTGAAACTGAACTGAGAACTGATATGACCGTGTAAAAAGGCCATAAGAGATACATAAACCAACAAAAAGTAGGCAGTGTAAGTAAAATAATGTTTATCCCAAACATAAACATAAAAAATAAATAATACAAACCAAAAGAATACCGAAGTTCATCAAATATAGATTAAAGAAATAAGTATCATATTATTGATTATAGATTAACTCGACACAAATTCTTTAGAAGTTTGTCTATTATTTAGAGGAAAATAAGGAATTAGATCTATTGGACTTTGAATTAATTATGAACACGAGCTAAAGCAAAAACTTATTGCGCTGTTTTTAATGTGAAAATTTATCATTCCCAAGTTGGTTTAAAACGACCAAATAGCTAATACGGTGTAGAAGAATTTAGTGGTATATACAGAGGTACTTTCGGATTTTATGGTTGGATATTGTTTAAAAGCAAAAGTGAAACCAGAAAACCTAAAAAAAATTATTAACTTTAATGGGTGATCAGTGTGATAATTTACAAGAGGTAGACTCCATAAAGGGGTAGGTTTACAAAAATTCTTATTTCTTGCTTTTTAGTGTTCCGTACGGAACACTTATAAGATCACTTCGGTGTCCGTCCGTCCGTCTATCTGTCTGACACACTTGATTCTCTCCAAAACTATTTGACATAGAAAGTTGAAATTTGGCGCTAATATAGGAATTAATGGCCTCATCAAAGCCGTGTAGTCTTGACAGTTAAATTTTGACTTAAGGGGTTAATTTCGGGGGGTGAAATCGGAAGTGAAAAAAAAAATTACCAGATCATGGAGTGGGGTGTCAAATGAAAGCTTGTAAAAACACGAGTTCAAAAATATATATAATGTAATATTTGCGCACATTTATCTCGGTATTATTTTTAAAAAATTGCGACAAATCGCCCCCCTCATATCTCGAAAAGTACTGATCAAAAAATCTTGAAAAAAGTCTGGAATATTCTCTACAGTTTTCAGTAAAGATCGGAAAAAACTTTGTTGAAAACTCATTTGGGATGTGTTCTATGAAATCATTGATCATTTTATACCTCCATAACAAAAATTTTTGCTTTAAAAGCGTACGTACGGAACACTAATTGCGCAAGTCCAACTTGCACTTGACCGGTTATTTACTTTTATTTTCATTTACGACAAAAAAACGCTAAGTGTCCAGAACGGGTGTGGATTTAAAGGTGGGGGGAAGAGATACATTGCCCCTTCTCCGACCTAGATTTATTGAAGGAGGAGATGATATATTTATATATACGACAGTGTGTAAATAATAAGGTAAAATAAACATTTTTGAAAAAACAAAAAGTTATTTTTTACCATAATATGAAGGATTTTAGTTCAAAACTGGACATGTCCAAAAAATTCAAAAAAGTTTTAATTAGCATCTGTTGTATACAAGAATTACTAACGGACAGACAATTTATTTCTGTTCAAAGCAAGAAAGGTCCTAGGATAGAGCTTCTAAAAGAAATGCATGTTCAGTTCAAAACAAGTTATGTCCAGAAAAAAAAACAGTTCAAAACTGGGTATGTCTATGATGGCCTGATATGGAGTGCGACAAAAACATGAGAATTATTAACATCAACAAACCAATGGAGGGTCTTGAGGAGTAGATGGATAATGTCAAGACAGCAAGGGCCACACCTGGTTGCTTCAAGGTTATTAATGTCCAGCAGCGGCTGATAAAAAGTTGGACGAACTTTTTTAAGGACAAAAAATACAGAAGCAAATGCCCCTTTCCAATATTAAAAACCAGGGAGCTCAAAGTCGTGTCAAACTGCAGCGGTGTTTTTCCAAAAAATAATTATAGTGAAATTCGTTGTCAAAAGTCACTTAACCCAAAGCAGTCCAGGTTCACGAAGACCAGGAAGTCTAAGAAGTCTAGAAGAGTAGCATATGCCAGGCTAGTTTCAGCTGCATTTGCAATCTTATTTCAAGAAAATTCCCATCCCTGCAGCAAAGTTCAAGGATATTATTCACTTGTCTACATTTTGTAGTAAAGAAGCTAGGAAAATGTTTAACAAAATTCCCGCAACGTCAGAAAAGTCAAAAAGTCAAAAAAAAAATTTTTCAATATGTTTACAAAAACACAAATAATTTACGAAATTTTAGCTAATAGTTTGTACTTATTGATTTTAATTTTTTTTAATCACTTTTAAAATTAAATAAATTACAGAAAAGTAGTAATGGCTCTGAAAAATGTTGTTTTATAATGGACATAATGTGTTTTGAACAATTTAAGAATGGACAAATCCTGTTTGGAACAGAAAAAATTTTGAGATTTTTTTTATTTAATAACACAGGCTGACATAATTTGGCCAAACCTTTTACCCAGAAACCAGAATACACTTTTTGACGCGCTGAATTCGAATCCGAGTCAGAATTTCTGATGGCTTCCGTTTTTGAGATATTCTAACTTGTCCGGATAACTGTTTTCATCTTTGAGAAATCGTATGTTGAAATTAAGTATTTCGACTTAGTTCTCGATTTTTGGAAAATGAAAGGCATCGAATAAAATACAATTCTTCGACGCATTAACTTTTGTAACGATTGTTAATTTATGGTGAAGGATGTTTCAAATTAGACTTATTTTGAGTTTAATAAACAAATACAAAAGTTAATGCGTCGAAGAATTGTATTTATTCGATGCCTTTCATTATCCAAAAATCGAGAAATTAGTCTAACTACTTAAATTCATTTTCTCAAAGATAAAAAAAGATATCCAGACAAATCCAAATGCGTTTTGAAGAGGAAGAGTAGTTCTTTCGGACCCCATTAATGGTTTCATAAAACATAACCTCAAATATCTCGAAAAACCGTGATTTTCGAACTTTCAAGTTAGAATATCTCGAAAACCGGAGCCATCAGAGAAATTCTGACCTTTTTGTCGGCCTGTGTAATTTAAACAATTTTACATTCAGTTTTAAACAAAAAAAAAAAAAAAACCGGTCAAGTGCAACTTGGACTTGCACAATTAGTGTTCCCTACGTTAATTGCTTTTAAAATAAAAAATTTTGTTATGGAGGTATAAAATGATCAATAACTTCATAAAACATACCCCTAATGAATTTTCAACAAAGTTTTTTTCCGATTTTTACTGAAAATTGATGACCTTGAAATTTTTGTTTTTTTTATATACCACATAAATTATTAAAGGTAATGCACTCGCGATCATTTTCGTTCAATCCACACCCTGTGAAGTATATTCCAGAATTTTTTAAAAAAATTTTTACAAGCTTTCATTGGACACCCCACTCGATGACCTGGTAAAAAATTTTTCACTACCGATTTCACCTTCATTTGAGTATGCCTCATGTGTGCCTTTATGGTTGGCACACCGAGGTCTCTGTATAATTGGTTATTTCGCATGAACCATTGTCAAGGCCTTATTCTGCACTGTCTGGACTTGTGCTCTCCTTGTCTTTGAGAGCTGGCATCATGTAGGGCAGGCATAAGTGAGGCCTGCCTTTACAATTGTTTTATAGACCATGAGCTTGGTTTTTGTGGGCAACTTGCTGGACCGATTTATAATTGGGTATAGTTTACCCAGCAGTTGCTTAGCTTTCTTGGTGGCAGCGCAGACCTGGTCTTTCTAGACGAGCTGTTTGTCGTACTGGATTCCCAGGTATTTGATGGTGTTTGCCTATTGGATGCGGTAGCCATGTACTTGAAGGTGGCCATGGGGAATTCCGTTGCCCTTGACGAAAACGATGGCTTAGGTCTTGTTGGGGTTTACCTTGATCCTCCAGTGGTTAAACCAGGAGTCAAGTTTGTCCAGGTGACGTTGGAGTCTGCTAGTAATAATTCGGCTACTTCTACAAGATTGTGTGATAATAGCGGTATTATCAGCATAAAGGAGAAGATTAGTTTGATTCAACTTGAGAATGTGAATGAAAATATCCTTCAACGTCAAGCAAACTTAGGTTACTTAACACAGACAAGGGGTTACTGAGATATAAATTGCCAGTAAGTGCTTTGAAAAATTTATGAAGGCTGCATTGAATTCGTGTTGACAGATTTTGCGAAAATTACGCAGAAACATAAATTTTAAACTTTGCTACGTAACAACAAACTTTTAAAAATAAGATGGATGGAATGTGACTTGGTGCATTATCGTCTAACCAGCATCGGCTGCCTGAAACATGATATACAGGTTAAATACGACGAATTTTCAACTTATCAGACATTACAATACGTCTAAATAATACTTGCTGTTAATAGATTGACGAGTTAGAATAAATTGACGATTAGTAATATAACATTGCTTTGATTGTTTACAATACAGTTTGACACTTTGTCCATGGGTCACGTTAAAAACACCATGTCTCGTCATCACTAACAATTCATTAAGATTGTTAGTTAAGACTCTAATGATTTCCGTGGAATGTTGCACTCTCAACAAGTTTCGATCTCCATTTAAATTGGCACAAAACAAGGTTTTATGCAATTGAGATATAAACTTTGTGATCCGCACATGAGTATCATGTCCATTTAAGAACACAGCAGAAAATTATAATATGAAAATTTCCACAATAAAAACTAAATCTCCAATTGACTGGTGATAACTTATGGAGCTGAGGCCAGTGCAGACAACATCGTGACAAAAAGGCAAATAAAAACAACAGAAATGAAGACTCTCAGAATAATCGCAGGATATACAATGTAGGATAGACAAAGAAACACCCACATAAAACAGAAATGCAGAGCTGGGGACGTGGTGCAATGGGTGAGAGTTAGAAGACGTGGTTGGAATGAACATATGACTCGAATCCCAGACACTAGGATGGCGAAATTAACTCGCAATGGAAAACCAGGGGGCAGACCACCGGAGAGACCCTCCAAGAGATGGTAAGATAGTTGGCAATCAACATCACAAGAACAGTAACCAGATTTTACAGGCGATTCGCCTCCCAAAAAGGAAAGAGGAGGAGGGTCGTGTTGTAAGTGTACCAGGTGTACAAGTATGAAATGCGGATTTTTTTTCTAAAAAAAACATGTTAAATTCGGAAGAATGATAAAAAGTGCTTTATTCAAAGTATGCTCCATCGCTTGTTATACATTTTTCCCATCTTTCGGACAATTTGTGAATACCACGCCAGTAAAAATCTTCCCCTTTTGCTGCGAACCATTCATCGAGCTATTTTTTACATCTTCATACGAACCAAAGCGCTGCTCAGCAAGTGCGTGACCCATCGATGCAAACAAGTGGTAATCGGAAGGAGCCAAGTCTGGTGAATAAACCGCATGGGGTAGAGCTTCCCAGCTGAGTGCTTCCAACGTGTCGCGAACTGGGTTTTGCCGTATGTGATGGAGCATTGTCATGAAGAAAAATGACTTTGTGTTGCCTCTTTTGGGATTCTGGCCTTTTTTCAAGCAGCGAACGGTTCAAATCGGTCAATTGTTGTTGGTAACGTTTAGCATTAACCGTTTCCCCAGGTTTTAACAGCTCATAATAGACCACGCCCCCCGATCCAACCAAACACAGAGTATCGTCTTTCTGCCAAAGCGATTCGGTCTTGCGGTCAATGTGGATGATGCGCCTGGGTCTACCCATGATTTTTTGCGCTTGGGATTCGCAAAATAAATCCACTTTTCATCCCCTGTAACTATACGATGCAAAAACGACTTCCTTTTGTACCGAGAGAGCAAAATGTCACACGTGTTTTTGCGCTTTTCCATTTCCATTCAACTCATGTGGTACCCATCTACCGGTCTTCTGAATCTTTCCCATCTCTCGTAGCCGATTGGAAACAGCTTGTTGGCTAATGCCCAATTGCTCGGCGAGTTGTTTTTGTGTTTGCGAATCATCTTCATCCAACAATGCTTGCAATTCCACCTCTTCGTATTTTTTTGGCGGTTTTCCCACGTTCCTTGTCTGCAACATCGAAGTCACCACTTTTGAAACGCCGAAACCATCGTTTACACGTATCTTGCGATGGAGCATGTTCACCATGAGCTTCTCGAAGTAATCGGTATGATTCAACAGCAATTTTCTTCAAATGAAAACAAAAAATTTATGGTGTCCGCGAATGCTCGTTGTTCGGTATAAATTTCGTCATATTAAACACAACAACACAACACTAAGCACACACTTTTGCGCACACTCGTGACACTTGTAGATGACACAACAAAAGGGCACAGTGTCAAATCTTTATAGCACAAACTGCATTGATGCACCATCTGTTGTCTGAAATCCGCATTTTATACTTGTACACCTGGTATTTTAAATGTTTTTCTAGCTTTTATCAAATTTTGTCCTTTGTTATAATTTCTCACAATAAATTTCTTGAGTAGTAAATCAGACATCGCATCTTAGTTATTTGTCAATATTTCTCCGCTAAATTTTAAATGAAAATTAGGAAAAGATACAGCTTTAAAATGATACTAAAATGTAAACGACGCGATTAAATAATGATATACAGCATCAGTCCGGAAAATTATCTCATTGAGTGCTTCGTCACTGTTATTTTCTCACTCTTTTCTATTACTTCATAATTATTACCGATATTAGCATAATGGAATGCAATTAGAAAGAAGTATTTTTAGAAAATACCACGTCTAACGCCCACACAATCTCTGTAATTTTTTTACCAGAAGAAAATATCTATTTTTGAAATGGCGTCAGGGTGCCCGAAAGTTCCTTCCGATCGTAAACGACAGACTAATTGCGGGGAAACTTTGGCACGCAATGCAAACGGGTGGTGGTGATTCATAGAAATAGGTTTAGTCGATACGTGGCAATCGGGAGCATAAACTTTTTAGTTTTATACATTATTTCCTTAAAAAAAAAAGTTATGAAAAAATGAAAAGTCCTGTATAATCCCATTTCGGGAAATACGATAAAAAAGTTTTGCTACTCTAAAATGTACGTTAAGCCTACAAAATCGAAAATAAAATGAAAAATCAGGTTTTTCGCAGATATCTCGAAAAATAAATGAGAAAGAACGAGAAATTTTACAAAAAAATAGTACAGTAGAACCCCGATTAACCGAGTCGCAATTATCCGAGCTCCGGATTAACTGAGCCAATCTAAGAACCTGATTATCCGAGGTACGCACGTCTATGCTGCGTATTAATCGAGCTTCTAAAATATGTATGTACATATTTCCATTTAAAATCGTCTGGGCCTTCGGGGAATCCCCCTGGCCCGTGTGAGGGGTTCCCCTATTTATGTTTTTGGACTCTTTCAGCATGTAAATTTGCGTGAATGCAGTGCGTTATAGCGTTTACTACGGAGAAGTACGAGTATACTCACATAATTTATTTGGTTGGAGTTCTGGTAGTTAAATGTAATTAATACGTCGTTCCTATTGAAGAAAAATTAAAAGCCATCAGAAGAACTGAAGCAGGAGAGACAATTAAAGTTGTTGCACGAGATTATGGAGTAGATGAGGTAACAGTTGGAGATTGGAAAAGAAACCGCACAAAAATAGAAGAGTGGTGTATAAATCAAGCCTCCTCGTCCTCAGGAAGAAAATCAATAAAAATCGGCGACTATGAAAAGGTTAACGAAGCTTTATTCATGTGGTTTAACCAACAGAGATCAAGGTGTGCCTCTGTCAGGTCCAATTTTACAACAGAAAGCAATAATGATTAGTAGGCAATTCGCAGAGATAGATCAGTTTACCGCCAGTTCTGGATGACTTGACCGCTGGAAAAAACGGTACGGTGTACGACAACTGACTGTATGTGGTGAAAAACTTTCTGCTGATGTGTCATCAATTGAGAAGTTTAAGTAGAACTTTAAAAAGCAAATCTAAGATTGTGGATATCTATGTGATCAAATTTACAACTGTGACGAAACTGGTCTGAATTATAAAGTGCTTCCATCAAAAACATTGGCATCTCGACAGGAAAAATCAGCTCCTGGCACAAACGAAGTAAGGAAAGATTAACTATAATGGTATGTTCCAATGCATCTGGCAAGCACAAAATCTCACTGATGGTGATTGGCAAGTCTGCACGTCCAAGAGCTTTAAAAGACATCTCACCCAAAGCCCTACCAGTCTATTACGAAAGTCAGAAGAGCACATGAATGGATGCGATCTTATTTACTAACTGGTTTGAAGAAGAGTTCGTGCCATCTGTGACTAAATTTTTGAACAGAAACTGTCTTCCTATTAAACTAATTTTGTTAATGGATAATGTCCCCTCTGACCCTGGAGAAGGACTTCATGTTGGCGAAATTGTTGTAAAATTTTTCCTCCAAATTTAACCAGCATAATGCAACCAATGGATCAAGGCATCCTCGAAAACATTAAAAAAAATTATAGGCGCTTATATCTTAAACATCTGTTAGAATACACAGAAAAGGAGGATATTATCAATGGGATGAGAAAGGTTACACTGAAAAATGTTATTTACTGGGTAAGTTAAGCTTGGGATTCTGTGCGTACTACCACTATTCAAAAATCTCGGTCAAAAGTTATTGATTTTGAGGACTATAATGACAGTAAAGATGATACTCCATTAAATGAATTAGCTTTGAAATTGAGAAGCCATGGAGAAATGTCCTGTTCAAATTTTGACAGCGAGATAGAAGAAAAAGAAAAAAGTTTATTTGAATGAATGCAAAAACTAAAAGGTTGCGAAAATGTGACAAGAGAAGATGTTGTTGAATGGATTACAGCAGATGATTTAGAAGAATAAATGAGTATTGAAGAAATAATGAACGCCTTTCAGGAAACCGAAAAATCAGATGACGATGACGAAGCGGCAGTGGATGAACAGTCTTCCACTAAGATCTCTCATCAAGAAGGTTTTGCTTCTTTGGAAAAAGCTTTTAGGTATATCGAACAACAACCAGAGGCAACCCCAGCGGATTTGCTTCTTCTTAATAGACGGAGAAACATTGCAGCGGGAAAAAGAAAATGCAATATGAAACAGAAGCGCATAGATACCTATTTCACTGTTTTATAATGTATGTACCTATTTATATGTTAAAAACGTTAATACATCGGTTTAAAGTATTGGTGTTTATTTTTTGAATGAATAAAAAACAAGTCCGGATTATCCGAGTTTTCAGATATCCAAGGAGTGTGCCCCCCCCCCCCATGTTACCTCGGATAACCGGGGTTCTACTGTATATAGATTGTTTTTTAGTTATGCCGTATTTTTAAAAAAATATTTAAAATACGAGTAAAATGACTGGTTTAATCCCTTCAGATGTAGTGGGAATCAACCTCATTTATAATTAAATTAATGTTTCTGTATACCGGTAAATATTTAAGATTCCGATGACAGATTTAAAAAATCAAAATGGTGGATCTAATATGACGGCCAAAGAGTATGTAATTCATTTCTTGGAGTAATTTAGAATTTTTGTGTTTTCAAAAACTGTTTTCTTTATACCTAGATGTTTAAATGAAATATGAATACTATACGAGGCTGGTTTGAAAAGTCCGTGTAAAGTCCGAGAGATGGCACCACCGGCGCGTATCGAGGTCATGTTTAGTTAGTAGCATCTCTTGAATGAACGCACACCAAGTTTTAGCCATATTGGTTTATTTCTTTGTGTTTGGCATTCGTGTGAATCAAGGAAGTCAAGTGATTTTCAAGAAATGGACGAAAAAGAATTTCGTGTGGTGATTAAACATTACTTTATGAAAGGCAAAACGCCTCAGGAGACTAAAGAGAAGCTTGATAAACATTATGGTGACTCTGCACCTTCGATTAGAACAGTTTATAAGTGGTTTCAAAATTTTCGGACTGGCCATATGGGCACAAGTGACGCTGAACGTTCTGGACGGCCTGTGGAGGTTACGACTCCAGAAATCATTGATCAAATCCATGATATGGTGATGGATGACAGAAGAGTTAAGGTGCGTGAGATTGCTAGTGCTGTGGGCATCTCGACTGAACGGGTACAAAATATTTTGCATAAACATTTGGACATGAGAAAGCTATCCGCAAGATGGGTGCCGCGATTGCTCATGCTTGACCAAAAACGGAATCGTGTGAAGTGTTGCAAGGATGGTTTGCAGCTGTTCCAGAAGAATCCGGAGGACTTTAAGCGTCGTTTCGTCACTGTGGATGAAACATGGATACATTACTATACTCCTGAGACCAAACAACAATCTAAACAATGGGTTACCAAGGGGGAATCTGCACCAAAAAAAAGGCGAAGACCGTTCCTTCGGCCGGAAAGGTTATGGCGACTGTCTTTTGGGATTCGCAAGGATAATCCTCATCGACTATCTGGAAAAGGGTAAAACTATTACAGGTGAATATTATTTATCGTTATTGGACCGTTTGAAAACCGAGCTGCAAGAAAAACGGCCGCGATTGGCCCACAAGAAAGTCCGTTTCCATCACGACAACGCACCAGCACACACCTCAGCAGTTTGTAGTCGCAAAATTAATGGAAATAGGATTCCAACTCGTTTCACATCCCCCCTATTCTCCAGACTTGGCTCCCTCGGACTACTATTTGTTCCCCAATTTGAAGAAATGGCTGGCGGGACAAAGATTTTATTCAAACGAGGAGGTGATTGCAGACACTAATGGATATTTTGCAGACTTGGACAAATCCTATTATTCGGAATGGATCAACAAACTAGAACATCGTTGGACGAAGTGTATAAGCCTAAAAGGAGACTATGTCAAAAAATAAAAAAGGTTTACCCCAAACACATAAGTAGTTTTTATTTTTGACTTTTCAAACCAGCCTCGTATACTTAAAGCTTAAACTTTTACCTTTATTTCCCACCTTTAAATATTTCTTTATTTTAAGTTTAAGTTGTAACATATGATTAATAATAAGCAAAAAATACGTTTATCATGAACACTTTTTTAAGAGCAAAATTACAAAAAAAGAGGAAGTTTTTTTAAGTGTTTAATGATTTTCTAATATCAAGTATACTTTTAACTGTAACTGAAAAAAAAATTGTCTGACTTTTTTTGACCATTGCTTTGAACGCAAACTTGGCGGCGGCGCACTACAGCAGGCAAATCTTCATATTTTAAAACTCAATTTTTAAATAACACAGACCATGTGGGTATTTTTAATTATTCGTATATTGAAACTTAAGGTATAATAATGATATTTATTTATTTATTTACGGGCAGACCCATTATACATAGTTTCTATAAAAGTTATAATAATATAACAACAATTATAACAATACAATAACAACAAATATTCTCACAGAACTCAGTGGACTGTCAACAATTCTTTTTTTAAAAGTTTTAAAGAGAAATTAAAAAAATCAAGTTTTATTTCACCGGCGCCATTAGTGATTCTAGTGATCGGCGAGAATAGGCCATAGTTACATCTATGGTACTTCAGAGCGAAGAGTGAGTGGTCCCTTGTTGATCTTGGTGGAACACGGAAATTTATCAAACTCAGAAGATCGGAGCAGTCTGTATGGCGATTTACAAGTCGAAATAAGAAACAGATATCAGCAACTTTCCTACGTCTTGAAAGGGATTGCAGCTGGAGTCTTCACAGTAGGACCCCATAGGCAGTGATGTTCCACTTAAATTTGTAAGAAACATATCTAGCATACTTCTTCTGTACCCTTTCAATACCTTCAATATGTATAGCATATGAAGGCGACCATACCCATGACATGTACTCTACAGAAGATCTTACCAAGGCCTTATACAAAGTATTCATGCTATCTACAGTCTGGAAATCCCTAGTATTCCTATAGACGAAGTCAAGAAGTTTTAAACATTTTCCAAAAGACTGTTGTCATAAGAAGCGGAGTTTTCACCCGAAAGAACGACATTAACTGGCATTTTTTAATATTAAGATTTATTTTGTTTATTCTGCACCACTCACTCACCTTATCCAAGTCTCCCTGTAGTCTCACATCAACATCAACAGAATGAATTACCATAAACAATTTCAAAACATCTGCAAAAAACAAGGAGCTTGGAAATAGAATCACCTCACGGAGGTCATTAATAAATATATTAAGCAGCAACGGGCCCAGATGGCTACCCTGTGGTACACCCGATGTAATAGATATCTCACTCGACACAAAGCTCTTTACTTTAACTAACTGTTTCCTGTATCTAAGGTAACAGGTTAATCAATTCAGTAGCCATGACTTCTTAATTTCCTTATCAAGATATCGTGATTGACAGTGTCGAAGGCCTTGCTGAAATCCGTATAAACCACGTCAACCTGACCACCTGCCTCCATTGCATCAATAGTATTTTGAACCAATAAGATCAAGTTTGTAGCTGTCGATCGGCCCCCAACGAAACCGTACTGTCCCTGAACTAAAAGAGGTTTTATGAAGTGTTTTAATTTATCACAAACAATTTTGGAATAGAACTTAAAATAGAAATAAGTCTATAATTTTTAGCGTCTGACTGGTCGCTGGATTTGAATACTGGAGTAATAACACTATATTTCCACCGGTCAGGACAAACACCGCTCCCCAGGGACAATTTAAAAAGCATATACAGCGAGTTGGCCAAAGCATAGGCACAGTTAACTAAAAATCTGGGAGATATACCATCAGGACCTGGCCCCTTATTTATGTCAGGTTTGGATATATGGTTAAATACTTCCCCCAGGGAGACATCAACAGAGGAGAATGATTCACCACCATCCCCAACATCCACCAGCCCAGACTCACCGCCGTCAGCGTCAGATCTATAAACATTCCGAAAATGAGACTTAAAAATTTCCACAATAGTTTTTTTTTTTTTATGGGTCTAGCACACGTGCTGCAGGGAAGAAGTCCCTAAGGCGCTACAGGAGCGACACGTGTGCGGAAGAAGCGATTCACATTGTTCTTGAATCGCTGTAAATTGTACTCGGTGGGAAACACAGTCCTGGGTAAATTATTCCAAAGGGATGATGTTCTCCATATAAAAGACAGCTTGAAAAGCGTTGTACGAGAAGTAACAAGCTGAACCTCATACGGATGTGAAGTATTAGCGCGACGTGTACTTCTAACATGCACCGCTTTGGGAGGAATTAAGCGGGCTACATCCTTTGAACACTTTCCATGAAAATACTTATAGAATAGGCTCAAGTCGCCAACCGTTCTTCGATGTTCCAGCGAATAAAGGCCGCTGGTCAGTTCCGGGTCTCCAATCAGACGAACAGCTCTTCTCTGAATAGAATCCAACAAATGCAGTGTACGTTTGGGAGCGGAGCCCCAAACATGGGAGCGGTATTCCATAGTTGATCGAATTTGAGCTTTGTAAAGAATTAACAGTTGTGGAGTGTAAAGCTTTCTGGTTCGAAATAATATTCCCAAATTTTGAGAAGCTCTCCTTGCTATGCCTACAACATGTTCATGCCAGGACATATTTGCTCCCAAATTAACGCCCAACAAATTGAGTGACGATGTTAGAGGAATGGAGTGCCCCGACATAACTATGTTGGGTTCAGCAACGTTAACTTTTTTAGATAAAACTGCTGCCTGGGTTTTTGTAGCGTTAAATTCCACTTGGTTACTGTTACCCCAAGATAAAATTTCTTTTAGGTCTTTGTTAAGTTGAATGACTTATTGCTCTCTGCGGATATTCGTCTGAGTAACCGATGTCCGAGCGTTTAAAGTAAATGAAGTGATAAGCGTACTGTCATCCGCAAAGCTGTAGATTGGATTCTCGGTCTTTTCCAGCAGATCGTTAATGTAAATGAGAAAAAGAGTAGGAGACAGTATGGAGCCTTGAGGTACACCGGCGTTGATAGTAAAGGTGTTAGAAAGAAATTCGTCGACTGCCACTCGTAAAGAACGCTCTCTGAGGAAACATGAAAGCCATAAACAGAACTTTTCAGACATACCATAAGACCGTAGCTTAGCCAACAGCCCATCGTGCCAAACACGGTCGAATGCCTTGGATATGTCAAGAGCAACCGCTCGAGATTCTCCAAAGTGTTCAATTGCGTTGTTTCAAACGTGTGTTACATAAGTCAGAAGATCTCCAGTTGATCTATTTTTACGAAAGCCATATTGATGATCGCTAATATTGTTGAATCCTTCAAGATATTTTAGAAGATGCTGATTGATAGCCTTTTCCATGACTTTCGATATTATTGAAAGCAGTGCGATTGGTCGGTAGTTATTTGGCAAGGTCTTCTTGCCTTTTTTAGGTATCGGCTGAACTGTGGCACATTTCCAGCAGGAAGGAAATATTCCCTTTCTGTAGGATAGGTTGAAAAGTCTACAGAAAACTGATGTTAGTTCCCTCGCACAGTTTTTGAGAACTATGGCAGGTATTCCGTCAGCGCCAGAAGCTTTTTTGGTGTCTAGGTTCATTAAAATACGTTTTATGATACGCTGTAGGGCATCCTTGACTGCACTATGGGAATAGCAGGTGGTGTTTTTCCTTGGAAATCGACAGTAGAATGTGACGCAAAGAGTTCAGCCAACAAATTTGCTTTCTCAACAGGTGTCGTTGAAATAGAATTATCTGGCCGTGTGAGTGGTGGTATGGTGGAATTGGTGAAATTTTGACTGACTGCGTTAGCGACTAATCAAAAGGACCTGGAATTGTTGGGATAATCCTCCCTGTTTGTTCGTCTAGATTTATTGAGGTAGGGATGGACTTAGCCCCCTTTTTACTGTAAATGAAGTTCCAAAATTATTTGGTGTCATAACTTATGTTTGTCTCAATATTTTTAACGTACTGCAAATAGCAGTAACTCTTTAGAATATTAGATTGGGATCTGAACTCTGAAAACTTAAATAAGTTTCCCACTGACGGGTTCTTTTGTATTCTTTGTGGCATATTTTCTTTTTCAGAATAAGATTTTTAAATTCATTAGAAAATGACCTTGGGAACTTCGGATTCTTTGAACGAACCACAGGGACATACTGACTAATACCAGTACACAAAACTTCATCGAAGATAGACGTTTCAGTATTTACATCTTCAACACCACCCATGACATATTCCCAGTCCACTGAGTGTTGACTGGTTTTTTATTTTTATTGATATTTATTTATTTATTTAACCACGGGACATGCCCATTTAACACTGAGGGTAACAATTAAAAGTTTATGATTTATAAAATAACACCTTAAACTATAACTAAAATTTAATGATAAAATAAAATTATTATATCTAGCCCTAGTGCTATGTTAATCTTAAACACCTTCTATATCCGACATGTCAGACATATCCGAAGTAAAATCTGATATAGTATCATCTGTACCTAATGGTAGAACTAGTGGTTCTACAATTTGGTCCATTGATGAATCTAGTGTCCATATTTTATTTGCTTCTTTAATTACGTGTTCAACATATTTTTGCCAGTTTTCTGGAATGACATTACATATTGCTTTTGCAAATAGATTTTTAAGGTCTGTTAATTTCTAGGTCACATTTTTTTAGCCACTTCGCTTTTTACTTGAGCCCAAATGAGCTCTATAGGATTAAGCTCACAGTGGTATGGTGGCAAGCGAAGAACAGTTATATCCCGAGTTTTGGCAATTTCGCCGATAACGTACTTATTGTACTTATCTTTGTTTATTAAAACTTCATGTTTGTCTAATTGTATTAACTCGCGTTTAACATTGTCACTATAGAATAATATATTTCGCTGAGTTAACCAAGAATGTATATCACGTTTAAGCCATCCCATCGTGGGAACACGTTCAACTTTTTTGGAATGGTAACTTGCATTATCCATGACAATTATTGAGCTTCGGGGAATCAAATCATCTGCGTAAACCATTCTTCAAACACATCAGAATTCATATTTTCGTGGTAATTTCCTGTTTTTTTCGATTCCAATGTAGCCAGACCGCCATTAACGAAACCGTGGATTCTCCCTATATGTGTTATAATTAATCGGCGTCCTTTTCCAGATGGTGGACGGAGACCGGTTAACCAACCTTCCATAAAAGCTTGTTTTGAACTCAAAACGTTTTTGTCCTGCCAACACTTATTTACGGTGTACCCTTTATTTGTCCAAGTTTCGTTTAAATAATAAATACGTTTTCCTTGAGAACGTTCATGTCTAATTTTTCTCAGATAGTCTCTTTTCCAGCGTACGATTTCTCTCTTTTCAATTAACAAGGATTTTCTTTGAAATTTTTCCCAACGAAAATTGATTGATTTTAAAACGTCCTACCCATCGTTAGTATCTGTGGGTTACTTTTAATAGCGTCTAGAATTAAATCCAAAGTTGGAATTTTTTTTTCAATGAAAAACCCATGAATGATTCTTCGCAGGGATTTTTTTACATCTTCTGTCAGCTCCAGTTATATTTTACCTGGTTTTAGTTTTGGCGCAGTAACTCCTTCTCCCCTTTCTTCCTTCAAAATTCAACAGATAGTTGTTTTTCCAACTCCGATCGTTAGGGAACACTTTTGAATCCTATCGTCGACACTTAAATTAAGGTTTTCATCACTTTTGATGTAATGCAACACATTTCTAATTATGATCTTTTCATTTAAGCTTAAAGCCGTTATTTTTTGACGTTTTAGGGAAGACATCTTTATTGTTCTGAACTGATGCACTACGTGTTACGTGAGAAAATAAACTGAGAGTATACCCTCCATACGCTTAACCCCATCAGATAAAACAACCCGCCTTTGGTTTATTACCCACTAGGTCACTTTTATTACTGATTTGCATAATTTTACATGATTTATTACTTCGCCTTGCAAACGGATAGAGTATATATGGGGTAGACTTTTGAAGAAAAAACAATATTATTGCCTCAATTTTCATTGTATTTAAACCCTTCGGTCGGTTTACATGCGTCGCAGTCACCCTGCAGGCTGACTGTTAGATTCAGGCGTGTAGTGGTGGATCCATGTTTCGTCTATTGTTACGAATCGATGCAAAAACTCCTTTGGATTACGCCGAAA
Organism: Pachyrhynchus sulphureomaculatus; assembly: GCA_019049505.1. Taxonomy (NCBI): domain Eukaryota; kingdom Metazoa; phylum Arthropoda; class Insecta; order Coleoptera; family Curculionidae; genus Pachyrhynchus; species Pachyrhynchus sulphureomaculatus. The sequence goes on from CM032447.1 coordinate 25,229,753, forward strand.
CAGTGCCAAACATGTTCTGAAGCTCGTTGCTGTTTTTGATCAGTTGCGAGATCGCGTGGCCCAAAGCTTTTACATTTGAGTTCAGTTGATATCTGCATGATGTCAACTATCTCTCTCACTTTCACTTTGCGGTCATTCAGAACAATATGGTGGATTTTTTTGTATTTTTTGAAGTAACTGTCTCATTTGGACGTTCGAAACGTGGTACATCATCGGTGCTTGTACGACCGGGTTTATGTTAACTACAGAGTTGCTTTTGACGGAGCAGATGTGCCATAACACTTCTCTTGATCGTATTTTTCTTATCAAGAAGAAATGTTTAATCAACCCACGAAATTCTTTTTGTTCCATCGTTTTGCAAAAATAAAAGGAACGTCGCTCAAGCAGCTGAAATTCGCAAACTAATAGGCAAAATGTCATGAAAATATTACACGAATCTGCTGAAAATTGACATTAAGTGAAAATAATATGTTTATTTTTTGTTTGTGCTGCCATCTCTCGAAAAATCTCGGGACTTTTCACTCCCCGTTGCATTATACTTTATTACCTATATGCGAGATTTTTATATTTTTGTTACAGGTAGCTGCATTTATGTTCACACTTCAACTGTGCAAAACATATGACCTACTATTTTGAAACCACGGACATACATATCAAGGATTTTCTACAGCTGACGCTGTCTTCCTTCTCTCAGACTTTGATTCCATCCGTTTCTATCTTCCCAGTCTCCATCTGTTAGATCCCTGTCCTCCATAGCCTCGTCCACATCGTCTCTCCACGATCGTCTGGGTCTTCCTCTTTTTCTTCTCCCTATAGGGATCCACTCCGTTATTTTCTTTATCCACCTATTATCTTCGCTCCGTCTTATGTGTCCATACCATTTTAATGTTTTTCTTCAATTGTGTTTATTCCGTTCTCTTTGATGTTCATTCTGCTTCTTATTTCTTCATTTGTTATTCTCTCCATACATGTCACTCTACATCTTCTCCAATACTCCATCTCTACCGCGTTAATTTTAGATTTATTTCTTGTTGATTGTCCATGTTTCTGACCCGTATGTCATTATGCTTTGTATTATTGATTTGTATATGAGTGTTTTGTTTCTTTTTGAAATGTGTTTGTCCCACAGGATCGAATTTAATTGTCTTATGCATGTCCGCGTTTGTCCTAATCTAGCTTTAATCTCTTCTTCTGATGTTGCGTTTTTTGAAATGATGGTTCCTAAATATTTAAATCTATCGGTTCCTTTGATTATTGTTTCGTTATCGACTTCTAGATTCTCCACGTTTCCCTCCTTTGTTGTTAGATATTCCGTTTTATCAAAGTTTATTGCTAATCCTGCTTTAGTGTATTATTCTTTCAGTTTTCTTACCATATAACTGGGGTCTTCCTCATCTTGCGCTATGATTACTTGGTCGTCTGCGAAACTTAGAGTATATAAGTAATCTTCTCGTATTGGGGCTCCCATTCCACTACATTTTTGCTTCCATTTTTTTAATGTTTGTTCGAAGTATATTTTGAATAGTGTTGGGGATGTAGAGCATCCTTGTAATAGGCCTTTTGATGTTTGGAGTCTCTTCCCTATTTTATGTCCTATTTTTATGTTTACTGTGTTGTTTTCGTAGAGAGCTTTTACTGCGTATATTAGTTCTTTGTCAATGCCTATTTCTTTCATTGCGTTCCATAATCTTTGTCTTGGCACTGAGTCATAGGCCTTTCTTATGTCTGTGAAGGCTAGATGAACTTCTCTATTCTTTGTTAGTTTTTTCCATTGTTTGTTTTATAGTGTATATGTGGTCTATACATGATTTTCCGGCCGTAAAGCCTGCTTGGTCTTCTCCAATTTTTCCTTTTATATTTTCCTCTATGATGTTTTAATAATTTTTCCATACAAACGTCCCATACTCGATATTATGCTTAGGCCTCTATAGTTTGTGCATTTTTTGCGGTCTCTCTTTTTAAATATAGATACTATATAGGCTTTTGACCATTCCTCTGGTATTTTTTCTCCATTTATCGCTCTGTGGAACATGTTTCTCAGCATCCAATGTAATTTATTAGACCCGTACTTAATCATTTCATTTACCACACCTCCAGGCCCTGCAGATTTATTATTTTTGAGTGTTTTTGTTGTCTTATTTACTTCTTCATAGCTTAGTTCTATCTCTTTTTTTTCCTTATTCTGTTCTTCTTCAGGGTTCTCTTCTTGGAATTCTTGTCTGTCTTCTGTTAGCAGCTTCTTATAATATTCTTCCCACTCGCTTTCTGGGATATACTCTATATACGTCTTCTCTCTATTGTTGGTCCTTAATGCTTCAATTATTCTCCATGACTCTGTGCTTCTAGTTCCTCCTATATACTGTTCTACATGTTCGCACGATTTTTCCCGTCTCTCGTTCTTTTCTTTGTTTATCATCCTCTTCGTTTCTGCATTTTTCTCTTTATATTTCTGTAGGTCTTCTTCTGATTTTGTATTTAGGCATTTTTCGTAGTCTTTTTTTCTCCTTTATAGATTCTTTGGTTTTTTCACAGATTCTAATTTTATGTTTCTTATTCTCGTTGTCTTCTTTACCTAATGCTTCTAGGGCCGCCTGTTTAATGCATTCTTTTATATGGTCATACATCTGTTGGAGGTTGTCGTAGTTAAATTCATTTAATTTTTGATCTAATCGTCGTCTATATAGGTCTCTTATCGTTTCGTCTTGCAGTAAGTGTATTTTGTATTTTATTTCTTTGTCTGCTTTTTCTGTTATCTCATTAGTATTTCTGTTTTCTTTATCTATTTTCCTGTTTGTTTTATTGTCTTGTACCATGGTACTTTTATATTTGCTACTAATAGTCTATGGTCTGTTCCACATTCTGCCCCTCTCTTTACTCTTACGTCTTTTATTTTGATAGTGGTATCGTTTTTAATTATAATGTAGTCTATTATTGATTTTAAGTTTCGTGTTTCTTGCATCCAAGTATATTTGTGGATGTCTTTGTGTTTGTAGAATCCGTTTGTTATTTTGAGGCCGTTTAGTTCACACAGCTCTATTAGTCTCTCTCCGTTGTCGTTAGTAATGTCTTCTCCGAATGGTCCTACGGTATTGTCCATTGTTTTCCTTCCTGCTCTCCCATTCAGATCTCCAGATTATTATTAATTCTTGGTTTTTCTTTACTTTTTGTGTTTCTATTTCTAGTGTTTCCATGAAATTATCATTTTTCTGTTATAGTGCTGTCTTCTGTTGGGCCGTATACTCGTAATATTACCATGTCTTTTCCTAGCATTGTTATATTTAGTCTTATGATTATTTCATTGATGGGTTCCCAAGATGTTATTTTCCTTTTCCAATTCTTTTTTACTAGTATTCCAACTCCGGCCTTTGCTCTTTCTTTCCTTCTTTACTCCACTCCAACAATGCATCACTTCATCTATTCCACTTCCCTTTTTCTTCGTCTTGCTTATTATTAAAATGTCTATGTTCATCTTCTTGTATGACTTCGATGTTCTTTGTCCTCCATCCCTGTATATTTCAAGTGCCGAGAGCAGCTATTCTGTTTCGGGACTATTCCCTTTGAAGTAGAATTGCCCCCCCCCCCCGTATCCGATGGGGCTCCCTTCTTCGAAGGTGTGGATTGCCACCTGGGGATTTTTGCTTATCTATCTACTTTTCAAAAACAACTAGCATTTCCCAGTTTAGCTTTTACGTGTGTTAGGGTGCTAACTCCTAACGCCACAACCCTCCTCCTTTATCCGGGCTTGGGACCGGCAACAGTGTTGATGAACTACTCAATCCATCCATCAACACTGCAGGCAGAGCATTATAATTTATTACCTGTATGCGAGATTTTTATATTTTTGTTACAGGTAGCTGCATTTTTGTTCACACTTCAACTGTGCAAAACATGACCTACTATTTTGAAACCACGGACACATGCTAATAAAATATATGTTTAATTAGAAAAAAATCCATATAATTCCCAATGCACTAGAGAAAACTGTTTATTCATTCAATGTAAACATTCCACCCATCATAACTTCATTTAATTACATTAGTATCTACATAAAAAAATCCACACCTACGCACATAGGTGTAGGTAGGTATTATGCTTTAATTATATACCTAATTTAGTCGATATTAGACCCCCAATTCAGACAATTTATACCCACTTCTATAAGTTAAGAGTTTTTTTCAGTTTGGATTATTTTAGGAATGGTGGTCTTATTACTCATGTGTATAATTAATCTGCAATATTATTGGTCGTTGTTGAGAACTGTAAAAACCAATGAAATTAGGATAAAAAAAAATTTCCGCCTTCTTTTTCTAGGAGATATTTTTAGAGGGGGTTTCAAAAAATGTATAAGAAATCTATACAAGAGTAGACTGGACCAAAAGATACAACTGACGGGATTTGTTAATATAGAAGATGAATATAAGTATATAAAGGAATGCCTACACGAAGCCGCACTGGAAGCATTAGGGTACCAAGAGAAAAGGGAAAAACAGGAAAAACCATATTGGTGGGATGAAGAAATGGAATACGAAATTGAAGAAAAACGGAAAAGCTATCACAAATACTTAAGTTCAAAGAGCACAAACGACAAATTAAAATACAAAGAATCCCAAGCTAGAGTACGCTAAATGATTAGTGACAAAAAGAACAACCAATGGAAAAAACATGCTCAAGACTCAACACTTAAATAGGAGGACGGAAAACACAGAAAGTTGGAGACTTCTTAAAAATATGAGAACAGAACGGAAAAGGGAAATCTTCTCACCAATAACACCAGAAAAATGGAACCAATACTTTACAAATATGCTAACAGAAGATAGACCAGAGTTTAAAAGTACCCAATATGGAAACCCAAATGTAGTTATACGAGGATCCCCAATAAGGATAACAACATCAGAAGTTAAAGAAGTATGTAAAACGCTAAAAAATGGTAGAGTCCCAGGACCAGGAAACATCCCATGAGTATGTTGGTTTATGGAAGATTTCAAAATCCTGTTTATTCACTTTATTTGATATTTTTAAATCTAGGAAATTAATCGATCTATTTGTTTCTATTTTTGTTGTAAAAGTAATATTATTATGAAGTTGGTTAATATAATCTAGAAAAAGTTTTATTGGTACCGGTATGTAGATGATATATTGACTTGCTTTACAGGCACAGATTGACAATTAAAACTTTTTCTAGATTATATTAACTTCATAATAATATTACTTTTACAACAGAAATAGAAACAGATAAATCGATTAATTTCCTAGATTTAAAAATATCAAACGAAATGAATAAAGACGATTTTGAAATCTTCCATAAACCAACATACTCAGATATAACTATACACGCTAATTCTAACTACCCGTTCACACATAAAATCTCGGCTTATAATAGTTTCATCCATAGACTAATAAATACACCATGAACGGAAGACAATTTTCAGAAAAAATTAAATATTATAAAACAAATTAATATAAACAGTGGATACAGGAGCGATTTCGTAGATAATATTTTAATGAAAAAACAATTTAAAAAAGCAATAGGACTGGTGTACCCGTACAAACAACTAAACAAAGAAAAATTTCATACACTTACTTATACCGGAAAATTAACTAATAAAATTCAAAATTTTTTCCATAGAAATCTTGTAAATATCGCTTTCCGTACAAAACACATTATCTCGACATATTAAAAATAATAAAAGTAAAACAAAAAAAGAAAATAAATCGGGAGTTTACGAATTATGCTGTGGCACTTGCAATAAAACGTATATAGGACAAACAGGCAGACTTTTTTATTTTATTTGTTTAAATTTTTATTCCTAGTTATTTTTTTTTTTTTTTTTTTGGGTCTAGCACACGTGCTGCAGGGAAGTCCCTAAAGCGCTCCAGGAGCGGCACGAGTGCGGAAAAAAAAGCGATTCACGTTGTTCTTGAATCGCTGTAAATTGTACTCGGTGGGAAACACAGCGCTGGGCAAATTATTCCAAAGGGATGACGTTCTCCATATAAAAGATTGCTTCAAAAGCGTTGTACGCGGAGTAACAAGCTGAACGTCATACGGATGCGAAGCACCAGCGCGACGTGTATTTCTAACATGCACCGCTTTAGGAGGAATTAAGCGGGCTACATCCTTCGAACACTTTCCATGAAAATACTTGTAGAACAGACTCAAGTCGCCAACCGTTCTTCGATATTCCAGCGAATCAAGGCCGCCGGTCAATTCCGGGCCCCCAATCAGACGGACCGCTCTTCTCTGAACAGAATCCAACAAATACAGTGTATGTTTGGGAGCGGAGCCCCAAACGTGGGAGCAGTATTCCATAGTTGGTCGAATTTGGGCTTTGTAAAGAATTAACAGTTGTTGTGGGGTGTAAAGCTTTCTGGTTCTAAATAATATTCCCAACTTTTGAGAAGCTCTCCTTGCTATGCCTGCAACATGTTCATGCCAAGACATATTTGCTCCCAAACTAATGCCCAACAAATTGAGCGACGATGCTAGGGGAATGGAGTGCCCCGACATAACTATGTCGGGTTCAGCAACGTTAACTTTTTTAGAAAATACTGCCGCTTGGGTTTTTGTAGCGTTAAATTCCACTTGGTTACTGTCGCCCCAAGATAGAATTTCTTTGTTAAGTTGAACGACCTCCTGCTGTCTGCGGATATTCGCCTGAGCAGCCGATGTCCGAGCGTTCAAGGTGAATGAAGAGGCAAGCGTACTGTCATCTGCAAAGCTATAGATTGGATTCCCGGTCTTTTCCAGCAGATCGTTAATGTAAATGAGAAAGAGAGTATGGAGCCCTGGGGCACACCGGCGTTGATAGTGAGGGTGTTAGAAAGAAATCCGTCGACCGCCACTCGTAAAGAACGCTCTCTGAGGAAACATGAGAGCCACAAACAGAACCTTTCAGACATACCATAAGAGCGTAACTTAGCCAACAGTCCATCGTGCCAAACACGGTCGAATGCCTTGGATATGTCAAGAGCAACCGCTCGAGATTCTCCAAAGTGTTCAATTGCGTTGTTCCAAACATGTGTTACATAAGTCAGAAGATCTCCTGTTGATCTATGTTTACGAAAACCATATTGGTGATCGCTCTTAATATTGAATCGTTCAAGAAATTTTTTTTTAGAAGATGCTCATTGATAACCTTTTCCATGACTTTCGATATTATTGAAAGCAGTGCGACTGGTCGGTAGTTATTTGGCAAGGTCTTCTTACCTTTTTTAGGTATCGGCTGAACCGTGGCACATTTCCAGCAGGACGGAAATATTCCCTTTTTGTAGGATAGGTTAAAAAGTCTACAGAAAACTGGTGTTAGTTCCCTTGCACAGTTTTTGAGAACTATGGCAGGTATTCCGTCAGCGCCAGAAGCCTTCTTGGTGTCTAGCTTGATTAAAAATACGCTTTATGGTGCGCTGTCTGAAGACAACATCGGGCATCCTTGACTACAATATGGGAATAGTGGGTGGTGTTTTTCCTTGGAAATCGACAGTAGAATGTGAAGCAAAGAGTTCAGCCAACAAGTTCGCTCTCTCAACAGGTGTGGTTGCAATGGAATTATCTGGCCGTGTGAGTGGTGGTATGGTGGATTTGGTAAAATTTTGACTAACTGCCTTAGCGACTGCCCAAAAAAGGACCTGGAATTGTTGGGACAAGCGAGAAGTTTGTTTCTAATTCGTTGATTGTGTGCCTCCTTGGTTTCGTCGATAATTCCCTTGCATCTGTTCCGGGCATGAACAAAGATGTTACGATTTACGGTGTTAGGATTTGCACGCCATTGTCGGTAATTTAGTTTAAGTTATTATGGATCTCCATCAAGTAACGGCTAAGTCAGTGCAGTATTTTTAATTTAATTAAATGTCAAGTTAATGCAGCATGAATAATATAAAAAAAAGAAAAAGAATGGAGCGCTTTGTTAGAAAAGAGATGAATATAAGTGAAAAACTTGACAGGAAAAATGTTGTAAACAAAAGTTTTTGTATTTTCTCCAAGGAATTGAATAGGCATATCAGATTTTGGGCCTAACGCTTTGTTGGGACTCTATAAGGCCCAACAGTTAAAACTGAAATTGGAACTCAAATTTTCAAATACATATTTGAATTCAGCAAGGAATTTTATGTGCAAATTCAAATTGAATATTCCTAGGCCTGATTGGGCCTCATTGTAACTACAATAAAATCCGGCTCTTGTAAGAATTTTGCACTTCATTCATCGCTTCTTGGCCTGTTTCAGTAGGTAACTCATTTGCAGGCACTCCAGTATCAATGTCAATTAATAATTAATCTACAAGCTCAATATCTACATGGTTGTCTAAAATTTCTAATTCTCATCCTATATTAAAGTCTGGATATGTATGGTCGAATAAACGATTTTTCAAATCAGTTTTAAACATTTTCTGAGAAAAATGTGAGGCGCATATTTTATATTTTTTGCACAAATTTTCAATTGGAGAATTGATGACGCATTTGGTTGCTGCAAGCCAAACCTTTGCCGTATAACTAAAAAAATGTTATAAGAGAAATAGCTTCTCAGAATTATTCAATTTATCCGCATACGATTTCTTACACAATTGATATTCTTTAATCAAATCACTTACTCAAGATTTGTGGGGAAGAAGAAGAAACTCAGTCCCGGCGTACTTTTTGAATGATTTTTATAATTATCAACGGCACAACAATAACCTCCTTTCCCCATGATTATATAAATTGTTTGTCTCTTCCTTCTGTCTTTAAATTCTAATAAACTGCAGTCACATCAAGAAACCATCACCAATACATTTCAAAAGACACATTCCGAGATCAGATGTAGACATTGAGCGGCCATTTTAAAAGAGGGGCCCGTCGACGCATGCGCTCTTAAAATCTCGTCACAAACTTGGAGCTCACTTTTGCTACTGTATTGGGTTTACTGTGGTCAAATCTGTCAATCAATGAGTGTGGTAAGGACAAGTAGAAAAAATTGCCGTATTCCACGATCGTGCAGCGCCGCTGTGGTCTGCTAGTAGAACTTATTGGGAATCTGTACCAGTGTTGTCACATGTTTGTTAATTTTAATAACAGGTTATATGTGATTATACATAACTCATTAAAGGATAAATTTAGAAAATATTTAGTTGTTTCTTATAAATATATTGTTATTTACTTTTATCTCTATTACCTAAAGCTGCGCAGGATAATTTTACTTCATTTTAGAAATCGAAAATACTTATACCAAATCGTAACTCATTGTTTCCAATTGCCTCTGAGAGTCCACTATTAATCTTGGATCGCCTTTAGATGGAAACAAGCGGAGCCTTGACTGTAGTTTAAGTGAAAAGGTAGAAACATGGATAATTTACTTTTTAAACCAATGCATCTAAGTGTTATGTATCTTTGGTGTTGAAATCGTATCTGGTATCAGTTTTTTTGTATCACCCACCGTTTTCTCACAATATGACATCGATCAAATTTCAAAATAGGGAAAATTTGATATATAAAAAATAAAAACTTAAACCGTACTTTTATTTGATTAGGTTGCAATTTTTACTCACAATAACATATTTCACTTCAATGCGAATATTTTAGGTGCTTATTTTTTTTTTTTATTTCCTTTCCCTTTTCTCTGTGAAGTTTCTTGTATAGCTTTTTCTCCGATGTGATGCATTTTGTTGTTCTCTATGAAGTGACCAACAGTAATCACCCATCATGTTGATATTCCACCGTCCCTGGTACCGTTTCTCCATCTTCTTTGTATCCTGATGGAACCGTTCCCCCTGCTCTTTACTCACATCGCCTAAGTTTTTAGGAAAAAAGTCAAGATGGTTGTACAAGAAGTGAACTTTAAGGCTCATTAGACAACTCAGATTTTCGAACTTGTCTATCATATTAGCTACTATAAGTTCATAGTTAGGGTCTTTAACATTGCCCAAAAACTTAGTCACAACTTCTTTAAATTATACCCAAGTCTCCTTTTCCTTTGTAATCATCCTTCCTTCAAAGTTGGAACTGAACATCATTTTACGAATATCAGGCCCAACGAAAATTCCTTCTTTCAGTTTGGCTTCTGATAAATGAGGAAATCTTCTATACAAATATTTAAAACATTCACCATCTTTGGGCAAGGCTTTCATAAATTGTTTCATTAAGCCTAACTTGATGTGTAGTGGTGGTAGAAGAATCTTTTTTGGTTCTACTAAAGTTTTATGCTAAATGTTCTTCTCGCCAGGTATTAAAGTTTTTCTTAAGGGCCATTGTTTTTTGGACCAATGTTGATCCCTTGCTCTGCTGTCCCACTCACATATAAAACATGGAAACTTTGTAAATCCCTCTTGTTGACCAAGGATCATGGAGACAACTTTTAAATCTCCACATAGCATCCTATCGTGAGCTGGATAATTAATTTTCTGTAAAATAAGATTTTCGTAAGTTTCCTTCACATGGACTGAATGAGCAACAGATAGTGAAGCATAAGATTTCCGTTGTGTAACAGAACACTTTTTAAACTAGTTTTTGACGAGTCTATAAAATGCCTCCAATCTTCCTTCTTGTACTCAATGCCAAATTCGTTCATTAGACTACCAATATCATGGCAGTAAACCAAATCTTCTTCCTGCTTGAAAAACTGAGCAAACTGTTGATCTCTTATTCTATCATGGTAAATAGATGTTCCAGATTCCAATAAATGTTTTTTCTTTCAGCCTAGAACGAAGCAATTCTGCTTTTTCCTTAGTCAAACCCAAATCTCTCACTAAATCATTTAACTCAGCTTGTGTAAACAACTGTGGTTTTAAATTTTCTAGAGAACATCGAAACTCATCATCATCAGGTCGACTTTCATTAAATTTGGGTCTGGACTGTAAAACGTCATCAATAGACTGAGATGGCTCATGGACAAGAAGTTCCGGTCCATGTCTTACCGGCCGATTAGCTGAAGTAAAGTTAGGATAGAAAATTACTTTCTTATTTTTGGAGTTACATCCAGAAACATCAACGCTGCAAAAATAACAATCATTTGAGTGATTTTCTTCTTCTTGCTCTCTCCGTACCATGGGTACTGCAAATCTAATACCATTTCCTAAGATCCTAGACACAAACATAACATACTTTGTGAGGAGCCCAACATTTTTCTTGATTACCGATTTCTACACCAAAATATGCAAAGTATACTTTTTTTACAAAGTTAGTAATGTTTCTTTGATGTTTTTTAATTACAAACTCATCACATATATAACAAAAAGTGTTGGGAGAGTTGTTACTAAGATCATTACGAATCATGCCTGATTATAAATGGTGTTTGCTTATTGGGATTAATCTTGGGACCTATTGAGCGATTTTTAATGACATTTTTAATGTTTTATGAAATATTGTACAGTGATATTATGTGTGATCTTAATGTATACTCGTATATAATATAAGTGATTAAAAGTGGGAGGTTTATTTTTATGTCCTGATTGTATAGATATTACAGGAAATATTTGATATATAGATAGTACTTGTTACCACAAAATAGAAACAGTATATAGGGGCGTCAAAAAATATATAAAATAAAATAAATATATAAAAGCTTTAACATTTAACAAAACTATTGCATGCACACAAATAGAATAAAACATATCATCATCATTAGCTTATTCTATCCATAGTCAGATGTAAGCCTCCCCAAGTTGTCTCCACTGAGTTCTGTTGTTTGCCTTTTGCATCGAATCATGTCTCGCTAATCTTTTTATGTCGTCCGCCCATCTTGTTTGTGGTCTAGCTCTGCATCTTTTATGTTCTCTAGGCCTCCATTCAACCATACGGCGTGTCCATCTATCATTCATCCTTGCGTTATGCCCAGCCCAGTTCCACCTTAATATACATATTCGTTGATTATAATCTGTTACTTTTGATCCTCTTCGTATCTCGTTGTTAGGAATATGATCTTGGAGTCTAATATTTAGCATTCTCCTCTCCATTGCTCTTTGGGTTACCTGGGATCTCGAAAATTTTAGAGACCAATAACCTATTAAAACAGGCGGCAGGTTGAAATTGTTAGTAAGATCATTACGAATGATGCCTGATTATAAATGGTGTTTGCTTGTTGGGGGGTTAATCTTGAGACCTATTGAACGATTTTTAATGACATTTTTAATGTTTTATGAAATATTGTGCAGTAATATTATGTGTCATCGTAATGTATATTCGTATATAATATAAATGATTATAAGTGGAAGGTTTATTTATATGTCCTGAGTGTATAGATATTACAGGAAATATTTTATATATAGATATTACTTATTACCACAAAACACAGTACTCGTATATATGCGCGTAAAAAAATATATAAAATAAAATAAATATATAAAAGCTTTAACATTTAACAAAATTATTGTATACACACAAATATAATAAAACATATTATCATCATTAGCATATTATATATCTATAGTCCGATATAAAGCCTCACCAAGTTGTCTCCACTGAGCTCTCTTGCTTGCCTTTTGCATCGAAACGTGTCTCGCTAATCTTTTTATGTCGTCCGTCCATCTTGTCTGTGGTCGCTGCATCTTTTATGTTCTCTCGGCCTCCATTCAACCATACGGCTTGTCCATCTGTTATCATTCATCTTTGTGTTATGCTCAACCCAGTTCCCCCTTAATATACATATTCGTCGTATTACAATCTGTTACTTTTGATCTTCTTCGTATCTCGTTGTTAGGAATATGATCTTGGAGTCTAATATTTAGCATTCTCCGCTCCATTGCTCTTTGGGTTACCTGGGGTCTCGAAAATTTTAGAGATCAATAACCTATTAAAACAGGCGGCAGGTTGAAATTGTTAGTAAGATCATTACGAATGATGCCTGATTATAAATGGTGTTTGCTTGTTGAGGTTAATCTTGGGACCTATTGAACGATTTTTAATGACATTTTTAACGTTTTATGAAATATTGTGCAGTAATATTATGTGTGATCGTAATGTATATTCGTATATAGTATAAATGATTATAAGTGGAAGGTTTATTTATATGTCCTGAGTGTATACTCGTAGATATTACAGGAAATATTTTATATATAGATATTACTTATTACCACAAAACACAAACAGTATATATGGGCGTAAAAAAATATATAAAATAAAATAAATATATAAAAGCTTTAACATTTAACAAAATTATGGTATACACACAAATATAATAAAACATATTATCATCATTAGCATATTATATCTATAGTCAGATATAAGCCTCACCAAGTTGTCTCCACTGAGCTCTCTTGCTTGCCTTTTGCATCGAAACGTGTCTTGTCTGTGGTCGCTGCATCTTTTATGTTCTCTCGGCCTCCATTCAACCATACGGCTTGTCCATCTGTTATCATTCATCTTTGTGTTATGCTCAACCCAGTTCCCCCTTAATATACATATTCGTCGTATTACAATCTGTTACTTTTGATCTTCTTCGTATCTCGTTGTTAGGAATATGGTCTTGGAGTCTAATATTTAGCATTCTCCTCTCCATTGCTCTTTGGGTTACCTGGGGTCTCGAAAATTTTAGAGATCAATAACCTATTAAACAGGCGGCAGGTTGAAATTGTTAGTAAGATCGTTACGAATGATGCCTGATTATAAATGGTGTTTGCTTGTTGAGGTTAATCTTAGGACCTATTGAACGATTTTTAATGACTTTTTTAACGTTTTATGAAATATTGTGCAGTAATATTGTGTGCGATCGTAATGTATATTCGTATATAATATTATAAGTAGAAGGTTTATTTATATGTCCTGAGTGTATAGATATTACAGGAAATATTTGATATATAGATATTACTTATTACCACAAAATACAAACAGTATATATGGGCGTCAAAAATATATAAAATAAAATAAATATATAAAAGCTTTAACATTTAACAAAATTATTGTATACACACAAATATAATAAAATATATCATCATCATTAGCTTATTCTATCTATAATCAGATATAAGCCTCACCAAGTTGTCTCCACTGAGCTCTCTTGCTTGCCTTTTGCATCGAATCGTGTGCCGCTAATCTTTTTATGTCGTCCGTCCATCTTGTCTGTGGTCTCTGCATCTTTTATGTTCTCTCGGCCTTCATTCAACCATACGGCTTGTCCATCTATTATCATTCATCCTTGTGTTATGCCCAGCCCAGTTCCACCTTAATATATATATTCGTTGTATTGCAATCCGTTACTTTTGATCTTCTTCGTATCTCGTTGTTAGGAATACGATCTTGGAGTCTAAAATTTAGCATTCTCCTCTCTATTGCTCTTTGGGTGACCTGCAGTTTATATATTATCCTTTCATTTAAAGCCCACGTTTCAGTGCCATATGTTAATACCGGCAGTACATATTAAACGAACACTCTGGCTTTTATTGTATTTGGGATGTCCAATTTAAATGATACATTGTAACCTTCCGAATGCAGACCAAGCTAACGAGACTCTTCTGTTCAAGTTAGCTTTTAAATTATTTTTTGATATTTCGATTTTCTTGTCCTAAAAAATATACATAGAAGAATTGGACAAATAAATTGAAATATTAATAATTAAAAGGCGAATTATCGTTTGTATTCCCTGAGGTTATAAATTTATACAGGGTGTGTCACCAAAATCGGGAAAATTAAACAACTTTTTTAAGAGCTTGTTTTTTAATGAAAAATGAAGTTTGAAAAAAAATCGCTTTATATGGCATTTAGGGCATTTATATTAATAACAATCATTCAATATAACCCCCATGAGCTTGAAGAATGACCTCCATTATCGGTCTGAAGTGGCGGCACGCCCTCAGTAATTCCGCGCTGTTCATATTGGCGAACGCTGCCTCAATAGTGTTCGTTAATAATGTCACATTTGGATGCCGAAACTTGTTTATGACTCTTTTAACTACGCTCCATATGTATAAGTCCAAGGAATTCAAATCTAGAGTGTTAGAAGGCCAGAATTTCTCGGATCAAAACATGTTAAATGTGTCTGAGAGCCAGTTCTTAACTAAATGGTTCACGTGAGCTGGTACACCGTCCTGCTGGAAAACATATGGCCTTCCTCTTGCAATATATTCACGGCTTTACAATACCGTTCAGAACTATTAAACTCTTTGGTCATAGTTTTCCCTTTTTGGAAGAACTACGGTGCCATGACATCACCCTCACTGGACACAGTACTTAGTACGTTGACACTGCGATCATTTTTCTGGTTAATTTAACAGTGAAATTTTTTCGTCGTAGAAAAATCTGATGCGTCTCGCCGCTTCGTGTTTCAAGGAATAGAGGAGCAGATTGCAACAAGCCCTCTCTCTTTTTCCTGCAATCTTCACAAAACATCTGTCTTATCTTAATTGTATAGCAATGGTACTGAAAGTCCTCTTCGCCAATTCTAGGCCATGTCGGCTCGCTTACACCCACAATGGACGCAAATTTTCGCAACGATTACTCTGGGTTCTCCGAAATCAGCGCTTGAGTCATTTTGATGACTTCAGGGGTGTTCACGGTACATTTTTGAAGTGGTGCTTCTTCACTGACGTACTGGAACCTTCATTGAACTGTCCTTGAGCCTTATACTTGGCTACAGCGTCATAAATAATTTATTTCAAGTATCCGAATAACCTAATTATTTCCGGTGCTGACCGGCCAGAGAGAAGACCTTCGATGATACTCCACACTTGTTGTCGACA
Organism: Pachyrhynchus sulphureomaculatus; assembly: GCA_019049505.1. NCBI lineage: Eukaryota > Metazoa > Arthropoda > Insecta > Coleoptera > Curculionidae > Pachyrhynchus > Pachyrhynchus sulphureomaculatus. Next base: position 25,245,391 of record CM032447.1, read on the forward strand.
TGGCGACAATTCTTAGACTAACACTATTTACTTTCGAAGCGCTAAAGTGGGAAAATAAAGGAATACTAATAGACGGTGAACGATTAAATCACTTAAGGTTCGCAGATGATTTCACTCTGATTGCCAACACAAAAGAAGAATTACAAGAAACGCTGATGGAATTAAATAACTCTCGAAAAATAGGTCCAAAAATAAACTTTACCAAAACCAAATATTTGACGAAATGAAGATAACAGCCAAGAATTAGAAAAGAATAGGAAAGGATATAAACTTTCATCTATAATATATATAAAATGCAACGTCTCTCTGTCTGTCTGTCTGTCTGTCTGTCCGTTAGTGCGCTTATCACTGGAGAACCACTTATCCGATTTACGTACTTTTTCTTTTAAAACATACATATCTTCTCTGGCCAGGTTATAGGCTATATTTTATTACGATGGGCAGCATAAGGAATGAGCAGTGACGTAAAATAGTGAATGAAGTCGGAAAAAAGTTTGCAGCGAGCGCGTTCCCTTGCAATACACAGTAGCAGAAAATATCTATATTCTACAATATATATAAAATGCAATGTCTCTCTGTCTGTCTCTCTGTCCATTAGTGCGTTTATCACTTATCCGATTTACGTGTCGTTTTTTAAATTCATACATATATTTTTTGGCCAGGTTATATAATAATAATAATAATCTATATCTATAATATATATAAAATGCAACGTCTCTCTGTCTGTCTGTAGGTCCGTTAGTGCGCTTATCCCTCGAGAACCACTTATCCGATTTACGTGATTTTTTAAATTCATACATATGTTCTCTGACCAGGTTATAGATATATATTTTATTACATCTATAATATATATAGAATGCAACGTATCTCTGTCTGTCTGTCTGTCTGTCTGTCTGTCTGTCCATTAGTGCGCTTATCACTGGAGAACCACTTATCCGATTTTCGTACTTTTTTTTTTAAAACATACATATGTTCTCTGGTCAGGTTATAGGCTATATTTTATTACGATAGGTAGCATAAGGAATGAGCAGTGACAATAATAGTGAATGAAGTCGGAAAAAGGTTTTCCGCTACCGCGTTCTCTTGCAATACACAATCTAGATCATTAAATATGGAACAATATTATGTAGCAGAGAATATCTATAATCTATAATATATATAAAATGCAATGTCTCTCTGTCTGTCTGTCTGTTCATTAGTGCGTTTATCTAGCGAAAACCACTTATCCGATTTACGTGTCTTTTTTTAAATTCATACATATATTGTTTGGCCAAGTTACATAATAATAATAACACAGGGCAACAAAAAAATATTTTTGTTTTGGTGCCTGGGATTTTAGAGCTGATTTTAACTATATTTGGGACGCTAAATCTATACATGCAATCCGTTTTTCTCTATCAGCTCTACTTTTTTAGATACATCAACTTATCTACCAATGTGGTTTTTATTCAGTATATTCATTTATGAGAGTTCTAAAATTATTATATATTCATTAATGTAGGTACAATGGTTTTATTGTCAGTCTGTAATTGAGTAAATTCCAGGTAAATCTATAAATAGTGGAACCATTGCCTATCAGGTACCTGAACTGACCCTTTTAATCACCTAACTCGGGTAAGTCTCGTCAGTTTGTGCGTTCTTACTAATGAGAGTAGATCGAATTCGGCGTGTTATTTTATGTTAAGAAAAGAGTGTTTTTGTGTTATTGAACAGAATTAAAATGAGTTCAGGTTCCAGTTCAAGTAGAAGTTGTGTAAATCAACCTGATGTGTTTTGCTATATATGCGGAGAATACATGTTTCAACAAAACAGACAAACTATTACTGACTTTGTAAAGCAAGCGTATCTTTTATACTTTGGAGTTAAGCTTGGTGATCAGGACAAAACGTGGGCCCCGCATCTCGTATGTAAAACTTGTACAGAGCATTTACGGCAGTGGACTACCGGGAAAAGAAAATGTCTAAAATTCGGCGTACCAATGGTTTGGAGAGAACCAAAAAACCACTTCAATGATTGTTATTTCTGTTTAGTAAATACTAATGGAATCAATCGAAATAACCGCAGTAAGTGGACTTATCCCAATTTAGACTCGGCAATACGCCCTATCCCGCACTCAGATGAAATACCGATTCCAACATTTCATCGGCTACCACATATCTCTGATGACGAATATTTTCCCTCTGATCGCTCTTCTGATGCTAATAAAAGTTCTGATGCTAATGAAACTAACAGTGACTATGAGGGGACGTCATCAGTTCCTCAACGCTTCAATCAAAATGAATTAAATGATCTCACCAGGGATCTCAATTTATCGAAAAAAGCTTCTGAAGTACTGGCTTCTAGGTTGAACGACAAAAATTTACTGGAACAAGGAACCAAAATTACCTTTTACCGTACAAGAGAAAAATATCTGCTACCATTCTTTTCTCAAGAAGACAATCTTGTATTTTGTCACGAAATTAGGGGACTCATGAAAGAAATGGGACTTTCTGAATATATTCCAGATGATTGGCGCCTATTTATTGACAGTTCAAAGCGAAGTTTAAAATGTGTCCTTCTACATAATGGGAATAAATATGGTTCAATACCACTAGCTCACTCAACGAAACTGAAAGAAGAATATAATACCATAGCTTTGGTCTTGCAGAAGATAAAGTATTACGAACATCAATGGATGATTTGTGTAGACTTAAAAATGGTAAACTTTCTTCTTGGGCAGCAAAGTGGTTACACGAAATATCCGTGTTTCTTGCGCCTCTGGGATAGTAGGGACAAAACACACCACTGGGTTAGAAAAGATGGGCCTCAGAGAGAAAACATGGACGTTGGGGAAAAGAATGTCATTAACGACGCTTTTGAAAGAGAAAAAATCATACTTCCTCCGTTACATATAAAGTTGGGCTTAATGAAGCAATTTGTAAAGGCTCTTGATAAGAATGGGTCTTGTTTTGCATATATAGGGGTAAAAATGCATCAGTTGAGCACAGAAAAACTCAAAGCAGGGATATTTGACGGCCCACAAATAAGACAATTAATTAAGGATCCTGCCTTCATAAATTCAATGAATCAAGTTGAACGAGAAGCTTGGACATCATTTGTTGCAGTTGTAGAAAATTTTCTAGGCAAACATAAAGCTCAAAACTATGTTGAAATGGTTAACAAGATGCTTAATAGTTTCAAATCCTTAGGGTGCAATATGAGTATTAAAATACACTATTTACACAGCCACTTAGACCGTTTTCCAGAAAATTTAGGAGACATGAGTGAGGAACAAGGTGAAAGATTTCACCAAGATATTAAAGTTATGGAGGACCGCTACCAAGGAAGATGGGACATGCACATGATGGCAGATTACTGCTGGAGTTTAAAAAGGGACTGTTTAAAAAAACATTCAAGCATGTCGCGGAAAAGAAGCTTTCCAAGTTTTTCCACTATTTCATTTCTTCAATGTTTTTTTTTTTGTTTGTAAGTACGACATAATATTGTATTTTGTATAACTAAAATAAAAATTTCGTATCTACTTTTGTTTACTACACTTACGGATTTGAGTTACAATAATGTAACTTATATTGCTCTAAAATTGTATATCTTAAAAAATTTGAGCTCCTAGGTACAAATGAATACGTTATTTGAATTCAGGACATCAAATTGATATAGAATCAGCTCAAAAAACCTCGACACCAAAACAGCTGTTCCCCTGTGTAATCTATATCTATAATATATATAAAATGCAACATCTCTCTGTCCGTACGTCTGTCTGTCTGTCTGTCTGTCTGTCTGTTTGTCTCTGTCCGTCCATTAGTGCGCTTATCACTGGAGAACCACTTATCCGATTTACGTGCTTTTTTTTAAAACATACATATGTTCTCTGGCCAGGTTATAGACTATATTTTATTACGTTAGGTAACATGAGGAATAAGCAGTGACGATAATAGTGAATCAAATCGGAAAAGAGTTTGCCGCTAGGGCGTTCTCTTGCAATACACTGCCTAAACCACTAAATATGGAACAATATCATGTAGCAAAGGATACCTATAATATATATAAAATGCAACGTCTTTCTGTCTGTTTGTCCGTTTGTACGCTTATCACTGGAGAACCACTTATCCGATTTACGTGCTTTTTTTTTTAAACATACGTATGTTCTCTGGCCAGGTTATAGGATATATTTTATTACGTTAGGTGACATAAGGAATAAGCAGTGACGATAATAGTGAATCAAGTCGGAGAAAAGTTTGCGGCTAGCGCGTTCTCTTGCAATACACTGCCTAAAGCAGTAAATATGGAAAAATATCATGTAGTAAAGAATATAATATATATAAAATGCAACGTCTCTCTGTCTGTCCGTTAGTGCACTTATCACTCGAGAACCACTTATCCGATTTACATGTTTTAATAAATTTATACATATGTTCTACATAATTCGATATAAGCCTAGATAATGGGAGATAAGGTGAGATAATGGGAGATAAGGAGAAATAATGGGAGATAAGTCGAGATAAGCCTCGACAAAGGGAGATAAGGTGAGATAATGGGAGATAAGTATAAATAATGGGAGATAAGGAGAAATAATGGGAGATAAGTAGAGATAAGTCTAGATAATGGGAGTTATGGTGAGATAATGGGAGATAAGGAGGAATATTGCGAGATAAGTCGAGATAAGCCTAGATAATGGGAAATAAGGTGAGATAATGGGAGATAAGGAGAAATAATGGGAGATAAGGAGAAATAATGGGAGATGAGCAAAGATAAGCCTAGATAATGGAAATTATGTAGAGATAATGGGAGATAAGGAGAAATATTGGGAGATATGGGGAAATAATGGGAGATATTTTATTACGTTGGATAACATAAGGAATAAGCAGTGACGATAGTAGTGAATCAAGTCCACGCGAGCGGAGCCGCGGGCCCGGCTAGTATATGTATATATAGGATAAAATATCGAAATATCAAAAATAATTGAAAGGGTGACTTGGACTGAAGAGTCTCGTTAGTTTGGTCTGAGTTCGGAAGGTTACAATCCACATTTAAATTGAACATCCCAAATACAACAAAAGCAAGAGTGTTCGGTCAATATGTAGACTCCAAGATCGTATTGCTAACATTGAGAAGAAGATCAAAAGTGACAGATGTAACACAACGAATATGTATATTAAGGTGAAATTGGGTGGGGTATATAGCAAGGATGTATGATAACAAAGACACGTCGTATGGTTGAATGGAGGCCTAGAGAACATAAAAGATGCAGAGGTAAACCACAGACAAGATGGACGGACGACATAAAAAGATTAGCGGGACTCGATTGGATGAAAAGAGCAAACAACAGAGCTCAGTAGAGACAACTTGGGGAGGCTTATATCCGACTATGGATGGAATAAGCTAATGATGATTTACTTTAGTCAGTTTGCTACTCGGGTCAATTGAAATTTATCCTGATATTGGTGAGGCACGCTGTATTTTTTAAAAATATTTCCTAAGCCAAAGAAAAATCCAAAATTTAGCTCCTATCAGTTTGTGGGACTTATAGTCTACTACGGTTAAAATAATTTTTTGTTGACAACTGAAAGAAATTTATGAGAATTTTTTAAGTTTTCTTTGGAACCATTTATCATTCATAGTTTTTAGCGAAAAAATATGATTTATAGTTTTAACCTTAGCAGACTGCAACTCCCAGAAATTAATGGGAGCCAAATTTTTCTTTTGCTTAGGAAATATTCTAAAAAAATGTAATTTGTATACCCTTACGGCATACTAGCGGTAAAGTCACCTCAAAATTAACGAACAATAAATATGAATCATTCAAAAAGAAAGAAAATCAACTACTGTATTTATACTGAGGCTTGTATGAAATCTATCTACTGTGTAAAAAGCCTTGTCAGTCAATAAGTTCTTAACATAATTCTACAAGAATTTTCATGGAAAGTGTTCGATGGATCTAGCCCGCTTAATTCCTCCCAGAGCGGTGCATGCTAGAAATACAAGTCGTGCTTGTTACTCTTCGTACAACCCTTTTCAAGCAGTCTTTTATATGGAGACCTTCATCCCTTTGGAATAATTTGGCCAGGACTGTTTTCGACCGAGTAAAATTTCCGTGAATCAACGCTATAAAATCTGAAATAGTGGCTTTTAAGTTTCGTCACCCCCGTTAACTTCGAAATACTCCTCCTGCACCCGAATGCACCGGTATCATTATTTTTAGTGTTCCGTACGGAACACGTATAAGATCACTTCGGTGTCTGTCTGTCTGCCTGTCTGTCACACCCGATTTTCTCCGTAACTATTTGACATAGAAAGTTGAAATTTGGTAATAATATAGGAATTGATGGCCTCATCAGAGCCATGTAGTTTTGAGAGTTAAATTTTGACTTAAGGGGTTAGTTTTGGGGGGTGAAATCGGAAGCGAAAAAAAAAAAATTTACTAGGTCATCGAGTGTGGTGTCGAATGAAAACTTGTGAAAACATGAGTAAAAAATATATATATAATGTAATACTTGCGCGCACTTTTCTTTGTATTATTTTTAAAAAATCGCGAAAAATCGCTGTCCCCCGCCAAAAGGCGAAATCATCTCGAAAAGTACTTATCAAAAAATTTTGAAAAAATTCTGGAATATTCCCCACGGGGTGTAGATTGAACGAAAATTATCACGAGTGCATTACCTTCAATAATTTATCTGGTATATAAAAAAAACAAAAATTTCAAGGTCATCAGATTTCAGTAAAGATTGGAAACAAACTTTGTTGAAAACTCTTTTGGGTGTGTTTTGTGAACTCACTGATCATTTTATACCTCTGTAACAAAATTTTTTATTTTAAAAGCAATCAACGTACGGAACACTAATTACGCAAGTTCAACTTGCACTTGACCGGTTTTTATTTCCTACGATATGCGTTGTATCTCCTCTGATGTCTTGAAGAGGCGACCCTTTAACACCACCTTTGTATGGAGGAACAGTCTGAAGTCACAAGGTGCTAGATCAAGCGAATAAGGATGACAGTCATGGAAGTCTTCGCCAAAAATTGGTGCCTACAGAACGAATTGTAGGTTGGTGCGCTGTAATGATGCAGGGACAAACTCTCTTCGCTCCAAAGCTTTGTCGTCAGAGATGTTTAAAATTGTCTGGCGATGGTCTTCACGAAGAACACTGCGTGACATGATTTTGGTACCCGAAAAACTGATTGGTATTATAGTTTCCTATTAGTTATAGTATGTAAGCAGTGGATGTCTTTTATTTCTATCACGTCTTGTTTTTAAGGTACACACCGATAACCTTTTCTTAATCTACCCTCATATTGTTCATATTAATAAATGTAATCGCTAGATAATCTATTCAGAGGATATGTTCATTTCTTGTTAGTTTCTTTGAGATTACCTGATTAAGAGTGTAATAATACAGTTTTAAAGATGAATACTGAAAAAAGTAGTCGCCGTCAGTGCAAAACTTCACCAAACAAGTTTTGTTACGTGTGTGGACAGTGCATTCTCAAGTCTCAAGAAAAAAAAATATCTGAAAAAGTATGTACTGCGTATATTCTATATTTTGGACGTACTGTATATCAAGATAAACCCTGGATTCCGCAACTGTTTTGTGTATCATGTTATGCTACTCTCCTGTCGTGGTTGAACGGAAACAAAACATCTATGCCATTTGCAGTACCGATTGTGTGGCGCGAACCTAGTAATCCTTTTAACGATTGCTACTTCTGCATGACTGATGTACCAGGATTTTCAAAGAAAATTAAGCATAATATCGAGTACCTTTCTGTGAATTCTGTATCAAAACCAATACCATATAGTGAAGACATGACTCTTCCTTTGCCTCCTAAGAAAAGTCAAACTGAAGAGTTAGATATACCAAGCTATGAAAATAACGATGGACAAGACATGGAAGTTGGCAACCAAGATCCAGACTTTTTACCCTCTTCAAGTGATCTATGCCAACCGCATTTAGTTCAACAACGGGAATTAAATGATTTGATACGGGACTTGAATTTGTCTGTTAGACAAGCCGAATTACTTGGATCAAGACTACAGGAATGGCACTTGTTGGCACCAGATACAAAAATATCTGTACAACGAAAACGAAGTAAAGAAATGGCAACTTTTTACTCTAGTTCAGAAAACATATGTTTTTGTAATGGCATTGTATCTTTGATGGGTGAGTTAGAAATTCCCTATGATACAAATTTTTATTGATGGTTCGAAAACAAGTCTGAAGGCAGTTTTACTTCATAATGGTAATAAATATCCATCAATACCAGTGGCTTATTCAACTGTTTTAAAAGAGACGTACGAAAATATGAAATCAATATTGGATTTAATTAAATACAAAAATTTTAAGTGGAAAGTGTGCGCTGACCTCAAAGTAATAGCTATGTTACTTGGTTTGTCAGGCGGATTTACTAAGTACTGCTGCTTTCTTTGCATGTGGGACAGTAGAGCTACTGATAAGTACTATTTGATCAAAAATCAAAACGAACTGAATTTGGGTGTGGGAAGTCAAATGTAAAATACTTGCCTTTAATCAACCCCGAAGACGTCATTTTACCTCCTCTACACATAAAACTCGGCTTAATGAAGAATTTTGTGAAAGCGATGGATAAAAATGGCGAAGGATTTTTATATTTAAAATCTATTTTTCCAAGATTAAGTGACGCAAAGTTGAAAGAAGGTATTTTTTATTGGTCCACAAATACGCCTATTAATGAAAAACAACAAATTTGATCAATGACTAAATGACATCATTAAAAGCCGTGATAAGCAGCCGTTTTTTAGGAAATCATAGAGCCGAGAATGCAGAACTCAGTGAACGATTTGTTAAGAGCATACAAAAAGATGGGTTGCCGAATGTCATTAAAAATTCATTTCCTCCATTCCCATTTCTCTTTTTTTCCATCAAATCTTGGAGCAGTGAGTGATGAACAAGGGGAACGATTTCATCAGGATGTGAAAAGGCTTGAGGAACGGTTTCAAGGTCGTTGGGACGTAGCTATGTTGGGAGATTACTGCTGGCTTTTAAAACGAGAAGATATTTCCCAACATAAGAGAAAAAGTTAAATATTTTTAACTTTTAATGTACAATATAAACTTTTTACCATATATTTTATATTTAGTTGTGTCCAAATGTATTAATAATAAGTTTTTTTAGCAGTTTTATTCGAATTATTAGAAAATTTAATGAAGCTACGTGTAGACTGTTCTTTACTCCTTAATTATTTTACTTAAAATTGTTAACTATCGTACCTAAAAAACAGTACGTGATAGACAAAAAGTACTTATGTATTCTTAATAAGTGGTGTGTATGAATAAACAGGAAAAATTTAAGTGGGTACTTAATTTTTTTTAAAATTTGTAACGCAGTGTAATTTGTTGAATTTTGGCAATTTTCTTATGAGCTCAGAAAGCTCGTTTTTAAAGTACGTATCATTTTGATATTAAAAAAATATAAGGCCATTTTTTTAACCACTTCCTCTTTATATAAACGCCAGGACCTTAATCTAGTTTTCAATATAATTTCCACTAATATTAAGGTACTTGTCGTATCGTAAGAACAACTTCTGTGTTCCATCCTCACAGAAATCCGCCGCCTGATTTGCTAACCACTGCACGGCCATTTTGGCGTCGTCTTGTGTCATTAAATAATGATGAAATCGTAAAGCGTCTGTTTTCTCGAACTTTTTCGTCAACTTTCCGCAGCATTTTATCATTAATGACGGCCACCTTTAAATGCTCTAACCCATAGAAGATGGGCTGAGCATTAACCTCACAAAATTGACAACTCTCTAGAAAAAGACAAAGCGACTGAGCGAGCCAATACCCGTCTATTTTCTGTAGGACTGTAATAACCAAGGAGCAGTACCCTAAGACCAATTTCAAATCAAGAAAAGCCTCCACCCGATTTTAGTTCAAACAGAACTCTTAGAAATATTATTTTCAAGAGCGCCGTAGCTCAGCAGCAAAATGTTCGAATTCGAATCTTGCTGACTTGGGTTCGAGTCTCGTAGCTTTTTTTTTAATATTATTTTTTTTATATTTATAAGTAAAATCTAGGTGATTAGAATTAATAATAATGAAAACAATTATTATTTTTACGCTCCGGTAAGCTTGTGACGTGGGCTAATCAGAATTGTAGAAAGAGAAAGCCACTGGCCGCACATTCGCTTTGACTCTGTCACACTTTTGCGTCCGTATTTACTTCATAGGAGGATAGGGAACACTCAGTCCATCCTCTTTGTCTATGATCTAACCCATTTTTTTACCATTCCATCGCTCATAGCGTTTTCGCCATACACTTTACTAATCTGCCGATGAATTTCTGCCGCTTTCATGTCTCTTGCATCTGGGAAACTAATTATAGTGCGTATTTCACAATCCGCGGAATTTTCAATGGTCTGACATTGCACATGACCAACCAAACCTAAACTCGGACGAGTACTTCCGTAATAGTGCCTGTCGCTAGTCAATAGATGCTGACACTCAGCGCGGATGCGTACTTACTTAAAAAACGTGCCTCGTATCTAGATATACTGTTTTTTTTTTTTGGGCGTCGAGTATTACTGACTTATCATTATTTGCAAGTTTAGGAATATTTGTTGCTACCACCATTGTAGTGTCATGAGTACATAGTAATACATCTTATGGCGCTATTCATCGGTAGTGCAGGAGATAATAGAAAGGGGGGTGTTTTTTTTTATGGGTCTAGCACACTTGCTGCAGGGAAGTCTCTAAAGCACTTCAGGAGCGCCATGTGTGCGGAAAGAGCGATTCACGTTGTTCTTGAATCGCTGTAAATTGTACTCGGTGGGAAACACAGCGCTGGGCAAATTATTCCAAAGGGATGATATTCTCCATATAAAAGGCTGCTTGAAAAGCGTTATACGCGGAGTAACAAGCTGAACCTCATACGGATGTGAAGTATTAGCGCGACGTGTATTTCTAACATACATCGCTCTGGGAGGAATTAAGCGGGCTACATCCTTCGAACACTTTCCATGAAAATACTTGTAGAACAGACTCAAGTCGTCAACCGTTCTTCGATGTTTCAGCGAATCAAGGCCGCCGGTCAGTTCCGGGTCTCCAATCAGACGAACAGCTCTTCTCTGAATGGAATCCAACAAATGCAGTGTATATTTGGGACCGGAGCCCCAAACATGGGAGCAGTATTCCATAGTTGGTCGAATTTGAGCCTTGTAAAGAATTAACAGTTGTTGTGGAGTGTAAAGCTTTCTGGTTCGAAATAATATTCCCAACTTTTGAGAAGCTCTCCTTGCTATGCCTGTAACATGTTCATGCCAGGACATATTTGCTCCCAAATTAACGCCCAACAAATTAAGTGACGATGCTAGGGGAATGGAGTGCCCCGACATAACTATGTCGGGTTCATCAACGTTAACTTTTTTAGAAAAAACTGCCGCCTGGGTTCTTATACCGTTAAATTCCACTTGGTTACTCCAAAGTGTCCAATTGCGTTGTTCCAAACATGTGTTACATAAGTCAGAAGATCTCCTGTTGATCTATGTTTACGAAAGTCATATTAGTGATCGCTAATAATGTCGAATCGTTCAAGATATTTTAGAAGATGCTGATTGATAACCTTTTCCATGACTTTCGATATTATTGAAAGCAGTACGACTGGTCGGTAGTTATTTGGCAATGTCTTCTTGCCTTTTTTAGGTATCGGCTGAACTATGGCACATTTCCAGCAGGAAGGAAATATTCCCTCTCTGTAGGATAGGTTGAAAAGCCTACAGAAAACTGGTGTTAGTTCCCTCGCACAGCTTTTGGGAACTATGGCAGGTATTTCGTCAGCGCCAGGAGCCTTTTTGGTGTCTAGCTTCATTAAAATACTCTTTATGATACGCTCGCTGTCTGAAGACAACATCCGGCATCCTTGACTGCAATATGGGAATAGTAGTAGGTGGTGTAGAGAGATGTTGGATGAGTTAGGGCAAGAAGAAGAAGAGTGTGAATAAGTGGTAAGATTCTGGGAAATATAAGAGCAACGCCAAAAACGTAGAAGAACGTAGAAGTAAAAATAGGAGGACGCCCTAGTAACAGAAGTCATAGGATAGGAAATTACTTTAGGGAATAAGGATAAAAGTTCTTGCTACATAGTAGTATTTTGAATTGAAAAAAAATTGTTTAACAAAATTTCTCTATTGCACAACTTTTCACGACCCATTTACACCAAGAACCTTTTATCTATCTGCACAATGACGTCACCATCACAGGCGACACATCGGTAATTCGACAAAACCGTGATCCACGACACGATACAAATTTTCAGGCGATTTTCATTCAGTCGCGTTCGTAATTCGAGAGAGAGTGCGCGCATGAAAGCTCTGAACGATTTTTATCAGAAGATCGCGACATGTCGTGATAAATTGTAAGGATGTTAAGCGTGATTTTAGTTGTTTTTTTGGGAGAAAACTAAAAGGTCTTTTAATGAAACAATATTTAAAGTGTCATTCAGGACGATTTAATCAAAATATTTGCAGAAACTGGATACTGTAATACACAAAAGCACTTTATTTTTTAATTAACCGCAAATAAAGAACTTGTATCAATATAAAACTAAAAATCCATTTCTGGATATTTAAAAGATAACAATCAGATTGTTATTTTCAAGGCATTTTTACAAGTTTGACTACAGGTTGTTCAATTAACAATATATCATTCTAAGCTTTTTAGTGTACGCGAATGACAACACAATATTATTATTTATTTATTTGTGACTCAGTTACTTAATTTTTTATCTAAATAAAGGTATGACTGTATATATCTCATATCACGTATGTTTGAAATTTTAAGTGTCGTATGAACGTTGTAAACGTGAAATTTGGTCGCATTTTTAAAAAGCAGTTGATATTCTAAAATATTTGCAGTTTTCGGATGAGGAAGGTGACCATCAACGGAAAACAGGTAAGTTGTTTTTGAAAAAATTATGTCTTTATCAACATTACTTTTTAATATCACTTCTAAACAAAAGTCATCATTTATAGATTGTTTGTATTCTGTCCCAAAAATTCAAAAAAACCGGCCAAGTGCATGTCGGACTTGCGCAATTATTGTTTTGTACCGTGATTGTTTTTAAGATAAAAATTTCTGTTACGGAAGTATAAAATGATCAGTCACTTTATAAAACACACCTCAAATGAGTTTTCAACAAAGTTTGTTTCGGATCTTTGTTTTTCCAGATATATTCATACCCGATAAATTACCAAAGGTAATACAGTCGTACTAATTTTTATTCAATCTACATTTTTTCGAAATTTTTTGATCTCTTGATAGGGTTGGGGATCGCGATTTTCTGAAATTTTTACCTTTCATTTGACACCTCACTCGATGACCTTGAAAAAATTGTTTTTTTATATACCAGATAAATTACACAGCCCCACAAAAAAAAAAGTGGGGTATACTTTTGATGCGATATATCAGATCCGTAGTATTTTTGCCCGCTGATCACGAATCTGACGTCAGAATATCGCCATCATATCTCAATTTTTTTCTAACCTCAAAAAATAGGTAAAAATTAGTAAAAAATTAAGAAAAATATACTCCTAAAAAATTGATTTAAGCTTTTTCATGAATCCAAAGATGTATTAATATGTATTCGGACACGCTAAGCTAATATTCATCGGTTGGATTAAGCCATACAGTTCTGTTTTCTTTCTAACCTCAATAAATCAGACAGATATAGTGCTTCTGGAATGCAAAAAAACGAATTCAAATTAAAATTCAACCGATTCTTACCAAATTTGGTACACGGGGGTTTTTTGGGTTGCTGATCATGAATCTGAGGTCGGATTTGCAAAATTCAAAATGGCGGATCCAAGATGGCGGACAAAGATTTTTGAAAACCAACCGATTCCTACCAAATTTGGTATACAGTTGGGGAATCCTCAAACCTGATACTCTTAAACCATAAACCCTGAAACCTTAGACTCCCACACCCTGTAACCTCAAAAAATAGACCTCAATAACCCTGTAACTTTAAAAAATGAGATCCAATAAACTCAAAACCAGGACTTTTAAACCATATACTCTCAAATAGTAGACCCTTAAGCCCTAGAATTGCGAAGCTTAGACCCGCGCCTAACTTTCCTTTTTTTGGCTGTATCTTGTTCTTTTTTCCGCGAATGACCTATTCAAAGGCTTTCTGCCCAAACGCTTTTGAGGACTTGTTTCTCTTTTTAGCGACCAGCAATAGTCCGCTAGCATATGGTCATCCCATCGTCCTTGATACCGATTTTCTATGATTTTCAGATGTTGGTGAAAACTTGCTCTCACTGTAGTCACCAAGATTATCTGGGAAATCATCGATGTGGGAGTCCAGGAAATGTAATTTTAGATTCATTAAGCAACCTAATGTTTGAAAATTTTTTACCATTTTCTCGACTATTTCTTTGTACTTAGGACTTTTATTATTTCCCAGAAAGTTTGTTGCGACTTCTTTAAAACTAAGCCAAGCAGCTTTTTCAACTTTATTCATTTTAGTAAGAAATAATGAATCTTGAAACAATTTTCTTATTTGTGGCCCGCCAAATACGCCTGCCTTAATTTTAGCTTCAGAAAATTTCGGAAATTTTTTATGCAAATATTTGAAACATGGGCCGTTTGTATCTAATGCTCTCGTGAATTGCTTCATAAGTCCAAGCTTAATGTGAAGCGGGGGAATAAGAACTTTTCCTGGATCTACCAATGGTGGAAACAATACATTATTTTCACCAGGAGTGGTGGTTGTTGGCCAAATTTTTTTCTTATAATGACGTTCCCTGTCTCTGCTATTCTACAGACATTTATAACAGGGATAAAGTGTAAACCCTGACTGTTGGCCAAGCAATATTGTTACAATTTTCAGATCTCCACAAATTTTCCAGTTATGATCGGCATATTTTATTTTTATCAAAAGCTGCTTCATTTTTTCATATTGCTCTTCCATAACTGTGGAATGAGCAATCGGAATGGGAGCGTAAACGTTGGTATTATGCAGCAAAACTGCCTTAATGCTTCGTTTAGAAGAATCAATGAACAGTCTCCATTCTTCAGGATCGTATGACTTATTTTGAAATTCATCTATTAGACCTTTTACATCGGTACAATATGAAAGTGACAATTCCTCGTCCATTGTGAAATATTTTCGAAATTCTTCATCTCTGTTTCTATAATAAGAAATCGTAGCTTCTGGCTTAAGTAAATGTCTTTTCTTTAAAAAGGAAGCAAGATGCTCTGAACCATCTTTGGATAAGCCTAAATCTCTGACTAGATCACTAAGTTCTGACTGTGATACGAGTATTGGTTCTGGTTTACGGTTGTATGGTAGAAATTCTTTATCTGTGTCACTAGTATATGATAGGTTGTCACTAGAACATTCATTAGTAACAGTGTTTGGATCTTTTTCGACAGTCTCAATGTTTTCGGCATGAACTGATAAGGTGAAATCATTTGTTTCCATAACATCAGCATCAAGTGGTTCAGGAGGCGGAATTAGTTTAGTTGGTCTTGTTACTGTCGAAACATCGTTATAAGTAATAGTGCTTTTATTTTTTCGGTTATGCCTAGATACAACATTCATACAAAAGTAGCAATCATTCTCACTGTATGGTCTATTCCATATTGCTGGTCTGGAATATTTAATCGCCTTCTTATTGATGTACAACATTATTTTGCAAGAACTGCAAATGTTGTGGGGAACCCAATCTGTATCCTGGTGCTGTATTTCAATGTTAAAACAATCCTTATATAAGGTTTTAATCTTATCCGTTATCGGTGACCCCATTTTACTCAATACGTGTTGACAGCAAATATAACAAAATGAATCACTGTTTTTATCGCACTTATGAAAAGTCCTTGTACGTGAGACCGTTTTCTTGTAGCATTATACTCTACATGAGCCAAGTCACCCACACATGAAGAGCTACGGTCGCTGGATGACGACGGCTGCGGGCCCGCTTTCCCACCCTGACCAACCGCCGATACTGGGTTTCCGAGTCCCTAATTCTCTTTCTTCTACCTGCCATGACGGCATCTAAGCCGTTATCCAGGGACTCTGCCGGCTAGTGGAGTAACACCGTTGCCCACCGTCACCACGTGGAGGTGCCCTGGATGCAGGTAGAAGAATAAAAATCGACCGATGAGTTTTCTCGGCTTTCAAAATGGCGCGAAAACATCTGCCATCTTGAATTTTGCAAATCCAACCTCAGATTCGTGATCAGCGACCCAAAAAAAACCCGTGTACCAAATTTGGTAAGGATCGGTTGAATTTTAATTTGAATTCGTTTTTGCATTCGAGAAGCACTATATCTGTCTGATTTATTGAGGTTAGAAAGAAAACAGAACTGTATGGCTCAATCCAACCGATGAATATTAGCTTAGCTTGTCCGAATACATATTAATACATCTTTGGATTCATGAAAAAGCTTGAATCAATTTTTTAGGAGTATATTTTTCTTAATTTTTACTAATTTTTACCTATTTTTTTGAGGTTAGAAAAAAATTGAGATGTGATGGCGATATTCTGACGTCAGATTCGTGATCAGCGGGCAAAAATACTACGGATCTGATATATCGCATGAAAAGTATACCCCACTTTTTTTTTTGTGGGGCTGTGTTATCATAGGTAATGCACTCGTGATAATTTTTATGCAATCTACACCTTCTGGAGAACTTTTCAAAATGTTTTTGAGCTTCTCTGAATTCTTAGAAATAGGGTGGGAGGGCAACGATTTTGACAATTTTTTTAAAATAATATAAAGGAAAGTTTGCCCGAGTATTACATCATATATATTTTTGAAATCGTGTTTTTACAGCTTTCATTTGACACCCACCCCATGGATGTTGAATTTTGTTTTTATTTCCGATTTCAACCCTCATTAAGTCAAAATTTAACTTTCAAAACTATACTTTGTCCGAGAAAATCGAGTGTAATGGATGGACGGACGCATGGACTGTCACAGCCGATTTTTTCCTAAACTATTTCACATAGAAAGTTGAAATTTGGCACTAATATAGGAATTGAAGACCTAATCACAGCCGTGTAGTTTTGAAAACTAAATTTTGACTTAAGGGGTTAGTTCTGAGGGTGAAATCGGAAGTGAAAAATAAATATTTGTAAATATTTACAAGTGGGGCTCCAGCATTAATCGACTTAATTTTTTTTTTTTGCTAGAGGTTTTTTACTTATATTTGTTAAAAAAAATCGATCTTTTCAAAAATTCAAAAATATATATTTTTATCTATAAATGAAATAGGTTATTTATCATTATTTTACATTACGATTATTATTTTGATTCTTCTTACTCACATTTGGTCAATGTGGTTCCATGTTTGGCTGACGGGCCTAAGCCAAGTATTGAGGAATGACCTGACAATGCTACATATTTTCAAAATCACTAACTTCTGAATGTTTTTGTGTATGTTTGTGTTAAGTCCTAATTGTACTAAGTGTGGTGTGAATGTTGCTGTTAGGCCTGTGGCTGATATGACGAGGAGGCCAAGGATGACTTTTTCCCGGTTTCCATAGCCTTTTTTCCGTGGCTTGGTTTGGCTTTGGTGGTGTGTGACCCGCATCTGTGTCGGTTGTGTTTGGGATTGATTTCGGTGGGTCCATGGGGCGAGTAATTTTTTTCTTAGTGATTTCTTTGTCAGGTTTTGTGACTTTGTTATAGCAACGCATGATTTGTTCATTGATTTCTATGGTGTAACTCATGCATTGCTTTGGCCTTGGTGGCTGTCGGCTTACTAGCCGGCACAACACTTTTGGCAGGTCCATTTTCTTTTGTCGGTCTTCATAGTTCTGGTCGAGCTGCCATTTCACGCCACGTCTTCGACCGTTACGTCGCTCGCTTGACACTTCTTTTATTGGTTTACTGTTGTTTGGGGTGTTTTCGTATTCTGTGGTGTCAGAAGCTCAAAATGTCCCAACATTGGGTTGCCTATATTATTATTATTACAAAAAGTTCTTCTTTCTCACATTTAATCAATGTGGTTCCATGTTTGGCTGACGGGCCAAAACCAAGTCAGCACAAACGCTATTACCATTCCGTATTAAGGAATGACCTGACAATGTTACATGTTTTCAAAATTACTGACTTCTGAATGTTTCTGTGTATGTCCGTGTTGAGTCCCAATTGCACTAAATGTGGTGTGAATGTTATTGGTGTAAGGCCTGTGGCTGATATAATGAGGGGGACAATGATGACTTTTTCCTGTCTCCATAGCCTTTTTATTTCCGTTGCAAGGTCTGTGTATTTGGAAATTTTTTCTGTGTATTTCGCTTGGATGTTTGTGTCGTTGGGGACAGCTATGTCAATCAGATAGGTGACTTTTCCTTTTTTGCACTGAAAAGTAATATCGGGTCTATTGGCGGAGACTGTTTTATCTGTATGGATACCGATATCCCAGTAGAGCTTGTAATCTTCATTTTCAAGTATGGATGTTGGCGTGTATTTGTAGTAGGGATCTGTGTTTTCTATGAGTCTGTATGTTGTGGCCAGTGCTTGGTGAACCACTTTGGCAGCTGAATCATGCCTGGTTGTGTACTCCGTTCCGGCCAATATTTTACATCCGCTCGTTATGTGTTCGATCGTTTCTTTCTGCTGGTGGCATTTCCTACATCTGTCCTCTGCAATAGTCGGGTCTTTGATGATATTCTTTTTGATAGTTTCTGGTTAATATGACTTTATCCTGGATGGCAAGTAAGAAGCCTTCAGTCTCAGGAAATAGCTGCCCATCCCGTAACCAGGTGTATGATTGTTTTTTATTTACGTGGTCTTGTTCTATGTGGTATCTGTGTTTTCCGTGGAGTGTTTTCTCTGACCACGTTTTCATCTTTTCCTGTTGTAATTGGGTGTGACTGTGTTTGTCTGCTGAGTGGTCTGCCCGGGCTAAGTCGAGAGGTGTGTAGTTTTTGTCTGCTTTCACTGTCGCTGTGTGGAGGCTGGTTTGCTTGCTGTGAAAGAATTTCCTAAGTGTTTGTATTTGTTTTGTGTGTAATGATCTATGTCTATAATTCCCCTTCCTCCTGCCTTCCTCTCGATGGTAAGTCTTTCTTTGCATGCGTTGGGGTGTAATTTCCTGTATTTGGTGAATTGAGATCGTATAAGGATGTGAATATTTTCTATGTCTGTTTGTGACCATTTGATGATACCAAATGAATATGTGAGTATAGGTATAGCGAACGTGTTGATGGCTTTAGTGAGATTCTTAGAGTTGAGTTTTGTTTGCAAAAGTTTCGTCAGTCTGTTTTTGAATTCGGTTCTGAGCTCTGTTTTGATGTGAGTGTGGTTGAGTTTGGTGCTTTGTTGGAAGCCTAGATATTTGTATGTTTCTTTATCGAACATGTTATCGAGCGTTTCATTGTTGATGGTTTCTGTCTCATGGTGGTGCTTCCATTGGCCTTTGTTGATGTGGAGCACTTTGCATTTACTTATACCAAATTCCATATTGACATCTAAGGTGAATATTTCTGTGATTTTGAGGAGTTCTTTCAGCTGTGTTTGTGTGGCAGCGTAGAGTTTTATGTCGTCCATATATAGGAGGTGGTTTATTTTATGTTGATTCTCTTTTTGGTGTCTGATATTGAAGCCATGCTCTGTTCTGTTTAGTATATTTGAGAGTGGATTGAGACAGAGGCAAAACCATAGTGCACTGAGCGAGTCTCCCTGAAATATACCCCGTCTGATGCACAGCTCTTCTGTTTGGATCCGTTCGGTTTGTGTTTCTAGGCGTATTTTGGTTTTCCATGTTTTCATAATTTGCGCGAGAAACTGCCTGAGGTGTTGGTTGATTTTATAGATTTCTAGGGCCCTGATTAACCAGCTGTGGGGTATGGAGTCGAAGGCTTTTTTATAGTCTATGTAACCGATGTGAAGGTTTCTGTGTTCTTTTCTGGTTTGTCCCATAATCACGCTATCTATAATCAGCTCCTCTTTGCATCCTCGACTATTTTTCCTGCATCCCTTCTGCTCTTCTGTGAGGATATTGTTGTCTGTTAGGTGTTGTTCTATTTTCTTCGATATTGTGGCTGTGATGATCTTGTATAGGGTTGGAAGACAGGTGATAGGTCGGTAGTTTGACGGGTTTGTGGTGTCTGAGCTTTTGGGTTTAACGTATGTTATTCCTTGTGTGAGGAAAGTGGGAAATGTGTGTGGTTGTAGAATGGCTTTGTTGATTTGGTGTGTGAGTGCTTCGTGTGTGGTGGTAAACTGTTTGTACCAGAAGTTTTGTATATTGTCTATTCCAGGACATTTCCAGTTGTGTGTGTGTTTGATAGTTTCTGTAATTTCTTGTGTATTAAATGTGGTATTTTCTTGTTCTGTCACATGTTTATGTTTGTCTTCTTCGGCTTTGATCCAGGGGGTGTTATTATTGTGTTGTTTGGGTTCTGACCAGATACTTTTCCAATAATCTGTGAGTTCTTGTTTGTTTGGTGGTTCAGTCACTGCTATCTGTCTGTTGTACATAGTTTTCCTGTAGAACTGTTTTTCGCTTCTTCGGAAGAGGTTGTTGGTGTCTTTCCTCTCATTTGATTCTTTGTATCTACGGAGTCTTGCGGCATATACAGATAGTTTTTGTTTCAAGGTATCGAGGATTTCTGGCAGTGTTCTGTTGGGAGACTTAGATTTGATCTTGTTTGCCCCCTGTGTGACACGTTTGGACGCGTTCCCGCTTATAAACTGGGTAAGATGTCCTAGATCTCTCCTGATGTTGTTGATTTTGTTTTCTATTCTTATTTGCCATTTGAATTTTGGTTTTGTCCTGTTGGGGTTTCCTTGTCGTTGAGGGAGTTTTTGATTATTTTGTGTTAGAGTGGTAATTGCAGCTGCGTATATTATTGTGTGAATGTCTTCGATTGTGCTTGAGTCTGTTATGTACTGAGGTATTAAGTGCTTGTTTAGTGTGTTGAGGATTGGTTGCGTGCTCTGTCTGAAGATTAAACGAGGGATGGGATTTCTTGTTGTGGGGTCGGTGCCTGACCATCGAGCTAGATGTGACTCCATTTTTGCTTTAAGTGCCTGTATGAGAGGTGATTCGGGGTGATGTTGTGTGGATGTCGTTGAGGGTGGCGAGTGATTCATGTTGTTGTCTGTGATATGGTGTTGCGCGGTACTCGCAATATTATTTTGCGTTATGCTCCTCCTGGGTGGTGGGTATTGTTGTGTTCGACTGGGTGGTTGTGTGTGTGAGGCTGGTTCGGAATCTGCTTTATTGTTTCTATTGTTTGGTTGGTCTGTGTTCAGTTCAACAGCCACTGTGTCCTTGATGGTTTGCAATTCGAGAGGTGTGAGACGATTGTTCTTGGTAATAACTCTTTTTTGGTCTACTACTCTCTGTTCTGAAACAAGTAATTGCAGATGTGGATATTCGGTCAAGAAAAGTCTGTGCAGTTGCTGTCTGTAGCCCGATGTTATTGTTTCGAGTTTGGTGGCGGTGTAGTAACAGCGCATCACCGTCCTATTCATCTCATCCGTCCACTTTAACCGCTGTCTTGGTTTTCCAGCCTTGGTAGTTGCATGTTGTCCTTGCAATACATACGGGCCCCGGCCTGGATTTGGTGGTTGTGTTTGTCCCGTATCTACGTCGGTTGCGCTTGGGATTGATGTTGGTGGGGGTCCAAGCGGCGAGTCATTCTCTTCTCAGTGATTTCTTTGTCAGGTTTTGTGTTTTCATTAGAGCAACGCATGGCGTGTTCGTTGATTCCTGTGGTGCAACTCATGCGCTGCTGTGATTTTCCCGCCTTGGTGGGTGTCGGCTTAGTCGCCAACACAACACTTTTGGCAGGTCCATTTTCGGTTGCCTGGTCTTCATCGTTTTGGTCGAGCTGCCATTTCCCGCGACGTCCTCGACCGTTACGTCGCTCGCCCGATGCTTCTTTTATTGGTCTGTTGTTCTCTGGAATGTTTTCAGTGTTTTGTGGTGTCAGAAGCTCAAAGTGTCCCGACATTGGGTTGCCTGTTAGTAGAAGGTAAATGGTTTTGTTGTATTTTCCCGTGCTTATTATTGTTGGTCTGTCCGTAAAAGTTATTTTTGTATGTCTTGTTCTTCGTTGTTTTGAGAAGATATGAAAGTTGCTATTTTGTGTTTCCGAGAGGGCAAGTATCTCTAGGCTCGTTCCATAGGTGCCATTTTTCCGCATATAATTATAATAGTTATTGAAGTCTTTTATATCGTCGACTTCAATTAATGAAAATGTGTGAAGTTCCGACCAGTTTTGTTGTAAATATCTTAGAGCAACCTCTCGGAGTTTCTCATGATGGTTCTGGTGGCCATATAAGTATAAGCTAACTGCACGGAAAAGGCAATTTCCATCACCTACAATGTCGGATCTGGTAAAACTATCAGGAGTAGTTTCGACTGAGGCGGTTGTTTGGTTCGTCTGTAGTTGTTGTTGTGGTGTTGCTGTAGCTGTTTGTACGACAGGGGTCCGCCTCCGCAACACCCTTCCATTTTCATTATTATAATTATTATTGTTTAACATAGTATTCCCACGAGTATCCTAGGAAAGAAAGGTCGACTGCGGCAGAGCCTGGATGCCACAGCAAGGCTACTTACTCCCGGAGGGCGCCCGGTATCCGGGGGAACCGTTCGCGACTCATAAACGCTGAGCCATTCATCTTCTCGGCACGGTAAACACCTTAAGATTGCGTTTTTATTACACATAATCTGGACAACACAAGACAGCACAACATGACTCAGGTACCTCGGGATCGTCAATGCCCGTACTAGGAGAATCCTGGGATTCCCCTAGCCCCTGAGGGGTAGGATTTGTTCGTTGATTTCTGTGATGTAACTCATGCATTGCTTTGGCCTTGGTGGGTGTCGGCTTACTAGCCGGCACAACACTTTTGGCAGGTCCATTTTCTTTTGTCGGTCTTCATAGTTCTGGTCGAGCTGCCATTTCACGCCACGTCTTCGACCGTTACGTTGCTCGCTTGATACTTCTTTTATTGGTTTACTGTTGTTTGGGGTGTTTTCGTATTCTGTGGTGTCAGAAGCTCAAAATGTCCCAACATTGGGTTGCCTATATTATTATTATTATTATTATTATTATTTGTAAAATAATTCTTTATGATATGATGCGGAAAATGCCTCCTGAATAGAAAATCTGCGATATATCCATCTATATGGTACTCACGATGATCATATTTGGGCATTCCCTCAGGAGCATCTCGCCATAGTCCCCCAATATTTTGAGCGTATGCCCACGAATTAGGATCAACAAAGTTGTAGAAGTGGTTGACAGTAAGGTGCTTGTAACCTGAAAAAGTAAATATATGTGTGGCTTATATGTATGTATGCGTCTATGTATGTACATATGTGAGTGATCAATTAGATGTAAATAGTTCAGGTTAGTTCAAGTTCTATATCTGTATAATTTACCTCGAGAGGAAAGACAATTATCTGCTTTCCAGCAATCCGACATAATTGTCGGTTTGATATGCCGTTTTATCACTTCTAATAAAGATCCAGCAAATAATTCAGTTACGCAAAAAAACTTGGAAAAACATTTTTCCCCCCTCCCTCGCCTGCCTCCATCCTACTGATAAACATATCTATTTCGATTTTGTGTTCGATAAAATTCAATGAAAAAAAATATAAAACTATATATTGTGATCGAGAAAATATGTCTCCCCCGCCTTAAAATGTATGTTTGAAGCTTTAGAAAAGATCTTCAATACGTGGAAAAATTTTTGAAGTCGATTAGGGTTGGAACCTCACTTGTAAATATTTATCAAAAATTTTTTATCGAGGGTTGTGTCAAACGAAAGTTCGTAAAAAGGTGAGTTCAAAAATATATATAGCTAGCCGTGCCCGCGGCTCCGCTCGCGTGGAGTTGATTTACTGTTATCGTCACGGCCTATTTCTTATATTACCTAACGTAATAAAATATATCCTATAACCTGGCCAGAGAACATATGTATTTTTTAAAAAAACAACAAATCGGATAAGGGGTTCTTGAGTGATAAGCGCACTAACGGACAGACAGACAAAGAGACGTTGCGTTTTATATATATATATATATATATATATATATATATATATATATATATATATATATATATATAGATTTTTTTTGATAAATATTAAGTTAAGAATTAAAAAAAACACGTAAATCAAATAAGTGGTTCTTGAATGATAAGCACACTAACGGGCAGACAGACAGACAGAGAGACGTTGCGTATTATATATATATATTATATAGATTATTATTATTATCATATAACTTGGCCAGACAACATATGTATGACTTAAAAAAAAAACACGTAAATCGGATAAGTGGTATATTGTATTCTTTGCTACATGATATTGTTTCATATTTAACGGTTTGGGCAGTGTATCGCAAGAGAGTGCGCTAGCGGCAAACTTTTTTCCCACTTGATTCACTATTATCGTCACTGCTTATTTCTTATATTACCTAACCTAATAAAATATTTCCTATAACCTGGCTAGAGAAGATATGTATAAATCTAAAAAAAAACACATGTAAATCGGATAAGTGATTCTCGAATGATAAGGGCACTAACTGACAGAGAGTCGCTGGATTATATATATATATATATATATATATATATATATATATATATATATATATATATATATATATATATATATATATATATATATATATATATATATATATATATATATATATATATATATATATATATATATATATATATATATATTATAGATAACCTGGCCAGAGAACAAATGTATGAATTAAAAAAAACACGTAAATCGGATAAGTAGTTCTCGAGTGATAAGCGCACTAACGGACAAACAGACAGAGAGACGTTGCATTATATATATATATATATATATATATATATATATATATATATATATATATATATATATACTCGTATAATATATAAAATGCAACGTCTCTCTGTCTGTCTGTCTGTCTGTCCATTAGTGCGCTTATCACTGGAGAATCACTTATCCGATTTTCGTACTTTTTTTTTAAAACATACATATGTTCTCCGGCCAGGTTATAGGCTATATTTTATTACGATAGGTAGTATAAGGAATGAACAGTGACGATAATAGTGAATGAAATCGAAAAAAAAGTTTGCCGCTAGCGCGTTCTCTTGCAATACACAGTCTAAACCATTAAATATGGAACAATATTATGTAGCAGAGAATATCTATAATCTATAATATATATAAAATGCAATGTCTCTCTGTCTCTCAGTCTGTCCATTAGTGCGTTTATCACTCGAGAACCACTTATTCGATTTACATGTCTTTTTTTAAATTCATACATATATTCTTTGGCCAGGTTATATAATAATAATAATCTATATCTATAATATATATAAAATGTCTGTCTATCTGTCTGTCCGTTAGTGCGCTTATCACTGGAGAACCACTTATCCGATTTACGTGCTTTTTTTTTAAACATACGTATGTTCTCTGCCCAGGTTATAGGATATATTTTATTACGTTAGGTGACATAAGGAATAAGCAGTGACGATAATAGTGAATCACGTCTGAGTTTGCCGCTAGCGCGTTCTCTTGCAATACACTGCCTAAAGCATTAAATATAAAACAATGTCATGTAGCAAAGAATATAATATCTATAAAATGTAACGTCTCTCTGTCTGTCTGTCCGTTAGTGCGTTTATCACTCGAGAACCACTTATCCGATTGACATATTTTTATAAATTCATATATGTTATATGTTCTATATAATTCGATATAAGCCTAGATAATGGGAGATAAGGTGAGATAATGGGAGATAAGGAGAAATAATGGGAGATAAGTCGAAATAAGCCTCGATAATGGGAGATAAGGTGAGATAATGGGAAATATGTATAAATAATGGGAGATAAGGAGAAATAATGGGAGATAAGCAGAGATAAGTCTAGATAATGGAAGTTATGGGGAGATAATGGGAGATAAGGAAAAATAATGGGAGATAAGGAGAAATATTGCGAGATAAGTCGAGATAAGCCTAGATAATGGGAAATAATGTGAGATAATGGGAGATAAGGAGAAATAATGGGAGATAAGGAGAAATAATGGGAGATGAGCAGAGATAAGCCTAGATAATGGAAATTATGTAGAGATAATGGAAGATAAGGAGAAATATTGGGAGATAAGAGGAAATAATGGGAGATATTTGATTACGTTGGGTAACATAAGGAATAAGCAGTGACGATAGTAGTGAATCAAGTCCACGCGAGCGGAGCTGCGGGCCCGGCTAGTATATATATATATATATATATATATATATATATATATATATATATATATATATATATATATATATATATATATATATAGTCGACTTTCTATATAGTGAAAGACTAAAATGTTGACCGAAATTTCACTATAGAGAGTTTTTCACTATATAAAGAAAAAATCCGTATATATTGCTATGTATGTAAGATATTCTAGGTCTTGAAAAAATTGCACTATAAAATATATATAGAGTTTCATTATAAACAGTGTCGACTGTATATATATATATATATATATATATATATATATATATATATATATATATATATATATATATATATATATTGTAGAAGATTATAGATAACCTGGCCAGAAAACAAATGTTTGAATTTAAAAAAAAAAAAAAAAACATGTAAATCGAATAAGTGGTTCTCAAGTCATAAGCGCACTAACGGACAGATAGACAGAGAGACGTTGCATTTTATATGTATTATATTCTTTGCTACATGATATTGTTCCATATTTAATGGTTTAGGCAGTATATTGCAAGAGAACGCGCTAGCGGCAAACTTTTTTCCGACTTGATTCACTATTATCGTCACTGTTTATTCCTTATATTATCTAACGTAATAAAATCTATCCTGTAACCTGGTTAGAGAACATATGTATGTTTAAAGAAAAAAGCACGTAAATCGGATAAGTTGTTCTCGAGTGATAAGCGCACTAACGGACAGACAGACAGGCAGACCGAGAGACGTTCCATTTTACATATGTTATAGATAGATGTAATACTTGTGCACACTTTTCTTTGTATTATTTTTAAAAAATCGCAAAAAACCGCTGTCCCCTTCCCTTATCTCGAAAGGTAATGACCAAAAAATTTTGAAAAAATCCTGGAATATTTTACACAGGTTGTAAATTGAAGAAAATTATCATGAGTGCATTACCTTTAATAATTTATCTGGTATATAAAAAAAAGTTAAGAATTAAAAAAAAAACACGTAAATCAAATAAGTGGTTCTTGAATGATAAGCACACTAACGGGCAGACAGACAGACAGAGAGACGTTGCGTATTATATATTATTATTATTATTATATAACTTGGCCAGACAATATATGTATGACTTTAAAAAAATATGTAAATCGGATAAGTGGTATATTGTATTCTTTGCTACATAATATTGCTTCATATTTAACGGTTTGGGCAGTGTATCGCAAGAGAGTGCGCTAGCGGCAAACTTATTTCCCACTTGATTCACTATTATCGTCACTGCTTATTTCTTATATTACCTAACCTAATAAAATATTTCCTATAACCTGGCTAGAGAACATATGTATAAATCTAAAAAAAACATGTAAATCGGATAAGTGATTCTGGAGTGATAAGCGCACTAACGGACGGAGAGACGTTGCATTATATATATATATATATATATATATATATATATATATATATATATATATATATATATATATATATAGTAACATTCATTTTTTCCTAGATTTTAAGACCATGTAATGTTACTGATTTTTCACTTCAAATTGTACTTATTTTCATTTTTGTATCGAACGGTATATTAATAAGAGATTCCAAGCCGTTCGGTATATTAGTGTGCTGTGCGGGTTTCTGACCGAATCTATAGGCACGCCGGGATTGGTTGAAAATGTGTATCCGGATTTTTGGTTCCGGCGTCGCGATATGACCGAGGGAAGGCCCACGGCTTATAAAAAGGTCCGGTAGGACCGGGATCGAGGCTGAGTACCATCAAGCCGCAGCCAGGCTAATTTTCATCGGAGCCGCCAAGTAGGCTTCCTTCTACAGAGCTGCAGTAAAGGCTCATAACAACAATCATGAGAGCTAAATAAAGCACAAGTTTTTTTTAACGAAAAGCCGTAGTGGGCTCTCTAAGTGTTTACTAGAAAAGTGTGAAATCGGTCGTGTTCCATCGAAGCCGAAATAAAAACAGTAAGTTACCAAAACATCCTTCCATAGACTTATCCCTGAGTAGTGCCTTAACAGCAATTTAAACTGACTAAAAAGTGAAGTGAAAAGCACTATTTTTCGTCTTCGGGAGTAGTCAGAGTTTAGAATTTAAATGTCATAACTACCTGTTAGGCTAAAATTTTTAGTAATCCTGTAAAACTGCAAAGGTTAGAACTTTTTATTTTTAAAAACATGAATAAATTTTCTTTTTGTTGATTAAAGCTAGTGTCTCACTGAATACCTATCTTACTTTTCAGGATAAGAACGGCTGTACCAAACTGATTTTTTTTACTTTACCAACAGTACACCCTTTCAGTATTTTTTCATTTTTTTAGCTGAAGTTAGATCCTTTCTATTTTAAAATGAATGGTGCCCAAAAAGTCGTACAGCTGAGGTTTCTTTAAAAATAGAAAATAATTCCAAAAAGACGTACAAAAATTATCTCTTACCCATATCTCTCTACCAAAGAAAACTGAGCTAGTGTGTGTTTAATTTCTTTAGTTCTTTTAAAATCAGGATTCACTCAATTCATTATCAGAAATTAAATCGGGGCTGCAAGAAAATTGTGCTCAAGCTTGGGGCATCCAATTTTCAAACGGTACAATATATATATATATATATATATATATATATATATATATATATATATATATATATATATATATATATATATATATATTTATATATATATTATAGATAACCTGGCCAGAGAACAAATGTATGAATTAAAAAAAAAACACGTAAATCGGATAAGCAGTTCTCGAGTGATAAGCGCTCTAACGGACAAACAGACAGAGAGACGTTTCATTTTATATATATTATAGAAGATTATAAATAACCTGGCTAGAGAACAAATGTATGAATTAAAAAAAAAACACGTAAATCGGATAAGTAATTCTCGAGTGATAAGCGCTCTAACGGACAAACAGACAGAGAGACGTTGCATTTTATATATATTATAGAAGATTATAAATAAGCTGGCTAGAGAACAAATGTATGAAATAAAAAAAAAACACGTAAATCGGATAAGTTGTTTTCGAGTGATAAGCGCACTAACAGACAAACAGACAGAGAGACGTTGCATTATATATATATATATATATATATATATATATATATATATATATATATATATATATATATATATATATATATATATATATATATATATATATATTGTAGAATACTAGTAGAATACTAGTAGAATACTATAGATAACCTGGCCAGAAAACAAACGTTTGGATAAAAAAAAAACATGTAAATCGGATAAGTGGTTCTCAAGTCATAAGCGCACTAACGGATAGACAGACAGAGAGACGTTGCATTTTATATGTTTTATATTCTTTGCTACATAATATTGTCCCATATTTAATGGTTTAGGCAGTATATTGCAAGAGAACGCGCAAGCGGCAAACTTTTTCGACTTGATTCACTATTATCGTCACTGTTTATTCCTTATGTTGTCTAACGTAATAAAGTATATCCTATAACCTGGTTAGAGAACATATGTATGTTTTAAAAAAAAAGCACGTAAATCGGATAAGTTGTTCTCGAGTGATAAGCGCACTAACGGACAGACAGACAGACAGAGACACGTTGCATTTTATATATGTTATAGATAGATGTAATACTTGTGCACATTTTTCTTTGTATTATTTTTAAAAAATCGCAAAAAATCGCTGTCCCCTTCCCTTATCTCGAAAGGTAATGTCCAAAAAATATTGAAAAAATTCTGGAATATTTTCCACAGGTTGTAAATTGAAGAAAATTATCATGAGTGCATCATTACCTTTAATAATTTATTTGGTATATAAAAAAAAAAAATCAAGGTCATCAGTTTTCAGTAAAGATCGGAAAAAAAACTTTATTGAAAACTCATATGGGGTGTGTTTTGTAAAGTCACTGATCGTTTTATACCTCTGTAACAAAAACTTGTATTTTTCAGTGTCACGATTCCTTTTCTCGTACAAAATAACTGAACGTTCCTATTCAGGAACAGAAGAATAAAGCCGGCATGCCGGCCGACATCGCATGACGCCGGCATGCCGGCGTGCATCAATACGCAAGTGAAGATGGGTAATAATTGGTTTTACCTATCGTTAGTTCTCGATATATCGACAGTTATTGATGTGCCGATGTTTATGGATATATCGATACCTATCGGCAACGAAACAGGTGAAACACTGAAGTAAATTCTCATGTAAAAAATATTTTTGTAGTATAACTATTCAAAATGTTATGTCTTTATTCAGGAAATACCCTGTATACAATGAAATAAACCTAACTTAATAAATTATGTTGCCGTGGTAACTTCTTTAAAATTTCTGTCATATTTTGACGGGATTTCATCTTGATCAACATAGGTTAGGTAATATTTTAAAAAAATGTTGTTGTGCCTATTTTTTCAAAGACCTCGGCCTTAAAATGTCTAAGCTAGAATTCTGGTAACATTTCTGATATTTTAAAGAACATATAGTTAAATGACTTTATTTAGATGTAAATCCTAAAAAGTGGAAATGTTATCATTCAAATCATCCAGCTTTTAGACAACATTTAAGAATTAATCATCCACCACAAGTATCACACAATAGTGATTTTATTGTTTTGTTTTTCAGAATGGCGCTCCCCACATTACCTCCTCTCAGTTGTTCTCCAAAAGTCAACCAGGTCCTAGAGTGTCCGCTCGTGGACGCTGTGGCAACGAATCTTTTAGCTCCAGTGAAAACAGAGCGTCAAATTTTGGAAAATTCTATGTTAGAAGACGATCCGAATGCGAACTGTGCAGTAGCGGAACCCCAGGAAGTAGTAACAGGTCCCCGATGGGGTCCACAACATCGAGGAGCGCAAGAGTTAGCCAATTTGTACAGTCGCGGTGAGTAGCTTTACATTATATACTCTCTTTCGTAAAATGCTCTATCGAAACAGTTTTTTTTTACTTAGTGGAAGAAAAGTTGGAAACTTCGGTGGAGAGGAATTTGTGTGAGGCCCTTTTTTAGACTCTCCAAGGCCTTTAACTATTTTAAGTATATAGCGTTAATTTTTTTGCAATATACGGGTACCATAAGATTCAGTAACTAATTTTGGGATTTTTTCCCTGTGTTTTTGCTTGATTCTTTGCCCTTTTGGATAAAGCCTATGATTTTAGCTGTAGTATCATCATTGCCAAAAAATACATATGTTAGGTGCGCTCTTATGCTATGTCTGAAGATTTTATTTATGGCAATCGTGTTCTCTACGAGTGGCAGCTTACAAGTTTCTTTCAAATACCTTCCCTATCAACCCTGGTGGGTTCTAAGGCTCCATACTGTCTCCTACACTTTACCGATGGCAGTACGCTTGTTTATTCATTTACAAAGACATGGACTAAATTTTATCTTGAGTTGACAGTAACCAAGTGGAATTTAAAACCGCGGGAACCCAAACAGGACTATTTTCATTCATAGAAAGTATTTAGTGGATGTAGTTCGCTTAATTCCTCCCAGTTATTAATTAAATGCTACCTATCTATACAGGTAAGTCGAATAAAATGTATATTTTTCGTTAAAAAGTAAAACGTTCCCTATAGAGCTTATTCTTAAAGGTACCGTTATCTGGTTAATGAAGGCCATAGGTTGAAAAATAATTCTTTCAATAAGCATTTTTCTGTACTGTTAGACCCCAAAAACTAAGCAAAAAATGAAAGTGACGATAAACTTGAAAAAAATTTTTCGAAAAAGTCAGCTTGGCACTGCTAGCCGATGGATTCCCTGTTCATTATGTAGACGTCAGGGCCGGCTTTAGCTCACACAGAGCTTCTAAACATAAATAATAGTAGATCCACAGCTTACTATAAATGAGCTATATCATCTTTGAACTTATTTTTAGTGTTTCGTACCAAAATTAAAAAATGAAACTTTTATGGAAGCACTTTGGTGTCTGTCTGTCTTGTCACAGTCGATTTTCTCTGAAACTATTTGATATAGAATGTTGTAATTTGCCACAAATATAGGAATTGATGGCGTAATCACAGCCGTGTAGTTTTGAAAGTTAAATGTGGGGTTAATTTTGGGGGGTGAAATCGGAAGTGAAAAACACATATAGTGGGGTGTCAAATGGAAGCTTGTGAAAACCCGAGTTCAAAAATCCTAATGATACAACACGTAGGATGAAAAGTTTTTGGTCTAGCTACTTAAAACACTTTTTTTTGACATTATATATCAATATAGTCTCCTTCAAGAGCGATACAATCAGTCCAACGCTTTTCTAGCATTGCGATACCTTTCTTTGCTTTCAAAATAGGACTCAGTTTCGGCTATAACTTCTTCACTGAAGCCAAATCTCTTTCCCGCGAGCATTATTTTGAGGACTGCGAATAGCTAATAGTCGTTAGAGGCCAAATCTAGAGAATACGTTGAATGAGGAAGCAATTGGAACTTCAATTCATGCAATTTTGCCATCGTAACTATTAACTTGTGACACGGTGCCTTGTCTTGATAAAAGAGCCCTTTTTGCTTTTTCATTTGGGGCTGTTTCTTTGCGATTTCTGCCTTTAAACGCACCAATAACTTTATATAATATTCGCTATGGTTTTTCCCTTCTTAGCATAGTCGCCCAAAACCTTCCCAGCCGACTGTTGTGTCTTTGGTCGGGTTCGGGCGGCTTTCACCAGCTGCTGTCCACTCAGCTGATTGCCGATTTGATTCCATTGGACCCATGTTTCATCCATTGTCACATATCGCATGAAAAAATCGTTTTTATTGCGCTTAAACAGGTCCAAACAGCGCTCAGAATCATCAACACGTTGTTTTTGGTCCACTGTGAGCAAACGCGGTACCCATTTCGAACAGAGCTTTCTCATGTCCAAATGTTCAGGCAAAATATGACCAACATGTTCTATTAATATCTTTAGGGTGTCAGCTATCTCACGCAATTTCACTTTACCGTCATCCAAAACAATTTTGTGGATTTTTTTGATGTTTTTCGGTGTAACCACCTCATTTGGGCGTCCAGAACGTTCAGCATCATTTATGTCTATACGACCGCGTTTAAATTCAGCATACTAGTAAATGATGAGTGATTTTCGAGGGGCAGAGTCCCCGTAACACTTATCAAGCCATTACTTTGCTTGAACGATATTTTTTCCCATCAAAAACAATGTTTAATTAACACACGAAATTCGATATTTTCCATTATTTTAAAAATATCAAAAGTAGCGTCACTAAAACCACTGTAACTTGTAAACTAATCGTCGAAATCATATGGATTTTTTAAAAATGGCGACATTTATGTGTCAGACCAAAAACTTTTCAGCCTACGTGTTAGAAGACATAGAAGTTTACGTTGTAGAAAGTTTTTTTAGCCACCACATACAAGTTTGCGTCTGAATTCTAAATATTGATCTTCGACAACTCGTTTGGGGTGTGTTTTTTGAAGTCACAGATCATTATATACCTCCGTTATAAACATTTTAATTCAAAAGCAATCACGGCACGGAACACTAATTGCAGAAGTCCGACTTGCATTTGGCCGGTTTTTTGATTATTAAGATCAATTCATATTATAAAGAAGCATATTAAGCAAAATTTTGCTAAGTAAGGATTGTAAGAAATACAATTTTTTTAGTCACAAAGAAAATCATTTTTTAGATGGAATGAAACAAATTGAAAAACATTGAATAACTGCATTAGTGTAGTAATAATAGGCTTAAGTTATTCCTACAACATTCCTATCTATTACAACTAATGAAAAAGGCAGATACCAAAGTTTTAAGCGTTATTATTACTATCTAAAAGAGAAAAAAAAAGAATCCGATGTGACAAAAACTGTGTTTCCGACCCACACAGTTTCTCACGCGGTAAGGTGCGAGAATGATGATCAAGCCTCCGTCCGTTCGGTTAGTGACTATCGATCAAATTCATTTGCCTGAGCAATCTGAGAGAACCAAGAATAACTGCCCTCTGCATCTTCGTGGTTATTGAATCAGCTGAGGCGCAGCAAGCCGGTATCTTCTTAAGGTTCTTTAGGAATATGTTCTGAATGCCTCCTAAAATTCCACGATTATTATTATTGTTCTTTTTTCTCACATTTGGCCAATGGGGTGCTGACAGGCTTGAGCCAAGTCAGCACAAACGCTATTACTATTGTTTGTTAAGGAATGACCTAACAATGTTTCAAGTTTTCAAAATCACTGACTTCTGAATGTTTTTGTGTATGTTTGTGTTGAGTCCTAACTGTACTAAGTGTGGTGTGAATGTTGTTGGTGTAAGGCGTGTGGCTGATATGAAGATTATTATTATTATTATTAGGAACTGATAAATTTTTCGTTTTTACTATTCCATACGGAACACTTATAAGATGACTTCGGTGTATGTCTGTCCGTCTGTCTGTCTGTCCGTCCGTCTGTCTGTCACACCTGATTTTCTCCGAAACTATTTGTCATAGAAAGTTGAAATTTGGTATAATATAGGAATTGATGGCATCATCAGAGCCATGTAGTTTTGAAAGTTAAATTTTGACTTAAGGGGTTAGTTTTGGAGGGTGAGATCGGAAGTGGAAAAAAAAATTTTTTTACTAGGCAATCGAGTGTGGTGTCAAATGAAAGCTTGTGAAAACACGAGTAAAAAATATATATATAATGTAATACTTGCGCGCACTTTTCTTTGTATTATTTTTAAAAAATCGCGAAAAATCGCTGTCCACCCGCCTTATCTCGAAAAGTACTTATCAAAAAATTTTGAAAAAATTCTGGAATATTCTCTACGGAGTGTAGATTGAACGAAAATTATCACGAGTGCATTACCTTTAATAATTTATCTGGTATACAAAAAAAACAAAAATTTCAAGGTCATCAATTTTCAGTAAAGATTGGAAACAAACTTTGTTGAAAACTCATTTGGGGTGTTTTGTGAAGTCACTGATCATTTTATACCTCCATTACAAAATCTTTTATTTTAAAAGCAATCAACGTACGGAACACTAATTGCGCAAGTTCAACTTGCACTTGACCGGTTATTTATACTGAAAAGTAATATCGAGTCTATTGGCGCGGACTGTTTTATCTGTATGGATATTGATATCCCAGTAGAGCTTGTAATCTTTATTCTCAAGTATGGATGTTTATGTGTTTTCGTAGTAGGGGGTCTGTATTTTTTATCAGTTTGTATGTTGTGGTTTGGTGAACTATTTTCGCCGCTGAGTCATGTCTGGGTGTGTATTCCGTTCCGGCTAATATTTTACATCCGCTTGTCATGTGTTTGATCGGTTCTTTATGCTGGTAGCTTTTCCTGCATATCTTCTGTAATAGTTGGTTCTTTGATGATATGTTTTTGATAGTTATTATTACTTTTGTTCTTCTTTCTCACATTTGGTCAATGTGGTTCCATGCTTGACTGATGGGCTTAAGCCAAGTCAGCACAAACGCTATTACCATTGTGTATTAAGGAATGAATTGACAATGTTATATGTTTTCAAAATCACTAACTTCTAAATGTTTTTGTGCATGTTTGTGTTGAGTCCTAATTGTACTAAGTATGGTGTGAATGTTGTTGGTGTAAGGCTTGTGGCTGATATGACGAGGGGGACAATGATGACTTTTTCTTGTTTCCATAGCTTTTTTTACGTGGCTTGGTTTGGCTCTGGTGGTTGTGTTTGTCCCGCATCTGTGTCGGTTGTGTTTGGGATTGACTTCGGTGGGTTCAGGCAACGAGTAATTTTTTTCTTAGTAATTTCTTTGTCAGGTTTTGTGATTTTGTTATAGCAACGCATGGCGTGTTCGTTGATTTCTGTGGTGCAATTCATGCGTTGCTTTGATTTTCCCGCCTTGGTGGGTGTTGGCTTACTCGCGGGCACATCACTTTTGGCAGGTCCATTTTCTTTTGCCCGGTCTTCATAGTTCTGGTCGAGGTGCCATGTTCCGCCACGACGTCGACCGTTACGTCGCTCGCTCGATGTCTCTTTCATTGGTTTACTGTTGTTTGGGGTGTTTTCAGTCAGTTTCTGTGGTGTCAGAAGCTCAAGTGTCCCGACATTGGGTTGCCTGTTAGTAGAAGGTAAATAGTTTTGGTGTACTTTCCTGTGCTTATTATTGTTGGTCTGTCCCTAAAAGTTATTTAAATATCTCTTGTTCTTCGTTGCTTTGAGAAGATGTGAAGTTGCTATTTTGGTTTTCCGAGAGGGCGAGTATCTCTAGGCTCGTTCCATAGGTGCCATTTTTCCTCTCAAATAATCTGGAGAACACAAGACAGCACAACATGTCTCAGGTACCTCGGTATCATCAGTACCCGTACTAGGAGAATCATAGGATTCCGCTAGCCCCTGAGGGGCTTATTATTATTTTAATATGGTGGTAATATACTGCACTGACTTAGCCATTACTTGATGGAGATCCATAATAAATAGGAATAAAAAATTTAAACAAATGTCTAAATTAACACTTATGTTTATTATTGCTGACAATTGTTTCGACACACTGTGTCTTCTTCTGGAGCACGATGTAAATTAACTAACAAAGTATGTTTCAGAATACATAGTTTACCTAATTAAAAGTACTAAATTCATTAACAGTATTTACCTTAATACCTAAAACAAGTTCAGTAAAGGGAATAATGGGAAACCCTCTTAGTCCAATTTTATCTGAAATTTTCATGGACCATTTAGAACAACAAATCAGTAATTTCACCTTTTTAAATTTTTTTTATTGGTACCGGTATGTAGATGATATATTGACTTGCTTTACAGGCACAGATCGACAATTAAAACTTTTTCAACTTCATAATAATATTACTTTTACAACAGAAATAGAAACAAATAAATCGATTAATTTCCTAGATTTAAAAATATCAAACAAAACGAATAAACACGATTTTCAAATCTTCCATAAACCAACATACTCAGACATAACTATACACGCTAATTCTAACCACCCGTTCACCCATAAAATCTCGGCTTATAATAGTTTCATCCATAGACTAATAAATACACCATTAACGGAGGAAATTTTTCAGAAAGAATTACATATTATAAAACAAATTAGTATAAACAATGGATACAAAAGCGATTTCGTAGATAATATTTTAATGAAAAAACAATTTAAAAAAGCAATAGGACTGGTGTACCCGTACAAACAACTAAACAAAGAAAAATTTCATACACTCACTTATACCGGAAAATTAACTAATAAAATTCAAAATTTTTTCCATAGAAATCATGTAAATATCGCTCTCCGTACAAATAATACATTATCTCGACATATTAAAAATAATAAAAGTAAAACAAAAAAAGATAATAAATCGGGGGTTTACGAATTATGCTGTGGCACTTGCAACAAAACGTATATAGGACAAACAGGCAGACCTTTTTATAAAAGAATAAACGAACATAAACAAAGCTTTAGAATGAAAAATAACAAATCTCATTACACCAAACATTTAACAGAGGAAAATCATACATTTAATGAAGATTTCAAAAATTTTGCATAACGGAAAGAAAGGAAAATTACTGAATTGTTTAGAACAGGTAGAAATTAATCAAAAAAAATCCCCAGGTCTATTACTCAACGATCAACTAGATGAATTGAACTTGTTCTAGGTATTAAGGTAAATATTGTTAATGAATTTAGTACTTGTAATTAGGTAAATTATGTATTCTGAAACATATTTTGTTAGTTAATTTACATCGTGCTCCAGAAGAAGACACAGTGTGTCGAAACAATTGTCAGCAATAATAAACATAAGTGGTGATCTTAAACATTTGTTTACATTTTTTATTCCTATTTATTGTGGCAATATGATATTTTTTGATACATCGATCCTGCTGTAAGTCGCCTTTTAATTTATTTATTAAATGATTTCTTTTTTCCAGACCAATTCTTTTGGAATCCTTCTGTCTTCCCCCCCTTCCTACCGTTAGAATTTACCTTCGTCACGGGATGTCCTATATCAAATATGTCTACAATAATAAAGCTTTTGCACCTACAAGTTTTTTCTCCATTTCCTACAGTTTCTGAGAAACTTTACCAGCCTAAAATCAACGTATCACCCTGTACATATACACATTTCTAAATTTTTATGCTTTCTCGAAGGCGGTCCTGTACAAGTAGTAAACAAAATTTAAGTGTGAATGAAATTCCTGTCGGCTGACATAATATTTGGCGACATTTTCCGATCCAACGTACTAATTTTAGAAAGCACAACGTCGATTGGCCTGGAAGGCAACAATTAGCGGTTTCGGCGATTTATTTATCAACTTATTTTTCAAACTGAAATTAGGTCATCTAGGAATCTAAATTGAATTGTCTTATGCTTTAATATGTAACTATCACCATTCCTAATTCTCTTTATAATAATTATTTCGGAAAAAGGAAAAACCAAAATTTCTAATTGTATCCCCAATTGCGTACGAAAATAAATCATAAATTGAATTACTTGTTCTACAAACTTTAAAAACATAAATCCTCTTCAGCCACAGTAAACCCAATACAGTAGCGAAACTCAGGGGTAACCGTATAGGAAAATAAGAGCTCAGTTTTTAAGAAGTCACGTGACAGTTTGCCATGTTAAAAAGGGAACCAGCTGGAGATTTTAAATAGAAATGTGTGCAACTGTGCAAAGTTTTATCATTCAAAATCATCGGTATTATACAAATTACTACTCAGTATATATCACCACTACACCAAACACTTTGCATTCGACGCGCGTTTCGCTAACCATGTTAGCTTCATCAGGAGCGATGATTGACTAAAGCTAAATTACAAATCTACCCTATTTATACTTAGCCTAACCCTTGAATTACTCAAGCGGAACTAATGACATAGGCAAGGCCATCAGTTCCGGTCAAGTAACCAGTAGAGGGGACTATAAGGAATAGGCACTCTGTCTTTATTTAAACTACTTCTACATTTTATGATTTCCATACTTTCGTATGCGTTCAACAATCTCCTATCAGATACATTTTTTATTAATCTTAGATTATCTAATGTTACAGTATGATCAGCTTCAAGGGCATGTTCGGCAATGCTAGACTTTTCTGTTCTATTGTATTTTAAGTGTGCTAAGTGTTCTTTAAATCTTGTTTTAATTGACCTTTTAGTTTGCCCAACATACTTTTTGTCACAATCATTACAACTAATTTCATAAATTCCACTTTTCTCCCAATTAGGAATCTTATCTTTATATATATCAAATTCTAATCTATTATTATTTTTAATAATTAAAATATCTAGAAAAGGCAATTGTCCTTTGTTCTCAACTTCGTAAGTGAATTTAATGGAATCATACCGGCTATTTAATTTAGAAACAAAATCATCAATATTTGCTTTCTTTGTATCAAAAATCGCGAAAATATCATCAACATACCTACCAAGGGTATGGTATAGGTATGTGGATGATATTTTCACGATTTTTGATACAAAGAAAGCAAATATTGATGATTTTGTTTCTAAATTAAATAGCCGGTATGATTCCATTAAATTCACTTACGACGTTGAGAACAAAGGACAATTGCCTTTTCTAGATATTTTAATTATTAAAAATAATAATAGATTAGAATTTGATATCTATAGGAAGGACACAGTAACAGATAGATATATTCCTAATGATTCATTTCATTGCAAACAACATAAATTAGCCTCATTACATTTTTTAGTTCATCGTTTGGTCACTTTCCCTCTGAATAGAGTAAACTTTAATAAAGAAAGGAATCGTATTAGAAATATAACTAGAGTTAATGGTTATGACGATGACTTAGTAAATAAGCTAATAAATAGACATAAGTTTAGGTTTAATATTCAGAATTCCACCTTTTTTACACGCGAAGAAAATAACACCAAGTATGTCTCCATACCATATAATCCGAAATATAGCAAGGGACTCGATAAGGTATTTAATAAGGTAGGCCTCACTTTAGTCTATAAGTCATCAGACAATCTGAGGAATATCTTAGGAAATCCCAAAGATAAGATTCCTAATTGTGAGAAAAGTGGAATTTATGAAATTAGTTGTAATGATTGTGACAAAAAGTATGTTGGGCAAACTAAAAGGTCAATTAAAACAAGATTTAAAGAACACTTAGCACACTTAAAATACAATAGAACAGAAAAGTCTAGCATTGCCGAACATGCCCTTGAAGCTGATCATACTGTAACATTAGATAATCTAAGATTAATAAAAAATGTATCTGATAGGAGATTGTTGAACGCATACGAAAGTATGGAAATCATAAAATGTAGAAGTAGTTTAAATAAAGACAGAGGGCCTATTCCTTATGGTCCCCTCTACTGGTTACTTGACCGGAATTGATGGCCTTGCCTATGTCATTAGTTCCGCTTGAGTAATTCAAGGGTTAGGCTAAGTATAAATAGGGTAGATTTGTAGTTTAGCTTTAGTCAATCATCGCTCCTGATGAAGCTAACATGGTTAGCGAAACGCGCGTCGAGTACAAAAATAAAGTGTTTGGTGTAGTGGTGATATATACTGAGTAGTATTATTGTGCCAAAGATTCCACATTCCCAACTTAGTATTATACAAATGTTTGAACATTTTTGATTTAATAAAATGTCAAGTTAATGCAGCTCGAGTAGTACTATAAAAAAAAAAAAAAAAAAAAAAAAGGAGGGCTTTGTTAGAAAAGAGATGAATACAAATGAAAAACTAGAGATGAAAACATTTTCAGAAAAAACGTTGCAGACAAAAGTTTTAGCATTTTCTCCAGGGAACTGAATAGGCATATCAGATTTTGGGCCCAACGCTTTTTTTGGACTCTATAAGGCCCAAAATGAAAACTGAAACTGGAACCCAAATTTTCAAATACATATTTGAATTTAACAAGAAATATTATGTCCAAATACAAATTGAATGTTTCTCGGCCTGATTGGGCCTCATTGTAACTACAGTAAAATGCAATTCTTATAAAAGGATCTTTACCTGTATTATTAGCCTTTGATACACCGAGTATTCTTTTGTCACAGGTAGAATTATATGCAAGTTAAGCTCGAAGAATTTGAAAAAGAAATTTTTTTGACCACTGTAATAAATATGTTTTGAAATGTCACTTTATTAGTACGATTTAAATACCCTCTCTAATCTAGCGGCCTATGGAGAGTACACATTTTAGAAAAAAATACGTTTTATTTACAATTCACAAAAATATAAATAGTTTTAAATAAAAAGTAACTAAATACTTCTAATTTATACAAAAATAAATCTTCCTAAAAACCAGAATTTGGAGGATTGTTTATTAATCATAAAAAAATACACAGGCACACACAAAAAAAAGTTTTGCACTACCAAACAGACCTCTATACCTATATATATTTTTGGGCGCCTATTTTATAATTTTTGCACAAATTTTCAATGGGACGATTGATGACGCGTTTGGTTGCTGCAAGCCAAATCTTTTCACTATAACCACAAAAATATCATAAGAGACATCTCAGAATTATTTTTTTTTTCTTTTTTTCCGCGTACGATTTCTTACACAATTGATATTCTTTAATTAAATCACTTACCTTTCGACATCTTTGGGGAAGAAAAGGAAACTCACGTCTGGCATACTTTTTGAATTATTTTTGCAATTGTCAACGCCACAACAATAACCTTCTTTCCCTATATGTAAGTTGTTTGTCAACCTTTTCGATTCTCTTCACTTACAAACGTTTTTAATCCTTTTTTTATACAAACTTTCTCTTCCTTCTGCCTTTAAATTCGTATAAACTGCGGTCACATCAAGAAACAATCAACAATACTTTTCAAAACACACAATCCGAGATCAGATGTAAACATTTAGAGGCCATTTTAAAAGAGGTACCCGTTGACGCACGCGCCGTCAAAATCTCGTCACCAACTTGGAGCTCATTTTCGCTAACTACGACTATATTAGGTTTACTGCGGTTCAGTCAGCAATCACAGGAAGAACTGTCAAATTATTCTAATCTGCGGTGAAGATAGAAAACATTTCATAAAATATCAAGTTCAAAAAGCTGAAATATAAGATTTGAAGTTTGATTTTAAAATATTCTTTGTTATTAAAACATTGACAAATGATAGAAAAGCTCGGTATTTCAAATAAAGGCGTACACTA
The DNA here is from genome assembly GCA_019049505.1 of Pachyrhynchus sulphureomaculatus. NCBI lineage: Eukaryota > Metazoa > Arthropoda > Insecta > Coleoptera > Curculionidae > Pachyrhynchus > Pachyrhynchus sulphureomaculatus. The sequence continues at coordinate 25,287,613 of CM032447.1, forward strand.
CATCCTGCGCAGAAAAAAAGGGTACAAATCAATACAGAAAAACGCCTGGTCTTCCGAAACCCGCAACATCAGTTCATCACGTGACGTCTAACAGAAATCATTTAGTAAACCGTTTGTTATCTTCCGTTACCGCAATCATTGAGATTTTAAATGATATGCAAATATCTGCAGACAGCAGGAAGTCGTCCAACTTAACAAAGTCCTGGAAGAAACTCTATCTTGGGGTGATAGTAACCAAGTCGAATTTAACTCTACAAAAATCCAGGCGGCATTCTTTTTTTTAAGTTAATGTTGCTGAACCCGACAGGTATGGTCTGGCACTTTATTCCTCTGACATCGTCACTCAATTTGTTGGACGTTAATTTGGGAGCAAATATATCTTGGCATGAAGATGTTGCAAGCATATCAAGGAGAACTTCTCAAAAGATGGGAATATTATTTCGAACTAGAAAGTTTTATCACAGTAAACATAAAACACAGTAGCGACAGTCCGACTTGGCACTTTTGATCGCAAGGGGTTCGAGTTTGTAATGATCACATGACTTGTCGCCATTTTGCTGGTATGATGCCCGCGAGTTTTTGAAATATTCAGATTCCTTCTTTCAAGAAAAATCCTATTCTGAGGCATAAACATAAATTTTGCTGATTGAAATAAAGAAAAAAACGGGAAAGGTTTTTTTTAGAAACATTTTTTTATCAAGTTCTTATTAATACAGATATACAAAAAAAAAACAAGGAAAAAAGCAAAAAATACAAGGAAAAAATATATTAGGCTTCAACCCTTTTTGCACGTTATTCGTTTAAATATCTCATTGTTGAATTTATATTTCTCAACTATTAGAGATATTGTCCAAGGGGGATAATGTATATTTTCAGAATATATCTCTGCACACCTTCGCGCATATAATGTTAACAATCATGCTCCTTATATTTCAGTGAATCTCAGTAATCTGGAGAGAATGAAAATTATTTATTAATTATCATTTTAAGTGAGATCGTCTTTTTTCTGAACTTAAAAATGAAGTGAATACACTTTTTGCTCCATTTTATCATTAAATTAAATCTAATATAATAATTTTCATACAACTAATGAGTTTTCATGCCTACATACTACTTATATAAAAAAATTAAATCCATGCAATGATTTATTCAAACTAATTCGTGCTGGAAAATTACTACTTTTGCATGCCCAGATTGAGTTTCAAAAGTTTGGTTAGCGAATTTTTTTTTTGTTTAAAAAGAGGCGAACCTCTTTTATGGCACTGGAACAAAGCCAACTAGCCAGCATCTCTCTTTATTGAATGTATATACATATTTACTTAAACCTAAACTAAACCTAAAGACACACAAACACCCAGTAGTCCAAGGCGGAATCGAACCGCCGACCCTTCCATTTATAGTAGGATTCATTACCTACTCCTCTAAAGATACCACTTAGCGAATTTTAGCAAATAATATAACTTAACTCTAGCAAACATACTGCCCTGAATTCAGAAAAAAAAAACAGTACAAGTGGATTAATATAAACCAATACTTAACAATAATAAAACATCAACTGTTTTACAAATAAAATGTATCTCTAATATGAAAACACAATTAGCATAATCTTTATATAATATATTGGACTAGCCGGGCCCGCGGCTCCGCTCGCGTGGACTTGATTCACTACTATCGTCACTGCTTATTCCTTATGTTACCCAAAGTAATAAAATATCTCCCATTATTTCTCCTTATCTCCCAATATTTCTCCTTATTTCCCATTATCTCGCCTTGTTTCCCATTATCTAGGCTTATCTCGACTTATCTCCCATTATTTCTTCTTATCTCCCATTATTTCTCCTTATCTCCCATTATCTCACCTTATTTCCCATTATCTAGGCTTATCTCGACTTATCTCCCATTATTTCTCCTTATCTCCCATTATCTCACCATAACTCCCATTATCCAGACTTATCTCTGCTTATCTCCCATTATCTCTCCTTATCTCCCATTATTTCTCCTTATCTCCCAATATTTCTCCTTATTTCCCATTATCTCTACATAATTTCCATTATCTAGGCTTATCTCTGCTCATCTCCCATTATTTCTCCTTATCTCCCATTATTTCTCCTTATCTCCCATTATCTCACCTTATTTCCCATTATCTAGGCTTATCTCGACTTATCTCCCATTATTTCTCCTTATCTCCCATTATCTCACCATAACTTCCATTATCTAGACTTATCTCTGCTAATCTCCCATTATCTCTCCTTATCCCCCTTATTTATACTTATCTCCCATTATCTCACCTTATCTCCCATTATCGAGGCTTATCTCGACTTATCTCCCATTATTTCTCCTTATCTCCCATTATCTCACCTTATCTCCCATTATCTAGACTTATATCGAATTATATAGAACATATGTATAAATTTATAAAAACACGTAAATCGGATAAGTGGTTTCCGAGTGATAAGCGCACTAACGGACAGACAGGCAGACAGAGAGACGTTGCATTTTATATATATTGTATTCTTTGCTACATGATATTGTTCCATATTTAATGCTTTAGGGAGTGTATTGCAAGAGAACACGCTAGCGACAAACTTTTCTCCGACTTAATTCACTATTATCGTCACTGCTTATGCCTTATGTCACCTAATAAAATATATCCTATACCCTAGCCAGAGAACACACGTATGTTTAAAAAAAAAGCACGTAAATCGGATAAGTAGTTGTCCAGTGATAAGCACACTAACGGACGGAGAGACAGACAGACAGACGGACAGAGAGACATTGCATTTTATATATATTATAGATATTCTCTGCTACATAATATTGTTCCATATTTAATGGCTTGGACTGTGTATTGTAAGAGAACGCGCTAGCGGCAAATTTTGTCCGACTTCATTTACTATTATTGCCACTGCTCATTCCTTATGCTACCTATCGTAATAAAATATAGCCTATAACCTGGCCGGAGAACATATGTATGTTTAAAAAAAAAAAGTACGAAAACCGGATAAGTGGTTCTCCAGTGATAAGCGCACTAACGGACAGACAGACAGACAGAATACGTTGCATTTTATATATATTATAGATGTAATAAAATATATACCTATAACCTGGTCAGAGAACATATGTATGAATTTAAAAAATCACATAAATCGGATAAGTGGTTCTCGAGGGATAAACGCATTAACGGACAGACAGACAGACAGACAAACATTGCATTTTATATATATTATAGATATAGATTATTATTGTTATTATATAACCTGGCCAAAGAATATATGCATGAATTTAAAAAAAGACAGGTAAATCGGATAAGTGGTTACCGCGTGATAAACGCACTAATGGACAGACAGACAGACAGAGAGACATTGCATTTTATATATATTATAGATTATACATTACAGATATTCTTTGCTACATAATATTGTTCCATATTTAATGGTTTAGGCTGTGTATTGCAAAGGCACGCGCTAGCGGCAAACTTATTTCCGACATCATTCACTATTTTACGTCACTGCTCATTCCTTATGCTACCTATCGTAATAAAATATAGCCTATAACCTGGCCAGAGAACATATGTATGTTTTAAAAAAAAAGTACGTAAATCGGATAAGTGGTTTTTCAGTGATAGGCGCACTAACGGACAGACAGACAGACAGACAGAGAGACGTTGCATTTTATATATATTATAGATAATAGAAATAAAGAATTATGAACAAATTATCTTTTAAGATCTTTGGAAAATCTTAAAAAACTAACTCCTTTGGGGATACCACAAATATGTTTACAAACACTAACCGCACATTAATGACATCTGTCTTATAAAGATTTTTCTTGAAATCCAGATGTAACCACAACCTGCGACCGCCCTGGCAGCCATGTTGTTGGTATCCTATTAGCCTTGTTAACATAATCCCCAACTTCCTCCTCGATTTTTCCGATACTACATATTTTGATGCCCAGATAATCGACCTCCATCACCTGTTCTATTGGTTTATCTTCCACCACCAGCTTGCACCTGATCGGCTCTTTGGCTATTACTATTGTCTTGGTTTTTTCAGTTGAGATTAACATATTACATTGTTTTGCTGCTGTGTAGAATTCGTATAGCAGCTTTTGCAGATCGTTCTCGGTCTCAGCCATTAATATCGCGTCATCTGCATAACATACAATTTCAAGTTCTCTGTTACCCATTCTATGTCCCTTCATTCTTTTGACATTCTTTATAATTTCAGCCATGACAATATTAAATAGAAGAGGACTTAAAGAGTCCCCCTGCCTGATTTCAGATTCATAGTTGATTGGTTCTGTCATTCCTTGTGCTAATCTTGCGATTACTTTATTGTCTTTATATATATTCTCGATAGTTTTAATTAGGTCTAATGGGATGATCCTCTTATATAATAGATGAATAACGTCTTCTATTTGCACATTGTCGAAAGCTTTTTTTAAGTCTGTCAGGATGGATTTTTCTTTTACCTGTCTCACAGCAGCCACTTCTGAATCCTCGCTGTTCTTCCAGTTGTATTCTCGCGTAATTTCAGTGTACAATTTAGTAGACCCATGCCTCCATAGTCACTTGGATCGTCCACTACACTTTATTTGGGGGTTCTATTCAGAACAAGGTGTTCGCTTGATTCGAGACCCAGAACTAACCAGCAACCTTGATTCCTTGGAACTTCGGAGAACAGTTGGCGACTTGAGTCTATTTTACAAGTATTTTCTTGGAAAGTGATCGATGGATGTAGCCCGCTTAATTTCTCCCAAAGCGGTGCAAGCTAGGAATACACGTCACGCTAATACTCGTACTTCACATATGTACGAAGCTCAGTTTCAAGCAGTTTTTTATATGGAGAACCTCATCCCTTTGAAATAATTTGCCAAGGACTATGTTTCCTATGCATTTCTTCTCAATGCCCTTGATCGCCCTGCCCGCGGTTTACGTAAAGCCGAATAACTTCCTCAAATTTCTGCACTCCTTTTTAGTTATATAATGACTCTGGACTTCCATGACGCTGTGCAAATGATATCGAACGCCCGGAACTTTTTGACTGTACTATATAAATCGCTATATTGAATATTTTGAATGAAAAATGCAGTGGAAGCTGATTTCGTTTTATTTTTAGATATAATTGTGTTTAAAAATGAAACAATTCTAGGTATTCAGTAAAAATTTCAGTATTAACCTCATTGATATAATTTTTGTTGAACGTATACCAAACACACTGCCGTTGGCCTTGATAATCTCCTGTAACCTTATTGGCATGCTTGCAACCACCTTTTTAGTAACTTCTGCTGGCATGTTCTCCCATTCGTTCAATATTTTCTTTTTTAATTTTTCTTTATTTGAAACATTATGTTTGCGAACGCGCCGTTTAAGTTCCTCCCATAAATTCTCGATGGGGTTAACATCGGTTGATTGCGGAGATGTATGAAGCCGTTGTCGCACATTATGGATCATCCATTCTCGCACCAAGTTTGCGGTATGTTTCGGATCATTATCCTCTTGGAAAATGTATCTTTTTTCAAGTGTTAATTTCTGGACACTTTCTCTTTTCAACTATTTGGGATCCCTCATAACTAACAGTGGTGGTTGTGAAGCGGAAGTAAGAAGACGTTTAACAATGGCTAGAAACTCGACCATCAAACTCACTAAGGTCTGGAAAGATCCAGCTGTTACAAAATATACAAAGTTAAGATGACTAATGTATCTATTCTTGAAGAGCTTGACCGACTTTCAAATAGAATTAATAGACATTACCTGAAATATTCTGGTCACATTATGAGGAAAGTGGATGTCATGGAAAAGCTTGTAGTAACGGGGAAGGTAGAAGATCAAGGGGACGGTCTCCGACGAGATAGTCCGACCAAGTAAGATCTCTCCTTGGGATGGGTATGCACGAGTCAAGTCGCGCAGGATCGAGATGCCGTGAGATTGACTGTTGAGGCAGCAATTGCATAGTGTCACCGATACTCCTATTGGGGTGAAAGGATTGAGAGAGAGAGAGCATTACTTTAAATAATTTATATGGTATATATAAAAAAAAACAAAAATTCCAAGATCCTCAGTTTTCAGTAAAGATCGGAAACAAAACTTTATTAAAAACTCATTTGGGCTGTGTTTTGTAAAGTCATTGATCATTTTATACTTCCGTAACAAAAATTTTTATTTTAAAAGCAATCAACGTACGGAACACTAATTGCGCAAGTTCTGTAGCGATAGCGATATTTTCTGTGTCTTTACAAACGAAACTTTGTATAAAAAATCTTTGAACCAATCCTCTCCTCTTTATGTAATGTTTCTAAAACCACCAGGGTATAATAATTACGATATATTCGTGATGGTTTAAATAATGAAGATCACGATATCCTTATTGAGAATATTACGAGGCTGGTTTAAAAAGTCCGAGAGATGGCACCACCGGCGCGTATCGAGGTCATGTTTAGTTAGTAGCATCTCTTGAATGAACGCACACCAAGTTTCAGCCATATTGGTCCATTTCTTTGTGTTTGGCATTCGTGTGAATCAAGGAAGTCGAGTGATTTTCAAGAAATGGACGAAAAAGAATTTCGTGTGGTGATTAAACATTACTTTATGAAAGGCAAAACGCCTCAGGAGACTAAAGAGAAGCTTGATAAACATTATGGTGACTCTGCACCTTCGATTCGAACAGTTTAAAAGTGGTTTCAAAATTTTCGGACTGGCCATATGGGCACAAGTGACGCTGAACGTTCTGGACATCCTGTGGAGGTTACGACTCCAGAAATCATTGATCAAATCCATGATATGGTGATGGATGACAGAAGAGTTATGGTGCGTGAGATTGCTAGTGCTGTGGGCATCTCGACTGAACGGGTACATAATATTTTGGACATGAGAAAGCTATCCGCAAGATGGGTGCCGCGATTGCTCACGCTTGACCAAAAACGGAATCGTGTGAAGTGTTGCAAGGATGGTTTGCAGCTGTTCCAGAAGAATCCGGAGGACTTTAAGCATCATTTCGTCACTGCGGATGAAACATGGATACATTCCAATACTCCTGAGACCAAACAACAATCTAAACAATGGGTTACCAAGGGGGAATCTGCACCAAAAAAGGCGAAGACCGTTCCTTCGGCAGGAAAGGTTATGGCGACTGTCTTTTGGGATTCGCAAGGGATAATCCTCATCGACTATCTGGAAAAGGGTAAAACTATTACAGGTGAATATTATTCATCGATATTGGACCGTTTGAAAATCGAGCTGCAAGAAAAACGCCCGCGATTGGCCCACAAGAAAGTCCTTTTCCATCACGACAACGCACCAGCACACACCTCAGCAGTTGTGGTCGCAAAATTAATGGAAATAGGATTCCAACTCGTTTCACATCCCCCCTATTCTCCAGACTTGGCTCCCTCGGACTACTATTTGTTCCCCAATTTGAAGAAATGGCTGGCGGGACAAAGATTTTATTCAAACGAGGAGGTGATTGCAGACACTAATGGATATTTTGCAGACTTGGACAAATCCTATTATTCGGAAGGGATCAACAAACTAGAACATCGTTGGAAGAAGTGTATAAGCCTGAAAGGAGACTATGTCGAAAAATAAAAAAGGTTTACCCCAAACACATAAGTAGTTTTTATTTTTGCACGGACTTTTTAAACCAGCCTCGTATTTTTCCCTTATATTTTCTTATTCTGTCAATTCCAATCATAATCCTAATACCCACAAAAAATGTTTTTGTTTTCAGTCGTGTACAGTAATTATGTATTGTAGTTTCGGTGTTTACAGTATTATTCCATTAGCTTTTAGTTCCAAATAACATTTTTTTTAAACGTAAAGTTGTAATTGGTACTTGTTTTATAGTCATTAGTAAACCCTTAAAAAGGCTGAATTTATGTTGTTAAGTAATTTTATATTTACGTGTAAAAGTGTAATTCATTTTAAATCACGTTTATTTTAGGGTTATTGTGACTTCCCTTCTTAAAGGAAGTATGCCATCGAACAACAAAATGGCGAAATTAACATTCGAGATTTAGAGACGTCTTGACTTAAGACGAATTAATAAAATATAATAATTTTATAGGCAGCATACAGAAAACCGCTAACATGGATTGTTTTACAGAAACATCGGCAAGTCTTAAGTCAGAGACTGCGAGCTTTCGATAAGTGCCCCCATGAACTTCCTTTAGTTTAGTTTCTATCTGGGCCGCAGTCCAATTTTTTTTAAATAAAGATGTTTTATCACTCCACGATATTGGTTTTATTTATTTCTACGAAACGTGTAACATCGATCATTTGCGAGAGCTGCCAACAAACAACTGCGCGTTGCATCTGTTTGAAACTTTGAACACAACCGTTACAATAATCACGCTTACCAACAGTCATACCGTTTAACAAAATTTCCCACCATTTCGTAGAAATTTACTAGACTTAGCAGTCTACTTTCTTATGTGTTAAGACCTCCTTAGTCAAACTTGATTAAACATATTTTTGGCCTATTATATAAAAAACCCACCAAGTGCAAGTCGGACTTGCGCAATTAGTGTTTCGTACAGTGATTGCTTTTAATATAAAAATTTTTGTTACGCAGGTTACTGATTATTTTAATCAATGACTTCACAAAACACATCCCTAATGAGTTTTCTTCAAAGTTTGTTTCCGATTTTTGTTGAAAACTGATGATCGGGAATTTTTTTTTTTTTTATACCAGGTGTACAAGTATGAAATGCGGATTTCAGATAACAGATGGTGCACCAATGCAGTTTGTGCTATAAAGATTTGACACTGCGCTATTTTGTTGTGTCATCAACAAGTGTTAGACGCGGACGAGTGATAAATTGGAAAAGTGTGTGCATAGTGTTGTGTTGTTGTGTTCAATGTGACGAAATTTATACCGAATAAAGAGCATTCGCGGACAGCATTAATTTTTTGTTTTCATTTAAAGATAACTGCTGTTGAATCATACCGATTACTTCGAGAAGCTTATGGGGAACATGCTCCATCGCAAGATACGAGTGAACTATGGTTTCGGCGTTTCAAAAGTGGTGACTTCGATGTTGCAGACAAGGAACGTGGAAAACCGCCAAAAAAATACGAAGGTGTGGAATTGCAAGCATTGTTGGACGAAGATGATTCGCAAACACAAAAACAACTCGCCGAGTAATTTGGCGTTAGTCAACAAGCTATTTCCAATCGGCTACGAGAGATGGGAAAGATTCAGAAGACCGGTAGATGGGTACCACATGAGTTGAATGACAGGCAAATGGAAAAGCACAAAAACACGTGTGACATTTTGCTCACTCGGTACAAAAGGAAGTCGTTTTTGCATCATGTAGTTACAGGGGATGAAAAGTGGATTTATTTTGAGAATCCCAAGCGCAAAAATCATGGGTAGACCCAGGCGCACCATCCACATCGACCGCAAGACCGAATCGCTTTGGCAGAAAAACGTTGGCTGTGTTTGGTGGGACCAGAGGGGCGTGGTCTATTATGAGCTGTTAAAACCTGGGGAAACGGTTAATATTAAACGTTACCAACAATAATTGACCGATTTGAATCGTTCGCTGCTTGAAAAAAGGCCAGAATACCGAAAGAGACAACACAAAGTCATTTTTCTTCATGACAATGCTCCATCACATACGACAAAACCATTTCGCGACACGTTGGAAGCACTCAGTTGGGAAGTTCTACCCCATGCGGCTTACTCACCAGACTTGGCTGCTTCCGATTATCACTTGTTTCCATCGATGAGTCACGCACTTGCTGAGCAGCGCTTTAGTTCGTACGAAGATGTGAAAAAATAACTCGATGAATGGTTCGCAGCAAAAGGGGAAGATTTTTACTGGCGTGGTATTCAGAAATTTCCCGAAAGATGGGAAAAATGTATAACAAGCGATGGAGCATACTTTGCATAAAGCACTTTTTATCATTTTTCCAAATTTAACATGTTTTTTTAGAAAAAAATCCGCATTTCATACTTGTACACCTGGTATACCAGATGAATTATCAAAGATAATGCACGCGTGATAATTTTCATTCAGTTTACACTTTATGGAGAATATTCCAGGATTTTTTCAATATTTTTTGATTAGTACTTTTCGATAGAAGGGACGGGACAGCGATTTTTGGCATTTTTTTAAAAATATTACAAAGAAACGTGTACGCAAGGATTACATCATATATAATTTTGAACTTGTATTTTCACACGCTTTCATTTGACACCCTACTCGATTACCTGGTCAAAAAAATTTTTTTTTCACATCCGATTTCACCTCCCAAAACTAAACCCTTATGTCAAAATTTAACTTTCAAAACTACACGGCTCTGATTGGGCCATTAATTCCTATATTTGTGCCACATTTCAACTTTCTGTGTCAAATAGTGATCATGTTCTATCAAATGACAAAAATATTGTAATCGTCACGACAGGTCATTAATTCCTATATTTGTGCCAAATTTCAACTTTCTATGTCAAATAGTTGATCATGTTCTATCAAATGACAAGAATATTGTAATCGGTACGACAGTCCTGAACACGATAAGCATTGGCAGTGATCATCCGATGCTCAGAATAAAAATAAGAATAAATCTAAAGCAGGAGAGGCGTAGATTGATAACTCATATAAAGATAAAGACACCAATAGAAATAATAAAGTAAAACACACACGAATATCAACAAGCACTGGGAAATAATATAAAACACATAACTACCAAACAGAACTTGATGAACTAAACGTACAAATACCCAACAGCCTACTCATGACTACAAAACATTGAAAAAAGACAAAACACAAAAATTAAGTAGAGAGACACAAAAACTCATGAAATAGAGAAGACTATTCAGAAATGATTCTACAAATGACAGTTTGAAGATAAAATAATAAAGAAAAAGGTTAGAGAAGGCGTCAGACAATACAGGAACTCGAAAGTAGAAGAAACTCCGAAAGAGAGAAAAACTTTGAAACACTTAAACAAACAAATGAATGAAGGGAGAAATCATGTTGTAAATAACGATAACCAAGAGATCGCACAAATCAAAGAGATAAAGGAAGCCACCGCCCGGAAAAGAATAAGAAAATAGAGTGATAGTAAGAAATGTGGGATCTGAAGAAATTCCCGATGTAACAACGGATGAAATAATGAACGCCTTACAACATATAAACAACCAAGAACCAGGGGACGATGAAATAATTATAGAATTGATAAAGTATGTAGGGGCATCTATAATATAATCTCTTCAAACTCTATTTAACAGGTACTTTATAGAAAGTAAAATACCGACACCTTGGGTAAACGTTTTGATTGTGCTTATATTTAAAAAGGGGAACAAATTTAAACTGGAGAATTACAGACCCATTAGCCCGTTATCGGTACTATACAAAATACTCACTAGAATTATCTATAATATATATAAAATGCAACGTCTCTCTGTCTGTTTCTCTCTCTGTCCGTTAGTGCGCTTATCACTGGAGAACCACTTATCCGATTTACGTACTTTTTTTTTTAAAACATACATATATTCTCTGGCCAGGTTATAGGCTATATTTTATTACGATAGGTAGCATAAGGAATGAGTAGTGACGTAAAATAGTGAATGATGTCGGAAAAAAGTTCGCGTTGCCTTGCAATACACCGCCTAAACCACTAAATATGGAACAATATTATGTAGCAGAGAATATCTATAATCTATAATATATATAAAATGCAATGTCTCTCTATCTGTCTGTCTGTCCATTAGTGCGTTTATCACGCGAAAACCACTTATCCGATTTATGTGTCTTTTTTTAAATTCATACATACATTCTTTGGCCAGGTTACATAATAATAATAATAATCTATATCTATAATATATATATAAAATGCAACGACTGTCTGTCTCTCTATCCATTAGTGCGCTTATCCCTCGAGATCCACTTATCCGATTTACGTGATTTTTTAAATTCATACATATGTTCTCTGACCAGGTTATAGATATATATTTTATTACATCTATAATATATATAAAATGTAACGTATATCTGTCTGTTGGTCCGTTTGTGCGCTTATCACTGGAGGACCACTTATCCGATTTACGTGCTTTTTTTTTAAACATGCTAAACCATTAAATATGGAACAATATCATGTAGTAAAGAATATCTATAATATATATAAAAATGCAACGCCTCTCTGTCTGTCTGTCTATCTGTCTGCCCGTCAGTGCGCTTATCACTGGAGAACCACTTATCCGATTTACGTGCTTTTTTGTTAAACATACATATGTTCTCTGGCCAGGTTATAGGATATATTTTATTACGTTAGGTGACATAAGGTATAAGCAGTGACGATAATAGTGAATCAAGTCGGAGAAAAGTTTGCCACTAGCGCGTTCTCTTGCAATACACTGCCTAAAGCATTAAATATGGAACAATATCATGTAGCAAAGAATCTATAATATATATAAAATGCAACGTCTATCTCTCTGTGTGTCTGTCCGTTAGTGCGCTTATCACTCGAGAACCCCTTATCCGATTTATGTGTTTTTTTTTTAATTCATACATTTGTTCTCTGGCCAGGTTATCTATAATCTTTTATCTAGAATATATATAAAATGCAACGTCTTTCTGTCTGTCTGTCTGTCCGTTAGTGCGCTTATTACTTGAGAACCACTTATCCGATTTACGTGTTTTTATAAATTTAAACATATGTTCTATATAATTCGATATAAGCCTAGATAATGGGAGATAAGGAGAAATAATGGGAGATAAGGCTCGATAATGGGAGATAAGGTGAGATAATGAGAGATAAATATAAATAATGGGAGATAAGGAGAAATAATGGGAGATAAGCAAAGATAAGTCTAGATAATGGGAGTTATGGTGAGATAATGGGAGATAAGGAGAAATAATGGGAGATAAGGAGAAATATTGAGAGATAAGTCGAGATAAGCCTAGATAATGGGAGATAAGGTGAGATAATGGGAGATAAGGAGAAATAATGGGAGATAAGGAGAAATAATGGGAGATAAGGAGAAATAATGGGAGATGGGCAGAGTTAAGCCTAGATAATCGAAATTATGTAGAGATAATGGGAGATAAGGAGAAATATTGAGAGATAAGGGGAAATAATGGGAGATATTTTATTACGTTGGGTAAATTAAGGAATAAGCAGTAACGATAGTGGTGAATCAAGTCCACGCGAGCGGAGCCGCGGGCCCGGCTAGTAACATATAGATTAACGAACAAATTAGACAGTTATCAACCACATGAACAAGCGGGATTTAGAGTGGGATACAACATTTTGGACGATCTTCAAACAATTAGATTACTAGTGGAAAAAGCAGTAACAGCAGCGTCGATGAAAGATACACAACTCTTCTTGAATACATATACAAAAATGTAACCTCACAAATAATGCTTAAAAAAAAAAATTAATAAAATTAAAATTAGAATTAGACAAGGCGACCCGATATCTCCAAAGCTTTTCATGTTGACTCTAGAAGACATGTTTAAAATGTTAAAGTGGGAGAATAAAGGAATACAGTAATACCCCGCTTTACGCGAGGGATACGTTCCGAAAAAAATCGCGTTAACTGAAATTCGCGTATATCGAGGTTTATGATTAAACATAGTCAAAATTTAATACAAAAAAATACAAATCATTTTAATCAATCACTTTAATTCTAAGAACACTTTATGCAATACATACTCTTATTTTTTATTCATATTCAGAGAAAGCGGGGATCCCCCCGCGACCATAGAGAAGTTAATGACTACATGAGCGCGAAATTTGAAATTCGCGTTATAGTGAAACCGCGCGTAACGGGGTCGCGCTAAGCGGGGTATTACTGTACTAATGGACGGTGAATGATTAAATCACTTAAGGTTCGCAGATGTTACTCTGATCGCCAACATAAAAGAAGAATTACAAGAAATGCTGATGGAATTAAATGACACTACACTACAAAAAATTTTTTTCTTTCACAAGGGCTAAATTAACGGAATATATTTATCTTTTCCATGCTGAGTTTGAATATGTTCTCAGATTTTATCCGTCAGGCAGGGTTTTTTTGTGGTACGTGTTTAAAGTTTTAAAATAATTAGTACTTATAAAACACTGAATAATAAATACATGTTAACCCAAAAAGTTTTATATGATGATTTTCGGTCATATTTGGATGTCTCTTTTCATGGTCCAGCAGTAGTCAGCCAGCATACTGGCTTGCTACTTCTTTCCCATGGTAGAAATCTGCTGATGAAAACTCTCACATGCTCACAGCCCCAAGATTTGCAGGGAAGAAGTCTAGGTGGGAGTCCAAGAAGTGAATTTTTAAGGATATGTTGCAGCCCATTGCTTTGTATGAAGTCACAAGATTACTCACTATTTCATTATAGTTTTTTTCTTTATTATTGCCAAGAAATCCATAACAGATATTTTCGAATGATTTCCACGGTGGATGTAACAGTTCCTCAAAATGTTCATGATCCGATATTAATGATCTTATTTGGAGCCCTATAAAAATTCCTTCCTTCAATTTTGCATCACTTATTTTAGGAAATTTAGATTTCAAATACATAAATGTTATCCATTTTTTTTACAAAATTTTTTATAAGCCTCAGTTTTATGTGCAGGGGAGGCAAATACACCTTTTCGGGATCCACTAATGGGGTATTTCATACATTTTTATGCCCAGGAATAAGAGATTCACGTTTAGGCCACTGTTTCCTTATGTAGTGAGACTCCTTATCCCACAATAAGGCTATAACCTTCACATCATCGCAGATATTCCAGGTATATTTAGTATACTGAATTTTTTCTAACAGCAATTTCATATTTTTATGTGTCTCCTTCATATCACTGGCATGCGCAACAGGTATTGATGGTAATTCATTCCCATTATGGAGTAGTACAGCCTTCAGACTGACTTTCGATGAGTCTATGAACAATCACCACTCATCTGGCTGATGTTGATGTCCAAGAGCCTCCATTACAAACATCATTACAAAAAACTACATGGCCTTTTTTAGAGAAGTAGTCAATGAAATCCCTATGGCGTCTACGATAAACGCATATCCGTGTATCTTTTTGGAGTATATTCCAACCTTTGAGCCTGGAACTTAAAAGCTCAGCTGTCTGTTTAGACAAATTTAAATCCCGTATAAGGTCATTAAGATTTTCTCGAGATAAAAAGTGAGATTCTGATGAACTACTTGCTTCAAATGTAGGGTCACTTCTCTCGCTTTTTCCGTCTTCAGTATGAACTGGGTCAAAGTAGGAGTTATCACTTAAGTAAAATCTGGAAACTTTGGTACACGATACTCACTATGTGGCACAGGTCTAATTGCAGATGCCAAACTGGGGTACTTAATTGTATATTTTGTTTTGGACGTAATTCCTTTAATGTTAGTTAAGCAGAAATAACAATCAGTTAAATGGTCCTTCTGTTCTCTCCAAATCATAGGGACTGAAAACGGCATATGCTGAGTACCATTTTTTCAACCAGTGAGAAGCCTAACACATGATATACAGCATAAATTTGGGGCCCAGTCTTTATCAAAATCACCAGCTTTACTTCCAAAATAAACTAAGTTGGGAATGTGGAATCTTGGCACAATGATACTACTCAGTATATATCACCACTACACCAAACACTTTATTTTTGCCCTCGGGGCGCGTTTCGCTAACCATGTTAGCTTCATCAGGAGCGATGATTGACTAAAGCTAAACTACAAATCTACCTATTTATATTTAGCCTAACCCTTGAATTACTCAAGCGGAACTAATGACATAGGCAAGGCCATCAGTTCCGGTCAAGTAACCAGTAGAGGGGACTATAAGGAATACGCCCTCTGTCTTTATTTAAACTACTTTTACATTTTATGATTTCCATACTTTCGTATGCGTTCAACAATCTCCTATCAGATACATCCTTTATTAATCTTAGATTATCTAAAGTTACAGTATGATTAGCTTCAAGGGCATGTTCGGCAATGCTAGACTTTTCTGTTCTATTGTATTTTAAGTGTGCTAAGTGTTCTTTAAATCTTGTTTTAATTGACCTTTTAGTTTGCCCAACATACTTTTTGTCACAATCATTACAACTAATTTCATAAATTCCACTTTTCTCACAATTAGGAATCTTATCTTTGGGATTTCCTAAGATATTCCTCAGATTGTCTGATGACTTATAGACTAAGGTGAGGCCTACCTTATTAAATACCTTATTGAGTCCCTTGCTATATTTCGGATTATATGGTATGGAGACATACTTGGTGTTATTTTCTTCGCGTGTAAAAAAGGTGGAATTCTGAATATTAAACCTAAACTTATGTCTATTTATTAGCTTATTTACTAAGTCATCGTCATAACCATTAACTCTAGTTATATTTCTAATACGATTCCTTTCTTTATTAAAGTTTACTCTATTCAGAGGGAAAGTGACCAAACGATGAACTAAAAAATGTAATGAGGCTAATTTATGTTGTTTGCAATGAAATGAATCATTAGGAATATATCTATCTGTGTCCTTCCTATAGATATCAAATTCTAATCTATTATTATTTTTAATAATTAAAATATCTAGAAAAGGCAATTGTCCTTTGTTCTCAACTTCGTAAGTGAATTTAATGGAATCATACCGGCTATTTAATTTAGAAACAAAATGATCAATATTTGCTTTCTTTGTATCAAAAATCGCGAAAATATCATCCACATACCTATTCCATACCCTTGGGAAATATTCGAATTCTTGACTGGCTTCGATTTCAAACTTACTCATGAATAAATTGGCTATGAAAGGTGATAAGCAATTACCCATAGCTGTTCCTTCTTTCTGAACATAAAATTGATTGTTATATTGGAAATAATTTTGTTCATTTCGTCTTCAAAGTCATTTATTCTAAGTAATTCTTCGAGATATTGTAAGGTTTGTGGAATTGGCACACTTGGGAACAAAGAACTAGCATCAAAAGAAATTAAGACTTCACCTTCATTAAGAACTAGATTTTTTGTTTTATTAATGAATTCTAAGGAATTCTTCACTGAGAAAGTATTTAACGGTAACTTCTCAAGTTCTTTTGATAACCATTTGGATATTAAATATGTGGGTGATCCGAACGATGAAACAATGGGTCGCATTGCTTTTCCAGGTTTGTGAATTTTGGGTAAGCAATACAATTTTGGTATGGTCGGATTACTCACATTTAATTTAAATTTGAGCGAATCGGAGACAAGGTTCTTACATTTTTTTAAAGAATTTTTAACCTCTGATATCATTCTCGGTAATGGATTTCTTATTACCTTTTCATAAGGGCCAGATTCGATAAGATTATCTACGCGTTCAAAATAATCTTTCTTATCCAATATAACAACCTTATTTCCTTTATCCGCTTTTAAGTAGAAAACATCTTTCTTTTTCAATCCTTTAACTACTTTTATGTCTTTTCGTGAATTAGAATTTGTGTTGTTAACCATGTCCAAAATAAAGCTCATAACATTTTTTCAGAAGCGGTGAAAAATTTCGCCTCTGAGACTTGAAGGTCAATTCACCACACACGTAGCAGAAATTGTTTGGTTGATTTACACACTTTCTTGGCATTTTGAAACGTTTATAAAAAAAACTTACAAATAAAAACAATAAACAGCACAAAAATAAGTAGGTACACGTGTTACCAGACTCACTACAATTACAATACTGGCTACTGGCCCTCTGCTGGCTAAAAAAGTGCAATATTTGTACAATATAGGCCAGATTTGAACATCATTACACCTGGACAAAGTAAAAACATGTTTTAACATGAATAAGTCTGCCTGGGGCCAAATTATTCTGAATACAAATTCCCACTTCTATATTTACAAGAATTATAACAATTAAATCCTAATATAGAGAAGTATATTACACAAAAATGACTGTCACAAGAAAACTATGAATGATAGAAGAAATCTGATAACATATTTGAATTCAGCATAAAAAACTGAACTAGGGTCTATTCAGTTTTCTTGTGAAAAAATCATGTTGACGAATGTAATAGGTCTAAAATATATTTCACCAAAACCAAATATTTGAACAACGAAATGGAAGGTAACACCCAGGGACTATTAATAGAAGGTGAAAGAATAGCAAAGGCACAAACATTCATATATTTAGGACAAAAAATCGAAATATCTAGAAATAATTTAAAGGCTGACTTGGATAGAAGAGTCTGCGTTCGGAAAGTTACAATATACATTTAAATTGGACATCGCAAATACAATAAAAGCCAGAATATTCGATCAATATATACTGCCGGTATTAACATATAGCACTGTAACGTGGGCTTTAAATAAATTAACTCCAGGTAGCCCAAAGAGCAATGGAGAGAAGAATGCGCAATATTAGACTCCAAGATCGTATTACTAACATCGAGATTCGAGGAAGGTCAAAAGTGACAGATATAATACAACGAATATGTATTTTAAGGTGGAATTGGGCGGGGCATATCGCAAGGATGAATGATAACAGATGGACACGCCGTATAGTTGAATAGAGGCCTAGAGAATACAAAAGATGCAGAGGTAGACCATAGACAAGATGGTCGGATGACATAAAAATATTAGCAGGATACGATTGGATGCAAAAAGCAAACAACAAAGCTCACTGGAGACAACTTGGGGAGGCTTACTATGGATGGAATAAGCTAATGATGATGATGATGTCAAATAGTTTCGGAGATAATCGGATATGACAGACGGACGGACAGGCAGAAAAACACCGAAGTGATCCTATAAGCGTTCCGTATGGAACACTAAAAACGAAACTAGTGTGCTCGGCCTGAGTTTTATCTTCAGTATTTGAGCTCAAGGAAGTGGCAACAATATCTCCGACCAGTCCCCTCGGCGTGGGACGGATTTCAAGTAAAAATATCAGGTGGCGCCGCTGGCTAAACCCTACTGCGAAACAAGTAGATTTGGCTTGGAGTTCTTTGAGATCAAAATTGAGTTAATCTGTGTAGAAAACGATTACCCAATTAATGACTAACCACAATACGACAGACAAATGTTATTTGTAAGAAGTAGGTTGTAGGCAGGGAGTTTTAGGGCGGGAAAACCGCATACAAATTATTAGGGCGGCATTTTAAATATGGCGCTTCTGGTGGGATGCCCTTTTTAATCTTAAATCTATTCTTTCCTTTATTACTGATCTTAAAAGAATTTATTTTTCTAATTAAAATGAGCGTTACTGCTTATCTGCTATCTATTTCAAAGTAAACTTGTAAAAGTTTACTAATATGTTAATGACTGATGTTAAATAATTATTTATATTTAAAATAATGAAAATTGATAACAGTCAATGCCAGCATTATACAAATAGGATTAAAATAAAATTGCAGGCTTACCTTATCGGTATTAAAACTAGTTTTTACAAGTTTTGTCTAAAGTTCAAGGTTTCATTTGGAGTAACTAAATTGCTACTTTCTTTCCAAAAACGACACCGATTGAAAGTAGCAGTACCTTGTTATTGTCGTGGAAGCGCAGGACAACTAGTGCGGATTTGTAGGGGGTAATGAGGTTGCGGTGGTTTTTTTATATTCTGTAAATTCAGCGATGCCAATCATGTAGACGTTCACTTTTATTATAACGTCGAGAACGATTCCGTAGGGGTCCCTTCTGCCCACCTGAAACATCAATGACTGAAGTCGTTCAACTTAACAAAGACCGAGAAGAAATTCTATCTTGGTGTGACAAAAACCCAGGCGGCAGTTTTTTTTTAAAGAGTTAACGTTGTTGAACTCGGCATAGTTATGTCGGGACAGTCCATTCCTCTACGATTATCACTTAAGTTCCTGGCTGTTAACTTGGGAGCTAATATGTCTTGGCACGAACATTACGCATGCATAGCAAGGAGAGCTTCTTAAAAGCTGGGAATACTATTTCGAGCTAGAAAGCTCTACCCTCTACAACACCTGTTAATTCTGTACAAAGCTCGAATTTGACCAACGATGGAGCTCATATGTTCAGGGATCTGATCCCAAACATACACTGCATTTGGTGGATTCTATTCAAAAAAGAGCTATTCGCCTGATTGAAGGCTCAGGACTGACTTGCAACCTTGATTGCTTGGAACATCCAAGAATGGTTGACGACTAGAGTTGTCCGGTCGTCCGGACGACCGGACGACCGACTACTCAACAGTAACTTGTGTATCATAATTAATAATCGGTCAAGAGCAATTTGGATTTGCGCAATTAGTGTTCCGTACGTTGATTGCTTTTAAAATAAAAATTTTTGTTACGGAACTATAAAATGATCAGTGACTTCATAAAACAGATCTCAAATGACTTTTCAACAAAGTTTTTTTTCTGATATTTACTGAAAACTGATGACCTTGAATTTTTTTTTTTATATACCAGGTAAATTATTAAAGATGTGATAATTTTCGTTCAATCTACACCCTCTAGAGATTATTCCAGAATTTTTTCAAAATTTTTTGATTAGTACTTTTCGAGATAAGGAGGGACAGCGATTTTTCGCAAGATAAATTGGGTTAAATGGTCATATTTTCATCCCAGATATCCACATTAACTCTATGGACACGGAATACTGGGACACGTTTTATATTTTTGAACTCGAAGCTTTTATTTGACACCCCACTTGATGACTTGGTAAAAACAAATTTTTTTCACATCCGATTTCACCCCCAAAACTAACCCCTTAAGTAAAAATTTAACTCTCAAAACTACATGGCTCTGATGAGGCCATCGATTCCTATATTATCGCCAAATTTCAACTTTCTATGTCAAATAGTTTCGAAGAAAATCGGGTGTGACAAACAGACAGACAGACGGACGGACACCGAAGTGATCTTATAGATGTTCCGTATGGAACACTAGAAATAACTTTGGATACTGAAAATATTATAAAACTAAAGAAAAAATAATATAAAAAAAAAAATAATAATTTCCCATTAAAAAAACTTAAATTTGAGATTAAAATGGCCAATTTCTCGGGCCTAAATTGTTTAAATGAGTTCTTAAGTACCTCAAATGAAAGTTTAGGGACTAAGGAGCATTTTCTGATATTTTAGGTAAGGTAGTAGTATACTGAAAATAAGTTTAAAAAATTCGTCAGAAGAAAAAAAACGTGAATCGGTAAAAATTTATCAATATTATGAGAAGTAAAAAATATATCTAATATGTAAAAAATGACAAAAATTATGCTTGGATCAATTAAAGTAATGTCCATGGAACATATTTCCAGAGTTAACTAAAAATAATTAGTTTTTTTTTCGGATTATTGTAGTTTTGATGGAAATTCATTATAAATATATAATAAAAGACTATTTTTAGTCAGTTTTCACCGATTTATTTGTAATTTTTTTTTGATGATGCGTTTCGCGATTCAGCTTCTTCGGATCTACATTTAACAGTCACACCCAATGTTAAATGTAGATCCGACGAAGCTGCATCAACAGCGAAAAAAATTATAAATAAACCAGTGGAAATTGAATAAAAAATTTAGCTTACAGTTTGCAAGTACACCCATTTAATCATAAAAAATTATAAAAAAACGACAAAAACGGCCAATTTCTCCCCAGCAGAAGGTTCAAATAGCCTCTTAATTTTTTCGTTGTGTTATCTAGTATGAAAATCTGTCAGAATTTTAGTTTATCTTTTATAAATTTATGATAAAATTGCCAAAATACGCTAGAAAACTCAAAAACGGACCAATTTTCTCATTTTTGCGGATGTTGCCCCAATTTTTCAGCGGTCGCAATATTTTTTTCTTAATGTACTCGTTAAAAAATGAGTATTTAAAAAAAAGTAGCAGCGACGATTTTTATTTTTGGCGTATTCTGACTGGACTATAAATGTACCACAGGCCTTAAACCAGGGGTCAACAACCTATGGCACGCGTGCCATCTCTGGCACGCCAAGTAATTTTGAATGGCACGCGTACCTATTCAAAGTTTACACATTAATTCTGAAGACAGTATTACTTTAACGATACAAACAAAAACGATATATTATATAGGTCACTAGGTATTATTACCAAAAACTACAAAATATATATTTTGTAATTTATAATTTTACTGAATGCATTGGTTTGGCTTTAATTTCGGCAAGTATTAAAGACGGCAAGCCTCAAAATATAAGCCTAGGCAAAAACACAAATAAACGTCCTCAATTCAGATCAAAAGAGCCGCTATAAGGCGGTTTTTGTTTGACTTGACTTCAATCGTTCCGACGCGCGCCGCAACTCTTTTTATATTGCCGAACTTCTAGGCGGCCCTTTGATTGCAATGGGCGCGTTGTAAATAATAATTTTTGTTCTAAGAAATTTAATAAACGTAATTATTGGAATTTTCTGGAAACATTATTTTTCTATATATAGCAAGCGGCTACACGTTTGGATCATTTAGTATAGAAGTAACATCCGTTCCAGTCAATAGTCGTCGAAAAGTTTAAAAATTAAAATTACGTTGCGTTATGGCCGCGAAGAAACAGAAGGTAGACGTTTGATCATTTCAAACTTCATGGCCAACAGATTACGGTTTTGTACAGCAAAACGATCGGGCCATTTGTGTCCTATGTCGGGAAAGCGTAGTTTTCCGGACATCTAGTGTTCAACGACATTTCCAGATAAAACATGAATCGTCATTTAAAGATAACGCTGATAAAAGAGAGGCAATACAAAGAGCAAGTAAACAATACGAGAAACAGTTTTCCAAGGAAAAAATCAGGTAACTGAATGCAGTTTCAAAATTGCACAATCGTTGGCACAAAAGGGTAGGCCGTTCACTGACAAAGAATTTATGAAGCAAACGTTTTTGAGTACTGGCGAGATTTTATTCGACCAATAAGGCTACAATATTGGCCAGGATTAGGGACATACCGGTATCAGCGCGGACCATCGAGAGACGAATTACCGAAATGACACAAAATGTCCAAAAACAGCAGAGAGACGCTATCAAACGGAGTTTTGTATTTAGTGTAGCATTGGATGAAAGTGTCGATATTAATGACATTGCCCGTCTGGCAATCGTTGCGCGATACTTCGATGATGGCAGTGTGTATGAAGAGCTGATTTGTCTGCTCTCATTGCAGGGAACTACAAGAGGAGAGGATATATTTTCAGAATTTGTTAAACATTTTGAAAAGCGGAACATTGATTTAAATAAAATTTTTTGCGTAACGACAGATGGCGCTCCTGCTATGATTGGGAGACATAAAGGATTTGTTTCCCTTCTTATTGAACGCATGGGTCGATCAGTTTTGAATTTTCACTGCATAATTCACCAAGAGAGTTTGTACGCTAAAATCTCCGCTGGAAGATTAAAATCCGTGATGGATAGGGTGGTTAAAATAGTTAACTACATTGTCGGTCGTTCTTCACTGATCCATAGACAATTTAAGGCGTTTCTGCAGGAATTAGAAAGTGCATATTCAGATATACCATTGCACAATAATGTGCGCTGGCTCAGCCGTGGTAAAGTGCTCTCTAGATTTGTGCAATGTCTGGGCGAAATTAAATCGTTCTTGTTGGAAAAAAATCAAGTTGATGCTTATCCTGAACTAGAAGATAAGAACTGGATCTGTATGTTAATGTTTCTTACTGATATTACAAACCATCTCAGTGAACTCAACTTAAAGTTACAAGGTTCAGGCAAAACAGTTCTGGATTTATACGAATCCTGGAAATCATTCAAATTAAAAATAGATTTATTTATCAGCGATATTACTACAAACACATATAAATATTTTCCAAATTTAAAAACTTATATATCCAGTGTCGACGATGGTGCACTAATAGACGAAATTCTTATATATATGACTAATTTAAAAGAGGAGTTTATCGAGAGGGGTCAGGATTTTGATAAACATGATCCTATGTTCGCTTTTTTAATCAAACCAGATTTAATGGATTTTTCCAGCAGTTGCATTGACATATCTCTTTTCTCATGGATGGACATTAATGATTTTGATCTTCAATACATTGAATTTAAAAGTTATGGAACACGAAATTTGTAGAATTAAGAAGGGTATTAGAAGGTGACTGCCAGAACCATTTAAACGAGATACTCAGTTGTTGGTTTGAGTTTACCAGAGAAATTTATTTGTCTTAAGAAAGTAGCGTTTGCCATGCTTACAGCTTTCGGATCATCCTATATCTGTGAACAACTTTTTTCCCATATGAGAGTGATTTTAAACCCGTACCGAAGCAGGCTGACAACAGACAACTCGGAAGCATGTGTGACACTGAAAATAACCAGACATGAACCGGATATAAGAAAACTCTCTAAAGAACTTCAAGCACAGGGTTCACACTAGGTCCTAGGACTAGTATAATAAAATTATTTGTTAAATGATAAAATTTTTTGGAATTAAATCTTCTAAAAGCAATATTTTAAGTTAATTTAAGTTAATTTTTGTTAATTTTAGTTGTAGTAAGTACCTATGTCGGCACGCAAAATGTTGTATGGATGAAAACTGGCACCCCTTAGTTAAAAGGTTGCCGACCCCTGCCTTAAACCAACAACATTCAGATCACGCTTCAAAAGTCAGTGAATTTGGTAACATTGTCAGGTCGTTCCTTAATACACAATAGTAATAGCGTTTGTGCTGGCTAGGCTTAAGCCTGCTCAGCCAAAAATGGAACCGCATTGACCAAATGTGAGAAAGAAAAGTAATAATAATAATAATAATAATTCTAAAACTTCACGTATTTGCAGGGCAAGTAAATAATTTGACAATTTTTATGCATTACATTTATATTAGTGTAATTTCTTTGAAAAAAATATGTCTTTGGAGTCGTCCCCCTGAATCATCTAAATATTTTGTTATCGACTATGAGCGACAACAATTTTTGAAATTTTTAAGAACGAGTATTTCAGGATTGACCGACATTACAAAATTAAGTTTTTGCGCACCTGCCACAAGTTGTTTTTATATTAACATATATCTACATGCCATAAATCTGTCCAACTATCGATTTATTATTGGACTTTAAATATTTACAAATCTGACAGAGGTCAGCTTTTGTTTTGTTTAAAAAAAGAATTTGGGAGGCCTAAACATCCAAACAGTACATACAGGGTGTCGCTTTAAAAAAATCTCAATGCATAAATCGGTAACAAATTCATCACTATCATCATTACCTTATTCAATCCATAGTCGGATGTAAGCCTCCCCAAGTTGTTTCCACAGCTTTGTTATTTACTTTTTGCATCCAATCGTGTCCTGCTAATCTTTTTATGTCGTCCTTCCATCTTGTTTGTGGTCTACCTCTGCATCTTTTATGTTCTCTAGGCCTCCATTCAACCATACGGCCTGTCCATCTTAATATACATATTCGTTGTTTTATATCTGTCACTTTTGATCTTCTTCGAACCTCGATGTTGCTGCTCCATTACCTGGAGTTTATATATTATACTTCTATTTAAAGCCCACGTTTCAGTATGTTAATACCGGCAATACATATTGATCGAACACTTTGGCTTTTATTGTATTTGCGATGTCCAATTTAAATATGGATTCCGAATGTAGACCAAGCTAACGAGACTCTTCTATCCAAGTCAGCCTTTAAATTATTGTTTGACATCTCAATTTTTTGTCCTAAATATATGAATGTTCGTACCTTTCCTCTTCTTTCACCTTCTATTAACAGTTCCTGGCTGTTTCGTTATTCAAATATTTGGTTTTGGTGAAGCTTATTTTTAGACCTATTTCTTGACAGTTATTATTTAATTCTATCAGCATTTCTTGTAATTCTTCTTTTGTGTTGGCTATCAAAGTCATCATCTGCTAACCTTAAGTGATTTAATCGTTCACCGTCTATTAATATTCCTTTATTTCCTCACTTTAGCGATTTGAACATGTCTTCTAGAGTCAACGTGAACAGCTCTGGGGATATTGAGTCGTTTAATTCCTCTTTTAATTTTGATTTTATTTGTTTTTTTCTTCAAGCAATATTTGTGATGTGTCATTTTTAGTGTTCCGTACGGAACACTTATAAGATCACTTCGGTGTCTGTCTGTCTGTCTGTCACACCCGATTTTCCCCGAAACTATTTGACATAGAAAGTTGAAATTTGGTAATAATATAGGAATTGATGGCCTCATCAGAGCCATGTAGTTTTGAGAGTTAAATTTTGACTTAAGGGGTTAGTTCTGGGGGGTGAAATCGGAAGTGAAAAAAAAAAATTTTTACTAGGTCATCGAGTGTGGTGTCAAATGAAAGCTTTTGAAAACACGAGTAAAAAATATATATAATAATGTAATACTTGCGCGCACTTTTCTTTGTATTATTTTTAAAAAAATCGCGAAAAATCGCTGTCCCCCCGCCTTATCTCGAAAAGTAGTATCAAAAAATTTTGAAAAGATTCTGGAATATTCTCCACGGGGTGTAGATTGAACGAAAATTATCACGAGTGCATTACCTTTAATAATTTATCTGGTATTTAAAAAAAACAAAAATTTCAAGGTCATCAGATTTCAGTAAAGATTGGGAACAAATTTTGTTGAAAACTCATTTGGGGTGTATTTTGTGAAGTCACTGATCATTTTATACCTCGGAACACTAATTGCACAAGTTCAACTTGCACTTGACCGGTTTTTTTATATATGTGTTAAAGAAGAGATATATATCTTTTGTCGACTCTGCTATTACTTAAGGCGTTAAGGACAGCCCATATCTCTACCGAATCAAATGCTTTATATTCATCTGCTTTTTTCATTAGTAATCTAATTGTTTGAAGATGGTCAAAAATGCTATATCCCCGTCTAAATCCCGCTTGTTCACGTGGTTAATAAGTAGCGTTGCCAGGTATCCCGATTTGCGCGGGACGTCTCGATTTTCAGGGGTCTGTAGACACGTCCCGATTCACCCTTGATCGGAACGCCGAATGTCCCGATGCTGGGTCAGTCGGTAATTATAAAAGGTTCAAACTTCGCGCGTATTGTTTTGTGACTGCGAATAGCGCGATAGAGGTATCACGTTGTCACGTTCTTTTCTACCGCCGCGCCGCCCTCTGCGTCGTTCGACTGTTATTCACTCACTCAGTACGCCACGTCAAGTATGTTCGTTCTGCGGTTGTGCGTTTTGCAGTTTTATTACTCGGAAACAAACGTTTTCTATGTCGTACTTACGCATTTCTTTTATATTGGTATTGCATTGTATATATATATATATATATATATATATATATATATATATATATATATATATATATATATATATATATATAGAATAAAAAAAGAAAAGCAAAATGTTGCCATATCTACCAAAATTATTAAAAATACAATCTTAATTGGGGAACTCGGCAAATTTGGGCGTGATAGGAGATCACACAATTTTCATTAAGCCGCCAATATTTCGGTCCTGGATTGGGACCTTCTTCAGGGCAGGACTGAAAAGAAGAACAGAGCGTATTCACTGATAGTGTCTGGGACAACTTTAAATTAATGATGTTAACATTAGGTTGTTATAATAAATAAAATTAGTGTGGAACAAGAATAAGATATTAGTCATAATAAGTTAAAAAACTTACATGAGAAGTGCGCAGAAATTCGTTAGCCCGAATGGCCGTAGGTTATACATAAAAAAAATTGTTACATACAAAAGTTGGTCAATCCATAAAATATACAAAATACACATTGAAACACTGTAAATAAAATTATAAAAAACAAATTTAACACATGGATGTAATCGGGAACCTTGGATGTTGAAAAACATAGTTAATTAATTTACTTTTGACCACCACATATGGCCACCGCCATTTAGGAACAGATGACAAGAACGACAGGAGACAGCTACTCGACAGAGATAAGGCGTTTAGTCAAGAAAACTCAATTAACCAGAATGCGGGGTCGACACCTGGAAGGAACCGATAGAAAAGGAAGTACAGATATTGGACCCCAAGTAAGAGAGAGGTAGCCAATTGAGCGACCAACAACACCCGGTATGCAATAGTGGAAGGATAGAAAACACCCTAATTCTAAGTAAATGGTGGGCGAGGGAGCGAGAGAGAGAGTGACAATAATGGGAGCCACGGAGAAGACAATTGTCTAGTGAATTAATTATTAATTTATTAATTTCTTGTTGGAATCTGATTGGCGGAAGAGATTGTCGGCAAAACACCAATGAAAACTCGAGGCACCAGGAAATGTAAGAGAGGTGACGCAAAGAACTGTCAATGGAAGGAAGACAGTAATCACTAGGTGCAAAAAATGGTCCAGACAAAATGGAAGGAATCTGTGAAGCTCAAGATCAAAGAGAACCGTAAACAGAGAGAGGAAGGAAGAGAGAAACCCTGGAAATTACGGAGCTATGAAACGAGACGACCAACGCGGTACAGATGGATCATAAAACACTTGAAGACAGGGAAAGATTGTGAGAAGTTGATTTATCACAGGAGAGGAGGAAACTATAAATGTTACTAAGACCGTCCAGGTCAGTTCTTTTATTGATATTAAGGTGATTCTCCTGGATGTAACACATCTCAAGGAACTCTCTCTTGGAAAGATTATTGGAGAAATGAAGGATTTTGGGTTCCCTGAAATTAAAGGAATGACCATTGTCAACAGAATGGGTCGCCAAGGCACATCGGTGTGGATGGCATTATTCTTGTTCCACACTAATTTTATTTATTATAACAACCTAATGTTAACATCATTAATTTAAAATTGTCCCAGACACTATCAGTGAATACGCTCTGTTCTTCTTTTCAGTCCTGCCCTGAAGAAGGTCCCAATCCAGGACCGAAATATTGGCGGCTTAATGAAAATTGTGTGATCTCCTATCACGCCCAAATTTGCCGAGTTCCCCAATTAAGATTGTATTTTTATATATATATATATATATATATATATATATATATATATATATATATATATATATATATATATATATATATATATATATATATCAATCGGTTTTATAACGTCTTCCGTCTTCCGATGCCTAATTTCCACTCCTCCCGGTTTCTCCATCCCTCCTCCTCCAGATCTCTTTCTAGTACTTCCTTGTTGATTCCTGCTCTCCAGCTTTGGCGTGGTCTTCCTCGCTTTCTTCTTCCATGAGGCTTCCAATTTAAAATCTTTTTAGGTAGTCGGTCTTGTGACATTTTCTGTACATGTCCGTACCATACCAACTGTTGGGTTCTGATTTCGTCCACTATATCGTGCTTTATTTCTAAAGCTCGTCTTATCATGTCATTTGGTATGCGGTCTTTTCTGGATTTTCTGGCTGCTCGTCTCCAGAAATCCATTTCTGTAGCTTTTAGTATTTTTTTTGTTCTTTCCTTCAATGGCCACACCTGGGAGCTGTAAGTTATTATACTTTTCACTATTGAGTTGTAAATTCTCTTCTTATTTTCAATGATTATGTTTTTGTCCCATAGTATACTATTAAGCATTGCAATCGCCTTTCTTCCTTGGATATTCCTCTCGAATATTGCTTCTTCCAGTGTTCCGTCCCTAGATATTCTCGTTCCCAAATACTTATAACTGGCTCAGTGTTTGATGGTGTGTCCTGTGGCCAGTTTCAAGTCCTGCTGTTGTCCTCCGACGCACATGTACTCGGTCTTTTTAATATTGATTTCTAGGCCCCACTTTTCATATTCCTCTATAAGTTTTCGTGTCATGTATTCCATATCATCGATGTCCTGAGCGACTACTACCTGGTCGTCCGCGAATGATAGCGTGTACAATGTAGTATCGTCATCCAGTGGTAATCCCATACTGCTGCATGTCCTTTTCCAGTTCTTCAGTGCACTCTCCAAATAGATTTTAAATAGCGTTGGGGATATACAGCAGCCCTGTTTGAAACCCTTTGTGACCTGGAAACTTGTTGTTATACCATATTTGGTTTTCACACTATTTCTTGCGTCTTGGTATAAGGATTTTACGGCTTTAATTATTTCGGTGTTTACATTACTCTGTTGTAGTGTTTCCCACAATCTCATTAGGGGCACGCTGTCGTAGGCCTTTTTTAAATCAACAAACAAGATATGCGGTTTTCTTTTCTAGGATTTGTGTCAGTGAGAAGAGATGGTCTATTGTGGATCTTCCTGCTCTAAAGCCTGCATGTTCTTCAGCTTCTACGTCCGTGTATTCCGTTTCTATTCTATTTTTAAGTATTTTTCCGTATATTCTGCTAATAGATCCTGTAACCGTTATTCCCCGATAGTTATCCCAATCATTCTTGTCTCCCTTCTTAGGAATTGTTGATATGTATGATATCTTCCATTCCTCAGGTACTTCTAATGTGTTAATGCTTCTTTGGAATAAGTTCCTCAAAGCGCTAAATAGCTTTCAGTTGCGTATTTTACCATCTTCCCTGGGATGTTTCCTGGTTCTGGAGCTCTACCATTTTTTAGCGTTTTACATACTCCTTTAACTTCTGATGTTGTTATCTTATTGGGGATCCTCGTATAACTATATTTGGGTTTCCATGTTGGGTACTTTTAAACTCTGGTCTATCTTCTGTTAGCATATTTGTAAAGTATTGGTTCCATTTTTCTGGTGTTATTGGTGAGAAGATTTCTCTTTTCCGTTCTGTTCTCATATTTTTAAGAAGTCTCTAGCTTTCTGTGCTTTTTCTTCCTCCTATGTAAGTGTTGAGTCTTGAGCATGTCTTTTCCCATTGGTTGTACTTTTTGTCACTAATCATTTTGCGTACTCTAGCTTGTGATTCTTTGTATTTTAATTTGTCGTTTGTGCTCTTTGAACTTAAGTATTTGTGATTGCTATTCCGTTTTTCTTCAATTTCGTATTCAGTTTCTTCATCGCATTGTTATTTTCGATAATTAAACATAAGGTTATATGTTATGCTTTGATCTAGAAGTTTAAGGTTACTAGCTATTGAATAAAAATGGCGCGCAGCTGGAATATACATTTTCATTTAACATTAAGTTTAAGGAAATAAATTAAACTAGGTTTTTTACGTATAGAAATAAATTAAATTATATTCAAGCTGCGCGCCATGTTAACTCAACATGCTTTTCAGCATTGAATTAAAATGATTTTGAATCCACTTCCGAGATAAAAAACAATGCTTCTAGTAGTTTTGTTACTCCTAAAAAGAAAATACGATGTATATGCTGTTTTTTGGATGTTTGGACAAAAAATTATTCATTTTTCGAATCCGTCCTTAATAATGAATAGTTATAAAGCACTGCACATTGTATCCAAAGAATTTCAGTATATCTCACGACGACAAAAATGACATTGAAAGCACCAAAATTGCAGTGATCATAAGAAAACAGAAAGAAGTGCCGATATATCGACATCTTTAAGAACGTTTCTGAATACTGATCAAATAAACACCCAAGAAGAAAAAGGTATAGTTGCCGAAGTAACTAAAACTTACTATTCCGTCAAGCACACTTTGTCATATAATGCTGTGGATTGTGAAGCTAAGTTTGATAGCGCTTTGCATAGCGATTCAAAAATTACAGAAAAACTTAAACTTGGGAGAACAAGAGCCAGTGCAATTGCACATAATGTTTTAGGTCTGGCATCTACTCAAGAGGCGATGGAAGTCCTTCAAAATGGTACATTTTATAGTGTTGCTATAGATACTTCTAATTATGATGAAACAAAAATGTTTCCATTGTTGCTAAGAGACAACTTTAACAACGTGCGTGCTTGATTTTTTCGAAGACGCGGATGAAACCGCATTAGTCATCGATAAAAATTTAGTAACACGACTCAAGGAACGCGATACTGATACTAAATTTTTTACCAACTTTTGTGCAGACAACGCAAATGTTAACTTCGGATGCTACCATTCAGTTTTTCAGATGCTGCACAATGAAAATAAGAATATTATCCCAGTGGGATGTCCAGCACATATTTTGCATAACAATGTAAAATTTGCTTTAGGTTTAAGTAAATTTTATTTGGAGAATTTTATTCTGAAGCTGCATAGTCATTTCTCATGCTATGCGAAAAGAGAAAAATCTTTAAGAGATTTTTATGAAATGCATGAATCTGAATTTGCTCCAGTCCTGCGACATGTAAAAACGCGATGGCTATCACTCCTCCCTGCTGTAGGACGTGCCATGAATTCTTTCGATATATTAAAGGATGACTAAAGAAATCTTTAACATGATGGAAGAAAGACGGACCCACAAGTACATAGATAGAACAAAATACCAAGAAATTCACAGCAAAATAAGAAGAAAAATTAGAGAAAGTAAAGAGAGTTGGCTTTCCGAGAGGTGTAAAGAAATTGAACAGTGCGAAAAGAAATATGACTACCACAACATGCATAAAAAGATAAGAGAACTGACAAACAAGTAGAAATACACTGGGGAATCGACGAGCCTAGCCGACGCTAATGAAAATATTGAAACTGATCCCGATAAAATCATAAAGATTTGGGAGGCTTATGTAGAGCAACTGTTTGACGCTGCCCGTCCTAGTGAGTGTTCACTGAAGGTTGATAATGATGCGGGTCCTGCTATTCTAAGAGCGGAAGTGGATAAGGCTATCTTAACTCTTAAAAACAACAAAACACCAGATAACGATGGCATTTACGGCCAGTTCCTCGACACCCTCACCACGCTTTTCAATAATATATACCACAGCGGGGAATTTCCTGAGGACTGGCAACTTTGTGGCCCTACCGAAGAAACCAGACGCAAAATCTTGTGATCATCACCGAATGATAAGCCCGATTAACCACATCACCATGGCATTCACCAAGATTATTTACAATAGAATTTACAAAAAATGTAAAGAAAACATTGGAGATACACAGTGCGGATTCCGAAATGCCCTTGGCACAAGAGAAGCTCTCTTCAGTTTACAGGTTCTTATTCAGAGCTGTAGAGACATGAAAACAGATGTGTATCTATGTTTCATAGATTACACTAAAGCTTTCGATAACGTTAAACACGATCAACTGCTAGAAATACTCTTATCAGATCGGAATAGATTCCAGAGACATCCGGACTAAAGCGAATCTCTACTGGGGACAGTCGGCTAGAGTGAAAGTAGGGGCTGGGTTAACTAAGAATATTAATATCAAGAAAGGTGTGCGCCAGGGTTGCATTTTGTACCCCCTCCTCTTTAACATCTACTCCGAAGAAGTATTCAAGATAGCGCTAAAAGCAAGTACTGAAGGCATAAAGATAAATGGAGAAACACTTAATAACATAAGATATGCTGACGATACAGTAGTACTCGCTAGCAGCTTAGTTGAGCTAAATAGCCTGATGGAAAGGTTGCAAAGAACAAGTGAAGATTATGGGCTAAGCCGAAACCTCGCGAAAACCAAATGGATGCTTATAAGTAAAAACTAACAACCAGCAAGAAAATTAATATTAAACAACCAGAGAATTGAACACGTAAAAACTTTCACCTATTTGGGAACAAGAATTAACTCAGGAGGGGGCCAGGCAACAGAAATACCTATGAGAATAGAAACAGCCAGAGCATCGTTTAATAATATGATGAACCTATTTATCTCCAACAATATAACCCTACCTCTTAAAATCAGACTGCTTCAGTGTTATATATTTCCGGTACTGTTGTACGGAATAGAAGCGTGGACAATGACCGAAACGCTCATGAAAAAGGTTGAAGCCTTTGAAATGTGGGCGAACAGACGTATCCTGCGAATATCTTGGACGGACCACATCACTAACGAGGAGGTACTGAGTCGGATCGATAAGGAACGAGAGGTGGAAATAACTATTAAAAGAAAAAAGCTGGAATACCTCGGACATCTTATGAGGCACAGTAAATATCGGATGCTTCAGTTAATAATCCAAGGAAAGATAAGCAGCAGGAGGGGAGCAAGGAGAAGAAGATGGTCTTGGTTCCAGAACTTGTGCCATTGGTTCGGGCTGTCATCTGCCCAACTGTTCAGATCTGCCGCAAATAAAATCAGAATAGCCATGTTAATAGCCAACGTTCGCAATGGAGAAGGCACATGAAGAAGAAGAAGATATTAAAGGACTAATTTATCGCTATGGGTGAAGACGAGTGTCCTTTTGCACTCTGGAACTTCTTTAATAGTGATAAAACAGAGAGACGAAACCGATTATCTCTCGAACACGTAAAAGTAGAGATACAAATAAAGACCAACTTTAATTTGTCGTGTAGAGAATTTTATAATTACGCGATAAAAAACAAAGCGCTTCTTAAAGCAATAAAATCAGCTACTGTATACTATAATAAGATGTTACTATTTGCAGATGAGATATTTTGAATTTTGTGATATTGATGACATACTTGCTCGTTTTTTAATGAAAAGTATTTAGTAAAAATATTTTAAATTAGTTATAGCAGGTTAACGTTTAAGTTTTGTTGTATAAATTTTTTTTTATAAAAAGCCTTTTTTTTAGTTGTCCCGATTTGAAAACCAAAATTCCTATTTTTTTCATCTTCCGCCCTGAAATTTGGTGTACTGGACCTAGCAACACTATTGATAACTGTCTAATTTATTCGTTAATCTATATATCTTGATTCTATAACAATTTACTTTTGGAAAAATCGTAAAATTACGGTAAAATATCTACTTAGATGGACGTATTGTATAATAACAACTTCAAGTAAGCAAGTTATCTAAAGTCGTGCTTGTATATGTAACTGTATTCTCTGGAGAGCAATATTACACTAATACGTATTCACTCTGTCAAATGCGCCGGGTTTTTCATATTGTTTGCTCAATTTATGCCAACAAAAGAATCTGACTGACTTTTGGCAAGCATATCTTGTAAAAGCTTAGAGTCACGACTGAGCTTTCTATAGAATCAATAATCGACGATACCCAGTGGCCAAGTTATTTCAGACTATCATGTAACCTGATGTAAATTTGTAATAGTCAATAAAGGAATAAATAAATAAATTCAAACTCCTCCATTTTTAGTTTTATATCAGGTTTCTCATAAATATAATCTTAAAGTATTTCTAGTAAAAAAAAAATGATAAATCAATATAGCCATTATTGTGTATCAAACTAACATGTAGGCTAAAAAGTTTTTGGTCTGGCACATAGATGTCGCCCTTTTCAAAAAAATCCATATGATTTTTAGGAAGTACCAACCTTTGAACGATACGTGTCAAAGTTCATGACATTTCGACGATTAGTTTACAAGTTACAGTGGTTTTAGTGACGCTACTGATATTTTTAAAACAATGGAAAAAATCGGATTTCGTGTGTTTATTAAACATGTTTTTGATGGGAAAAAATGTCGTTCAAGCAAAGTAATGGCTTGATAAGTGTTACGGGGACTCTGCCCCTGGAAAATCACTTACTGGTATGCTGGATTTAAATGCGGTCATACAGACACAAATGATGCTGAACGCTTTGGACGCCCAAGTGAGGTGGTTACACCGGAAAACATCAAGAAAATCCACAGAATTGTTTTGGATGACCGTAAAGTGAAATTGCGTGAGATAGCTAACACCCTAAAGATATTAAAAGAACGTGTAGGTCATATTTTGCATGAACATATGGGCATGAGAAAGCTCTTTTCGAAATAGCTTTCGCGTTTGTTCACAGGGGACCAAAAACTACAACGTGTTGATGATTCTGAGCGCTGTTTGGACCTGTTTAAGCGCACTAAAAAGAATTTTTTCATGCGATATGTGACAATGGATGAAACATGGATCCACCACTACACACGGGAATCAAATCGACAGTCAGCTGAATGGATAGCAGCCGATGAAAGCCGCCCGAAGCGACCAAAGACACAACAGTTGGCTGGGAAGGTTTTGGCCTCGGTATTTTGGGATGCGCATAGAATAATTTTCATCGACTATGCTGAGAGGAAAAACCATCAATAGCGAATATTATATAAAGTTATTGGGGCGTTTGAAGGCAGAAATCGCAACGAAACGGCCCCAAATGAACAAGAAAAAAAGTGCTCTTTCATCAAGACAATACACCGTGTCACAAGTCAATGATTACGATGGCAAAATTGCATAAATTGAAGTTCGAATTGTTTTCTCATTCACCGTATTCTGCAGATTTGGCCCTCAGTGACTACTGTCTATTCGCAGACCTCAAAAAAATTCTCACCGGATAGAGATTTGGCTCCAACGAAAAAGTTGTCGCCGAAACTGAAACCTACTTTGAAAACAAAGACAAATCCTTTTACAAGAAGAGTTGGACTGATTGTATTGCTCTTGAAGGAGACTATATTGATGAATAAAGTCGAATTTTGCAAAAAAAAAATGTGTTTTCCAAAACATTTTGTCAGTAATATGAAGCGCGCTTTTTAAGTCAGTACCATTTTAAAATATGGCCACTGCAGCGTTGCGGTCACCATTCCAGCCATGTGCGCTGAGTACCTACATCTATTGGCTAGCCGTTGATGCTATTACGAAAGCATTCGCCCGAGTTTACGTTTGTTTGTGCGTGTTTAAAATGCCCCGGACCATTAAAAATTCCGCGGATTGTGAAGTACGCGCTGTAATCAGGTTCTTAAATGCAAGAGAGGTGAAAGCTGCCGAAATTCGTCGGCAGATTAGTAAACTATATGACGAAAACGCTATGAGCGATGGAATGGTAAGAAAATGGGTAAGAGCGTTTAAAGATGGTCGTACAAACGTCCACAATGAGGGAAGCAGTGAGCGACGGACGGCCTGGTGCGGAAAGTTGATGAGAAAGTTCGAAAAAACAGACGTTTTACTATTTCCTCATTATCTTATGTGTTTTCTCAAATTTCAAAAAGCATTTGTAGTAGAACGCTTAAAGTATCGTAAGTTGTGTTCACGCTGAGTACTAAAAATGATGACTAAGGTGCATGTACAGTGCCGAAGGCGATCAGTTTTTAAGGCAGATTGTCACTGGTGACGAAATCTGGGTTGTTCACGTTACACCGTAATCAAAACAACTCAACATCACTCAAGAAAGTGAAGTTCAAGCAAACAATTTCAGCCCCAAAAATTATGTGTCCTGTGTTTTGAGATAGGCAGAGGGTGTTGCTTGTGGATTTTTTGCCTCGGGGGGACACAGTAAATGCTGAGACATATTGTACGACCTTAACTAAACTACGCCATGCAATCCAAAATAAGGCGTGGCATGCGCAGAGGGATCTTTTTGCTTCACGACAATGCTCGTCCACACATGGTTCATCGAACCTAAGATTGCACCGCGTCCTATGGCTGGGAATAACTTGATCACCCCTTGTATAGCCCTGACCTAGAGCCTAGTGACTACAAGTTGTTCCTGTACTTAAAGAAGCACTTTGGCGGTCAGAGCTTCAACACTAACGACGACGCCAGAATGGCCGTGTTGCAGTGGTTAGCAAACCAGGCGGTAGAGTTCTATGAGGATGGAATACGGAAGTTGGTCTGACGATACGACAAATGCCTTAATGCAGGTGGAAATTATATTGAAAAGGACATTAAAGTCCGGGCGCTCAAGTAAAAAAAAAAACTGTTAAAAAAGTGGCCTGTTTTTTAATATCAAAACGGTTACTTACTTTAAAAACGAGCCTCGTATTCTTAAATTTAATATTATCCATTATTTTAACAAAAATTGATTCTATTAAAAAAGAACATGCCTTTTCCAACGTATTGCATGATTGCCTCCTATAAATACTAGTAATAATTCGCCGAAAAAAACTTATCGCCATTACAATTAAATTATGTAAATGGACGGAGAAATTTTCGACAAGTCAATAGAAAACTTAATTTATCTTGTAATTCTAATTCGAAATTTTATTATTTTCAAGTTGTGAGGTAACAAGTAATTTTTGGTTACCTGAATTTTTACATTCCTTGCTAAAGGAAAGTATTTTACTCATGAAAAATTCACATTCCGAGATTTTTGCTTTTCTTCACGTTTTAGAATTCCTAGATCACGAAAAACACTCACTCACTTCCGTCCCTTTGCATGTTACAATAGAGGTTTTCACGGATGGTGAAATGTAATACATTATAATTCCGTGTTTTGTATCCGTTCGTCTAACAATGAATTTGCACGACGTTTCGCCAAAATCTCATTTGGCTCGAAGCTAACTGAGGTTAGCTTGCTGCGAGCGGCGGCAGCAGCAAGATCGTAGTATCCAGTAGCAGCAGCAGAAAGAGCACTTGAAAATGCCAAATGAGATTTTGGCGAAACGTCGTGCAAATTCATTGTTAGACGAACGGATTGAAACCCGGAATTTTAATTTATTTTATGTATATATATACGAGGCTGGTTTGAAAAGTCCGTGCAAAAATAAAAACTACTTATGTGTTTGGAGTAAAACCTTTTTTATTTTTCGACATAGTCTCCTTTTAGGCTTATACACTTCGTCCAACGATGTTCTAGTTTGTTGATCCCTTCCGAATAATAGGATTTGTCCAAGTCTGCAAAATATCCATTAGTGTCTGCAATCACCTCCTCGTTTGAATAAAATCTTTGTCCCGCCAGCCATTTCTTCAAATTGGGGAACAAATAGTAGTCCGAGGGAGTCAAGTCTGGAGATTAGGGGGGATGTGAAACGAGTTGGAATCCTATTTCCATTAATTTTGCGACCACAACTGCTGAGGTGTGTGCTGGTGCGTTGTCGCGATGGAAAAGGACTTTCTTGTGGGCCAATCGCGGGCGTTTTTCTTGCAGCTCGATTTTCAAACGGTCCAATAACGATGAATAATATTCACCTGTAATAGTTTTTAACCCTTTTCCAGATAGTCGATGAGGATTATCCCTTGCGAATCCCAAAAGACAGTCGCCATAACCTTTCCGGCCGAAGGAACGGTCTTCGCCATTTTTGGTGCAGATTCCCCCTTGGTAACCCATTGTTTAGATTGTTGTTTGGTCTCAGGAGTATAGTAATGTATCCATGTTTCATCCACAGTGACGAAACTACCCTTAAAGTCCTCCGGATTCTTCTGGAACAGCTGCAAACCATCCTTGCAACACTTCACACGATTTCGTTTTTGGTCAAGCGTGAGCAATCGCGGTACCCATTTTGCGGATAGCTTTCTCATGTCCAGATGTTTATGCAAAATATTATGTACCCGTTCAGTCGAGATGCCCACAGCACTAGCAATCTCACGCACCTTAACTCTTCTGTCATCCATCACCATATCATGGATTTGATCAATGATTTCTGGAGTCGTAACCTCCACAGGCCGTCCAGAACGTTCAGCGTCACTTGTGCCCATATGCCCAGTCCGAAAATTTTGAAACCACTTATAAACTGTTCTAATCGAAGGTGCAGAGTCACCATAATGTTTATCAAGCTTCTCTTTAGTCTCCTGAGGCGTTTTGCCTTTCATAAAGTAATGTTTAATCACCACACGAAATTTTTTTTCGCCCATTTCTTGAAAATCACTCGACTTCCTTGATTCACACGAATGCCAAACACAAAGAAATAGACCAATATGGCTGAAACTTGGTGTGCGTTCATTCAAGAGATGCTACTAACTAAACATGACCTCGATACGCGCCGGTGGTGCCATCTCTCGGACTTTGCACGGACTTTTCAAACCAGCCTCGTATATATATATATATATATATATATATATATATATATATATATATATATATATATATATATATATATATATATAGTCCCTGGCCAAATTATTAGACGCACTGCAAGATTTCATGTAAAATATTAATTACCGACTGATATTGTACCGTTTTATTATTTTAAATTAATTTGTTTTTTATTTTTATATTATCCAATCAATTACCTATTTATTTGACATAAATAAAACAGCATTAATTTAGAAAAGCATAAGTTTATTAAGTTTTAAAGAAAAGTGAAATTAATGTTAGTAAAAGTCAATATTTAGTTGAGCCACCTTTAGCCGCTATCAAAGCTTTAATTCTGCGCGGCATGCTATCAATGCAAGATTGTACTGTCTCCTGCATTTGGGGATGATGATTCCATACATAATAATCTTTTCTAGGAGCTGGGTTTTGTTGGTAATCAGATCTTTAGCCACTTCTCTTTTTATCAGCTCCCACACATTTTCAATCAGGGCTATTACCCGGCCAATCCAACAGAGGGATATTTTTTTTCTGCCAAAAAAGCTTTAACAGACCGAGCAGTGTGGCAGGGGGCTCCATCTTGCATGAAAGTGAATGGTTCCCCATTTGGAAACCATTCTCTGAGCTGCGGAATCAACCGATTTTGTAATACTTCTTTGTACTGATCTTGCCTCATTATTCCTTTGACGACGTACAGACGTCCAGTGCCCTTGCCGCTGATGACTGACCAAATCATCACTTTGGTAGGATGTTTAACCGTCGGGACGACACAATCAGGATGAAACTTTTCTCCATGACGACGACGCACATACTGAGCTTTATTCTGCAAAATTTCGAATGTGCTTTCGTCACTGAAGCAGACCTGTCAAAAATAGGAAAAAATATATAAACTTCCATGTTTATTTGCTTTCTTTAACTGAAAATGATAATAATGTATCAATTATTGATTAAATTGCTGTATCTTACCGATCTCCAGAAGTCCACATCTTTGTCTTGCCATTGTTTGGCCCACTTCAGGCGCTTTGCTTTCATTGCAGTTGTTAACTTGGGCTTCCTGGCGGGGCGACAGGCCTTAAAATCTAATTCTTTCAATTTTCTTCGAACAGTGCGCTCAGAAGCATTTACGCTAGCATCCTGGAGTTGTGATTTTATTACCTTTGTGGTAGCAAATCTGTTTTCTACACAAATTTTCTTCAAACATCTCTCTGACCGTGGAGTGAAAATTGATTTTCTACCGCATCTTTTCTTTCTTTTCGGGCTTAATTCCTTCCCTGACTCAATTTTCTTTTTTATGCGTCGTACACTAGCTTCAGAAACCTCCAATCTTCGTGATATTTCTCGGTTTGTAAATGTTTTTTCCGCAATCACAAGGGCCTTCACTTCAGCTTTTTTACGTGGTGAAAGATCGCCTTTTCTACCCATAATGAAAATAGTCCAATTACTTTTTTAAAACACTGCATACAAAATAAACTAGTAACTGAGTAGTATAAAACTGTTAAACAAACAATCACAGTCCATAAAGCCACAGAAACACGTCCGTACCTGACTCGATTCCGATCGCGACTGATACAGTTTTGTACTTGTTTACGTTCATGTATCACTTTGTCAACACAGTGTTGCCATATGTTAAAAATAAATACAAATATGTAGTCTACAACAATTCTTTTAAATAAAAATCAATAATATTGTAGTTTAAATATACCATTATTGCATAAAAACTCTTAAGAAACATAAAATTACTAAAAAAAATACAGTGCGTCTAATAATTTGGCCAGGGACTGTATATATATATTATAGTAGAGCTTTTCACGGATGGTGGGATGTAATATATTAAAATTCCGGGTTTCGATTCGTTCGTCTAATTTGCACCATGATTCGCCAAAATCTCATTTGACATTTTCAAGTGCTACTCAATATTGTGATCTTGCTGCTGTTGCCGCTCGAAGCTATCTCAGTTTAGTTAATTTAGTAAATAAGCTAACTCAGTAGAGTTAGCTTCGAGCTAATGAGCTACCTGAAGTAACTAAACTTAGTTAGTTCAGGTTAGTTCAGGTAACTCAGTAGAGTTACCTTTGAGCGGCAGCAGTAGCAAGATCACAGTATCGAGTAGCAGCAGCAGCAAGAGCACTTGAAAATGCCACATGAGATTTTGGCGAAACGTCCAGCAAATTCATTGTTAGACGAACGGATTAAAACCCGGAATTTTATTTCATCTCATCTCATAAGCCTTCCGAAGTCCATTCCTGAACATAGGCTTCCCTCATTAATCGCCATCTCTCTCGGCATTGGGCAATTCTATACCTCGTTAATCCCGCTGTCCTCTTGATATCGTCTGTCCATCGGGTAAGTGGTCGTCCCTTGGATCTTCTTCCCAGATATGGCCTCCATTTTAAAATAGTGTGTGGCCATCTTCCCTCTTGATCACGCGCTATATGTCCCGCGTAATTCCATTTCAGTTCTGCCACGGCCTCTGCTACATCTCTGCATTTTGTCACCCCTGGGATCCAGTCATTTCTCTTTCGGTCCCTTCCCAGCAACTGTCTCTCCATTGCTCTTTGTGTAACTCTAAGCTTGTGCATAGATTTCTTTTTTAGAGTCAATGTCTGAGCCCCATATGTCAAAATCGGCAGAACACATTGATCGAAAATTTTTGACCGTATACTCATTGGTATATTTTTATTCCTGAGTATGTCTCCGAGTCTACCAAATGCACCCCAGGCGAGTCTCCTTCGTCTGTCGATTTCAACTGTTTGGTTCTCTTTGCCTAATGCAATTGTGTGCCCCAGATACACATAACTTTCCACATTTTCAATTATTTCGTTGTTTATTTCGATCAATGGATCCATGCTGCACATGACTTTGGTCTTGGACATGTTCATGTTGAGACCTATTTTCGAACATTCGATGTCTAGTTCTATCAGCATCTGTTGGAGGTCTTTAGTATTTTCAGCTATGATAACGATATCATCCGCATATCTCAGGTGATTCAGCCGTTTTCCATCTATTAGAATACCTCTGTTATTCCAATCTAACCTTTTGAATGCATTTTCAAGAGCCAACGTAAACATCTTTGGTGACAATACATCTCCCTGTCTTATGCCTCGTTTTATTCTAATCGGTCTGGTTTTTTCATTGATAAAAATAGTTGAAGTGGCGTTATTGTATATATACTTCAAGAGTTCCACATATCTGGAGTCCACTCTCGCATTTTCCAGTGCTCTGAAAAAAGCCCAATGTTACACTGTGTCGAATGCCTTTCGAAAGTCGACAAAAGCTAAGCAAACCTCAAAGTTATACTCTACAGCCTTCTCTATCAAGATTCTCATTGTTAGGAGATGCTCACATGTACTATAATCTCTTCTAAAAGCAGCTTGTTCTATTGGTTGATAGTCGTCCAATTTTCTTGTTATTCTATTCGTGAGTATTTTTATAAATAACTTATAGATCTGGGAAAGAAGGCTGATTGGTCGATAGTTTTCCAAATCAGCACTATCTTTTTATATAAAAGCACAATAATTGAGTTGTTCCAACCGTTTGGTATCTTCCCCTCTTCTAAGCATTGGTTAAATATATATATATATATATATATATATATATATATATATATATATATATATATATATAACATATATATATATATATATATATATATATATATATATATATATATATATATATATGTATATATATATATATATATATATATATATATATATATATATATATATATATATATATATATCGTTATATCCTCTTCAAGGTTTCTGGAGGCGCGAATTAGGTTATTTTTTCATTATTTTCAATTTGAACATGAAAAGGGTGGGTTTAGTTAAATATTGTATAGTTTTAATAATATTTTAAGAATTTTTCCTGGTTTTTTGGTTGATGCAATTGATAAATCTTATACTT
Source organism: Pachyrhynchus sulphureomaculatus (assembly GCA_019049505.1). Taxonomy (NCBI): domain Eukaryota; kingdom Metazoa; phylum Arthropoda; class Insecta; order Coleoptera; family Curculionidae; genus Pachyrhynchus; species Pachyrhynchus sulphureomaculatus. The sequence continues at coordinate 25,330,900 of CM032447.1, forward strand.
ATTATTTATAGTAAAATATATGGATAATGGGATGGGGTAGGGGGTTAGAGGGGTTGCTTCATATATATCGTGGTATATGTCCTTTTAAGGATTCTTAGACTGAAAAAATATGAAAATTAAGTAATTTTTTTATTTTTATCAATGCTTCATAGATTACCACAAAGCTGATGCACTATAATCATCTGATTTAGCTTTTTAAGAAAAGAAAACTCAATACCAAAGACTATTTTGATCAAAAAGTGCTCATAAGAATAGAATAAATAGCTAATAAAGTAATTGGAATCAGAATTGGTTATCCGAAGATTAAAGCAATTTGCGCTATGGTTGTATTACAGATGATTGCAAATTTTAAATAGTTAGAGAAAGTAACAAACACAGAAGGGAACAGAAAAATGAAAAAAAAAAATCGTAATTACAGTGAAGAAAGGAAAATCGCACCAGTTGGGATACATTATGAAGGAAGAGAAGTACTATTTGCTACACCGGATAATACAGAGAAAATTTAATGACTTGAACTGCTTCTTCTTTTTATTGCACTGTCTTTTCACGAAGGGTGGCGATTCATATAGCTAAACGAACTTTAGAAACTGTTACTCGAAAAATATCACCCGAAGTACATCCAAACCACCTTCGTATGTACGTCAGCCAAGAATTTTGTCGTCCTCCAATCTATCGTTTACCGTTTATTTTGCTTTCAATAATTCTTCTTCCTATATTCACATACGTCGGGGAATAAGTTTTGGAATGAAATAGCGGTCACCTCTTAGTATATGTCCCAAATAAGACACCTTTCTTAGTTTTACGATATTAAGTAGGTGCCTCTCCACACTGGTCCTTTGAAGCACTTCTTCATTGGTTAGATATTCTGTCCAAGAAATTCGTAGCAAACATCGCAGTATCCATAGCTCAAAAGCTTCCATACGATTCAGTGATCTCACTTTTAACGACTATGTCTCTAAACCATATAAGAGGATCGGCCAGACGTAGTATTTTATTATTCGTAGGCGTAGGTCTTTGAAGCAGCATATTTCTCAACTTTAGAAAAGTATCCTTTAGCATGCCAACCTGCAGTACCTCCCCATCACAATTCCATCGTTGACGACAAAGCCAAGATATTTGAATTTATTAACCCTCTTAATCACTTGATCCTTTATCAAGAGAGATACATCCTTGTGAGGGTGTCTACTAATCACCATCATTTTGATATCATTCAGCTTATTGATCAGAATTTGCAAATCTTCCATATTATTGGCAACTATTGCTTTATCGTCTGGATACCGAATATTATTTATAGGCTTTCCATTAACTTTTATCTCTCTGCATGCATCTTCTAGAGCAAGTCGAAACATTTTTTCTTCGTAGATATTAAATAATACTGGCGACAGTATGCACCCCTGCATAACACCCTTTAAGACACTGAAAAATTCTGTTGAAATGTCCTTATTAATTTTGATCTCGTCAGATTGATTCCAGTATAGCTGTCTTATTATTCGTACATCCTTATCATCTATACCAATCTCATGAAGCCGTTTTTCTGAGCGAGGGTCAAGGGTCCAGCACTCACATCCATACAGTAGCACGGAGAATACATACGCTTTCGCCATTCTCATTCGGAGTTCGAGCCTGAGACTTGTTCGATGGAAAAATTTATTCTAATTTTTGTATGTCCCTCGAGCTTATTTAATTCTGGAAAATATCTCCTTCCTGGATTCCATTTTTAGTGTTCCGTACAGAACACTTATAAGATCACTTCGGTGTCTGTCCGTCTGTCACACCCGATTTTCTCAGAAACTATTTGACATAGAAACATGAAATTTGGTACTAATATAGCAATTGATGGCCTTATCAGAGCCGTATAGTTTTGAAAGTTAAATTTTGACTTAAGGGGTTAGTTTTGGGGGATGAAATCGGAAGTGAAAAAAAATTTTTTTTACTAGGTCATCGAGTGGGGTGTCAAATGAAAGCATGTAAAAATACTAGTTCAAAAATATATATAATGTCTTACATGCGCACACTTTTCTTTTTATTATTTTGAAAAAATCGCGAAAAATCGCTGTCCCCTCCCTTTATCTCGAAAAGTACTGATCCAAAAATTTTGAAAAAATTCTGGAATATTCTCCACGGGGTATAGATTGAACGAAAATTATCATGAGCATTACCTTTAATAATTTTTCTGGTATATAAAAAACAAAAATTTCATGGTCATCAGTTGAAAATTCATTTGGGGTGTGTTTTGTGAAGTCACTGATCATTTTATACCTCCGTAACAAAAATTTTTATTTCAGAAGCAATCAACGTATAGAACACTAATTGCGCAAGTTCAACTTGCACTTGAGCAGTTATTTATTTACATTAGTTCCTAAATATTTATTTATTTTTTATTTATTTATTTATTTATTTACGGTTCATTAGAACCTAATTTAACTATCGGATAGGCATATTCTTACAATGTCGATATAATAGTTGCTTAAACTTATTTATGGTTTCACAATTTTTAATATTATTTTGGTAGGTCATTAAAATGTTTAAGTCCTTTATAATAAAGATTTGCTCGATCAGCTTCATTTGTAATTCCCACTACTCGGAAGTCATTTCGTCCTCTGGTGTTGTAGTTGTGTATCTGATTGACGTATCTAATTTTCTCGGTCAAATATGTGGGACAATTTTCTATCTTTATATTATAGATGAATTTCATTGCATAATAAAATAAGCTCTGCTTTACCCTCAGCCAATTTAATCGATCTAATATATATTTATGTGCGTATCTCTAGGCTTCCGCAATATAAATCTCATTGCCTTGTTTTGAAGTTTTTGCAGTAGTTCTATTTGTGTATCCTTAGCAAGAAATAATACCGAAGGACAATAAATAAAATGTGGCTCAATTATGCTTCTATATATCAATATTTTATGGTATTCACTTATGATGCAAGTTCTATACATGAGATAAAGTTTTTGGTTTATTTTATTCACTAAATATTGAAAGTGTGCATCAAATTTAAGTTTACAATCTATCATTATACCCAAGTATTTAATTTCGTTTACTTTTTCTATTTCACGATTATTTATGTATAATTTATGATTATTATTATAGTTATTGTGTGATATTATCATATATTTAGTTTTATCTGTATTTAGTTTTAACATATTTATACACATCCACCTGTAAAGAATATTCATTACAGACTGCATTTTATTAATAGCCACATCCAAACTAACATCACTAATTGCAATCAGTGCATCGTCTGCAAATAGTCTAACATCCCCGTACTTTAAACCGTCTTTAATGTCATTTAAATGTGAGAACTTGTTCTATGGTGTTGTCCTTGATTTCGAGTTATTCTCGTGGCAGACTTTTCTTTGTTATTACTATCCACTTAGTTTTTCTTAAATTCATAGTTAATCTAAATATTTCACTGGTTGATACGACTCGATCGATCAGTTGCTGAAGATCTTTGATATTGTTTGTTAATAAAACAGTTTAATCAGCATATCGTATGTTGTTTAGTGTATTTCGTTATCTCTTATGCCTTCGATGGATTCATATGTGGCTTCACTAAACACAGCATCAGAATAAATATTAAACAAAAGTGGTGTAAGAATGCATACCTGTCTTACACCTTGGGTTATTTTTATGGTTTTGGACCTTTCCAGCTGAAATTTAACTTCTACTGATTGATTCCAGTACATATTTTTGATGATATTAAGATCTTTTTTGTCTATATTAGTTGTTTGTAGATTTTTTATTAATTTCTCGTATATCACGTAATCGAAAGCTTTATTGTAATCTATAAAACGCGAATATACGTCTATGTTCATATCTTTACAACGCTAGACTAGTACATTTAATGAGAATGAAGCTTCATACGTACCCTTTTCGGAAACCGAACTGTGTATTATCTATTTCTTCTTCACATTTTCTGTATATATTAACTACACAACAAACTTATTATGTAGATCTCTAGTTTCGAGAATAGGAATAGCCCTGATGATTACCATCCTCAGAAATCAATAGATCGAAGGTAATAATATATAACAAATAGATGCTTATACTGCACTCTGTCGGCGACTTACTAAGTTTATTCAAGCAGAGCGGCACAGCTGTGTGTGTGTGTGTGTAATGTGTTCTCGTATTTGCTGAACCTAGCCCAGCTGATGAGCCGTGATACGGCGAAACGCGTCTTGGGATGGTTCAGCAAATACGAAGAACACTTTTGGTAACTTCTAAAAATACGATTCTTTTCGTTTCATTTTTAGTTGTTATACCAATGCTGCCATCGAAGGTAATAATATAATACAACTCAAAATAAGTCAAATTAGAGCCAAGAGTTCCTCAAACTTATCCCCAACATTGTAGTTTACTACGTTACAGCCTTTATTCATTAATTTTTTCGTAATTCTTGCTACTTAACATCCTTACATGTGTACTCTCTTCGTTTAAGTAACTAAATTTATAGTTGCTATTTGTCCAATTAGCTCAGATTGCTTCTTTTCAAGTTCTGAAATTTCTTAATTAGGATTTGGATAACCGTTATTTGGATTTGGTTGTTGTTTATGGCCCTATTTATCATATAATATTTTTGTCCCTTCTGTTTTAAAGCATTTACGCATTTAAGCATTTAGGAATCAATATAAATGAAAAGTGGGACCCAAGAAAGAAAATATATATTCCCGAATTGAACAGTCCCGACTAACATACATGAATATGAATAAATTTTTCCAAGGCTCAGTCTGGAACTTCGAATGAGAATGGTGAGATCATATCAATTCTCCGTGCTATTGTATGGATGTAAGTGTTGGACCTTTGACCCAGGCTCAGAGAAAAACGACTGGAATTTTTTGAAATGTATATTTATAATGCCTTTTTCGCATCTCCTGGGTACAGAAAATAAAAAACAGAGAAGCACTGAAAAGAATGAACAAAATGAAGGAATTACCATAAAAATAAGAGGAACTCAATACTTCGGACATATAATGAGGGGCCAAAAGTACGAATTGCAAAATAAAGGGCAAGCGATCGATCGGAAACGATAGAATTCTTGGCTGAAGGACATGAGAAGATGGTTTGGATGTGGTTCGAGTGATATTTTTCGAGCAGTAGTTTCTAAAGTTCTAAATAACGTAATGTGTGCTTCTAATGGTCTATTCGTTTTAGCTATCATGTCTCTTAAATTACTTTAAAATGTGTATAATTACGAATTGAAAAATTTTAAGCTGACTAGAGCATTAGGCCGCTAAAGTCTGCCCTGCTACAAATATCATTTTCTCAAAACCTTATTTTAGAATAATACTACAATCCGGTATTTTTCACAACTGGATTAATGATTTACACGGATGTTTTTTCCACGTCTAGTCGGTTTTGGATTTCATCGATTTTTTTTTCTTTTCTATTTAAATATTTAATGGCACAGAGCGAGGAACTCTCTTTAACTTTAATGAACGCGTCCTAATTTAGGGGTAGAATAAAGTCGTGCACTACTTTAGTAGTTTTCTGGAAAACATTCATGGTATATGGGTATGACCAATGTTCAGTGGCGGACCTTTGAAGTCGTTTTTTTCTGTTAACATTGTACAATAGAAAATATCTTCATCTCATTCTTCACAGGATCTTTAGTTTAGGGATGTAATTACTGTAGGTATGATGATTTTGGAATAGATATTTCATTTCTTTACCATAATACCGATTTCCTGTATTATTTAAACACTTGTTGCGTTTCGGCAAAATTTTTACCAAGATTAACACAAAAGTCAATCGCAGTTACTTATTTAGAAATCTGATTGTTCGTCAAAACACACTGTCATTGTTACTACTATAACTAGGCATCTAATGACACAAATGTTCCAATAGCTAATACAATACTAATTAAGGTTCCTGCCTTCGACTGCAGAAAGTTACAACAGGTGTCACCATACGGCTTATGTTCTCCACATGCTTTTTTTATTTCCCAGCTTTCCTAGCCGAACTTATGGCTCTAGAGGGTCACCTCTCAGAGATATTTAGAAATTTTAAGGCAGCAAATAGAACCTCTTGTTGATAACGCTGCAGTTATCAGTAATTTTTTATCGGCGAATTTCGACATTAACTGGATAGCCAACCAAGGTCCGAACCGTTGGCCGGTAGGGTCACCGGATTTAACACCCATGAACTTCTATCTCTGGGGAAGATTGAAAGACCTAATTTTTAAACTGCCGACAAACACCAGGCAAGAGTTAGAAGTCGCAGTGATACAAAGTTTTGCAGCTCTCACTCCTCTTGAACTAATCAACTCGGTAAGAAGTGTCCAGAAAAGGTGCCGCCTATGTGTAAATGAAACTGGTCGACATTTCGAACATCTCTTACAGAAAATTGTTTTGTTTTAGGTTGCTCTACTCGGAATAAATTGTTTTATTGTTGTTTTGTTTTATTTTCTACATAGTTTAAAGTATTTAGTAAATTTCATTGTAGTTATGATTCTTAGAGTTACTTCTGAGATTTTTTTTTTACGATTTGACTGCTGTCGGTAAACAATTGATACTGCCGCTCCGTCCAAGGCCTACTTCACAAAATGTACATTTAAAACTCGCGTAAAAACTGAAAACCTTTATATTTTGAAGTAGATTTAAACAAAATATAAAGTGTGCTATATTTTTAGAATGGTAATTTAAAGCTCTATTCGGATACAGGGTATCTCATTTAAAAAATATATTTTTGCGTCAATAACTATTAAAATATTGTAAAAAAATGTGACTTACACTGTTGAAATCCACGTGAAAAAGTGCTTTGAGAATGTTTTTTCAGAAACCAAAAATTTTCAATAGGAAAAGAATTACAAACATTTTTCCAAAATGCAGATTTTTGATAAATACTCTGTATATCTGAAACGGTACTAGATATCGATATGCGGTTTTCACCATTTAGTTTATCATAAAAATTGAGCCTCAGACATCAGTTTTCGTCTCCTTTAGATGAAGGGGTTTACCTTTAAAAGTATCTAATTTGGTCCACCCTGTACAATAAAATGTAAAAACACAGATTTTTGCGTTTTTTAAATTTTGTAGGTTATGTATATACTTGAATGACTTAGAATCGACGAGGATTTGTTGGAAATTTCATTATGAAGAGTTCGGTTTTTGTCTCGAACAGACTTAACACGTAGGCTGAAAAGTTTTTGGTCTGACACAGATGTCGCCCTTGTCAAAAAATCTTTATAATTTCTAGGTACCAAGTACCAATCTTCAAACCATATGTGTCAAAATTTTATGACATTTCAACGATTAGTTTACAAGTTACAGTGGTTTTAGTAACGGTACTTTGATATTATTTTCAAAACAATGGAAAAAATCGAATTTCGTGTGTTGATTGAACACTGTTTTTTGATGGAAAAAAATACCGTTTAAGCTAAGCAATGGCTTGATACGTGTTACGGGGACTCTGCCCTTGAAAATTCACTCAGCATTATTTACTGGTATGCTGAATATAAACGCGTACAGACACAAATGATGAAGAACGCTCTGGACGCCTAAACGAGGTGGTTATACCGGAAAATCCACAAAATTGTTTTGGATGACCGTAAAGTGAAATTGCGTGAGATAGCTGACACTCTAAAGATATCAAAAAAACGTGTTGGTCATATTTTGCATGAATATTTGGACATGAGATAGCTTTGTTCGAAATGGGTACCGCGTTTGTTTACAGTGGACCAAAAGTAACAACGTGTTGATGATTTTGAGCTCTGTTTGGACCTGTTTAAGCGCAATAAAAAGAATTTTTTCATACGATAGGTGACAATGGATGAAACATGGATCCACCACTACGCACCGAAATCAAATCGGCAGTCAGCTGAGTGGACAGCAGCCGGTGAAAGCCGCCCGAAGCAACCAAAAACACAACAGCTGGCTGGGAAGGTTTTTGCTCTCTGTATTTTGGTATGCGCATGGAATAATTTGTATCGACTATGCCGAGAAGGGAAAAACCATCAATAGCGAATATTACATAAAGTTATTGGTGCGTTTGAAAGCAGAAATCGCAAAGAAACGGCCCCAAATGAAAAAGAAAAAAGTGCTTTTTCATTAAGACAATGCACCGTCAAGGTTACGATGGCAAAATTGTATGAATTGAAGTTCGAATTGCTTCCTCATCCACCGTATTCTCCAGATTTGGGCCCCAACGACTATTATCTATTCGCAGACCTCAAAAAAATGTTCGCGAGAAAGAGATTTGGCTCCAGTGAAGAATTTATCGCCGAAACTGAGGCCTATTTTGAAGGCAAAGACAAATCCTTCTACTAGAAAGGTATAGAAATATTTGAAAAGCGTTGAACTGATTGTACTGCTCTTGAAGGGGACTATGTTGATGAATAAAGTCAAATTTTGCAAAAAAATGTGTTTTAAGTAGCCAGATCAAAAACTTTTTAGCCTACCTGTTATATATGTAATCATTTTAAGGTCAAAAAACGCGTTTTGAAAACTTAATTAAGTTTTTCAAGGTCTAAAACTCCTGGTGATATCCCAGAGAGGATAAAATCATAATATTGCTAAATCTAAGCTATGCCTATCTCATCATTTTGGTCTTTCTTTACTGCACTATATTCCGCTATCATGGTTGGGGATTTATTTAAGAGGATTACGTCCGAAAATGTAAACTGTTCTTAATTCACAAACATTTCCGTTCTGCTTTTACATATTTTTTCCTCCTTTTTTTTCTTTTTAATGTTCCGTACGGAACACTTATAGGATCACTTCGGTGTCTATCCGTTTGTCCGTCTATCACACCTGATATTCCCAGAAACCATTTGACATAGAAAGTTGAAATTTGGTATAAATACAGGAATTGATGGTCCAATCAGTGCCGTGTAGATTTGAAAGTTAACTTTTGACTTAAGGAGTTAGTTTTGGGGAGTGAACATTTTTTTTTGCCAGGTTATCGAGTGGGGTGTTAAATGAAAGCTTGCAAAAACAGGAGTTCAAAAATGTGTTTGATGTAATACACATTTTTTTTGTATTATTTTTAAAAAATTGCCAAAAATCGACGTCCCCCCTTATCTCAAAAAATTTTGAACAAATTCTGGAATATTCTCCATAAAATGTAGGTTTGATAATGTATCGGAATAAAAAAAAAACTATGTTAACTAATAAATAAATAAATAAATAATAAATAAATGCTTTATTTCAAATCAATATACATGGTATATGAAACGAAATGACGTCAAGATAAAGAGAATATAACAAATAATTACAAATCCGGACAAAAATCCCTAAGCCTATATGGTTCTGCGGTTATTAATAAACTCTTAATCTCTGCCTTGAATCTTTTGATAGAGTTAATACTTTTGATTTGGTTTGGTAGAGCATTCCATAAATTGACACTCATATAAAGGGGTGATTTTTCAGTAATTGTAAGTCTATGCACTAAATATTTAAAATCCATTGTTCTAGTGTTATAGCCATGTTCTGATTTAAATTCAAATAGATTTTTATTTTGAAAGAAAAACATTAGGTTTTCGTAAATATATATCGCATACGCTGTCATCACGCCCATATCTTTAAACACCGATCTACAGCTTTGTCGATAATTCATTTTTTTTATGATTCTCAAAACTCGTTTTTGAATAATAAAGACATTTTCTACCATGCTATCCCTTCCCCAAAAAATAATACCATACTTAAGAACCGATTCAAAATTGGCATAATATAGTATTCTGAGAGAAGTTTCGTTCAAATATTTACTCAAAACCCTTATACCATAACACACTGAGTTTAATTTCTTACATAGTTGGGTTATTTGATATGACCAGTCCAAATGTTCATTTATGTAAATTCCCAAAAATTTAGCATGTTGGGTTAGTTCAAATTTTTCATTATCCAAATCAATTTGTCCTGGCACAGCAATATTTGACTGTTTTGTTTTAAACAAAAGAAGATTTGTTTTTTCTTTATTTACAATCAATTTATTTGTGCAAAACCAATCAGTCACCCTATCAAAAAATTCCTTTGCTCTGGTTATGAGATCTTCTATAGTCTTACCGCTAATAATCAAATTTGTATCATCTGCATACTTTACAATATGCTGATTTGGAGACTCCAGTAATAGGTAAAGATCATTTATAAAAATGATGAATAGGATTGGGCCCAATATGCTCCCTTGTGCGATTCCCACATCATTAGCTAAGATTTTTGAATATGCAGTTTTACCATTTTTAGTTACGGTCACCGATTGCATTCTATTATTTACATACGATTTAAGCCATTTTAATGCATTACCCCTTATTCCATATTTTTTAGCTTTTAAAATAAGTAATTCCCTATCTAGGCAATCGTAAGCTTTTGTTAAATCTAGTAGCATAGCAAGAGTAAGATCTCCCTTTTCCAGATGCTCAAGAATATTTTTAATGAAGGCAAAAATGGCTGTTTGGGTTGATTTACCCTTTAAAAACCCATGCTGACAAGGACTAAATAGATTATTTTGTTTAAAAAAATTTATTATTCTGGTGCTCATTGCATATTCAAAAATCTTAGAGAAGCCTGGTAGCAGACTTATAGGTCTGTAGTTGTCCAACATTTCTGGATCCCCTTTTTTAAAGCAGGGTTTTATTAATGCTACTTTTAGATTATCAGGGAATATTCCAAACTTGAACGAATTATTTATGATATAACATAAGACATTTTTCAACTCGGTCGTTGAGCTTTTTACAATGCTGGTTGGAATCTCATCAATTCCACTGCTGTGTTTATTTTTTATTTTCTCTGTTATCTCACAAACTTCGGTTGGTGTTACAGGATTCAGAAATATTGAACTTATATTATCATTAATTTTTGAACTGAATGGAATTTTTGTTAGGTTATTTACTAAATCTGGTACAATCGATAGTAGGAAGTTGTTATAATTAGTGGCGATTTGTTCCGGTAAACCCGGCACTTTTATATCACGGTTAGTCCCTAATCCATTAATTTCTTTGCATATACTCCACATACACTTAGATTTATTGTCTGATTGTCTTATTCGGTGTTCATATTGTTCAGCACGCGCACTAACCAATAACTTGTCATAGACTTTTTTATGGTTGACATACATATCTTTATATCTATTGTCACGTTTTGATAATGTTAACAGAATATCTAACCTATTCTTACATGCTATAATGTTTTCATCTTTATACAATTTTGCTTTTCGTCTTTTTGCCCCTAACTTTAAAGGAAAACTTTCATTAAATAAGCTTTTATAAATATTCATAAATAGATTCCATTGTTTATTCACATCATTCGTTCTAGCGTGATAAACCCCTTCCCAATCCTGTTCCCTCAGATGACTTAAAAAATTTCTTTTATTTTCATCTGAAAAAATGCGCTTATAACTATTATATTCCCTAACCGTACAATCCACTTCAAAACTAATTTTTTGGCCCATATGATCCGATATAAAATTATCAAATATAACTGCGCTTATGTATTGCATATTGGTAAATATATTGTCTATGCAACTTGACGAATTACTTGTTATTCTAGTGTTTTCAGTAATAGTATGCTCTAAATTAAAGGAATTCATTAAAGATAGTAAGGTTCTACTTTTTACATTTTCAATTAGTATTTCAATATTAAAGTCTCCTACAATACAAATATTTTTCTTTTCACTGACGCTGTTCACTAGAAGCTGTTCAAGTTGTACCAAAAATACATTAAAGTCCCCTGTAGGAGGTCTATATATACAGGCAACAGTTATAACATTTCCTTTTGCAACTGTACATTCTACCACGACACACTCAAACACACCACATATGGATAGATTGTTTAATTTAGTGTCTGACTTACACTTTACTCCTTTTTTAGAGTAGATTGCAGCTCCTCCGTGTTTTCCTTCCTCTCTGCAGAAAGCTGCCACCAAACCAAAATTGTCAATTCCCAGCTTTGCTAATTGGTCTTGAGATTTCCAGTGTTCAGTTACACACAAAATGTCGCAATTTTGCTGCATTTGAATCATAACATTAATTCGATCTACTTTATTACCTAGAGACTGAACGTTTTGATGTATGATACTTCTTATGTTTGAGTTGTTTCTTTTATCATTTTTGGTAAAAAATCTTCAGCTTGGGTTGAATTGTACTTTATATTACTTTGATATTGTCCCAATCTCCGTTGGTATACTGGACACTGAGAGTCCCTAGCTGAGTGTTGACTTTCTTCAAATTTAATTTTAAACCTGGTACAATTTGGGCAATTTAATACGTCACTATCGCAGTTTTTCCCCTGATGCTCCTCACCACATTTATGGCAGCACATTTTCTCTCTGCAGTATTTAGCAACATGTCCAAACCCTGAGCAGTTAAAACAAATTGCTAAGTTGATATGTTCCTGTATAAACACCACCATTAAGTCTATATATATTTTCTGTTTTTTAAGAAACCATTTTGCTACATCTGGAGGTGCCTGAAGAATCCAATTTTCCTTGGATTGGTTTCTACAGGATCGTTTAGCTACAATTTTTATTTTGTCGGTCACCGACGCACCCAGCTCCGTCATTACTTCTTCGTTGAGCTTTATTATATCTTCCAGTAATTCTGAGTTTGTTAATCCTTTTCTTAAACCAGTTAACATAAACATTGGATCTAAATTGCCAGTATCTGTAATTCTTACATTTTTGGTACTTGTTAATGCCGATTTTAATTTGGCCAGCTGTTCTTCCGTGTGACTTTCAATTATGACTGCTCCACTTTTAAGGCATTTGATATTTTTAAATCCACCGCCTATGTTCTTTGTTGACAGATTTTGTTTTATTTGTTGCATGGTCGTTGCAGCATCATTAATATTTTCAATAGAAATTTTAGATTCAAGCTTTTTTCGGTGTATTGGGGTTGTCCAGTTGGAACTTGTTGCGTTATTTTGTGGCATACGATCCTTCTTTAATGCACTGACATCGGCATACGATTTTTTTGTAAATTCTCCTATTTCCCCTTCCCTGTTTGTATTTAACTTGGTCTGTTCCTTGGTTTCGCCTATTTTATTTGTGTCAATTTTATTGTCAAGTTGAAACTTTAAAAACATATTATCCTTTTCCAAAACTCCAATTCTATACAAAAGCATAGTTAGGGATTTATAAACATTAATGCTTGCTTTATTTAAAGTATTTTGATCTTGATTAGAGTTGCAGTATTTTGCTATTAACTCTGAAATAATATCCATTGATGAGAAAGCCTCTGAGATAGTTTTCTCTAGATCCAATTTATTTTCAGGGTTTTGAATTGTATGAATTTTCGTTTGGTCATGTTCTGGCTGAACTGGAGGGGTTGTTCTATCACATGGCCTTTTTGTGATAATTTCAATTTCTGGGGTTTCAACTGACCTATTTCTTTTGCCTGAGATTTCACCCGTATTTTGCTCATCAACTTCATTTTCCTTTGGGGGTGGAGTGCGAAGGGCCGAATTTCTGGGTTTAAATATTTTATTGAGATCATCAACATTTTCCGTGTCATATTCTTCTTTTAAAGTATCACAATTTTCCATACTTATTTCGTCATGACTAATCGTTTTAATGTTGCCACTGTAAACGTACTCATTTTACATTAATGCGGGATCTTTGCTTGCTTTCTTTGCCTGTTAATGCATTTTTATCTTCCTTATCAACGTTCGCGCGCGGCAAGAATTTGGTATTTATATCAGTACTTACAATTTTTTCAGTTTGTTCTTTGGTTAAATCCATTTTTGACCCAACTGAAAGGCTTCTTGTTTTCATTGAATGGTTGGGAGCCTTTGGCATTTTATTACCTTTTTCATTTTTATCACCGTCACTACTATCGGACATACTATTTTCGCGTTTTATATTTATTAAACTTTTTAGAAAAAACTACAAAACTGCGGAGCCACAAATACACGTCTTTACACGGCAATGTATGAGCGAATAGTCCAGTGCACATTAACTCCCATTATCTCGACTTGCTTCAAATCGTCTAGGCTTATATCGCCTTATCTGTCATTATTTCGCCTTATTTCCAATAATGGCACACTAACTCCCATTATCTCGACTTGCCTCAAATCGTCTAGGCTTATATCGTCTTATCTGTCATTATTTCGCCTTATTTCCAATAATGGCACATTAACTCCCATTATCCCGACTTGTTTCAAATCATCTAGGCTTATATCGTCTTATCTGTCATTATTTCACCTTATTTCCAATAATGGCATATTAACTCCCATTATCTCGACTTGTTTCAAATCGTCTATTCTTATATCGACTTATCTATCATTATTTCGCCTTATTTCCAATAATGGCACATTAACTCCCATTATCTCGACTTGTTTCAATTCGTCTATTCTTATATCGACTTATCTGTCATTATTTCGCCTTATTTCCAATAATGGCACATTAACTCCCATTATCTCGACTTGTTTCAAATCGTCTAGGCTTATATCTTCTTACCTGTCATTATTTCGCCTTATTTCCAATAATGGCACACTAACTCCCATTATCTCGACTTGTTTCAAATCGTCTATTCTTATATCGACTTATCTGTCATTATTTCGCCTTATTTCCAATAATGGCACATTAACTCAGATTATCTCGACTTGTTTCAAATCGTCTAGGCTTATATCGTCTTATCTGTCATTATTTCACCTTATTTCCAATAATGGCACTATGTTTCGTGACGTATGGCGGAAGTTTTTGTAATATACTTTTAGGTAACCGGGTGTGGTGAGTCGCTATTGTACAGAGATATAATTTTATTTTATTTGTTTTTAATTAATTAAATACCAGGTGTAAAAGTATGAAATGCGGATTTCAGACAACAGCTGGTACACCAATGCAGTTTGTGCTATAAAGATTTGACACTGCGCCATTTTGTTGTGTCATCAGCAAGTGTCAGACGCGCACGAGTGATAAATTGGAAAAGTGTGTGCATAGTGTTGTGTTCAATATGTCGAAATTTATACCGAACAAAGAGCATTCGCGGACAGCATTAATTTTTTGTTTTCATTTGAAGAAAACTGCTGTTGAATCATACCGATTACTTCGAGAAGCTTATAGTGAACATGCTCCATCGCAAGAGACGTGTGAACGATAGTTTCGGCGTTTCAAAAGTGGTGACTTCGATGTTGCAGACAAGAAACGTGGAAAACCGCCAAAAAAATACGAAGATGTGGAATTGCAAGCATTGTAGGACGAAGATGATTCGCAAACACAAAAACAACTCGCCGAGCAATTGGGCGTTAGTCAACAAGCTGTTTCCAATCGGCTACGAGAGATGGAAAGATTCAGAAGGCCGGTAGGTGGGTACCACATGAGTTGAACGACAGGCAAACGGAAAAGCGCAAAAACACGTGTGACATTGTGCTCGCTCGGTACAAAAGGAAGTCGTTTTTGCATCGTATAGTTACAGGGGATGAAAAGTGGATTTATTTTGAGAATCCCAAGCGCAAAAAATCATGGGTAGATCCAGGCGCACTATCCACGTCGACCGCAAGACCGAATCGCTTTGGCAGAAAGACGATGCTCTGTGTTTGGTGGGACCAGAGGGGCGTGGTCTATTATGAGCTGTAAAAACCTGGGGAAACGGTTAATACTAAACGTTACCAACAATAATTGACTGATTTGAACCGTTCGCTGCTTGAAAAAAGGCCAGAATGCCGAAAGAGGCAACACAAAGTCATTTTTCTTCATGACAATGCTCCATCACATATGGCAAAACCAGTTCGCGACACGTTAGAAGCACTCAGCTGGGAAGTTCTACCCCATGCGGCTTACTCACCAGACTTCGCTCCTTCCCATTACCACTTGTTTGCATCGATGGGTCAAGCACTTGCTGGGCAGCGCTTTGGTTCGTACGAGGATGTGAAAAAATGGCTCGATGAATGGTTCGCAGCAAAAAGGGAAGATTTTTACTGGCGTGGTATTTACAAATTGCCCGAAAGATGGGAAAAATGTATAACAAGCGATTGAGCATACTTTGAATCAAGCACTTTTTATCATTCTTCCGAATTTAACATGTTTTTTTTAGAAAAAAAGTCCGCATTTCATACTTGTACACCTGGTATTTAGGTTGTAACTATTTGTTCTACACTTTTATTATTAGATTCTAGATTGCGCTAGATTGAGTTATTGGGTATTAGGTAGCTAAGATGCTATAACTATTATACATTATTGACTAAGAAAAAACGTAAAAGTACATATTGGATCTGAAGATGTCAGGGACCTAATTAACGTAGCCTATGTACGGATTATATTTTATTTTAAAAGCAGTCACGGTACGGAACACTAGTTGCGCAAGTCCAACTTGCATTCGACCGGTTTTTTCAGTTCTATCATTAAGTTTGTCAACAACTGCCTGTTTGCTTGCATTATCCGGTTTATTGCATCACGCGTGCAGCGATTATTGTCTAGCCGGTATAACGTATGGACCGTCTGATTTATGATCATTAAAATTTTTCTACATTAAAAATTTCATTTATTGTTTATATTTTATATTTATCCTATAATACAAACTTCATTCGTTTTTCATTAGAATACCACTTTCTCTTTTTTACATCATAGAATCAAAAGTAGGTAGGTACCGTTACGATTGCCGAAAATAGATTTTATACAGGAAGTGTCTAGGCCTGGGAAAAATTATTTTCGATTTTTTAAAAATCCGAAACTATTTAATTACTAAATTCCATATATATATATATATATATATATATATATATATATATATATATATATATATATATATACCAGGTGTACAAGTATGAAATGCGGATTTTTTTTTCTAAAAAAACATGTTAAATTCGGAAGAATGATAAAAAATGCTTTATTCAAAGTATTCTCCATCGCTTGTTATACATTTTTCTCATCTTTCGGGCAATTTGTGAATACCACACCAGTAAAAATATTCCCCTTTTGCTGCGAACCATTCATCGAGCCATTTTTTCACATCTTCGTACGAACCAAAGCGCTGTTCAGCAAATACGTGACCCATCGATGCAAACAAGTGGTAATCGGAAGGAGCCAAGTCTGGTGAGTAAGCCGCATGGGGTAGAACTTCCCAGCTGAGTGCTTTTGCCATATGTTATGGAGCATTGTCATGAAGAAAAATGACTTTGTGTTGCCTCTTTCGGTATTCTGACCTTTTTTCAAGCAGCGAACGGTTCAAATCGGTTAATTGTTGTTGGTAACGTTTAGTATTAACCGTTTCCCCAGATTTTAACAGTTCATATTAGACCACGCCCCTCTGGTCCCACCAGACACAGAGCATCGTCTTTCTGTCAAAGCGATTCAGTCTTGCGGTCGATGTGGATGGTGCGCCTGGATCTACCCATTATTTTTTGCGCTTGGGATTCTCAAAATAAATCCACTTTTCATCCCCTGTAACTATACGATGCAAAAACGACTTCCTTTTGTACCGAGCGAGCAAAATGTCACACGTGTTTTTGCGCTTTTCCATTTGCCTGTCGTTCAACTCATGTGGTACCCATACCGGTCTTCTGAATCTTTCCCATCTCTCGTAGCCGACTGGAAACAGCTTGTTGATTAACGCCCAATTGCTCGGTGAGTTGTTTTTGTGTTTGCGAATCATCTTCGTCCAACAATGCTTGCAATTCCACATCTTCGTATTTTTTGGCGGTTTTCCACGTTCCTTGTCTGTAACATCGAAGTTACCACTTTTGAAACGCCGAAACCATCCTTCACACATATCCTGCGATGAAGCATGTTCACCATAAGCTTCTCGAAGTAATCGGTATGATTCAACAGCAGTTTTCTTCAAATGAAAACAAAAAATTAATGCGGTCCGCGAATGCTCTTTGTTCGGTATAAATTTCGACATATTGAACACAACACCATGCATACACTTTTCCAATTTATCACTCGGGCGCGTCTGACACTTGCAATTGCATTGGTGCACCATCTGTTGTCTGAAATCCGCATTTCATGTATGTATATATATATATATGTATATATATATATATATATATATATATATATATATATATATATATATATATATATATATAATAATCCAACTTTATAGCGTTCTAGGTCTTCCGGTTTCCTGGTAACAACCTCTTCTGTCTTCCCAATCTCCTGGTCATCTGGTCATAAATTTCTTTCCTACGTAGCTTTCTGGATGTGTTTCTCTGTGGGCCTTCATTTTAAAACCAGCTGTGGAATTCGTTGTCCTGTCAATTTTTTTACATGTTCATACCAGACAGTCTTGGTTGGATATCTTATTCTTTGGTTTGGATTTTCTTATTCTTTCGTTTATGATTTTGTTCAGTCTTGATAATCCAGCTTTCCTTCAGCCGGTGGTCCATCTCGAGAGAAAGAAGTTTTTGTGCTAAGATCTTGTTTAATTGGCAAACTTCGCAGGCGGAGCATACGCTGCTTTTAAAGATTGTGTTGATATTTTCTTTAATCAAAGGACAAAATTTTGATGTTGTATGACAGCTTTTCTTTTACTTATTCTGTCTTCTATTTTTTTTTCTGTTTTATCGACTATATCTACTTATGCCCTTGTTCTCTCTCTCTCTCTCTCTCTCTCTCTCTCTATATATATATATATATATATATATATACATATATATATATATATATATATATATATATATATATATATATATATATATATATATATATATATATATATATATATATATATATATATATATATATATATATATATATATATATATATATATATATATATATATATATATATATATATATATATATATATATATATATATATATATATATATACATATACCACCACTCACACGGCCAGATAATTCTATTGCAACGACACCTGTTGAGAAAACGAAAACTTGTTGGCTGAACTCTTTGCTACACATTTTACTGTCGATTTCCAAGAAAAAACACCACCTACTATCCCATAGTGCAGTCAAGGATGCCCGATGTTGTCTTCAGACAGCATATCATAAAGTGTATACTGATGAAGCTAGACACCAAAAAGGCTTCTGGCTCTGACGGAATACCTGCCATAGTTCTTAAAAACTGTGCGAGGGAACTAACACCAGTTTTCTGTAGACTTTTAACAACCTATCCTACAGAAAGGGAATAGTTCCTTCCTGCTAGAAATGTGCAACAGTTCAGCCGATACCTAAAAAAGGCAAGAATACCTTGCCAAATAACTACTTACCAATCGCACTGCTTTCAGTAATTTCGAAAGTCATGGAAAATACTATCAATCAGCATCTTCTAAAATATCTTGAAGGATTCAACATTATTAGTGATCACCAATATGGCTTTCGTAAAAATAGATCAACAGGAGATCTTCTGACTTATGTAACACATGTCTGGAACAACGCAATTGAACACTTTGGAGAATCTCGAGCAGTTGCTCTTGACATATCCAAGGCATTCGACCATGTTTGGCACGATGGGCTATTGGCTAAGCTACGTTCTTATGGTATGTCTGAAAAGTTCTGTTTGTGGCTCTCATGTTTCCTCAGAGAGCGTTCTTTACGAGTGGCAGTCGACGGATTTCTTTCTAACACCTGCACTATCAACGCCGGTGTACCCCAAGGCTCCATACTGTCTCCTACTCTCTTTCTTATTTACATTAACGATCTGCTGGAAAAGACCGAGAATCCAATCTACAGCTTTGCAGATGACAGTACACTTATCTCTTCATTCACTTTGAACGCTCGAACATCGGCTACTCAGACGAATATCCGCAGACAGCAGGAAGTCATTCAACTTAACAAAGACCTGGAAGAAATTCTATCTTGGGATGACAGTAACCAAGTGGAATTTAACGCTACAAAAACCCAGGCGGCAGTTTTCTCTAAAAAAAAACGTTGCTGAACTCGACATAGTTATGTCGGGGCACTCCAGTCCTCTAACATCGTCACTCAATTTGTTGGGCGTTAATTTGGGAGCAAATATGTCCTGGCATGAACATGTTACAGGCATAGCAAGGAGAGCTTCTCAAAAGTTGGGAATATTATTTCGAACCAGAAAGCTTTACACTCCACAACAACCGTTAATTCTTTACAAAGCTCAAATTCGACCAACTATGGAATACTGCTCCCATGTTTGGAGCTCCGCTCCCAAACATACACTGCATTTGTTGGATTCTATTCAGAGAAGAGCTGTTCGTCTGATTGGAGACCCGGAACTGACCGACGGCCTTGATTCGCTGGAACATCGAAGAATGGTTGGCGACTTGAGCCTATTCTACAAGTACTTTCATGGAAAGTGTTCGAATTATGTGGCCCGCTTAATTCCTTCCAGAGCGGTGCATGTTGGAAGTACACGTCGCGCTAATTCTTCACATCCGTATGAGGTTCAGCTTGTTACTCCTCGTACAACGCTCTTCAAGTAGTCTTTTATATGGAGAACATCATCCCTTTGGAATAATTTGCCCAGGACTGTGTTTCCCACCGAGTACAATCTACAGCGATTCAAGAACAACGTGAATCGCGTTCTCCGCACACGTGTCGCTTCTGTAGCGCTTTAGGAACTTCCCTGTAGCACGTGTGCTAGACCCATAAAAAAAAACAAAAAGAAAATATAACACATGGGCTGAAAAGTCCCGAGCCTAACACATAGATGGCGCTAGTTTTATTGCAGTCACCTTTTTTTCAGTTAATACTAACCTTCAAAAGACAGCTGTTAAAATTTCATGATATTCTATTCATTAGTTTGTGAGTTATTGTGCTAAGAGTGACGCTACTTTTGTTATTTTCAAAACAATGGATCAAAAACAATTTCGTGTTTTAATTTTACACTGCTTCTTGATGGGAAAAAAAAATACCGTTCAAGCGAAGCAATGGCTTGAAAAGTGTTATGGGGACTCCGCTCCATCAGAAACAACAATAAAACGTTGGTTTGCTGACTTCAAACGTGGTCGTAGAGACACCGATGATGCAGAACGCAGTGGACGTCCAAATGAGGCGGTAACACCAGAAAACATCAAAAAAAATCCATAAAATCGTTTTGAATGATCGAAAAGTGAAGTTGCGTGAGTTAGCTGACATCGTAAAGATATCAAAAGAACGTGTTGGCTTTATATTGCATGAGCATTTGACTATGAGAAAGCTCTATTCAAAGTGGGTGCCGCGTTTGGTCACTGTTTATCAAAAACAAGAACGTGTTGATGATTCTGAGCAGTGTTTGGCCATTGTTAGAGCGGCGCTGGAATGATTGCGTTGCTCTTGATGGAGATTACGTTGATGAATAAAGCTAATTTTGAACCAAAAAAAACCGTGTTTTCTTTGTTAGGCCCGGAACTTTTCAGCCCATGTGTTATATATATATATATATATATATATATATATATATATATATATATATATATATATATACATATATAGATACAGTCAGTCAAGCACGCGTTGCGTGTTCATTAAAAAATGTATTATTTAAAAGTTTTTTACATCATTCGACAGTAAAGGAATACCATTAAAATGCTAATGATTCATTAGTTCGTCCAGTCCCCATCATATTGGATGATCGCCTGGCATCTTCAGAGCATACTTTCGGCGAGATTTTCCGCGTATGCTTCGCTATGTACATCTTGTACATGTATGACCACACGTTCTCGATTGGGTTGACATCGGGCGACTGGGATGGCCAATCTAGTGTGACGATACTGGATAGTCCTTTCCACTGGCTACACGTTTTACTCCAATGTTTGGGGTCGTTACCCTCTTTAAGAATCTACTCTTCATTTTTATCGACAAATCACAGTTTGGCAGTCGGTACTAATGCCATGGTAACCATAAAACACAATAGCGACAGCCCGACTCCGCACCTTTGATCTCAAGGGGTTCGTGTTTGTAATGATAACTGGACCTGTCGCCATACTGCTGGTATGATGCCCTCAAGTTTTTGAAATATTCAACTTCCTTCTTTCAAGAAAATTCCTATTCTGTAGAATAAAAATGAATTTTGCTAATTGAAAGGAAAAAAAAACGAGAAAAAGTTTTTTTATCAAGTTCTTATTAAAATACATAATACAAAAAAGAGGGAAAAGAACAAAAAATACAAGGAAAAATACATTGGGCTTCAACGCTTTTTGTGCGTTATTTATTTAAATATCTCATTCTTGAATTTATATTTCCTAACTATTAGAGATGTTGTCCGGGGGGAAAAATATTCATTTTACGAATATATCTCTGCACACCTTCAACTTCGTGCATATAATGTCAATAATCATGCTCCCCAGTAATCTGGAAAGCTTGAAAATAATTATAATTATCATTTTAATCGATCGTCTTTCTTCTGAACTTAAACATAACTGTTTTACAAATAAAATGTATCTCTAATATAAAACACAATTATTATAATCTTTATATAATATATTGCATAATAGAAATAAAGAATTATGAATAAATTACCTTTTAGGATCTTTGTAAAATCTAAAAAAACTAACTCCTTTGGAGATACCACATATATTTTTACAAGCACTAACCGTACAACAAAAACCAACAATAACTGACTAGATCTAAGTGCAAAAACTAGACTATTTATTCAAATATTATGAACTACTCGATCATCACAGACGGAGCAATTAGTTATGGCCGAATAACCAGTACAGAGAACTGTGAGGAATAGATCCTCGATCCTTATTTAGACTATTTTTACATTTTCTAATTTCCATACTTTCGTATGCGTCTAATAATTTCCTGTCACTTCCATATTTTTATTAACTGTAAATTATCTAGTGTTACTGTATTATTATGTTCAAGAGCATGTTCGAAATTACTTGATTTTTCTGATCTACCATACTCTAAATGACCTAAATGTTCTTTAAATTTTGTTTGCATGGACCTTCTTGTTGGCCCAACATATTTCTTACAGTTACAGTCATACTAACTTATCTCATAAATTCCATTTCTATCACGTTCGGAGGTTTTATTCTTCGGATCTCCTAAGATATTTTTCAAGTTGTCTGATGACTTATAGACTAACATAAGCCGTACATTATTACTTAATAAGGTATTTAATATTGTAGGCCTTACGTTAATCTATAAGTCATTAGACAACTTAATAAATATCTTAGGAAATCCGAAGGATAAAACCCACGAACGTGATAGACGCAGAAATTATAAGATAAAAAATATTTTGCGCAAACAAGAAAATAGTCAGAATTAAGAGTTCTATTGAAATGAACTGAAAAATAATATACAGAATTTTCCTTGTAAAAGATACAAAAGTTGTGCCATATGTCAAAAACTTGAGACGCAATTGTCTCTGTTTTAACTCCATATATAAATTCTTCAAAAACGCTACAACTTGTGCTTTTAGCATTTTGCCTAACTTTCCAAATAAACGTGTTTTATAGTCAACAATAAAAAAGAACTTCTTTTACCGTATATATACATCGGCTGTAAGATTCCACACAAATACATCATTTTTAATTTACGGCCATTTCTGACCAAAAAGTGGCGAAAATCTTACCATAACTTGGGAACGATATCCTAATATCAACAAGGTACATGAAAATTCGAAGTTATACCAGGTCAAAGGACATAAGAAAAGTGAATCTGGGCATTAATTTGACTAAAATACATAAAATGTCTTTGATTGTGTTAGCCGATACTTGTTGGAAATTCATAATAAAATTATATAAAAACAATACTATGTTTTAATTTCCAATATATTTAAAGTAACTTGTGTTCACCACCTTCTTCAGAAGTAAATAATAAAAAATAATATTTACTTCTGATGAAGCCATTGTATGGTGAAACAATTGTCAAGTTACTTTAAGTATATTGGAAATTAAAACATAGTGTTGTTTTTATATAATTATACATAAAATGGGCAAAAAATAGGCAAAAAAAGGCCATTATATAAAACAGGAAAGCGTTATCAGGATTCAGGCTTAATAATTTCAATAAATCGCATGGATAAACTTATAATAAGAAATTGTTCCATTTGTTTGAGCTTCGTTGTTTGCTTTTTGCATCCAATCGTGTCCTGCTAATATTTTTATGTCGTCCGTCCATCTTGTCTATGGTCTACCTCTGCATCTTTTGTGTTCTCTAGGTCTCCATTCAACTATACGGCGTGTCCATCTGTTATCATTCAGCCTGGCAATATGCCCCACCCAATTATATTTATGTATATATATATATATATATATATATATATATATATATATATATATATATATATATATATATATATATATATATATATATATATATATATGTTACAATAGAGGTTTCACGGATAGTGGAATTAAAATTCCGGGTTTCAATCCGTTCGTCTAACAATGAATTTGCACGACGTTTCGCCAAAATCTCATTTGGCATTTTCAAGTGCTCTTGCTGCTGCTGCTGCTCGATATGTGATCTCCAACTCAGTTAGCTCCGAGCGGCAGTAGCAGCAAGATCACAGTATCGAGCAGCAGCAGTAGCAAGAGCACTTGATAATACCAAATGAGATTTTGGCGAAACGTCGTGCAAATTCATTGTGAGGCGATCGGATTGAAACCCGGAATTTTAATGTATTATATATATATATATATATATATATATATATATATATATATATATATATATATATATATATATATATATATACAGGGTGGCCCAAAATTACCGAAGGGGTTTGAGTTCATTATAACTTTTTATTTAAGACATAATTATATATTTTTTTTTAAATACAGTATATTAATGGAGAATATTTTTAATTTAATTATGAAAAATTATATCTCGCAAGTGGTGGCCATTTTCTGCTTCGCATATTCGTGCTCTTTCCAAAACATTTTCCATAACCTTTCGCAAAACTTCAGGTGTTATGTTGTTGATTTCGTCGCGTATATTGTTTTTTAATTGCTGGATGGTTCTAGGCTTATTAATATAGACTTTTCCTTTCAAATAACCCAGAAGGAAAAAGTCTGGAGCGGTTAAATCCGGTGAACGCAGAGGCCAATTAAAATCGCTTGTACGCGAAATAATTCGTTCACCAAAGATGTCGCGTAAAAGAGCCATTGTGTCCCTCGCAGTGTGCGCTGTGGCTCCATCCTGTTGGAACCATACTTGCGGATGGTTTTCCACGGCTGGCCTTAAAAAATTTTCCAACACTGTCCGATATCGAACACCAGTGATGGAAACGGCGACACCGTGTTCATTTTCAAAAAAATATGGGCCAATTATCCTTTCCGACGAAACACCGCACCAAACAGTACACTTAAGTGGGTGTAATTGTCGCTGTTGAACTACTCTTGGATTTTCCGTAGCCCATATCCTGCAGTTTTGCCTATTAACGAACCCATTTAATTGGAAATGGGCTTCGTCGCTCATAATTAAATTATGAATAAAATCATGATTTTCTTCTGCTTTTTGCCGGAAATAAATTGCATAATCAAGTCGTTGCTGGTAATCTGTCGGTTTCAATTCTTGGACAAGCTGAATTTTGTATGGAAACATTCTTATTGTATGCAAAATTCTCTGCAGCGACCCTCGTGAGAGGCCAAGTTGTGTCGAACGTCTCCGGGTTGATGTTTCTCCATCTTCCCGAATACTCTCCTGTACCCGTTCAATATTATCATCCGTGTGCACCGTTCGTCGTCTGCCGGCACCAGGAAAGTTCCTTACTGCCCCTTGTCGTCGAAAATTTGCAACCAGACGGTTTATTGTTGACTCTGAGGGTCCAACCCGCACATTAAAATAACGACGATATGCACGCTGAGTCAAAACAATGGACCGTTGATATGAGAAATAAAGTTCAACGATTTGGGCACATTGTTCAATTGTGTACTGTTCCATTTTAAATTGCCCAAGTCTTCTTTACAAAATACTGAAAAGACATAAAAAACAAAATTATAATAAAAAAGTTATAAAGAATTCAAACCCCTTCGGTAATTTTAGGCCGCCCTGTTTATATAAATATATATATATATATATATATATATATATATATATATATATATATATATATATATATATATATATATAATATATATATATATAATATATAATATATATATATATATATATATATATATATATATATATATATATATATATATATATATATATATATATATATATATATATATATATATATATATATATATATATATATATATAATAAGGTATGAAGAAAGGTATTTTCTATAAAACGATGAAAATAACATTGGTTTTAAAACTTAGTTTTAATAATATATCCTTGACAAACTGAAATTTCTAAAAATATCCATTCATTCATAAATCAGATTTCGGTTTATTTGATTAACTGACAACAACAGTACAAAAGTTGTACGTATTTAAAGACAGGAAAACTAAAACCAATTTTTAAATAGTTTTACAAATTTTAGTTTATAGGGAACTTTAATTTTTCTAAATTCAGAATCGGACAATTGGATCAAGAGCTTATTACTTTGCAGTTGTTAATAGAAATATTACTTTTACCTGCTCCTGTATAGTTTTCGTATTGGTTAAAATTAATCACAATCAATCATTTTTTTTATCATGCCTAGTAAAGCCGTTCGAAACAGGCATTAAACTGTAGGTCTCCTTTATCTGTGGTACATTTAAAAAAAAGGGACGATACACAGGCAAAGGCCAGAGAGTCCCCTACGTCCGTATCGCATATGGCACTTCAAGAAGAAAAAATATATGATTTAGTTGTTTCACCTGGTACAATGCGGTTTAAAAGTTGATTGACTTACACACTGCAATGGTAAATAATAACCGTCAGTTCGGCTGGTTTAAAGTTTATATCGGCGAAAGAATTTTCAACACAGAATGGTATATTTTTTGGAAGAAATAAATGATTTATACTGTTTCTGTTAAAAATGTTCAAGATAGAATGGACACGACGGTCAACAATATTCTAAAAAACTCATTTATGGAATTAATTGAACAGACCAAACGCTGTATCGATGCTGAGAAATGAATTGTCATAACTGGCCAGGGTTTTATTTTCTATTATAAATTCAACTACGTTGGATTATTGGTATCTCTAACATAATGATACTACACGACAGTTATCACTACTACATTAAACACTTTACTTTTGCACTCAATATGCGTTTCGCCATGTTAGCATCCTCAGGATTTCACTATTTATCAATCATCGTCCCTGATGATGGTAATATGATTACCGGAACACGCGTCGAGGAGATAAAGAAGATAGAGGACAACTGTTTTATTGAAAATTCACTTTCTTTTTGAGCAGAGAGTGAGGATTTAAGAATCATATTTTTCTACAATGTACATTTTTACTTTTCTTGTTAAAGAAACATTCCTTCATGTTTTATGGCTCCTATACCACGAATAACATAGTTACTCGTTTCCGTCGGTCTATCTATCAATCTGATGGCGTGATAACTCTCGAACGAAATAAGATATTAATTTCAAGCTTGGTGCATAGATACATAATATAATAATAATATACATAATACATAATACATGAGATGTTGTGGGATTGCCTAGACTTTCGGACCGCAGAACGAGTGCGGACCTGCTATTCTTATGTACTGTACTGTGAACTGTCCAGTGCTATTGGCTCAGATTGGCATTTCTGTTCTTCAAAGGAACACTAGGGTTGATTATAGTTTTGCAAAACCTTTTCTCTTGTGTAACTATGGGCTGCACTCTCCTATCGCGACACTTCTTTCTGAAGGTAATGAGGTAGACTTTGATATATTCGGTGTGACTCTGACTGTTTCGAGAAGCTTGATGTTGCGAACGGCTTACGATGTAAATGGTAATTTATGGTAGTTCTGGTTTTCTGTCCTCTGTCTTGTTTTGTTAATTTTTATTGCTTAGATTAGGAAAATTGTATGCGTTCATTGTTATTTTAAGTTTGTAAAAATGGGTTGCTCGTTAATAAATAAACAAATAATGAGCGGATGAAACCTGTAGTTTTTGAACAATATCGCTTCAAGTCTAGGGGTGGGGTCGATAAATTTTAGATGTTTTAATAGTAATATGGCAACTTTTCCTGTTTCTTGTTCAAGTATTAAATACATTTTATGCTTAAATATTTATAGTAAAACATACAAGAGAAGAAAGGAGTGTAGGAGGAGATTAGAGGGGTTGATTCGTATCATCATCATCATCAGCAGCTTATTCCATCCACAGTCAGATGTAAGCCTCCCCAAGTTGTCTCTAATGAGTTTTGTTGTTAGCTTTTTGTATGTAGTGCGAATTTATACACCTGAAAATTGTAAACCAGGAAAAGACAGGGTACAATTCTATGCAGAACTCCAGAAAATGATAGATGAGATATCAATCAACGAAACAATAAGGGTGACTATAATGCAAGAGTTGGAAATGAGGTAATACCAGGAGTTAAACAGAGATTTAATGAAAACATAAAAAATGACAACGGGGAGCTTACGATAAATTTGTGCGCTACAAACGAGTTGAGAATATATAATACATACTTTGACCATACGAAGCAATATAAATATACATTCCAGAACACTAGAGGTAACAGATCAATGATAGATTATGTCTTAACAAACAGAGAAATACATCCACGCCGCAAACCCGATGGTCTGACGACATTAAAAGACTAGTGGGATACAACTGGATAAACAAGGCTCAAAACGGAGGAAGATGGACGTTCTTAGGGGAGGCTTATGTCCGATGATGGACTGCATAGCTGATGTGAAGTAATCATAATTTAGTTATGGGTAAACTAAAGTAGAATATAAGGAACACAAAGCAACACCAAAATAAGGAACTGGAAATAAAGATAAGAATAGAAAATCTACAAGAAAAATCAACGAGAGACCTATACCAGAGAAGACTGAAAGAAAAAATCAGAATAAATCAAATAAATGACCGTGATAACATAAATAATGGTTGGTTAAAAGTAAAAACTAATGTATTACAAGCTGCATATGGGGCATTAGGAACTAAAACTGTCGATAAAAATAAAAAATGGAGAACAAAAACACTATGGTTCAGTGCAGAAATCAAAGAGAAATGCCGTGAAAAGAAAGAAAGCTATCTAAAGAACAGGTTAATCAAGACAGATGAAGCCTACCAAAGATATAAAAGAATACGAACAGAAACCCGCGAATTAGTAAGAAGAACAAAAACGGAATACTGTTAGAGATACTCAAGAAAATTAGAATCAGACTTCTATGGTCAACAAAAACAAATTTGGAAATTCATAAGACAGCAGAGAAATGAGATGAAAGGACTAATCGAGTATACACACGTGAAGAAAGGAACGTGAGTAACATATCCTACATAATTATATAAAAGGGAACAGAATGTCACACTGCCACAAACATCAGAGATAATGATAAACGAAGAAACATATATAACGAAAGAAGACGTAGACTAGAAAAATTAAAAACCATAAATCTCCTGGCGAAGACTAAACAGCTAATGAACTACTAAAATATGGGGGACACTCTCTGGTTAAGCAACTCCAGACACTTATACAGAGGATTATAAGATCGAATAGGATCCCAGATGAATGGAGAACAGCGACAGTTATACTAATGCACAAGAAGGGAGAAAAAGAAGATCTGAATAACTATAGAGGCATAAATCTGCTTAACTATACACTGAAATTAACAACAAAAATTATTACAACAAAAATAAACTTGAGAATACAAAGAACAGCAAGGATTATGAAGGGGGCGCTCATGCACCGATGTCGTATTCATTGTGAGACAGGTAAAAGAAAAATCCATAGAATACAACATTCCAGCATACTTGTGCCTGATAGACTTAAAAAAAAACTATCGACAATGTACAGATAGAAGACGTTATTCATCTATAATATATATAAAATGCAACGTCTCTCTGTCTGTCCGTTAGTGCGCTTATCACTGGAGAACCATTTATCCGATTTACGTACTTTTTTTTTAAACATACATATGTTCTCTGGCCAGGTTATAGGCTATATTTTATTACGATAGGTAGCATAGGGAATGAGCAGTGACGATAATAGTGAATGAAGTCTGAAAAAAGTTCGCCGTTAGCGTGTTCCCTTGCAGTACACAGCCTAAACCATTAAATTTGGAACAACATTATGTAGCAGAGAATATCTATAATCTATAATATATATAAAATGCAATGTCTCTCTGTCTGTCTGTCTGTCCATTAGTGCGTTTATCAGACGAGAATCACTTATCCGATTTACGTGTCTTTTTTTAAATTCATACATATATTCTTTGGCCAGGTTATATAGTAATAATAATAATCTATATCTATAATATATGTAAAATGCAACGTCTCTCTGTCTGTCCGTTAGTACGCTTATCCCTCGAGAACCACATACGTGATTTTTTAAATTCATACATATGTTCTCTGAAGAGGTTATATAATAATAATAATAATCTATATAATATATATAAAACGCAACGTCTCTCTGTCTGTCTGTCCGTTAGTGTGCTTATCATTCGAGAACCACTCATCGGATTTACGTGATTTTTTTTTAATTCTTAATTTAATATATGTCAAAAAAAATCTATAATAAATATAAAACGTAACATCTCTCTGCCTGTCTGTCTATCCATTACTGCGCTTAGTACTCAAGAACCACTTATCTGATTTACGTGTTTTTTTTTATAAAATACAAAGGGAATAAACAGAGACAAAATGCTAATATGTAGGAAAAAAGATGGAAGTTTAGCAGTAAGCTTCGCAGAAAGACTGACTAGATGGGCGGAATACTTTAAAGAAACATTAAATGGATATGAAAATGAGGAGTTGAATGAAAAATAGGAAGCAAAATTAACTGAAGGGCAGGAGGCGACAAATAAACCCTGCAAAGAAGAAATAAGAGAAATACTCAGAACCCAAAAAAATAAGGCCCTGGGTAGAAATTGTAGAACTGATAAAAGCTGGAGGAGTAGATCTGGAAAATGAAATATGCCGGTTGGTGCAAGAAATATGGGAAACAGAAAAGATGCCAGTGAGCTGGAGAGAATCGCTCATTTGTCCAATATACAAAAAAGGAGAAAAAACTATATATGCTAATTATAGACCAATAGCCTTACTGGATGTCGTTTACAAGATAGTAGTGTTGACTATCAAAAACAGACTAGCAGAGAAAGCCGAGTCTATTCTGGGAGAGTACCAGTGTGGATTCAGGAAAAATAGATCGGTTACAGACCAGATATTTTCGATTAAGCAAATCCAAGATAATACCTTAGAACAAAATTTGGCACTACACTTGGTCTTTGTGGATTTCAGAGAAGCATATGACTCTGTAAATAGAGAAGGACTCTACAAGATAATGGAAGAACTAAAAATTCCAAGTAAATTGATTCGCATGGTGAGAACGACCCTGAATGACATAGAAAATAGAGTGTTGGTTGAGGGCAAAGTATCAGACAAGTTTAAGGTGAAGAGAGGATTAAGACAGGGGGAACCAGTGTCGACATGTCTATTTAATTTGGTACTAGAGAAGATAATCCGGGAGTCAGAAATAAAAACAAATGGAACGATATACCAACAAACCTGCCAATGCTTGGTCTATGCGGATGATGTAAC
The DNA here is from genome assembly GCA_019049505.1 of Pachyrhynchus sulphureomaculatus. Lineage (NCBI taxonomy): Eukaryota > Metazoa > Arthropoda > Insecta > Coleoptera > Curculionidae > Pachyrhynchus > Pachyrhynchus sulphureomaculatus. Next base: position 25,362,283 of record CM032447.1, read on the forward strand.
AGTGATTGCAAGAGCAAAAGAGGACCTCAAAAAAGCCATAAGTAGGATAGAAGAAAGGGGAAGGATGAGAGGACTAAAGATAAATAAGGAAAAAACAAAATACATGGAAATTACAAAGAAGAAGGATATTAAAAAGAAACAAAAGTTTAGATATAATAAACAACTTAGAAAAAAGATATATGTTTGAAAAAGTAGACAAATTTAATTATCTGGGAGTAACAATAACATAGAGTGGACAAGAAAGGACGGAGATACAAGAAAGAATAGCGAAAGGACAGAGATGTTTGGGGGCAATGAATCCAATATTGAAATTAAAGAATGTATCAAGAAAAGCAAAAGAAAGAATATATACGACAGTTGTCAGACCCACCCACGGTGACATATAGATGCGAAACGTGGAAACTGAATGCAAGAGAAAAGGAGACGTTGGAGGTGTGGGAAAGGAAAGCTTTGAGAAAAATCTACGGAGGAAGGAAAGAAGAGGGACTGTGGAGAAGAAGAACAAACTACGAATTAAAATGCCTATATACGAAACCCCTTATAAGCCAAATTATAATAAGCCAGCGATTAGGATGGTTGGGACACGTGGCAAGGATGAAGGAAGAAAGACAGGCAAAGCAAGCCCTAATAAGAGGAGTGGTTGGAAGAAGAGGCAAGGGTAGACCTCGATCTACATGGATTCAGGCAGTAAAGCAAGATCCAGAGTTGATGGGAATACCGCACTGGGAAAAGCTAACAGGAAACAAAAAGAAGTGGAGACAAGTATGCAACCAAGCCATGGGCCTCTAAGGCCCCTTGAGCTATATAATAATATAAACATAACGAATAAGCAGTGACGATAAAGGTGAATCAAGTTCACGCGAGCGGAGCCGCGGGCACGGCTAGTCTACTATATAACAGGAACATCCCATCAGACCTCATTAAAACAATTTCCAGAATATATATAAAGACAATAAAGTAGTCGCAAGATTAGCAAAAAGAAGAGACTCATTAAGTCCTCTTCTATTTAATATTGTCATGGATGAAGTTATAAAGAATGTCAAAAGAGAGAAGGGATATAGAATGGGTAACAGAGAACTTAAAATTATATGTTATGCAGATGACGCCATAATATTGGCTGAGACCGAGAACGATATGCAAAAGCTGCTATACGAATTCTACATAACAGCAAAACAATATAATATGTCAATCTCAACTGAAAAAACCAGACAATAGTAATAGCAAAAGAGCCGATTAGGTGCAAGCTGGTGGTGGAAGATAAACCAATACATCAGGTGATGGAGGTCGATTACCTAGGCATCAAAATATCTAGTATCGGAAAAATTGAGGAAGAAGTAAAACATCAAGTTAACAAGGTTATTAGGATAGCGGGATGCCTCAATGATACCATATTTAGAAATAAATTCCTCTCCGGGAGACCAAAACAAGAATATACAAGAGCGTAATACGACCAGGAATGACTTACACATCTGAAACAAGACCCGATACAAGTATAACACAGAGGATACTGGAATTAACCGAAATGAGAATAAGATATACAAACAAGACACTGAGGGCTAGAGAAAGGAATGAGGACATAAGAGGCATATGTAATATAAAAAATATCAACCAGTGGATAAGAGGAAGAAAAGTGGAATGGGATCAACACATAGAAAGAATGGCAAACAACAGGACAGAAGATCAATGGGATGTCCAAAAAAGAGATGGAGCGACGTTCTATAGAGCAGGGGACAAAGAAAACATGCAATAGTGCCTAGCTATAAGTTGGAAGAAGAAGCTTTTTGCATGCAATCGTGTCCTGCTAATCTTTTTATGTCGTCCGTCCATCTTGTCTGTGGTCTACCTCTGCATCTTTTGTGTTTTCTAGGCCTTCATTCAACTATATAGCGTGTCCATCTGTGATCATTTAGCATTGTGATATTCCCTGCCCAATTCCACCTTAATATACATATTCGTTGTCCTACATCTGTCACTGCCTAATATTTAGCACTCTCCTCTCCATTGCTCTTTGAGTTACCTGGAGTTTATTTATTATAGTTTTATTTAAAGCCCACGTTGCAGTGCCATATGTTAATACCGGCAATACATATTGATCGAATATTCTGGCTTTTATTGTATTTGATATGTCCAATTTAAATGTAGATTGTAACCTTCCGAACGCAGACCAAGCTAACGAGACTCTTCTATCTTTAATATTTCGATTTTTTGTCCTACATATATGAATGTTTGTACCTTTCCTATTCTTTCACCTTCTATTAACAGTTCCTGGCTGTTATCTTCACTTTCGTTGTTCAAATATTTGGTTTTGGTGAAGACCTATTTTTCGAGACTTTTTATTTAATTCCATCAACATTTCTTGTAATTCTTCTTTTGTGTTGGCAACCAGAGTGATATCATCGGCTAATGTTAAGTGATTTAATCGTTCACCGTTCATTAATACTCCTTTATTTTCTCACTTTAACGATTTGAACATGTCTTCCAGAGTCAACGTGAACAGCTTGTGGGATTCCGAATCGCCTTGTCTAATTTCTCTTTTACTTTGATGTTATTTGTTTTTACTTCAAGTAGGAATTATTTGCGATGTAACATTTTTATATATGTGTTCAAAAAGAGTTTGGTATCTTTCATCGACTCTCTCTGTTACTTAAGGCGTTAAGGACAGCCCATATCTCTACCGAATCAAATGCTTTTTCGTAGTTAACCATCGCTAGATGGTCGAAAGTGCTGTATCCCCGTCTAAATTCCGTTTGATCACGTGGTTAATAACTGTCTAATTTGTTCGTTAATCTATATGTTATCATTCTTGTAAGGATTTTGTATAGTACCGATAACAGGCTGATAGATCTGTAATTTTCCAATTTAAATAACTTTACCGATTTTTAATTATGAAAATCGTGAATGATAGAATAACAGGATGTCTAATAAACGTAACCATTCAAAATAAAGATTTATTAATTTATACATAAGTGGAGCGATCTAAAAATTTCCGGATTAATCCACTGTATCGTTCTTTTCATAGGTCGAACGTTTGTTTAAAGCTCGATGCGGTCAGTGTCTCCAGCGTTGCCTCCGATCTCCCCTACTGTCTCGAAGCGGCGATCCTTTGACCTCATCTCCATATGAGAGAACAGAACGAAGTTAGAGGGTACCAGATTGGTAGGCGAGTAAGGAGTGTTGCGAATAACAGTTATAGAATTTTTCGTCAAAAAGTATTGCCTACAGGTGCATTGTCATCATGCAGGAGGCAACTCTTGTTGCTCCAAAGCTTCAACCCTTTTCTAACCAATACAAAGTTCTACAGATATGTCCTATGATGGTCTTCTCAAATGATTTGTTTAACTTTGGTTACGATTTCAGACGCGATTGGAGCTAAGGTCTTCCGGAACGCTCATCGTCTTCCACCCAAGTTCGACCGATCTTAAGTCTCACAAACTATTCGAGAATTTAGGGGCTTCATCCCGAAATACTTTTCGTTTAAGTAGCAGTTTTCCCTGTTTTAAAACAGACACAATGAGCCCTTTAGGCAAACGTGTATATAGAACAAACTGAACACCCTAGCAAGGTGAAACTTGTCACGCAGCGTTGTTGGAGATATACCTACGGCCACTAATCTTGGCTCGTCGATACTATTTCACGTTCTTGCTATATAGCATTAATCCGGTAACTTTTGAATCGCACCACATAATACCAAAACTAAACCAACATAAACCGTCTCACTCAATATCTTTGGCGTTCTCCAGGATACACCACATGGAGGTAGTATTGTTTAAATTAGTAGCGATTAGCAAATATTCTACCGAATTTACCTAACATTTTCTGATAAATTTGGGTAAATTTATTTAATAAAGTAGCAATTTCTTTAAATTGCAAGTTATTTTTTCGACTTAATAATAATGAAACCATTTAGATTTAATGGGGTTCTTCTGCATGAGAACTGTTCTGCGTTCTGCAATAAATTTGCGAGATATTTCTAAATTTATTCATGATTATTCTTCGACATCCTGACAAGGAATATTGTAGTAGATTTTGAAAAATTCGCGTGCGTTCTTTTAAAGTCTAAAACTAAAAACAGCAGTATTCTTTGTACAGTCCCTGGCCAAATTATTAGACGCACTGTATTTTTTTTAGTAATTTTATGTTTCTTAAGAGTTTTTATGCAATAATGGTAAATTTAAACTACAATATTATTGATTTTTATTTAAAAGAATTGTTGTAGACTACATATTTGTATTTATTTTTAACATATGGCAACACTGTGTTGACAAAGTGATACATGAACGTAAATAAGTACAAACCTGTATCAGTCGCGATCGGAATCGCGTCAGGTACGGACGTGTTTCTGTGGCTTTATGGACTGTGATTGTTTGTTTAACAGTTTTATACTACTCAGTTATTAGTTTATTTTGTATGCAGTGTTTTAAAAAAGTAATTGGACTATTTTCATTATGGGTAGAAAAGGCGATCTTTCACCACGTAAAAAAGCTGAAGTGAAGGCCCTTGTGATTGCGAAAACATTTACAAACCGAGAAATATCACGAAGATTGGAGGTTTCTGAAGCTAGTGTACGACGCATAAAAAAGAAAAATTGAGTCAGGGAAGGAATTAAGCCCGAAAAGAAAGAAAAGATGCGGTAGAAAACCAATTTTCACTCCACGGTCAGAGAGATGTTTGAAGAAAATTTGTGTAGAAAACAGATTTGCTACCACAAAGGTAATAAAATCACAACTCCAGGATGCTAGCATAAATGCTTCTGAGCGCACTGTTCGAAGAAAATTGAAAGAATTAGATTTTAAGGCCTGTCGCCCCGCCAGGAAGCCCAAGTTAACAGCTGCAATGAAAGCAAAGCGCCTGAAGTGGGCCAAACAATGGCAAGACAAAGATGTGGACTTCTGAAGATCGGTAAGATACAGCAATTTAATCAATAATTGATACATTATTATCATTTTCAGTTAAATAAAGCAAATAAACATGGAAGTTTATATATTTTTCCTATTTTTGACAGGTCTGCTTCAGTGACGAAAGCACATTCGAAATTTTGCAGAATAAAGCTCAGTATATGCGTCGTCGTCATGGAGAAAAGTTTCATCCTGATTGTGTCGTCCCGACGGTTAAACATCCCACCAAAGTGATGATTTGGTCAGTCATCAGCGGCAAGGGCACTGGACGTCTGTACGTCGTCAAAGGAATAATGAGGCAAGATCAGTACAAAGAAGTATTACAAAATCGGTTGATTCCGCAGCTCAGAGAATGGTTTCCAAATGGGGAACCATTCACTTTCATGCAAGATGGAGCTCCCTGCCACACTGCTCGGTCTGTTAAAGCTTTTTTGGCAGAAAAAAATATGAACCCTATTGAAAATGTGTGGGAGCTGATGAAAAGAGAAGTGGCTAAAGATGTGATTACCAACAAAACCAAGCTCCTAGAAAAGATTATTCATGTGTGGAATCATCATCCTCAAATGCAGGAGACAGTACAATCTTGCATTGATAGCATGCCGCGCAGAATTAAAGCTTTGATAGCGGCTAAAGGTGGCTCAACTAAATATTGACTTTTACTAACATTAATTTCACTTTTCTTTAAAACTTAATAAACTTATGCTTTTCTAAATTAATGCTGTTTTATTTATGTCAAATAAATAGGTAATTGATTGGATAATATAAAAATAAAAAACAAATCAATTTAAAATAATAAAACGGTACAATATCACTCGGTAATTAATATTTTACATGAAATCTTGCAGTGCGTCTAATAATTTGGCCAGGGACTGTAGGTATTTCAGTTATCGTAGGCAATACACACGCACACACACATACACACATACACACACTTACACACACACACACACACACACACACACACACACACACACACACACACCACACACACACACACACATACACACACATACACACACATACACACACATACACACACATACACACACATACACACACATACACACACAACGCGCACACGCACACGCACATGCACACGCACGCACACGCGCACACGCACATGCATACACACATACACACACACATACGCACAGCACATACGCACAGACAAAGGGATACTAGCAGACACTACCTCCATGTGGTGTATCCTGGGTAACGCCAAAGATGCCTACAATTGTTGAAAAACCTGAGGCAAAAATGATAATCCGAGGTCGGTAGATTGATTGTCCATCAAAAGAATTGATTTTTGAGAAAAATCTGTCTTGAATATGAAAAGAAAACCATCTATGAATGAATTGCGGAAAAACCGTACTCTCATGGAAATACAAATTTTTTCTCAAATTTTTGGAAAACAAGGGGAAAAAATCAAAAATCCAGCCCGACAGATCGATTGGCAATAAAAAAACGAACATTTAAAAAAAGAAAATGTTATGATTAGGTGAAAACTACGATCTATAGAGTGACTTTCCTGCGAGAAACGTCGTTTTTTTTTTCGTAAAAATTAATACTTCTTTTGAAAATTCCGGAAAATTGTGAAAAAAAAAAACATAAAATCTAGGTCGACAGATCGATTAGTCATGAAAAAATAATTAATCAACAAAAAAAAAAATTCCGATAGCTTCAAAATTAAGACCCGTAAGGTAATTTGAGTGGCACAGTGGTGCTTCGTCCCACTGTGCATCTGTCCGAAAAGTTCTCGGACTGATTTTTTCCCCAGCCTTTAAGCAGCACCATCTTGTAAACAACAGTAAAAGCTTGAACTCACATCTGTAAATAACACATTTGCATTCAACCAGCCAGTTGTGATCAGTTAGTGCTGAGTAGTAGACGTGCGAACTGTATGTGTCGTAGTCGTTGTGCCACAGAAGTGTGATGAAGCCGCCAGCAGTGATCAGATTTCATAAGAAACTGGGTAAAACAGCTACGGAGACATTTGAATCTTTGAAAAAAGCTTACGGTGATGATTGTTTATCGCGTTCAGAAGAGTATGAGTGGTTTAAATGCTTTAAGGAAGGGCGGGAGTCGCTTGAGGATAATGCAAGGTCAGGGCGTCCCATCAGAAGTTCGGCTGATGCAAACGTTGTGAAAATTCGCCACCTTCTGTAAATCAAGTGTTCGAGATGTTGTCCGGCACGTTTTGAACAAGAGGAAAGTGTGTGCGAAGTTTGTCCCTTCACAGCCTTACACCCGAACAAAAACAGCAACGGGTCGACGCCAGCCGAGACTTCATCGAAATGAAAAATGCAGACGATTCTTTTCTGCAGAAAATAATCACGTGTGATAAGACGTGGTGTTACCACTACGAGCCTAGGTATACCACAAAATGGCAGAGTAGGCAATGGCTCGGTAGTGGTTCGCCGAGACTGAAACATTTTTTTGACGCTTCAAGAATTACCCAGAATTTCCGAGGGCCCTACAGTGAACGCTATGTACTACAAGGGTTCGACTGGAACGATGGAACGCAAAGATTTTTTTTTTTGTATCATGACAACGCGCCTGCTCACACTTCGGGAATTGTGGAGCAGTTTTTGACACGAAAACAAGTGTCCATACTGATTTAGCGCTCTAAAGACTTTTTTTTAGTCCCAAAAATCAAGGAGGACATTAAAGTTACTGTGCCACACATTATCTTAAAAGAAAGTTTCAAATGGTTGTATGCACGTTCTGAACATTATATTGAGGTCGAAGGGGACGATGTGGAATATCTGAAGTAAGAAAATGTTTACTTTTAATTCTTCTATTTTTTTATTAAGGCAGTCCGGCAACTTTTTGGACAGACGGTGTAGTCAACTTACGCCTACTTTTGCTTCGCAACATTTTGGCAATTAAAATACACATTTTAATAAAGTGAGTCAAACGCAACAACTTATAAAAATTCTAAAAGTTTTTTCAATTATTCAATTTTCTTTTTGACGAATGTTTCGACAAGCACGGCGCGTCGTCCATATGTTGCCCACTCTCAATTAAAAAAAAAATGCAATTTTCTCCACACAAACTACAAACAATAAAATGTGAAAAATGTAGTCATCACTCAAACTAAAAATAAAACTTACAAAATTAATCGTAGATAGATAGATCACTCATCGCGCTTGTTTATTATATAAATTATATTATACACATACTTTATTGTTTTTTTAATAAATTTTCCAACTTATTTATGTCTAGTTAATGGCTAATGATCTTTATTTTATTAGTAGATAAAATAAAAAACAGTAATATATATATATATATATATATATATATATATATATATATATATATATATATATATATATATATATATATATATATTTATTAGCAACAGCCCGCGACTTCGTTCGCATAGAAGCGTTATTTTTTCAAACTTTTTTAGCGTTCCATACGGTGATTGAATTTTGCTACGAAAGTATAAAATGATCAGTGACTTCACAGAGCACACCCCAAAATAAATAAGTTTTGAACAAAGTTTGTCTCTGATCTTTGTTCAAAACTGATGACCTTGAAAAATTTTTCATATACCAGATAAATTATCAAAGGTAATGCATTCGTAATAATTTTCATTTAATATACACCTCATGGAGAACTTTTCGAACTTTTTTGATCATTACTCTGAGATAGGGTGGGGCGACAGCGATATTTGGCGTTTTTTTTTTTTTTGAATAATATAAAGAAAAGTTAGCGAGTATTATTACATCATATAATTTCTGAACTTTCATTTGACACCCCACTCGATGACCTGGTAATTTTTTTTTCACTTCTGATTTCATCTCTCCAAAACAAACCCCTTAAGTCAAAATTTAACCATCAAAACTACACGGCTCTGACACACATCATACACCTCAAACTGAAATTACTTACGTAATAATTGCGAAAGGAAATGCAATAATGACTCACAATTTTTCGTAGATATTTGAAAAGATTTAAACAGCAGAGAACTCAAAATTAAGGAAGATTATTAAAATAATATTTGCTGCCTAAATGAATATCACACTATTAGGTATTTGCTGAACAAAAATGTACCAATTGGCACCAACAACAAAGCACCTACACACTACAATCTTCGAACTACGAATAACAAAACAACAAACATTTTCGTCTTCAAAAATATAATATCAAGGAAATCGCGTCTCGATAAAATCACATTAAAGATTGCTGTAAAATAAAGCCATCAGCGTATTTGCTGGCGCGCCACGCCGTTTTCTGCTAGGGTCACCAGCAAATAGTGCGGTCCTTCGCTCGCTTTCTCTACCGGGTCAGCTCTTTGTTATCCTGCCCCCCTAAAATATAGCCTATCCCAAAAGTTCAGGCTGCATACCAGTAGAACGATTTTTTTAAATCGGATTGGTAATTTCAGAGATTACCTCCGACAAACAAAAAAATATTAACTTTTCTTCTTTATTATATATATATATATATATATATATATATATATATATATATATATATATATATATATATATACTCGATACTGTGATCTTGCTGCAGCAAGATCACAGTATCGAGTAGCAGCAGCAAGAGTACTTTGAAATGCCAAATGAAGTTTTAGCAAAACGTCGTGCAAACTCATTACTAGATGAACGGATTGAAATTCAGAATTTTAATGTATATATATATATATATATATATATATATATATATATATATATATATATATATATATATATATATATATATATATATATATATATATATATAATATATATATATATATATATATATATATATATATATATATATATATATATATATATATATATATATATATATATATATATATATATATATATATATATATACGAGGCTGGTTTGAAAAGTCCGTGCAAAGTCCGAGAGATGGCACCACCGGCGCGTATCCAGGTCATGTTTAGTTAGTAGCATCTCTTGAATGAACGCACACCAAGTTTCAGCCATATTGGTCTATTTCTTTGTGTTTGGCATTCGTGTGAATCAAGGAAGTCGAGTGATTTTCAAGAAATGGACGAAAAAGAATTTCGTGTGGTGATTAAACATTACTTTATGAAAGGCAAAACGCCTCAGGAGACTAAAGAGAAGCTTGATAAACATTATGGTGACTCTGCACCTTCGATTAGAACAGTTTATAAGTGGTTTCAAAATTTTCGGACTGGCCATATGGGCACAAGTGACGCTGAACGTTCTGGACGGCCTGTGGAGGTTACGACTCCAGAAATCATTTATCAAATCCATGATATGGTGATGGATGACAGAAGAGTTACGGTGCGTGAGATTGCTAGTGCTGTGGGCATCTTGACTGAACGGGTACATAATATTTTGCATAAACATTTGGACATGAGAAAGCTATCCGCAAGATGGGTGCCGCGATTGCTCACGCTTGACCAAAAACAGAATCGTGTGAAGTGTTGCAAGGATGGTTTGCAGCTGTTCCAGAAGAATCCGGAGGACTTTAAGCGTCGTTTCGTCACTGTTGATAAAACATGGATACATTACTATACTCCTGAGACCAAACAACAATCTAAACAATGGGTTACCAAGGGGGAATCTGCACCAAAAAAGGCGAAGACCGTTCCTTCGGCCGGAAAGGTTATGGCGACTGTCTTTTGGGATTCGCAAGGGATAATCCTCATCGACTATCTGGAAAAGGGTAAAACTATTACAGGTGAATATTATTCATCGTTATTGGACCGTTTGAAAACCGAGCTGCAAGAAAAACGCCCGCGATTGGTCCACAAGAAAGTCCTTTTCCATCACGACAACGCACCAGCACACACCTCAGCAGTTGTGGTCGCAAAATTAATGGAAATAGGATTCCAACTCGTTTCACATCCCCCCTATTCTCCAGACTTGTCTCCCTCGGACTACTATTTGTTCCCCAATTTGAAGAAATGGCTGGCGGGACAAAGATTTTATTCAAACGAGGAGGTGATTGCAGACACTAGTGGATATTTTGCAGACTTGGACAAATCCTATTGTTCGGAAGGGATCAACAAACTAGAACATCGTTGGACGAAGTGTATAAGCCTAAAAGGAGACTATGTCGAAAAATAAAAAAGGTTTACCCCAAACACATAAGTAGTTTTTATTTTTGCACGGACTTTTCAAACGAGTCTCGTATATATATTATTATATATATATATATATATATATATATATATATATATATATATATATATATATATATATATATATATAAATATATATATATATATATATATATATATATATATATATATATATATATATATATATATAATATATATATATATATATATATATATATATATATATATATATATATATATATATATATATATATATATATATATATATATACGTATACGTATATATGTATACGTATATATATATATATATATATATATATATATATATATATATATATATATATATATATATATAAATATGTATATATATATATATATATATATATATATATATATATATATATATATATATATATGTATATATATGTATATGTATACGTATATGTATATGTATATGTATATGTATATATATATATATATATATATATATATATATATATATATATATATATATATATATATATGTTTATGTATATATCTAAAAATATACAGAGAATTAGTCCCATTTTGAATTTGATATAAGCTGTACTCCTTAAGACATTGTAACTTGTGGTTATACAGTTTCGCGTTTTGAACCCTTGGTAAGGATGTAAGGGACCCTTATTGAAAAATCATTAATAAAATTTAACAGAATTTGTTCCTCCTTGACCTTGACAACGTGATACCTCTAGAGGTCGTTCAGTGAGTGTTTCTTTATCATTTTTTTTTTTAATTTTTAAACGAGAGTAGTTTACAACCTTATAAAGGGTTCAAGACGTAATACTGTATAAGCACTAGTTACAGTGTCTCAAGGGGTATAGCCTACATCAGACTTAATGTGAAACAAATGGTCTATGTGAATTTTTTAAATGATTTTAGAACAAGAGAAGTTGAAACTCTATTCAGGCGTTAAGACGCTAAGTTGTGTAACTAGTAGCTAACATATCTCAGGAGATGTACAATGTATCGATCTCAAGGTCGGAGATATTCTCTGTATATATTTTTTTAAATTTTTTATTTCATATTTAACCTTTGCTTTGTGAGTGCCTTACACCATAACCAAGGACCAACGAAAATTCTTAACTAAATTTCCCAAATCAAAACTTTTCTATGTGCAACATTTTAATCAAATAGCGATTAAGTATCGATAGCGATTAAATATCAACCAGTGAACTTATTATATGTAACCTCTATCAAATGGAAACTCGTTGAGACATCGTTGCTAGCTTAATTTTTGTATAGATCAGGGATGTCCAAGTTGTCTTAAAGATTTTGTCAGGTGGAAAAAAAATGTAAAGTTAATTGGATTTGCGTTTAGTTACAGTATACAAATAATAAGCTGTTTATAAAAATAATTACAATTAAAAAAAAATAATAATAAATAAATTGTACGGTCATACCAACAAATAATAATTTAATTTAATAAAATTCCTATTATTTTACACGAAATAAGAGTTAAATAAATAAAAAATAAAACCAATGTTTTAAACGGTGTTTAGTTCTAGAACACAACGAAGTAACTAATTAGTAATAAATAATTTCCACCTCTAATGTTATCAGAGATATCTCTCACGTTTTTTCTCTTATTAAAAAAACCTTGAACTTGTCCCAAAAAAGCTGTTTACCATTTCGATGTTACTTTTGGAATTGTTTTTAGAACACCTTTTTTTAAATTTTGGTTAGATGTTGTTCAAACATTTAAGGTAAACTGTAACTGCAACGTCAGCTGTTAAGGGGAATACCCTGGAAGACGTGGATATATAAGACATCTTCTTTAGTATGATTAAATATAATTTTTTTCCAGGTACGCGATTACTTTATTATTATTTTAATTTATTATTAGATGAATTGTTTTTTAAGTGGGAAAATTTGTAATAATTAAAAACAATCACGTATCTGGTAACACTTTCGTCTTCTCTGGTCCAATGGCAGTCATTGAGATCAGATCTCAGGTGCGGGTTGGTCTGGCAGTAAAATATATTTGTTCTTGAATCATCAGTTAACTTTGCGCCAAGAGGCGCAAAAACTAAAGCAGAAAAGTTTGGATATAGAGTATGAAATGATTCGCACTCATCTCCGGTTTAACGATTTGAAGGGGCGGAGTACAGTCAAGAAACCATTGTTGAGTGAAAATTACAGAGGAAAATCACTCGCGTGGTAAAGGAAAACATAGATCGAGACTGGAGCAATGTAATTTCTTCCCATAAAGCTTTATTTTGTGGTTATGTTATCACCCCACTAGCTTGGTCAATTTTTACTAACCGAGTGGTTCAGCGCACCGTGTGAAGATCCATGTTTAGGGATGTCTTTCGGAAAAAGGTTTTGGGAGACTCTTCATCTTTATCTACAATTTGAGCGCTGAAGAAATGGTCTAGACTAGAAGATATTAAACCGACAGCCAAACGGTGGACTGTTGATAAAAATGAGTGAATTCTTCAAGAGGATAACGACTCCAAACATCGGAGTAAAACGTATAGCAAGTGGAAAGGGGAATCCGGTATCGTCACATTAGATTGGCCATTCCAGTTGCCCGATACAAACTCAATCGGGGACATGTGGTCATACATCAAGCATAAGCTTCGTAGTAAAAAGGTGTACACAGTGAAGCAGCTATTACGGCAAATTCGGGCAATTTGGGCAATACGCGGAAAATCTCGTCGAAAATATGTCTCGAAGATGTCAGGCGGTCATCGACGCTTATGGAGAATGGACGAACTACCGAATCATTATCATTTTAATGGAAATACTTTACTGTCGAATGATAAAAAACTTTTAAATAAATACATTGTTTTAATGAATAATACATGCTTTTGTCCTTATTCTTATAATAATAATAATAGTAATAATAAAAAGTGCTCCACATCAACAAAGGCCAATGGAAGTGCCACCATGAGACAGAAACCATCAACAATGAAACACTCGATAACATGTTCGACAAAGAAACATACAAATATCTAGGCTTCCAACAAAGCACCAAACTCAACCACACTCACATCAAAACAGAGCTCAGAACCGAATTTAAAAACAGACTGACGAAACTTTTGCAAACAACACTCAACTCTAGGAATCTCACTAAAGCCATCAACACGTTCGCTATACCTATACTCACATTTTCATTTGGTATCATCAAATGGTCACAAACAGACATAGAAAATATTCACATCCTTATACGATCTCAATTCACCAAATACAGGAAATTACACCCCAACGCATGCAAAGAAAGACTTACCATCGAGAGGAAGGCAGGAGGAAGAGGAATTATAGACATCAGATCATTACACACGAAACAAATACAAGCACTTAGGAAATTCTTTCACAGCAAGCAAACAAGCCTCCACACAGCGACAGTGAAAGCAGACAAAAACTACACACCTCTCGACTTATCCCGGGCAGACCACTCAGCAGACACACACAGTCACACCCAACTACAACAGGAAAAAATGAAAACGTGGTCAGAGAAAACACTCCACGGAAAACACAAATACCACATAGAACAAGACCACGTAAATAAAAAGCAATCATACACCTGGTTACAGGATGGTCAGCTATTCCCTGAAACAGAAGGCTTCTTACTTGCCATCCAGGATAAAGTCATATTAACCAGAAACTACCAAAAGCATATCATCAAAGACCCGACTATTGCAGAGGACAGATGTAGGAAATGCCACCAGCAGAAAGAAACGATCGAACACATAACGAGCGGATGTAAAATATTGGCCGGAACAGAGTACACAGCCAGGCATGATTCAGCTGCCAAAGTAGTTCACCAAGCACTAGCCACAACATACAAACTCATAGAAAACACAGATCCCTTCTACAAATACACGCCAACATCCATACTTGAAAATGAAGATTACAAGCTCTACTGGGACATCGGTATCCATACAGATAAAACAGTCTCCGCCAATAGACCCGATATTACTTTTCAGTGCAAAAAAGGAAAAGTCACCTATCTAATTGACATAGCTGTCCCCAACGACACAAACATCCAAACGAAATACACAGAAAAAATTTCCAAATACACAGACCTTGCAACGGAAATAAAAAGGCTATGGAAACAAGAAAAAGTCATCATTGCCCCCCTCATTATATCAGCCACAGGCCTTACACCAATAACATTTACACCACATTTAGTACAATTAGGACTCAACACAAACATACACAAAAACATTCAGAAGTCAGTGATTTTGAAAACATGTAACATTGTCAGGTCATTCCTTAATACACAATGGTAATGCGTTTGTGCTGACTTGGTTTGCGCCCGTCAGCCAAACATGGAACCACATTTACCAAATGTGAGAAAGAAAAACGAGAACAATCGTAATAATAATGTCTTTATTGTGCATTCACATTATAATTCCAATAATATAGTGACAGTAATTTGAACACACAAAAGGCGAAGTAGAAGCTAGGCTTCCTCACTTAACCTACTTATCATAGTATGCAGTTTTTTCTTAAGCAAATATATAAGCAGTGCCATTTGTAAAACAATCACTTAGTATCAGAAATCAGACTCAACAAACTCAACAGAGCGGCATTGCGGCCCATAAGAGTCTAAGTACTATTCATGCTGGAACAGAGATGCTGTGCTAGAAGACGTATGGAATTTTTAAAAATCTGAGGCGGGACGTTTTTCAAATTCAGCGGGACCAGATTGTATTTTTGCGAAATTTGATAGCTGAACGATCTTTCATATAGAGTTGTTATGTGAGAAGGTGGAGTGATAGTAAATTTGTGCCTCAAATCCAACGCATGTGCATCATATCTGAATTTTATTTTTTGATATAAATATGGCGGGCATTTTAGAAAGATTATTTTATTATACAAAACTAAGCTATGAAACATTCTTCTTTCTCTCAAACCAGCCAATATCTTTCAATTTTGCACTCACCCCCCTTTCGTATTTTCTGATCCCACATATCATTCGGACACAGCAGTTCTGTATCAACTGGATGCGCCTCGCATCTTGTCCCAGCAAGCATGGCCCATACAAAGTGTCACAAAAAGAGAAGTGTGACAAGACCAGGCAGTCACATAACGATTTCTTGAGGTTCACATCCAAAAGGTGCCTTTGATTGAAAATTAGTTTTAAATTAGCAAATGCCTTTCTTACACAGCTGTTAATGTGTTAAGAGAACCTCAAGTCAACGTCAAGCAACAGACCGAGATTTCTAGCCGCATTCGAACTAACCAGAGCTTCACCAATTAGTCTTATGTGGAGTAAATCCTTATATTGGTCCCTAACATGCGTACGTCCAAAAAGAAGTACCTTACTTTTGTTGGGGTTAAGGGCTAAACAATGATCAGCTGAGTTCCGCTGCAGCCGTTGAAGATCACTCATAAGCATGTTATTAGCCTCACCATGCGCAGTATTAACGCGAAGGAATTGCAAGGTTAAGTTAGTATTCAACTTCTATGAACTTAGGGTTTTTTTTTTCATTCATTTTATGGCTAAGCATACCTGTTATTAGTATTCGATGGTTTAACACGAGTTTCTAAATTAAAGTTGTGTCTACTAGGTTTCTATTACTTCCTTTAATATTTCCAAAGTAATACGAATGTGTAATAAATAAAATTTCATTTGAAATTAGGGCTACACACACTATAATGCCATTGTGCTAAAGATTGCAAAATCCCAACATAATATAAACACTAATTAACTGTTGTTAGTGTTATTTACAATAAGAGATTGTAACATTCATTTTTTCCTAGATTTTAAGATCATGTTACAACACTGTTTTTCTTACTATAATTTAAATTTTATTACATTTCTGTATTTGATTAGGAAGTGATTTTAATTTTTGAGCAGTGTAACTTAAAACATTGATTTAAATTTTTGAACAGTGCAACTCAACCGTCTATAACGTGTTGCTGATTTAACGTATTTTGTTTGTATTGAATGCGTCTGATTTTGCGTCCCGGAAGTGAGCCATTTTTAAGACTTCACTTTAAAGTAGGGAGAAGAGAGAGAAGAAAAACGGTCATTTGGAATTTTAGTAGCTTTTTCCTCCGAGATGCAGTAACGGCTTTTTCCTCCAGCATGCCGTAGTGGCTTTATCCTTCCGTCATGCCGTAGTGCAGTAACGGTCAAGCCGTAGTAGGCTTAGTCTTCCATCTTGTCATAGTTCAGTGGCCTTTTGCCATTCTAAAAATATTCTGCCCATCCTAAGACATTTCGGGTCAAAAAATGATTAGCTACCAAAATGAAAATAGGAGAGTGGCAGGTGTGACAATATCTGGATAAGAATCTCACCAAGAGAGGCCAAGTTGTTTATGGAAAATCCATGAGGAGAAGCCAAGTAGTAAGTCAAGACGTTAAATCCGCGAAGTTAATTTTACAAACTTTTAGATCGTGTTTTTTAAAGCCTTTTGTGTTTTTTACACCTAGGATCAGTAATTCATAGAACTCTAGTTTAAATGTGTACACTCTCATAGCCTAAGGGGTTTTTAGTTAATGTAATTTTAAGAGTGTAATAACTGCAAGAACGTTTATTTTGTTAATATACTTTTCTCTGTGTTAATGCAGCCTTTTACCGAACTACTCGCTCTTTCTTTCAGGACGCACAGGTTGTAATATATTTAATCTTGTTTTCACAACTAAATAACTCTTCAGTATTTTTTCATTTTTTTGAGCTGAAATCAGATTCCTTTTATTCTAAAATGAATGGTGCCCAAACAGTACAACCAAATTTTAAACAACTATAGAGACTATTTTCAAAAGACGTACAAAAATTATCTCTTATCCATAATTTCGCCAAACAAAACGAGCTAGCTTATGTATCTAATCTTTGATTTCTCAGTATTAATATCCACTCAATCCATTCTCAAAAATTAAGATATACATAAGGGGTAAATAACGGCTTCTATTTAATAAATAAAATATTTATTAAAAATAAAGACAGTTGAGGCTATACAAAATAGCGCCTCAAACGTCAGGCTATAAAAAAGCCTCAAAAAGAGACGCTATAAGATTATCATTTCAATTTTAGTGGTTTGTATGCCTAAGTAGGGAAAAAAAAACATACCCTACCATAATAGCGATAAGAATAATGAACTTCAAATAACCTCTCTTATAAGTGCCTAAATAAGGAAAATCGTTATCCTTAATAAAGGTTTCTTTTATTGTATTTCAATACTGCGCAAGCTCCAAATGGTCGGCGCATGCGTCAAATAACGATAACAGCTGACCCCTTTACTATTGCGCAAGCTCCAAACGGTGGGTGCATGCTACAAATAAAGATAAAGACAGTGACCTACCAAAATAAGCGTTGCAAAATCTCTCTAATGCGCGAGACTTCTTACTTCTCCGACTGTATTTTATAAATGCTATTATTTTTTCTAACCTACATAAACGTCAGCTTACGTTCTATATCCATCATATTATTTTCTGCATTTGTCTTAATACGTCCTCCACTCCCGCAAAAATAGAACCGATCGGTAAACAAATTTGTAGACGGGATGTGTACTTTACTATATTTAGCGTGACAATTTCCTTGATAACGACTATGCAAATATTCAGATAAACGTAATGTGAATTATTATATCAGGTAGATTATTAGAGAATGACTTGAAAACCGACGAGATAGGTTAATTTTGTTAACAAGATGATCTGATGTTTTGAACCAGATATTAATTTATGTTTTGATGATTGATTTATCCGTTGTTTTACTATTACATAAATTTCTTTAGGTTTAGGATTTGGAAATTAGATTAGGAATCAAAAACAACAGATGTTACTGCTTTTTGAATGATTCTATAGTTGCACGCCAACATAATATGAGATTGTCAAAAAAGTATTGGGCTTGTATGAGCCACAATACACATTGTCATGGTAGGATGCTAACATGACTTCAAACCGGTCCTGTAAGTTTATATAAGAATGTACCGGTGGAACCTTAAAATTATGGTTAGATTTTTTAATTAATTTAACTGCTGTTAATTCATTTTTCATTTTTCTTCTGTGGTGAGTTTCTTTTCTATAGTCCAATCACCGAAACGTTGCAACATATCATCCAAAACCCGATGTTCCGTGAAAGACATGTACACTCTGTTATTGAGAACCCATTTTAGTATAAACGAAATTCAACCAATCAGGGTGGTTCAAGTTATATTATATTTATACAGGGTGCCCCATATGTATGGACTAATGATTCCATAACATTTATTAATCAGTGCATCAAAAAAATGTTTAAATAAAAGTTGTAGGGTGTTTTTACGGCGTACATGCTGACGTTGACAATAAAATGTTTTAAACTGTCAGTTCGAAGAAATTACGCCATTTGAAATTTTTTTAAATGGAAATACTTGTATATTGCTTTATTTTTGAGGCCTACTAAAAATTCTAGACATTATTTGTTTAACATACCATATGTCTAAATTGAACTGTTTTGGATTTTTTGATATTTGAAATTAAACTGTTTGGAATTATTGTTGAAATTTCAAATAAATAACCGGTCAAGTGCAAGTTGAACTTGCGCAATTAGTGGTCCGTACGTTGATTGCTTTAAAAATAAAAATTTTTGTTACGGAGGTATAAAATGATCAGTGACTTCACAAAACACACCCCAAATGAGTTTTCAACAAAGTTTGTTTCCAATCTTTAATGAAAACTGATGACCTTGAAATTTTTGTTTTTTTTTTATATACCGATAAATTATTAAAGGTAATGCACTCGTGATAATTTTCGTTCAATCCACACCCCGTGGAGAATATTCCAGAATTTTTTCAAAATTGTTTGATAAGTAGTTTTCGAGATAAGGCGGGGGGGACAGCGATTTTTCGCGATTTTTAAAAATAATACAAAGAAAAGTGCGCGCAAGTATTACATTATAAATATATTTTTTACATTGTATATATTTTTTTACTCGTGTTTTCACAAGCTTTCATTTGACACCACACTCGATGACCTAGTAAAAATTTTTTTTTTTCACTTCCGATTTCACCCCCCAAAACGAACCCCTTAAGTCAAAATTTAACTTTCAAAACTACACGGCTCTGATGAGTCCATATTTCTAATTCCTATATTAGTACCAAACTTCAACTTTCTATGTCAAATAGTTTCGGAGAAAATCGGGTGTGACAGACAGACAGACAGACACTGAAGTGATTTTATAAGTGTTTCCGTACGGAACACAAAAAAAAAGACACAAAAACCATTTATAAATACTCTAGGTTTATTTTTAAAGTAACAATTGCTCAAAATGACTACCGCTAACAGCCCAAAACAGAGTTTTGGAGAGTCCGAGGTGATCTGCGCTACTTGATATTGAATTCTTCGTTGTAAATCTTCTACAGTTTCAGGTCGATTTCGGTAAACTTTGGTTTTCAAATGACCCCATAAAAAAAATCGAGTGGCGTAAGGTGGGGTACAGGCCATTCCACAGCACCTCTTGTGCCTATCCATTGATTAGGAAAAATCGTATCCAAATACCTACGAACATTGATTTCATAGTGAGGAGTTGCACCATCCTGTTGATACCACAAATTCCTGTTAGGAGTATCCAAATTATTTTCATCGGGAAAAAGACCTGCACAAGTTGAAATAACTTGCTCTTGGAGTAACCGGAAATACCGCTGTCCTGTAAGATTTCCATCGATAAAAAAGGGACCAATGATATGACATCGACAAATCCCTACCCACACATTTATCTTTTGTGGTCTTTGAGAATGACTGTCGATTATCCAGTGGGGATTCTCAGTAAACCAGTACTGGCAGTTATGCCTGTTAACTCTTCCGTTAAGACGAAATATGGTCTGGACAGAAAAAACAATATTATGAATTAGGTTAGGATCATTATTGATTCGTTTCATCATGACCTCGCAAAATTCAATGTGTCTATCGTAGTCATCTTCCGATAATTCTTGCAATAGAATGGGTTTGTATGGATGTGATTTTTCTTCATTTAGTATACGACTTAAGGTACCTTTACTTATGTTGTGGTCTAGGCAAAGCTGACGAGTGGTTGTATGGGGATTTTCTGTAATTTCCAATAAAACATCTAACTTTTTATCATCGCTTGTTTTAACTTTTAGAGGTCCAGATTTAGAACGATCGTTAACATGACCTGATTGTCTAAATCGTTTTAATGTTTTGCTAACTGCGGAGTGGATAATAGGTTCTCGATTCGGATATTCTGCGTTAAAAAGATCACACACCTCCTGCTGTGTTCTCCTACGGTCTCCGTAACCAACCATCATTAACAAAGTGATTCTTTCAGTTTCTGTTAAATGTACCATTACGCTCAAATTGCAGGTTCACAAAATGTTTTCGTCAATAAATCATTTTTTGACCAGTTAAGTCGTTACCTGACAGTAAATGTTTGACACAAGCCAGCTTAAAAAAAAAAAAATTAATTTAATCTCTTTAATTTCAAATATCAAAAAATCCAAAACAGTTCAATTTAGACATATGGTATGTTACACAAATAATATCTAGAATTTTTAGTAGGTCTCAAAAATAAAATAATATATAGGCCTTTTCATTAATGGCGTAATTTTTTCGAACATGTTATTGTCAACGTCAGCATGTGCGCCGTATAACACCCTATAACTCTTATTTAAACATATGCGGACCCTGTATTATACTGGCGTAGTGGTGATATATACTGAGTAGTGTCATTATGCCAAAGATTCCACATTCCCAACATAGTATATTATATTTGTTTTTTTTTTTTCAGGAAAAAGAATCCAAGAATGCATTTGCGTAGCAATCTGTCTCACTTTAATGGCTGTGAATTTCGTGTTCATCCTGTTTCACATAAGAATGGAAATACTGAGCACCATCTTGATGGCCGCATTTTTCGGTATTTTGACAGCTGACTTTTGTTCCGGATTGGTCCATTGGGCTGCTGATACTTGGGGCTCCGTGGAATTACCAATCATCGGAAAGGTAAAAAGTAAAAACATCCTCGTAATATTTTAAGCGGGTTAATTTTAATTTTTTCCATGTTATTGTTTTCCTTTCAGTATGGAAATAATGCCATGCAGAAAACAACAAAGAAAAGCTCACATTCGAAAGTTACGTTATTAACCATAGGCTTTCGTGTATGACATTTTAAACTTGCCAATGTATTATTATTATTACTATTATTATTAAAGAAAAAAGAGCGTGCATGTATCCATGTCGTATACCTGTACGGTATTGCGTGATTATCGTATATTTAACTTTCGACATCTTTGATAGTCTTCTAATGAGTTTTATGAGTTATATTAGTCCCTTTTCATTCGTGTGAGAGTCAATGCGGTGAAAATCGAGTTTTTAGTTGTTAGTTTATCGGACAAACACGATAATTGAATTTTAGATTATAAATGTGAAGGTGGTGGTGAAGGCCACAAATGGGCGTTAATTGTTTTTTACCCATATATATACGTACATACATATATACATACATTTATTAGTGCTTGGAATTTCGTTTTTTTATTTAATTTGTGAAGAATCTCCAATTTATTTATTTTTCGCGTGCTTTGTATAGTTTATGTTTCTGATACCTTTAGTAACTATTAATTCACAAATTTTCTTTTCTATTTTTTTGCAATAATATTGTGTATAAAAAAACAAAAACCTCGAACTGCATACTGTAAGGTAAAAATATTCGATAAAATTGTCCGTGCGACAATTGCGGTTTTACGAAAATCATCATTTTTAGTGTTCCGTACGGAACACTTACACTTATTAGATCACTGTGGTGTCCGATTTTCTCCGAAACTATTTGACATAGAAAGTTGAAATTTGGCCCTAATATAGGAATTGATGGCCTTAACAGAGCCGTGTAGTTTTGAAAGTTAAATTTTGACTTAAGGGGTTAGTTTTGGGGGATGAAATCGGAAGTGAAAATTTTTTTTTTTATCAGGTCATGGAGTGGGCTGTCAAATGAAAACTTGTAAGAAGACGAGTTTAAATATATTTATGATGGCGCACAGTTCTCTTTATATTATTTTTAAAAAAGTGCGAAAAATCTCTGTCCCTCCCACCTTATCTCGAAAAGTACTGATCAAAAAATTTTGCCAAAAGTCTGGAATATTCTCTACAGGGTATTGAAGGGGATTGAACGAAAATTATCACGAGTGCGTTACCTTTAATAATCCATCTGGTATATAAAAATAAACCAAAAATTTTAAGGTCATCAGTTTTCACTAAAGATCGGAAAAAAACTTTGTTGAAAACTCATTTGAGATGTGTTTTGTGAAGTCACTGATCATTTTTATTTTAAAAGCAATCAACGTACGGAACACTAATTTCACAAGTCCAACTTGCACTTGACCAATTATTTAATTATTTTGCGATATTTTAACAAACACAGTAACTTTAAATTCGAGAAAATTTAAATTTTCCGCCAAATGACAAATGACAATCGGAACTGTAAAATCATTTTTTTTTTGGGGTTTCAAGTGATCCAGAAGTTAACTTTTTCACTAAATTTAATAATAACACAGGTCTGCAACAAAAATGCTGTCTGGAAGTTTTCAACTGATTTCTATGTATTTAGGTGTTCTGAAAACTAAAAAAATACTCAAAAAATTCCAGAAAGTCAGGTTATTTTGCAAAACGCAAAATTTTATTATAAAAAAGGATTTTTTTTGGGCTAACTTGAAGTCATAAATAAATAGGTACAATTTTATTTTGATTACTGTTTTTAAATGTATACAGGCCATAACTATCATTACTTTCTAAATAAAGAACGCCCTGTGTGAGCTACATTAACAAACATAAACGTTGTAACCAGAACGTGCGCGCTCCGATAGTGTAGAAAGTGGCGCGGTACAATTACGTATTAACTCGTCATTGTTTTATAGATCTTGGTTCAATATAGTGCAATGTCATCTGTGCGGAAGTGTGTGAATTCGCCTGACAGTTTCTGTTATATTTGTGGCGAATATATGGTATTAAAGCAACAACTTAATATTACGGACTTTGTAAAAAAACTATACTTCACTTATTTTGGCTTAAAACTTGGAGATCAGGATAAAGTTTGGGCACCTCATAAAGTCTGCAAACGATGTGTTGAAGACCTTCGAAATTGGTTTAAGGGCAAGAAAAAAGCTTTCCGATATGCGATTCCTATGGTATGGCGCGAGCAAAAGAACCATAGTGGTGATTGTTACTTTTGTTCGTGTAATGTGAAAGGGTATAATTCAAAATGGAAGCAGTCCATTTCATACCCCAATCTGCAATCAGCTATTCGTCCCATCCCTCATGGGACCGAAATACCAGTGCCCAAGGCCCCTGCTACCTTGGAAGAGATTCCAAGTTCTGACGAAGATGGTGCTGTACCTGAACCCGATGACAAGTCAAGTTTTCAATTGGAAGATGACAGCAGTCCGAAATTGTTTTCCCAGGACGAGCTAAATGATTTGGTAAGAGACTTGAATCTTCCCAAAAACGCTGCTGAGTTGCTTGGATCAAGACTCAAAAGCAGGAACTTACTTTTGCCGGGAATGTCTTCCTCCTGGTTTAGATATCGTGAGAAGCAGTTCACTTCCTACTTTGCCCAAGAGGACGAGTTGGTTTATTGTACCAATATTAGAGGTTTGATGGATACATTTAAGATCTCATACGACCCAGCACAGTGGCGTATTTTCATAGATTCTTCAAAAAGAAGCCTTAAAGCAGTTCTGCTTCACAATGGCGGTTTCTATGCTTCCATTCCTGTCGGTCATTCCGTACACCTCAAGGAAACCTACAAGAACTTGGAATTGGTTTTTGGCAAATTAAAATATAAAAACCACGGTTGGCAAGTGTGCGGTGATTTAAAAATCTTGGGCATGTTGCTCGGACAACAGTCTGGGTTTACAAATTCCCTTGCTTTTTGTGTCTATGGGATAGTAGAGACCGAGCAAATCAATGGACCACAACGTGTTGGCCTCCGAGGGAGCTTAATATTGACGAAAAGAACGTCCTGCATGAAACTTTGGTGCCTCCTCATAAAGTTCTTCTACCACCGCTTCACATAAAGCTGGGATTGATGAAGCAATTTGTAAAGTCACTTCTAAGAGATGGAAATTGCTTCAAATACTTAATATCAAAGTTTCCAGGCCTCTCGGAGGCAAAGTTGAAGGAAGGTGTTTTCGTTGGACCAGATATTAGACGGCTTATGGCTGATCCACAATTCATCACAACCATGACGGATCCTCAAAGAGAAGGGTGGATTGCCTTTAAAGAGGTCATAGAGAATCGTCAAAAGAATGTTAAAAGCATTTCAAGCTTTAGGTTGCCTAATGAGTTTAAAAGTACATTTTCTTCATTCCCACCTCGACTACTTTCCAGAAAATTTAGGAGATCTGAGTGAAGAGCAAGGTGAACGATTTCACTAAGATATTAAGGAGATGGAAAAAAGATACCAGGGAAGATGGAGCGTCTCAATGTTGGCAGACTACTGTTTGACGCTTCAGAGAGACCTTCCAGATGCTTCCTACAAGCGAAAATGTACCAAAAGGAGTCTCATTGGGAAAAATAAATGTGTTTAGTGCTTACTAATGAATGTATTTTAGATAAAAAAAATCAGTTTTGTTACGCAATTATAAATTTAAAAAAAAAATTTTTAGTCTTTTATCTTTTATTTTAAGATGATAACTTGTTTAACATAGATACCTACATTGTCAGAAAACGTGACGTTCTATGACAAAATGAAAGTCATTTTCGGATTCAGGACACCCAAAAACATAAGAATTACGCAAAAAAACCAAAACAGCTCTCAATTTTTTTTTTGCAGACTTGTGTAATGAAAAATCCCATATATCGCTAATTTTTTGCCTGTGATACAGATAGTATCGCCTCTAAGTATGATTTTTGTAACTAATCAGACGACGTCTTTAGGTATGAATTCAAAATAACTAGTGTCTTCGAGATCAGATAGTTTGAATATCGATCGATTTGCAGAACAGAACAGAAATTTAACATATTGGATCTGGGAAAAAGTTCATGACGTTTTTCCCGATAGATGGCGTCAATTGCAAATAACTCAAGAAACACAGATCGCAACGACACCACTAAACACTCGTTGGAAAGGTGACACTTCGACCGTTATTCTGAGTCTATAAACATCGAAATTGGTGCAGTGGTTGGAAAGTTGTTTGCGTTTGAAAATGGAGAAAAGTAATGAAAAATTGCGCTATATTTTGCAATAATATTACGACAAAGGGAAGAACGCTACGCAGGCTTCTGAAAAATTTGTGCTGTGTACGGTGAAGGTACTTTATCAAAATCTGCTGCGCGGAGATGGTTCGCTCGCTTTCGTTCTGGTAATTTTGACGTGAAAGATGAGTCACGCTCTGGTCGTTCAATCACTGAAAAAGCTGATGAAATTCTTGAAAAAGTCCAGCAAGATAAGCATATCAGCAGTGTCGATATTGTTATGGAGCTAGGCATTGACCACAAAAACGGTTTTTGAACCATTTACACAAAGCCGGCTACAAAAAGAAGCTCGATGTATGGTTCCCCATGAGTTGAGCGCCAAAAACATGATAGACCGAATTAACATCTGCGATGCGCTGCTGAAACGCAACGAAATCGAGCCATTTCTGAAACGTGTCATAACCGGTGATGAAAAATGGATCACGTATGACAGTCGAAAGCGTAAAAGATCGTGGACAAGGGATGGTGAGCCGTCCCAAGCGTTCGTGAAGCCAGGATTGACGCCGAAAAAGGTGATGTTGTGTGTGTGGTGGGACTGGAAGGGAATCGTCCACCATGAGCTACTTCCAGTTGGTCAGACGATTGAGTCTCAACTGTACTGTGGACAACTAGAGAGATTACGCCAGGCAATTGAAAGAAAACGGCCCGAATTGATTAATAGGAAAGGTGTTGTCTTCCATCATGACAACGCCCGACCACACACTTCTTTGATGACCAGTCAAAAATTGCAAGAGCTTGGTTGGGAAGTTTTGATGCATCCACCGTATAGTCCAGACATATTACCCTCTGACTATCACTTGTTCCGATCTCTGCAGAACTCTCTCAATGGAATTAAGCTGCTTTCAAAAGAAGCCTGTGAAAACCACTTGATTCAGGTTTTCAAACCAGAAACCACAGAAGTTCTACACCGATGGCATCATGGCTCTACCCGAAAAATGGCGAAACCTTGTCGATAATAATGGAGCATATTTGGTTTAAATAAATTTATTTTCACACTATAAGAAAACCAGGTGAATTTTACTAAAAAAAACGCCACAAACTTTTTCCCAGACCTGATATTATTAATTTTTACAAATTCAGTCTCGAAGTGGTTATTTATTTTAATCTATCTGAGACTGTAACTAAAGAACTTTTAAAATTATATAAAAAACAACACTATGTTTTAATTTCCAATATATTTAAAGTCACTTGACAATTGTTTCACCATACAATGGCTTCTTCAGAAGTAAATAAGAACGAAAAATATTTGGTAGTAATCCTGGTTATATAGTGCTTAAAACTATCCTTAATTATCTACGATTATGCTAATCATTTTATTATATTATTTACAGACAGAATTATTTTAAGAATGCAAATCTGTGGTACTATTTCAGAGAACTAATAAAGATTCAGCATTCAAAACCAGTAATTCCTTAGGGAGTATAATTTTGAATAACGAAACCAAATCCTTAAAATCAGGAGTTTATCTATTAAATTGTGGATCTTGTACTAAAACCTACGTTGGACAAACTGGTAGATCTTTTGAAACTGGCATTAAAGAACATAAACATAGTTATTTAAAAAATAAGAACAATTCACATTACGCAACCCATATAACAATTGTCAAGTGACTTTAAATATATTGGAAATTAAAACATAGTGTTGTTTTTATATAATTTTATTATGAATTTCCAACAAGTATCGGCTAACACAATCAAAGATGTTAAAGAACTTTTGAAATAAGTGATAAAAAAAAATATTTTACTCTTTTACTGCTTCACTTTTAGCATAGCAATAGGTTGGAATGTATCGATAACTATTAATATTTTGAGAGATTAACTATTGTAGTTATTTGTGAAATTTTAAACAGGAGAGGGAGCTATGGGAAAATATGCTCCCACTTTAGAGGAATGTCAAAACTTTTGTTACTTTAGTTTTTACATTTATCAACCTCCAATAACATGGTTTATTGCCGTGGTCGTTAAAGTAAACGGGTGTCATATCTGAAAACAATTTTGGTAAATAGTAAAAAGCCTTGATTAATGACGTTGGAGCTCTGAACAGTTTTCAGTAATTCTTGCATCAGATGTATCTGGTAGAGATCAACACATAAACCTACTAAGCATGCATCGTAAGGAATTTCTAGGCAAATTTACGGCATTTAATCGTTTGTTTATTGAGAGGCTAGGATTCTCGCGCAGAAATACTGTGTTGTAACCGACTGTTGCTTCGTAAGTCGATCAAAAGTATACGTGATAAAACTTCTAACTTTTTATTAAGTAAATTTTATAATACTTATTAGCTTGGTATGAATATAATAATGTCAATGCTCGTAATAACAATATTTAATACTTGATGTTATTATTAATAATAATGCCGTTTAAGTCTTTTGTTAATTAACTAAGAATAATAAAAATGTAATAATAATGTCTTCTCTAGCTAACTGCCTATTATTTTATACATTTACTCTCTAAAATTTACCATAGGCGTACTCTTAAGTTTAACTAAAAAATATTTACCTGTCATCCTAATGATTACAGAGTTTGGCGGCTTCTCGGCGCCATGAAGAAGTTTACAAAAAAGTAGTTGTTTCACTGAGTTATTAGTAAGTGTACAGGGTGGTCTAAATTTGACACTTTTAGAGGTAAACCCCTTTATCTAAAGGAGATAGACGAAAACTGATGTCGGTGTCTGAGGCTCAATTTTTATGATAAACTCAATGGTGAAAACCGCATATCGATATCTAGTACCGTTTCAGATATACAGGGTGTTTTTCAAAAATCTGCATTTTGGAAAAATGTTTGTAATTCTTTTCCTATTGAAAATTTTTAATTTCTGTAAAAACATTCTCAAAGCACTTTTTTACGTGGGTTTCAACAGTGTAAGTTACATTTTTTTACAACTAATATTTTATTAGTTATTAACGCAAAAATATCTTTTTTAAATGGGATACCCTGTATATTTTTCCTTATCTGAATAGAGTTTTAAATTACCATTCTAAAAATATAGCACACTTTATATTTTGCTTAAATCTACTTCAAAATATAAAGGTTTTCAGTTTTTACGCGAGTTTTAAATGTACATTTTGTGAAGTAGGCTTTGGACGGAGCGGCCATATGGTTTAATTCAATTGTTTACTCGTAGTTGTCAAATTTTACTTCAGGATCAGTTATTGAATTGTCAAAGAAATCGCAATGAAATTTGAAAATTACGAAAAATGGGATATAATAGTGTGTTTCATACAAACCGGAGAAAATTCCCTTCCCCCCTTCAAGGGTCGCTCGATTGTGACATAACCTAGTTAATAGTCGTCAGTTTGAAAAGAAATGATCCAAAAATTATGCATCAAACAAGGATAAGGAGTTAGAAGAAATAGTAGTTTTAGGAACTATCGGAAATAATCCCAACACTTCAACCCGACAGTTAAAAGAATCCACTGGACTACCAAGAACTAACGTAAGTCGTACTTTGAAGAAGCACAAATTCGGGCCATATAGGACAAGAAAAGTTCATCACCTTGGAGACGGAGATTTTTGAACGGCTTATGGATTTTCGCCAATTGTTTTTGGAGAATTGTAACCATGTTCCGAATTTTTCATTAAATTGCATTTGGACAGACGAAGCTTATGTAAGCAATGCAGGTATTTTTAACCGTTACAATTCTTATACGTGGACACAAGAAAATCCTCACTTAGTTGTGTAGCCAAGAAATCAAGGCAGATTTGGATTTAATGTGTGGACAGGAATGTTTTGAGGCAGGGTTTTAGGTCCATTTATTTACGTGTTGAAACAAAATACCCACCAAATGGTAGGCACAGGCTTCAAATAACGATAACAGTAGGGTCCTTATATTTAATTTTTTCGCTTTACTACTGCGCAAGCTCCAAACGGTGGACGCATGGTTCAAATAAAGATACAGACAGTGGCCTACGAAAATCAGCGTTGCAAAATCTTTCTAAAACTCTCTCATTATAAAAATGAAACTGCACCAAATTCGAATTTTTATATCTCATTTTCTTCTTAAGTAATGGCGGCAATAGACTAACAGACTGAAGGAATTGAGAAAATATTTTTTTGGTCTGCAATTACTTCATAATACTAAAATTAAACAGAGTCGGTAGTTCTTTACTCTTATCTGGCAGTTCTTCCTGGGATGCGTTTCGCCGTATTACGGCTCATCAACCGAGCTAAAAACGACTGAAAAAGATAAAAAAACTTAAAGTACTAGCGCAAAGAATAAGTATGATTCAATAATTTGCATCCTTGGCCTTTGTAAGCCTAGTTTTAAACGCGTACATGTTAATATAATTATTTTTTTCGTCATTGTGCGATACTTTCCATCTCGAACCACGTTCTGGTAGATCATCAACGTTTCTTAACTGAGAGTATCGTTTCATTCACTTGCTAACGAATGCGCTCGACTTGCCCATATACTTAGCGGCCGCTCTAGGCGTCATTTTCGGGCCTTTTTGATAATTACATAGAAACACAGCATCGAAGTGCGAAGCTTATGCGGCACTCATATTCGATAATGTACTATTTAACCATAAATAATGTAAGAAATGAATCTATTTTCACAAAGCATTGTTTGCAGGAATGCCAACAATAACCTAAAAAAAGGAATCTCTTTTTACCGACTCCAATTTATAGGAGACAAGTTCTTACTTAACCGGCAGTACTATTTTTTATATACCGGGTGTACAAGTATGAAATGCGGATTTTTTTTGTAAAAAAACATGTTAAATTCGGAAGAATGATAAAAAGTGCTTTATTCAAAGTATGCTCTGTCGCTTGTTATAGATTTTCCCATCTTTCGGGCAATTTGTGAATACCACGCCAGTAAAAATCTTCACCTTTTGCTGCTCAGCAAGTGTGTGACCCATCGATGCAAACAAGTGGTAATTGGAAGGAGCCAAGTCTGGTGAGTAAGCCGTATGGGGTAGAACTTCCCAGCTGAGTGCTTCCAACGTGTCGCGAACTGGTTTTGCCGTATGTGATGGGGCATTGTCATGAAGAAAAATGACTTTGTGTTGCCTCTTTCGGTATTCTGGCCTTTTCTCAAGCAGCGAATGGTTCAAATCGGTCAATTGTTGTTGGTAACGTTTAGTCTTAACCGTTTCCCCAGGTTTTAACAGCTCATAATAGACCACGCCCCTCCGGTCCCACCAAACACAGAGCATCGTCTTTCTGCCAAAGCGATTCGGTCTTGCGGTCGATGTGGATGGTGCACCTGCATCTACCCATGATTTTTTGCGCTTGGGATGCTCAAAATAAATCCACTTTTCATCCCCTGTAACTATACGATGCAAAACGACTTCCTTTTGTACCGAGCGAGCAAAAGGTCACACGTGTTTTTGCGCTTTTCCATTTGCCTGTCGTTCAACTCATGTGGTACCCATCTACCGATCTTCTGAATCTTTCCTGTCTCTCGTAGCCGATTGGAAACAGCTTGTTGACTAACGCCCAATTGCTCGGCTAGTTGTTTTTGTGTTTGCGAATCATCTTCGTCCAACAATGCTTGCAATTCCACATCTTCTTATTTTTTTGGCGGTTTTCCACGTTCCTTGTCTGCAACATCGAAGTCACCACTTTTGAAACGCCGCAACCATCGTTCACACGTATCTTGCGATGGAGTATGTTCACCATAAGCTTCTCGAAGTAATCGGTATGATTCAACCGTAGTTTTCTTCAAATGAAAACAAAAAATTAATGCTGTCCGCGAATGCTCCTTGTTCGGTATAAATTTCGACATATTGAACACAACCATACAACACTATGCACACCCTTACCAATTTATCACTCGTGCGCGTCTAACACTTGTTGATGACACAACAAAATGGCGCAGTGTCAAATCTTTATAGCACAAACTGCATTGGTGCACCATCTGTTGTCTGAAATCCGCATTTCATACTTGTACACCTGGTATATATATAAATACAGTCGACACTGTTTATAGTGAAACTCTATATAGTGAAAAACTCTTTATAGTGCAATTTTTGCAATTACCAATATAAAATACATACATAGCAATATATACGGATTTTTTCTTTATATAGTGAAAAACTTTCTATAGTGAAATTTCGGTCAACATTTTGGTCTTTCACTATATAGAGTGTCGACTGTATATATAAATATAAATATATAAATATATATATATATATATATATATATATATATATATATATATATATATATATATATATATATACAGAGTCCCTGGCCAAATTATTAGACGCACTGCAAGATTTCATGTAAAA